>BJKM01000289.1:0-713405 GCA_015082035.1 Chaenogobius annularis
TTGTGATAACATTTGATATGTACATTGTGGTTATGGTGGATGTGTGTCTTTATTTACAAAACGCTGAGCTATATTTGAACACCCTCCCATTACACAGTTATATGCACAAACACAAAGATTCACACACACACACACACACACACACACTACTCTGTCCGCCAACACACACCTACAACCGCCCCCAAGTATATGAGTATATGACCCCAAGAGTTTCCTAAATACAAATAAACTCCAAATACACAGCGCTCCAGAGAGCCCCATAGAAAAGCACGGGGGTCTCTTTACAGAGGCTTGTGTCAAAACATTTTAATGGCGTCATTTCAGTGTAAAAATGACACATTTAATCTCTTCTGAAAAGAGGAAACCACAAATGACAGAGAAATCATACTTATATAGTGTCAAAAATGTTATCAAATTTAGTATTTTTAGTCAGAACGGAAGTGGATATATTATATACTATATTCTTACAACTGTCAAAATGTGGTTGGCAAATTAGTATATCCTACAATAATGGCCAATAACAACATTAGAAATGTAATTTTAGAAAATATATGTACAACTAAGGTTTGTAAATCATCCAAGTATCTCTAGAACAGAAGACTTCATTGGCGATTTGTGGAGTATATATAAATATAAGGGTTATTTTATTTTGTTTATTTGATCTGATTTCATTTCATTTAGTTTGAGCTTTTTCATTTTTATTTCCTTTCATCCTTTATTTTATTTACTCTTTATCCTTTTTTAATTTTGTTTTTATATTTTTCTGATTTATCTTATTTTATCGTATTCATCTTTTTTTCTGTCTTTTATTAATATAATTTATTTTCGTTTTATTTGGTCTTTTTTCCCTTGTGTGGTGTCTATTGTGTGTATTGTGTGTTAGTAGTCAAGGGGCAGCACATCAGTCTTCCCGGTCACAGTCACATCCCTCAGAGGACACACAGGACCACACTGAGCTTTAAATAACAGCCCCAGCACTGATCCCTGAGGGTGTGTGTGTGTGTGTGCGTGTGTGTGCAGGTGTGTGTTTGCGTGTGTGCATGTGACATATGGACCTCTCCCTCATGCACACATTTCAGAGTGTTTCATTGTTCAGATCCAGCTGTGTGATTGATAAAGCTCTGCACTTCTTCATATTGTGTGTCCTACATGTTATTTTTGGAGCTTCATTGTGTGGAACGCTGCAGGGACAGAGAGCTGAAACACATGAAATATGGACTGTCTCTAATTAACACCCCTTTATTATGGATTTAGCAAACTATTAATCTAAAAATAAAAATAAATATTGCAGTCCCAGAACAGCAAATATGCAGCCATAATTAAACGTGCAATGCATAAATCAATCACTTCCCAGACTGTGGTTAGTGATGTTTCTGAGAGGCCACAACACACACACACACACTGTCTGATTGTGAGTGTTGGTGGTGTGAGGGGCCAATGGTGCAGATTGGAAGCATCACTTCTATCAATTGGCCCAGGGCGGCTGTGGCTCCAATAGTTATTAGTGAATGAAAATCTGGAGATATCATATGATATAATATTACTACAATATTTCCCCTTTACTTTTATTTTTAGGCAAGGCAAGGCAAGTTTATTTGTAGAGCACAATTTGTACACAAGGCAATTCAAAGTGCTTCACACAACAGGAAAAAATGCATTAAAATCACAAAGACATGGCAGAAATCACAAAATAATAGTTCAAGACATAAAAGAGAAGAGTGCAAAGAAAAGCATTTCAGTCATATGCACAGCCAAACAAAAACAGTTTTTAGTTTAGATTTGAACATTGCCAGAGTAGAACCTGTCTCACATCCGCAGGAAGACTGTTCCAGATTTTAGCTGCATAAAACTGAAACGCACATTCCCCATGTTTAGTCCTGACTCTGGGCACCAGCAGGAGGCCGGTCCCTGAGGTCCTCAGAGTCCGAGATGGTTCATATGGCACTAACATGTCCGAGATGTACTTTGGTGCTAGGCCATGGAGAGACTTGTATACAAGCAGAGCTGCTTTGAAGTCTATTCTCTGAGCCACAGGGGGCAGTGCAGAGACCTGAGCACAGGACTAATGTGATCGTACTTCCTGGTTCTAGTCAGGACCCGAGCAGCAGCGTTCTGGATGTACTGCAGCTGTTTTACAGCTCGTTTGGAGAGGCCAGTGAGCAGGCCGTTACAGTAGTCTAATCTGCTGGAGACAAATGCATGGAAAAGTCTCTGTAACTTTGGTTTAGACACAATATTGTTGATAATTTTTTAGATGGTAATTATTACCCCAGATTTCTAACTTGATTTGTAGGTTTTAGAGCGAGACTCTGGAGGTGACTGCTAACACTTTCTCTTTGTTTCTGTGGGCCAAAGACGATGATTTCAGTCTTGTCTGAGTTCAGCTGGAGAAAGTTGTTTTGCATCCACACACTGATCTGATGCAGTGACAGAGTGAATCCACTGGTCCATATTCACCTGCCGTCAGTGAAACATAGATCTGAGTCTGCATAATTGTGATAGGACACAGTCTCGCTGCGTATCAACTGACGCATCATTACTCTAATACTTACTTAAGATTTGAGATAAAGATTATTTTTACATTTTATAAAGTATAATGTTTACTCCCCATACTGTATTTCCAGTGCACAAGGGTTAGTCCCAGCGCCTCTCTCTGGTGGTCTCATGCACTGCACGTCCTACGCATCAGTAACATAGAATCCAATAGGCGGTGAGCCGAGACCGTCATGCCAGCTTTCATGAATGAGGGAGGACACAGAATTCAACATATAGAATCTATTTTTCTCTGTATGATCTGCTTTTTCACCACTCCAGATTCTAGCACTTTTATCTCCTCAAATTTTCAAGCAAACGCCACAAATTAATAATACAACTATAAACCAATGAGAGAGCAGCAACACACAGCTGACCAATAAAAAACCTGATCACGGCGGTGTGTTCACAGTGTCCGCACACTGATGTGAGTGTGAGAAGAGGGTGAACATTTCTTTCAAATTCTGACACTGCCACCATGCAGCGGTTTCCTAACGCTATTGTGAAGCGTCTTACGACACGATACATCCACACACAAGCGGACCATTATTCTGTTGGTGTCGTTCTTAAAAATACCAGCGCTCCTCTTTTGTGGATTCATTTAGCATTGGTCATTATTTTTGTAACGTTTCTGAGACGGCCAAACAAAGACTCTTAACAGTTTAGTATTTAAGCTCTTATAAAAAAATTAATATATTTTTCTCACCGCAACTACTTGTTTATATACCAGGCCCACACTGAGTGTATCTTCGGTCCTAGTCGTGAGCAGCCCAATTGTTAAAAGCACAGTTTGTGCCGCACCACAGCTCTTGGCCCAACACTTACAAGTATCAAAAAAAGATTCATACGTCTCCAGAATTCTATCCACATCAGTGCACATGCTCACGACGACCATCACACCTGATACAAGGACACTGTCTGTGGGCAGGACACATTACAACAGACACGGGGCCCTGAAGACAGTCTGTGCAGAACAACATGACTCTGTGTGTAAACGAGCCTTCTGGGCCCCTGTGCAGTGCTGCAGGGCCCCGGCACACTGGGTTAAGGTTCAGTGTGTGTCCACAGCCAGTCACTCTGTTATAATGCACTGACTGTTAAGATTGTGTACACAGAAGACATTGTGCTGACTCCTGTCGTGTGTGTGGTGTGTGTGCAGGGTAGAGCGGGGCCCTTCTCTGGGCCCTCAGTACCGGCTGCAGTTGGAGGACTGTCTGTCTGCATCCCAGGAGCCCACTGCAGAGCTCATCCAGGGATATGTCAAAAAGGTGAGTCTGTGACGCACAAACGCACAAGCTTTGGTTTGCTCCGACTGATCCACAGTCACTAAAGACAAAATGCTCCGTTTCTTATTTGAGTTTACAACCTTGAGAATGTTGTATTATTCCATTATTATAATTAACAGATTTCAGGAAGTGGCCCCGAGCCCTGCCAGTATTTGTGACCTTTTTACAGTTGTATAATTTTGCAACAGCAAATAAGTTCAAGACAAACTTCAAAGATGTTTACACAACCTACTTGATATCATATTTTAGCAGCATTACTTTTCTCTACATATATAGCCTGAAATGCTCAGATTCTAGACTTTCAGTCATGACTGAGAGTAGAGAGGTGAAAGTAGAAACATGGATCTAAACTAGGACAAACCCAGGACTTAATCAGGGACCAGAGGGGGCCCAGATAACGTCAGACTGTGTATGTGGGAGAGGGAGAGGTGCTCCTCTGTGCTCCTGGACCAGCACGTACAACTATAGCTACATGGCTAAAAATGTACTAAATTACACAGGACGCTGGGACATTTCCAAGTCCCTATGAACATTGTTTATTTTGTTTTTTTCCACTGTAGCCCCTCGAGGCAACTACTGTTGTGATTTTGGGCGTTACAAAAATACATTGAATTGAAATTTAATTAAAAGTAGATAAAAGTAAAAAGTACACATGTAAAAAAAATACGACTCAAAGTATTAGTTTTATCATGTTTTTAGTGATTTTTTAACGAGAATCTGCATATTCGCCAATCAGAGCAGGTGATAAAGTGGTGGGTTTAGAAAGAATCACATACAGCAGCTGTGTATGGACGATTGAGACTTGAGTTACACTCAGTACCTACAGGATTCTAAACTAATGGCAATTGCACTGCTAGACGTTTACAGTGCTGTACAGTAAGTACAAATACAGGTTTAAAAACTAAAAAATGTACCACCACTGTATACCCTTGGTCAGGGGCACACACACTTGTGCACGCAGACTAGTTATACGACATTAAGAGTTGCTCTGTTCTGATGCCCTCCCTCAGTGTCACAGATCCTTTGTGCTTTCCCTTCTCTGAGCCTCTCCCCCGCTCTCTCGAGGTCCGCGTGTCCCCTCTGTTGAAGCCATTTTGTCACTGTTTGATTGTGGGTAATTTGGGTCACACTGGGGGCTACATTTGGGAAGTAGGTGACCTATATTTAATGTAGCCACTAGGACGCAGTGTGGAGGAAAGTCTGTATTAACGCACAGGTGTCATGGTGCTGGGTGTCACATGCTTTTAACAGCTCTCATGGAACCGGGTGGGCGATCCTCCACTTCTCTCCAGTATCCTCCCCTTTAAGCCATCCATTTCCGCTTTTTTCCATATGGTTCATCTGGTCTTGTAGCACCTCCTTGAGCTGCTTATTTAAGTGAGAATCCATCCAAAGTTGGACTATAACAAGACAATCTGGATACTGGAGCGCGTTAGGCCTGGATCCCCGGGCACCCAACAGCACTGGCCTATTCTCATCTGACATCCCATCATCTCAACATGTGCTCCAGGTGCCTCAAAGTGCTTTTGGTTGTGCTCCTGGTGCCCCAACGTGCTTTCGGTGTGCTCCTGGTGCCCCAGGGGGCTCTCGTGTGCTCCTGGTGCCCCAGCGTGCTCTCGGTGTGCTCCTGGTGCCTCAGCGTGCGCTCGGTGTGCTCCTGGTGCCCCAACGTGCTCTCGGTGTGCTCCTTGTGCCTCAGCGTGCTCTCGTTGTGCTCCTGCTTGTCACAAAGCAGATGTTATAGCTTTGTCTGTAATATTCCACTGTATATTTTCTAACTCTTTTTTACTTCATTATACATTTGTGTGGTAAATATTTGATGTCACGTTTGTTTGTGTAACAAAATAAATGTATTCATTCCTAATAAATTCCATTGGCTCAAAGACATTAAACATGAACACAATTCCATTTGTGAGATAGTTCACTGTCCTCATCTCTCAGACGAGCTGTGCGTGAATATGAGGAAGCACAGATATGAAACAATACGGCTGCAAATGATGGAGCTGCTTTTCCAATTTCATTTCATACTCAATAACCTGATTTTGATTTGGTCGGCTTGTGACGAGGGGCCAAGGAGAGAGAGAGGAAGAGGAGAGAGGGAGAAGAAAGGGAAGAGAGGACAGAGGTAAAAAGGGGAAAGAGAGGTGGGAGAGTATAAAGATAGAGAGGAAGGAAGAAGGGTAAAGAGGGAGGGGAAGAGAGAAAGAGGGTTAGTGAGGAGAAACCAAGAGAGGAAGAAAGAGAGCGGGGATTGAGAGAGGAGAGGGGAGAAGAAAGAGGAGGAGAAGATAGAGGTACAACGGAGAGGGAGGAAGAAAGGGACAGTAATGAGAGAGGGGGAGAGAGAAAGAGAGAGAGTGAAGAGAACAATGAGAGATGGTCAGAGAGGATAGATGTTGGAGTGAGGGAGAAGAAAGAGAAAGGGTCGGGGGAGAAAAGGAAAGAAAAGAGAAGGGAGTAGGGAGGATTTAGGAAAACAAGAGTAAGGTTGGAGGGGAAAAAAAGAAGAGAGGAAGAGAATGGGGCAGGAGGAGACCAAGGAGGGAGGAATAAGAGTTAAGAGTGAGGTAGATAGAGATAGAGACAGAAAGAGGAGAAGAGAGGGAGTGAATGGGGAGGAAGGTGGGGAGGAAGGAGAAAGAGACAGGATAAGGAGGACTGTGGGACGAGGAGAAAAGGAAGAGTACAGAGAAAGGAGAAAGTGAGTGAGGAGAAGAAGAGAGAGTATGTATATTACATGCAGAGACAGGCCGAGGTTCAATCTGAGAAACAACCTTAAAGAGCCACTAAGCACCCGCGGCAGACCCTTCTTCACCCAAAAGCGAAATTAGAAAAATCCACCTCTGTGGGCAGTGCCCGGAGGTTTGGGGTATTGTGGAGACATTTGGGGTATTGTGGGGTATCGCTGGCTCAATGCGATTCCTCAGTTTGGCCTGCCAGCCGTAGCGGCCAAGGCGGTGACCGCTAAAGAGGCGTCAGCGTGGGAGCTAATGACTAAGCTTCCCATGTATTTTGTATTTCACTCATAATTCTACACTATCAAATGCACTACTGAAATGACCACTGCATTTAGCTGATCTTTTGACCAGCAGATCACTGTCCCTGTTCAGATAATAAGACACCAAATAAATACTGGCCCTCTACTACATCCTGGAGCATCTGGACTCCCCGGGTACCTATGCCAGGATCCTGTTTGTGGACTTCAGCTCTGCATTCAACACCATCCTCCCTGCTCTGCTCCAGGACAAGCTCTCCCAGCTCAACGTGCCTGACTCCACCTGCAGGTGGATCACTGACTTCCTGACGGATCGAAGGCAGTGCGTGCGGCTGGGGAAGAATGTCTCAGACACTCGGACTATCAGCACAGGAGCTCCACAGGGCTGTGTACTTTCCCCTCTGCTCTTCTCCCTGTACACAAACTGCTGCACCTCCAGCCACAACTCCGTAAAACGAATCAAGTTTGCGGACGACACCACCCTCATCGGGCTCATCTCGGACGGGGATGAGTGTGTCTACAGGAGGGAGGTGGACCGGCTGGTGTCCTGGTGCAGCGGTAACAACCTGGAGTTCAACGCCCAGAAGACAGTAGAGATGATCGTGGACTTCAGGAAAGTCACAGCCCCCCAGCTCCACAGCCCCCTATCACCCTAACAGACTCTCCCATCACCACCGTGGACTCCTTCCTCCTCCTTCCAAGTGAGAGCCCACCATCAGCTCCCTCATCAAGAAGGTCCAGCAGAGGATGTACTTCCTGTGGCAGCTGAGGAAAGCCAAGCTGCCGGTGCATTGAGTCCATCCTCACCTCCTCCATCACCGTGTGGCACGCTGGAGCCACAGCCAGGGACAGACAGAGACTACAGCGCATTGTGCGTTCTGCTGAGAAGGTGATCGGCTGCAGACTTCCATCTCTGCAGGACCTGTACGTCTCCAGGGCTCTGGGACGAGCAGGTTGGATCACAGCTGACCCTTCTCACCCTGGACCTGGACTATTTGAACAACTCCCCTCAGGCAGGAGGCTACGGTCCATCCGGACCAGAACTTCACACAAGAACAGTTTCTTTCCCCCTGCCGTTGGGCTTATGTACATTTTAACACACGCCATTTTTTTCAAACATTGTGCTGTTCATTATTTGCACTACGCTGACCATCTGTAAATTGTGCATATATTGAGACCAAGTCTGAATATAGTCCAAGTCCAAGTCTTAAATATAGTGCAACGTGCAAAAGTATTCTCCGAGTGCAACCAATTGCTGACAGAAGTTTCCTGATGATTGCCTAAAAATGTAATGTTGACCTAATGATTAAATAGAGTCCAACTGTAATCTAATCTCAGTATAAATGAATTTTTTTAAGTTAAGTTTGTTTAGAGAATGTTGTAAACAGCATCATGAAGTCTAAGAAACACACCAGGGATAGTTGTTGTGGAGAAGTTTGGTTATACAAAGAGTTCCCAAGCTTTGAGCATCTCACCAAAACTGTCCACCAAAACTTACAGGCCAAATAAGGAGAGCACTTACCAGAGATGAAGCCAAGAGACCCATGGTAACTCTGGAGGAGCTGCAGTGATCCACAGCTCAGGTGGACAGGGAAACTGTCCACAGGACAACTGATGGTCGTGCACTACACAAATCTGGCCTTAATGGAAGAGTGGCGAGAAGAAGCCATTGTTGAAAAACAGCCATAACACGCCAGAAGCCATGTGGGGGAGACAGCCAACATGTGGAAGAAGGTGCTCTGGCCATACTTTTTGACCTAAAAGCAATACATTATGTGTGGTGGAAAACTAAACAAGGCACATGACTCTGAACACACCATCCTCACTGTCAAACATGGTGGTGCAGCAGGGAAGCAGCTCAGGGCTGATGGAAGAAAACCTGTAGGCATCTGCGAAAGACTTTAGACCCCACAAAGTTCTGCCCTACGCACTATGCTTTATGTGCATAATGGAACCGGCCTCTCCCCAGTTCTCAGAGTAGATCCACAGATTGAGAATGACTTTTGGAGTGACTGACTGTTTTTCCAAAACAGTGTACAGATTACGACAACTGAATATTTGTCTACGATGGAACACTCCTGGACGAATTAGGGATTACACTGACATGTTTTATTTCGAGAGGATTCAAGCTCTAAATTTTCCACGATAACTTTTTTTTTTTAAGACTCCAAGTGATATGTAGGGTTCAAACATGTGACATAGCCATTTCTCAACATTAAAAAAAGTAAATGATAAGCAGCTGTTTGCTACAGTGAAAAGCCACTATGAAGTACAGTCTTGAACAGTGGGCTGAACAGGAAGTCAGTGGGGCTTCCATCATTAAGCCTTTTTAAAACAATATTGCAGTTTAATGTTGCTATATTTATGTTATACATTTAAAATGTTATTGTTAAAAAGCATAATATGACCTTTTTAATTTTGCATAGAAATGGATTTTGGATCAATCTTACCCTTGCACTAAGTGGTATGTTCAAACTGTCCTTTCTTCTCTGTTCTTCAGCACATCCAGGATGCCGCAGATCAAGGTGTCATGTTTGTGGGGTTCATCCAAGAGGCTTACGGCGCCCCCTGCAGGAGAGAAACTGACACGCCGTCCCTCTCCCTCTCGCTACACTCCAGTCCCAGCTCTGTCCTGGGCTCTCTGTGCAGCAGCGGGGCCCTGGACACCCCCCACAAGGCCCCCCACAGCCCTGTCCATGAGGAGAGCGCCCCCTGTGGGTCTGAGGAGGGAACGCCCCCCGGCTCAACAACAACAAGACCTCCACCAAGGACATGCTGCACACGATCGGCAATGGTGAGTAAGAATGTTTGGCTAGTTTGGAGGTCTAAACTAGGTATGGTAATTGAGAACAATTTTCCACTTGAGAACCAATTCTCTTTTTAGCAATCCTGCAGAGTCCTGTGCCTTCTCACATGGTAGGCATGTGTGATGCACTGGGCGTCTGACCACTGAGCGGTACTCGCAGCCCACTTTGGATTGCTTAAATGAACTGGTACGGTTCACTTCAGACTGTGGAGACACTTGGCCATACCAATCTGCTCCAAAGTTAACCAGTGGAAACAAGGCTATTATGAGCTTGTATGGAATGCACAGCTAAAGGAGAACTGCAGTCTGCCGGTCAACACTTGCTGGATGCCCCTAAGACCAAAAGCAGACAGTGGGGTCACTTCTTTACCTCCATTCAAATTTAAGCTAACAGGAGGACCTTGAGAGACTGAAGGATGGGTCAAATGCAGAGCATGTCCATTAGACATTAGAGGAGAGAGAAGAGAACACGCTGTAGAGATGAAAACAATGCATGGTTGGCAGAGGAGCCCCAATGGAGATCTGGCCCAGGGACCAGAAGAGTGAGGGCTCGACTTAACATCATCACAATGCATTCATTTGAACAAAGGACAGGTCTTGCCCCTAGCACCACAGCAATGATAAGTGTCACCATGGCAACCGGCAAAACTAAAAATAACAGCAACTGAGTCAAAGAGAAAAATCCAATAAATCAAGAGAAAATTAAGACTCAGGGCAGAGCCACACTGGGGGCTGGGTCATATCAGTGTGACCATCACAGTCTGACCAAAGACTTCATATATATATATGTATATGTATATGTATATATGTATATGTGTGTGTGTGTAATATATATATATATATATATATATATATATATATATATATATATATATATATATATTGCTTAGTGAACTTTGCGAACCACTGATATAACACATTCACACAGATGAAAAAAAATAAAGTCTATACAGAAACCTTTTTTGAATTGTTTTGGCAACACAAAGCAGTGATTTATGGAGTGGATGAGAAATATACATCCAAACAAGAAGAGCCCTGAAACTGTTTTCAATGTCTGCTTTGAATGAATGAATGAATGCTGTGCACTTTGGGCTTCTTGCAACTTTTTTTATTCCAGTATGCATTTTATACTGCACTAATGATCAATAAACTAAACTGAAACATTTGCTTTTCAAATTGCTTTTGATTCAGTAAATCACAGAGAACATTCAAGGATAAAACACTACACTCATCTGCACACTACACTCATCTGCACACTACACTCATCTCAGCATCTGTCTGTATTGCAGGTTTACCTTATTATCATGCATGATGCCCCCAACCCCCTTCGAAAGACTAAAAAATACACAGGGCTTTAAAGGCTGTAATACAGCCTCTGCTGACTATTTCTGAGGGACATTCATTGAAATGTAAAATGTTCCCATTCCTAACGGGATTACAGGATTATATCATTACATCATTTCTAGTGGTGCACCGATATGGACATAAATGTTGTTATGGTTATTTTAAACACTTGTATTTTTTATTTATTTTTTAAATCTAAGAAATATATTAGATATAAACTAATTTGAATTATAAAATAACGATCAAATCCATTTTAAAATCTGCCGAACCAGTTTGAACACATAATACCCTTCTTTATAGAAAAAAAAAGGAAAAAGTTTGATAGGGCATATGCAGCACTATGTTTAGATATAGTTAGGCTATTGGCTATAATATGATTATTCTTAGTAAATTCAGCCTTCACACTTTTCCATTCTGTGAATTTCATGTTTTATTGAGATTATTACTCAGACTAAAGTGTCTCTCTGAACCTCTTCAGTTCGTGTGTCATCCTCATATGGCTCCGCCTCCTCCCGTAACAGCAGCAGTGGCAGTCGCTCCTATTCAGACTCTGTGTCTGATAACACACTCTATATTATCCACTATCCATATTTCGCCCCCGAAGGTAGCATTAACGTGAGCCTTTTCCTGGAGCTGGTTCTTTGGCACTATTTTGCTATCTTGCCGACCTTAGCGCTGGCATAAAGAGGCTGGATATGGCCGCTGGAGGCTGGAGGCTGGAGTGGGATGGTGCCAGTTTATATATGGTGCTAGTGTTTGATGCAATGACTGAGAACTGTGGCATTCAAAAGATGTTTTTCATTGCCTCATTTACAGGCAATGAATGAAGTGAGCAATAAAACACGTTGATTTTCAGTTTTTTAATGAGTTCCTAAAATTTAAAAAATAAAATTTAAATAAAATTTATATTGAAATGCAGGCTCGGAGCGTTGCTTCTTTATTTAATTCACCTTTATTTGTTTTGCACAACGGGGAGTATGTTCTCAAGATTGGCTTGTGCCAATTTAACCGGACCTGAGTGCTCGGTGGGATGCTGTGTGGTCCAGAGGGCGTGAGAACAGAGCACACACTGTGGTCAGCTCAGTCTCATCTTATGTGCGGATCTCGTGTTGGGCTGTCAGTCTGTGCTAGTTTTACGCAGACCGGAACAAGGATTTGGTGTGAATGTGATGTGACAGTGGGGATTTATTCAACATTTTCCAAATAGACATTCCTCTCGAAGCTGAACACATGAGTCTGTAGGTCCAGTCTGGCCCAGATCGCGCAGTAACAGGTCCAACGCAGCGCAAAGAGCTTCAAAGGCCAATTCATACTTCATAAATAACAATAAGTTTGCTCGTTTACCTAGGGCTGCGAGAACAAGAACAAAGTTTATTTCTGCACTGGCATTCATACTTCACAAGAAGCGCCGCAGCTTGACCCCGCCCCCTGTGATCCTCAACAATTGGTTCTACGCCGTTGCTATGGGCATTATTATCACAGACAGCTCAGTTGAGAGATTGTGGACAGAGGAATGTAGAATAAGCTACATAAAGCTTCGTGTTTTATTCCAATCAGTCACGTATTGACAGAGAAACAAGCCGAACCAGGAAATGGATTTAGACGCAGCAAAACGCAATGTTATAGGCGAAGCACGAACGTAAGAGACACGGTCAGCATTTTATAACCCGTCCAAACCTGCCCCGCAATGAAATGAGAATGTCTTGTGCCAGCCCAACCCAACTTGTGCGTCAAAATAAAACCGCGCATCACTAGAGTCCGGAGTGCTGCGCCGCGTGTGCGTGTCCTGCATCAGGCTGGGCAGAGGGTGTTTCCCTTCATCTGCACCGCTTTCTCCTCGAATATAAACCACACACAGGTTAATATTGGTAATTTATGCTTGAGGAAAATATCTAAAACTCATAAATATCCCCAAGCTATTATTAACGCTAGTTTTGAAGTGTATTAGTTATGATTCTGGCCATTCACAGAATGCACCAGACCACGTCCTCAAGTTGCTTCACTCCACCTCATATTTTGTCATAATCACGCCTCTTGTCTGGAATTCGCTGTGCTCAATGCGCCGAATGCAAGGTCTGACGAAATTAGCTCAATGATGGCCGTGTAGAACTCCACCATCATCTGCACTGGCAGCTTGGCTTTCCTCATCTGCCGCAGGAAGTACATCCCCTGCTGCTCTTGATGAGGGAGCTGATGGTGGGCTCCCACTTGAGGTCCTGGGTGATGGTGGTGCAGAGGAAGCGGAAGGAGTCCACGGTGGTGATGGGGGAGTCCGTCATGATGAGGGGGGGCTGGGGGGCTGTGACCTTCCTTAAAGATGAGGGGGGCTGGGGGGCTGTGACCTTCCTTAAGTCCACGATCATCTCCACTGTCTTCTGGGCGTTGAACTCCAGGTTGTTACCGCTGCACCAGGACACCAGCCGGTCCACCTCCCTCCTGTAGACAGAATCATCCCCGTCCGAGATGAGCCCAATGAGGGTGGCGTCCGCAAACCTGATACATTTTACGGAGTCGTGGCTGGAGGTGCAGCAGTTTGTGTACAGGGAGAAGAGCAGAGGAGAAAGTACACAGCCCTGTGGCGCACCTGTGCTGATAGTCCAAGCGTCTGAGACATTCTGCCCCAGCCGCTGCCTCTGATCCGTTAGGAAGTCAGTGAGCCACCTGCAGGTGGAGTCAGGCACGCTGAGCTGGGAGAGCTTGTCCTGGAGCAGAGCAGGGAGGGTGTTGAATGCAGAGCTGAAGTCCACAAACAGGATCCTGACATAGATTCCCGGGAAGTCCAGATGCTGCAGGATGAAGTGGAGTGCCAGGTTGATGGCGGCCATCTACAGACATGTTGGCTCTGGAGACGAACTGCAGGGGGTCCAGCAGGGAGGAGGTGAAGGACTTGAGGTGGGGCAAGACCAGGCGTTCAAATGACTTCATGACTACAGATATCAACGCCACAGGCCTGTAGTCATTAAGTCCAGTGATCCACTTCTTGGGGACAGGGACAATGATGGACGACTTGAAACAGGCTGGGATGTGGCATGACCCCAAGGAGGTGTGAAATGTCTGTGAAGACGGGGGCAGCTCTCCTGCACAGTGTCTTAAGGTGACAGGAGAGGAAGTTGGAGGGTGTGGTCACATCAAACCTGGAGTAGAAGGTGTTAAATTGCTCAGCCAGTTTTGCTAAATAAGTAAGTCAGCTAAGTATGAATTTGCTAAATTCATACTTCATGCCTCAGTTTTGGAGTGAACCAGGGTTTGCCATTGTTGAAAGTGACTTTGGTTTGTAATGGTATAATGCTGTCCTCACAGAATCGAATCTATGACGTTACAGTGTCCGTGTACTCATCCAAACTATCTGTGGCAGCTCTGAAAACCTCTCAGTCTGTGATGTCCAAACATGCACGTCGCTCCTCCATTACCTCATTGGTCCACTTCTTAGATTTCCTCACTGCAGGTTTTGAGAGCTTCAGCCTCTGTCTGTACGTGGGGATCAGGTTAACCATGGCGTGATCGGAAAAGCCCAGAGCAGCGCGAGCCACGACGCGGAAGGCGTCGCTAACTGTTGTGTAACAATGATCCAATGTGCTCTGCTCTCTGGTCGGAACTTTAATAAACTGTCTGTACTTTGGTAGTTCGAGGCTGAGATTCCCCTTGTTAAAATCACCCAGGATAATACACAAAAAGTCCAGGAAGGTCCGCTCCACACTCTGGTCCGCGAGCGTGCGCTGTACCACGTGCATGTTTTTGCTCGGTGGGATGTAAACAACAGCCAGAATGAATGAAGCAAACTCATGTGGAGAGTAGAATGGTTTGCAGTTAATGGAAGATATTCCAGATCAGGAGAGCAGTGCTTGGAGATCACAGTCACATCCGATGACCAGGCGTTGTTGATGTAAAAACAGACTCCTCTGCAGCGTGTATCTACCCCTGAGAGATTCCGTTGTCTATCCGCACGAAGGAGCTCGAAGCCCTCCAGCTGCACGGCACAGTTCGGGACCAGCTCGCTGAGCCACGTCTCCGTGAAGCACAAAACAGGAGATGAAGAAAATTCTCTGTTTTGTCTCATCAGCAGCGCCAGTTCAACCATTTTGTTGGAGAGTGAGCGAACGTTTGAGGGGAAAATTACGTGTAAGGGCGAAACGTACTGTTTTCCTAAAACTGTGTCGAGATGACTACAACCGAAGCTTTTTCTACAATGGATCACTCCTAGACGAATGAGGGATTACACCGACATGTTAATTAGTATTGATATTTGCATAACAGTATCAACACCCACATCCCTACTTGTTTAGAAAAATGAGACAAGCATGGAAGGGGACAGGGAGTATGCACCCCACATGTTAAAAATGCCTACCACTGAGGTTGGCCGTGGTTGACCCCCCACCCGCAAAGTTCCATTGTGCACCTTTAAGAAAGTGAATCATCCATTCATAAGTGCTTATCATCTTTTCTTCCTGCTCATTATGGCCGAGAGCTTGACTGGGCCTTGATCGTTCCCCAGCAGTGTTTAATAAATTCTAATCCCTAAATCCCTTTTGTTTAAACGCTGCAGAGATAGTGCTAATTAGTCCCGGTCCATGTCTGACTTTAGTGCTTGGTCAGCGAGGATACCGGCGTCTGCAGTGTGCGGCTTGCAGCTGAGTATCAGCAGAGTCATGTCTCCTCCAAGAGCAGAGGAGGACATTAGTTTAGACTCTGCAGCCTTATACACAGAGAGAAAGACATGTTTGTTCTGAGTCTGGCCTGTTAAACCATGTTAAGCCTGATGTCTACCACGTGATTTTTGTTTTGTCTTCAAATATTTCTGGACGTCACACTACAAAATTGTAAGACAGCACACATTCACACCCTGTGAATATCAGGCACCGTGGGGTAACATGATTGTGGCGTGTATGAAGGTGTTTATTTGTTTATTAACCTATATATTTATACACCTATATTTTAACCAGGTACGAACCCATTGAGATTGAGACCTCCTTCCCAAGGGTGACCTGGAACTGTCAGTGTAAAAGCCAAACATAATTGTCTGGCTTTTTCATTAAAATAAGAAAATATTACATTAAAGCAAGAACAGTTTCACATTAAAACTATTTTATTTTGTCGTTTTAACCGCTTTATTTTCTCGTTTTAATGTGAACATATTTTGCTCTCATTCATTGTTGAAAAGGGAATGTCACTAAGACAGCTGCTCGCGATCTGCAGGGGAAAAGCCAGGCGCTTTTCATTTTGTTTTTGTTTAGTGGCACACACGCACACACGCACACACGCACACTAAACGTGTGGACATAGGTCTACAGTAATAAACTCCATCTACTGTAGTAAACTAAAGACTGTGTTGGTGCTGCATCTCATAATCAGCCACAATACTACTGGTTCACAATCTGCAGGGGAAAGCCACGCCTGCCAAGAACGTGCATGGAAATGAGAATTGAGTGTCCCACCTTTGCGTTCCAGAGGAATTGTGGCTGATTACGAGATGTAACACCAATGTAGTTTTTCTTAAATTCAGTGACAAACACACATTGTGGGCATAGGTCTACTGTGGTAAAAATAATAATAATCACATTTAAACGTGAACATGTTCTTGTTTTAATGTCGGTGTAATCCCTCATTAGTCCAGGAGTGTTCCATTGTAGAAAAAGATTCAGTTGTCGTCATCTGGCCACAGAGTGCAGATGACTACAACTGAATCTTCATGTTTTAATGTGAAAATGTTGTTGTGTTAATAAAAAAGCCTGAAAATAATGTTTACACCAAACTGACATTTCTGTACTACGCTAACGCTACATGCTAGCAGTGTTTTTGCATTACAAAAATTAAAGAAAAAGTGACATAGATTGATCATTGACGCAGTGAGAGGAGGGCTGACTTGGTAACCAATCATAATCTCACTGTGAGACAAGTGCCAGCATTTTTAATCACAATTGGTAATCTTTCATTGCAGAATGCCAAAATTGGGCAATGGACCCCTGGCTTTAGTTAAACTTTTGTTAAATATTTTGGTATTCTAGTAATAATAAATGATCATTTATACAAACAAATCTTCCAAACTGATTCTTTTAAAGTGGTAATGAAACACACCATTAGGAGTTAGGATGTTCGATGAGAAAAAAAAAAAATCTAATGATTGTCAATTCAAAAGATCAGGTTCAGCATTTGTGGACTTTCCTTTAGTGTATTACGACAAGCATTCAGCGGAGGATTACTGTCTCCTGCTCCATCCAGAATCTGAATCATGATTTTAAATGACAACATGTTCCTCTCGCTGAATAAATGGATGTGCATTTTAAAGGATAGATATAATTAGCTTGTTAAGTCGTTCTTGGTGCTGGTGAGCAGTGCCAGCAGGAGCAGCACAGTGAGGCTGCCACGCTGTTTTGGATTTGTACGTATGAAGTGTGCAAGCCAGCGCTTTCCGGGAGGAATGCTGCTTCCATGAGGACCAGAGCAGAGCTGCCAGGACTCTGTGGTGGATGGGGGCCAGGGCCTATGTAAACCTGGGCACTACATGTTCACAATGACCTGGTACAACTGTGTGCTTACAGCGAAAAGTTGACGTTTCCTTGTCCAGTTTAAACACATTTTTCAAAATACATGTAAACATGGCAACTCCGATTGAGGTGTTGTGATATTGATCTCAAAGATCCCAATAACCCATGTGGAGAAGTGTGTGTGTGTGTGTGCGCGTGTGTGTGTGTGTGTGTGCGCGCGTGTGTGTGTGTGCGTGTGTGTGTGTGTGCACATGCGTGTTGCGTGTGTGGTGTGTGTGCTTGTGTGTGCACATGCGTGTGTGCGTGTGTGTGTGTGTGTGTGTGTGTGTGCGTGTGTGCACATGCAATGCGTGTGTGTGTGTGTGTGTGTGCTTGTGTGTGCACATGCGTGTGTGCGTGTGTGTGTGTGTGTGCGTGTGTGCACATGCGTGTGTGTGTGTGTGTGTGTGCTTGTGTGTGCACATGCGTGTGTGCGTGTGTGTTCCTGCTGCATGTAACAGCTCAGTCCCATCACACTTGGAGCAGACAAAGAGAGGCAGAAAGAGACAGAATATTAGGCGTATGTTTGGGCGTGAATTCATTCGTTTTATTTCAGAGATGTTTTGTTCCCCCAGAGTGCTAACACAAATCCTGATGTGGGAAATCCTGACTATAAAGTCATGTGTTATTTTCAGTATGTAGTGACCTGCAGATGACCTCCTAGCATTGCCATAGTGACAAAAATGCCAGACATTAGGCTTTCTGTTACTATATTGCCCCTTCCCCTTTTCTGGAAGTCCACATACCTTCTCTCTGGCACAAGTAGAGGCTTCACCTTGAACGTTGGAATAAACTTTTCCTAAAATTACTGCTTTCAATTTGAAACTGGTTTATAATGGACTCTCAGGAGCCATTTTTTCTCCCAAGACAAAAGTTAAAACTCAGTTAAAAGACTAAGCTGTTTTATTAAACAACCACCTTATTGCAGACTTTGTCCACAAGATCACCTGAGTCTCAACTTTAACTTTAACACTAAACTAGATAGATCTAGAACAATCGTATCTAGTGTCTCCATCTGTTAAAAACAAATTTACATATTCCATATTCTTATTTATCGTCCAATTATTTGGTCAATAGATCTTCATAAACCACATTTGGTTAAGTGTTCATTCATTTCCAGAAAAGGGTTCAATGTCACGGTTACGTAACCATGGCTCTTCTTGTCCTCAGGCCTGGAGCTGCTGGCGCTGTACAACATGCCCCCAGTGCGAGAGCCTCCGGTCAGGTACTACACAGTCAAAGTGCCCCTGCGCGTCCAGAGCAGCACTGAAGGAGCAGTCAGCAGTCTGGAGGGCCCCTGGCTGGACCACCTGACCCAGCACTTCACCAGCGGAGCCTCACTGGTCCACGGACACTTCCACCTGGGACAGCACAGTGGCAAGTACAGGCCCTCTCTGGGGTCTTTTCACGATGATTTTAAATTCCCTACTTCTTGTAGTGTGACATCCATTAATTGAATAATTAATCATAAAATAACACGATAAAAAATCTTGCAGTGGCTTTATGGGGACAAAACACAGGTGCCCAATACAAAAATCCCTTAATATTAGATCAACAACATGGTTAAAGTTCAAACATGGGTTTAATAGATTAAGGCGCTCTAGGAAATGAATTGAAGTTTGTCCCCGAGAAGCATGGAAATCCAACACTGGTTTTGTGTGCATTTGTGTGTGGAGGCTCAGGGCAGAAACAGGCCTCCTTATCTGTTATCAGTGCAATTATCAGAGCGAGCAGTGAGGCATTCACTGTCCCACATGAACGAGCCCGCGGTGCGTTTTCTTTCCCGCGTGACTGATTACGACTGGTGTTTACTCCAAGCTGATCAAGTCAAGTTTATTAGTAGAGCGCCTTTCATGCACACAGACAACTTGGAAGTGCTTGCAGAATTCACTACATTTGAAATATATAGAAAGTTCACGTACAACATACAAATACAAATGAATAAACAATCATGACATGATTCAAAACATTTCAAGTCAATAAATACCTAAACCACACATAAGTGACAAAAGTAAAAAGGTGTGTCTTTAGTTTAGATTTATAACTATTAGGCCTTTTTTCAAGATACAGATTTTCTGGAAGAGATTTTCACAACTGGGAGGCATAGAAAGAAAATCAGGCTTCACCATGTTCGGTGCGAATTCTGGGATTCACCAAAAAACCATCTGATCTCAGGGGCCGGAAGGAATCATAAGGATTAAGAAGGTCTGTAAAATACTTTGGACCCATACCATTCAAAGATTTATCGACTAAAAGAATTTTAAAATGAACCAGCTATTATTGCAAACAAGAGAAAGAGTGAGTCCAAACAGACGGCAACACAAAGAACATGCAACGTACAACAACGTTCATAATATGCAATCTCTAAAGGTGCATTGTGTCACTTTTCTAATAGAGTGTCTGCTGCCACCTTCTTGTCTGGAGATGTTATGGCTTTGCCTTGAATGTTTGAACCCCGCTCTCCCCCGCTCTCTCCCGCTCTCCGCTCTCCACCGCTCTCCCCGCTCTCCCCCGCTCTCCCCGCTCTCCACCGCTCTCCCCGCTCTCCCCCGCTCTCCCCCGCTCTTCCCCTCTCCCCGCTCTCCCCCGCTCTCTCCCGCTCTCCACCGCTCCCCCCGCTCTCCCCCGCTCTCCCCCGCTCTCCCCCGCTCCCCCGCTCTCCCCCGCTCTCTCCCCGCTCTCCCCAGCTCTTCCCGCTCTCTCCGCTCTCCCCCGCTCTCTCCCCGCTCTCTCCCGCTCTCCCCGCCTCCGCTCTCTCCCGCTCTCCCCGCTCTCTCCCGCTCTCCCCCGCTCTCTCCCGCTCTCCCAGCTCTTCCCCGCTCTCTCCCGCTCTCCCCCGCTCTCCCCCGCTCTCTCCCGCTCTCTCCCGCTCTCCCCCGCTCTCCCCGCTCTCCAACGCATCTCGTGTCTGCAGCATTTCATTTAGCGTCCTTAAGAGCTGTTGTTCAGTCTTTCGGTTTACTGTTACATTATTTCCATACGAATGAGGTTTAGGTAGATTGCTTCATTATTATTATCATTATTTATTATCACGCAGGGCAGTGTAGGCTTCAGTCTGATCTGCGCACATTCGGCACAGTCAGGTCCATATTATGACAGATTACTGAAAGAAGGGAGAAGTCGCGTTTCCAATGAGCATCAAATTGCTCAGGGCGGAAACTCATGAGGAATTGGCGCAGCACAGATGTAAGGTGGGTTGGGATTTAGGGAGAGGGAATTGCGTACAAGTGTGCTGCAGTTTTTATAAATCGTCCTTCTTTTGCGTGCGTATAATATTGTCCTTTCCGGTATGCACTCTTTCGATACAATTTGACGCAGTCTTTTTAAATGAGGCCCCTGATCCGTGGAGAGTTGAATTAAGGTTTTTCAAGGTATTTTTGAGCAATAAAAACAGCTATGGAACATTTCAGAGAGCAACACAGATGACCAAAAATTATTCAAGCAAGAGTAAAAAACTTGGGGAAACTACTCAAGTAAAAGTTATGGCAGGAGTAAGTGTCTGGGTGCAACATCTGATTTATAAGTTTGTCTCCAGTAGATTAGACTACTGTAACGGCCTGTTCACTGGCCTCTCCAAACAAGCTGTAAAACAGCTGTACATCCAGAACGCTGCTGCTCGGGTCCTGACTAGAACCAGGAAGTATGATCACATTAGTCCTGTGCTCAGGTCTCTGCACTGCCCCCTGTGGCTCAGAGAAGAGACTTCAAAGCAGCTCTGCTTGTATACAAGTCTCTCCATGGCCTAGCACCAAAGTACATCTCGGACATGTTAGTGCCATATGAACCATCTCGGACTCTGAGGACCTCAGGGACAATCAAAACGTTTCCATATCCTCTTGTAAAGTATGTATTCTCAACATTTCCATAAACTTACTTTGTCTTCTCATTAGGGCCTGAGCACAATGCGAGAGCCCTATTGTAACTGTAAGATTTTAATGGAAAATCCAAAAATCGAGTAGTAAACAATAACAACGAGAGTTAGGTGAACTCTAATTTTGAGTGAAGACCTCAAGAAAAAATATTGAAAGAGTAGCCATCTCAAAAATGTATTTACATGGCTGCAATGGGAGCTCTGACTGGAAACATTTCAACCGATGAAAGTTGAAATAAAAAAATAGGTTGCGTAGAAATGTAAAAAATTATATTATTATTATCCATTTATTTTAAAAGTACAATTAGAACATAAATGTTGCCATTTTATGCTTTATATCAGAGTTTGCCTTATTATGACCCCGCCCTAAACCCTAAAGGAAGTCGACCTTATTGGATCAAACAATCTCCTCCAACAATTTTCTTCAAAAACATGTCAAACTTGGTCAAAACCTGCAAAACCCATGAGCAATAAAAGCTCATCAATTCAAGTTTTTAATAGACGGTTGAATGTGGCCATGGTGAATTATCAACAAAATCACAATTTTTGGGATTCTATTTTTTACAAAGTTTACTGTTTTTGAATGGACCCAATGAAGCTTGCATGCAGAACTGTGAGATGAACGTAAAGGTTCTATCTTTAAATATGGCCCCTCTGCACCCCCTTCAAATGTATTTTTCAAAATTCATAACATGAAATCTGTTTGACTTGGAATTGTTAAACATATTTTTTCTTAGTATTAGCATTCGTTTTCTTAGTCGGGAACAATCTCACTAAGTCATTCTAACTTCTATTGTATAAGTGTAAATTGAAAAAAATACCAAATTTATCTTCTTCTTATAATTTTTTTCTCAGTCAGTCTCAAATTTAACTTATATAAAGTCACCAAGAATCTATGTTCCAAAATACATTATGCCAATGGAGGGGGCGGAACCACACAGTGCAGCAATTTTGGTTCAAACTTGAAACGTCTAAAATCCTGTTTGCATATTTTAACAAACTTGTCCTGGGGTTTTTATCCGACAGTCACCAAACTAAGGCAGCATCATCAGGATGAATATTGAGTCAAAAGTAGTTAAAAAAATTTGCATAAGTCTCAGGGTGTGGTCATAACGAGCTCTTAACAAAGCAGACATTTTGAAAAGCAAGGCAAGGCAAGTTTATCTGTAGAGCACAATTTGTTCACAAGGCAGTTCAAAGTGCTACAAACAACAGGAAAAAAGTGCATTAAAATCACAAAGACATGGCAGAAATCACAAAACATTTCAATTCATTCAAAGTAACAATTTTGCTGACATGGATATATATAGATTTCTAGATTTTGTCCGTGCTTAGTGAGCCGCCAGATGGAAACCAAGTCTATTGGGCCACTCTGGCTGACACTCCGGACACTCTTTCCCATATTTATTTGACATTGCCAGCGGGAGGGGCACATTGCTTTTAGACTGATTATTTACCATGTTTGACCGTCCCTGGACATCAGCACGCTATCTACCTCTGCACACGCCTGTACACAATGATGCCTGTGCAGAGCGTATGTATCTTTTACGACAACTCTCTCGTCGACGCCTCCACCTTATGTGTGGCGCTTTTGTATCTTTAACAACGGAGCCGGTCTCGTCCGCCCCCTCCCTAGATTTAGCTTTCGCAAAACTAATTGTCCCAGACAAAACTCGACCAAAGCTCTTAGTGGTAAAACTCGCTCTTCATCAGTGCGTAATGTGAACACGGCCATTTTTGATCAAAATAGGCAGTGTCTCAGGGTGTGGTCATAATGAGCTCTAAAAGAAGCAGCCATTTTAAAAACACAAAAATCCTTAATAATAATAATAATACATTTTATTTAAAAGCGCCTTTCAGAACACCCAAGGACACTGTACAAGAGAATAAAACAGCAGAATAAAACAACAGAATAAAACAACAGAATAAAACCGACAGTACAGAACTGGATGATGGTGTTGGAGTACCTGATTATGTGGTAGAGTGACTGAGTTATGTGGTGTTGGAGTGACTGAGTTATGTGGTGTTGGAGTGACTGAGTTATGTGGTGTTGGAGTGACTGAGGTTATGTGGTGTTGGAGTGACTGAGTGTGTGGTGTTGGAGTGACTGAGTTGATGTGGTGTTGGAGTGACTGAGTTATGTGGTGTTGGAGTGACTGAGTTATGTGGTGTGGAGTGACTGAGTTATGTGGTGTTGGAGTGACTGAGTTATGTGGTGTAGGATTTGTCATGAAACAGGTGAGTTTTGAGTCTGGATTTGAAAAGTGGAAGGGTGTCTATGTTTGCGGAGGTCAGGAGGGAGAGAGTTTCCAGAGCTGAGGAAGCAGAGGCTCGGCCCCCCATTGAAATAAGACGGAAAGAGGGACAGAGAGCTGGAGAGAGGAGGAGGAACCTGAGGGAGCGAGAGGGAGTGGAGATGTGGAGGAGGTCAGAGATGTACGGTGGAGCCAGGTTATGGAGAGCTTTGAAAGTATTAAGGATCATTTTGAAGTGAATCCGTTGTTTTATGGGGAGCCAGTGAAAGTTGTTGAAGGATGGGGGTGATGTGATGGCGGGAGGGCGTCCTGGTGGCGTCCTGGTGATAATGCGGGCTGCAGAGTTTGGGAGAATTTGGCAGACATCGTCGGATTTAGAAGGACCCAATGAGGCGTTTGTGTATTTTGATGACCTTGACATCATTATGTGTGTACAGTTCTATATTTAAAATTGGCTCTCCAGTGCCCTCTACAAAGTTATAATGGGGCAGAAACAATTATCCCCAATATGTCACCTGCCATTTTTAACAACATGTAAAGCCGGGGTTGGTGGCCACCCCTCTCACTGAAGCACCCTTCCACAGTCAGAAGGGCCCTTTATCACTGCTTGCAGTTTTAATATTATAATTACAATTTGTTAATACTTTAAGATGGAACTGACCCAATTCTGCCCCATGATTAGTTTGCTGCAGGATATTTCGTTTGAAGTACTGAAGCTTTTGTTTTCAGGAGATTAATATTAGAATGTTATTACACCATAGATTACTTCAAAAATATGTTTTTCTGTCCAAAATAAAAGTTGGTATAGTCAGTAAGTTAAAGGTGGACTGCGAAACTTTTCTGGTAGAGGTTCTACCCTCCACTTCTCTCCATGGATATAATTGCTTAGCCTAGAACATTCACATTCGGCCCATTCTAGACCTGCTCTTTTGAACATGTCCAATTCATTTTATTGACTCTTTATATGTTATTTATTTTTGGACTACATTTAAATAAAGAATGAATTAAAAATGAATAATAATAAAAATAATAATCTTGCCACCAGGCCAAGTTACAGGTCAGGTCTGTGTGTTGGTTGTTTAAAGTATTTTTTAAAAACACCATCTGAATAAATGCAAGATAGATAAAGGTTAATGCACCACTGTGGAACATTCCATTCAAGCAAGACACAATCAAGTGGTGTGACCAGTAAAGAGTCAAGTCTGTGGAGAGACGAGCCCGCTCACAGGACACATGTTTTTCAAGGTTATAAAAGCACATATAATCAAACGTTTTACTCTATTTTTTGTTCTGAAATGTTATGTGTCCGATGTTCTCCTCGTAAGTCTCCCGTCTGCAGCACAGCACGGAGCACCAGCACGTTTTCATTTTCCTTCTTATGCAAATGCCATAATTCATGTCTGATTGGAATTAATTGTGCATGTCGCTGTGAGCCTCTGAAGTCTAAACACAATCATGATTTATGATCCGAGCAGAACTGAACGACAAATATGGCCCTATAAGCAGATTACTATCGCTTACAACTGCACTTCACTTTAAGGAGAGCTACAATGATATCTTATTGTTAACTTCTATGAGCTTTTATGTTGTAATGTTTATATCATTACAACATCATAAAAACTCGGGATAGACATCCAAATTTAGGTATACAAGTTTAGGGTGCAATACATATAGTACTTTAAGGTAAGGTAAATACATTTGTATCTATCATATTTATCAATAAAGCACTTAATTAATAAATATTCTCTATTCTTCAGTTGCCATATTTCAATCTTTATTTGGTTGATAATGTATTTAAAAAGTCTACATGTGCAACAGAATTGCTGACTAGTCGGCTACTGAAGTAAATGTTTGCTGCAGCCCTAATGTGCAATACATATAGTATGTGCAGTATATCAGCCTAATTTTGGGACAATCCTAAACTAAGGATGTATAAACAATATGATTCAACGTGATACTTTTGACAACTTCTCAACTTTTACTATTATAAATCCTGTACTACAGGAAATACCAAGGCCAAAATAGTTTAAAAAGCCAGGATAATGTAGTCGCTCACTCCCTCTGCTGCCCTGCTTGTGGATAACCTTCTCTCAAACCCTGGAGCTGTGAGTGCTGTCAGTGTGGCTCTATGTTTAAATCATGTCCGCAGACGGGGCAAGGTCATAACCTCTCTGCTCTGGGACAGGAGCTGGAGACATGTCCATCAGAGAATGCTCCTGACCTCAGCAGGAAAAGAGCTGAGGTGTTTGGGCCACTCAAAACTCTTTCCTCCTGAGACACTCCTCACTCTTCAAAAAGTAACATCCACATGAGTTTAAATACAACGTCAAGTCAGCTCAATGACAACAATGATTTGAGTCTACAGTGTAGTTATATTTACAAGCTCCGCAAAAAAATACAGATGGACATTTTATTTACTCCATTCACTGGTGGTTTAGTGGTTGTTGTAGTCACAGCTGCCTTGGGATTGATACCTGATGAAAATCTGGCTGCCAATCTATGCAAAAGGCCACACATAGTTGGGTTTTCACGCTTTGTAGGTACAGAATGCTTCTGTGAATTGATTTCCTGTTCAAAATTGCAGAACTGATAAGCACCTTAGTTTTTTTAAATAATTGCAAATACAAGGGTGGGGATAGGGGATAGGGGAGAACTCAAGCCTAAAAGTTTGTTAAATGCCTGAATAATTCATAAAAGAAGCTTTAAATGCCTGTTTACTTGGAGAATGGACGGGTGCCTCTGGAGTGTGTTCGTGCTGCTGGTTTCCTGACCTTGACTCTGAGCTGTGATGAGGTGTTTGGCTGAGGAGGCACTTTTGGTTCAGAGTCTCTGCTCTCATGAACACTGCTCTACACAGTCCAAGTCATGCTCAAGTCTAGTTCAAGTAATTTCCTCAGACCTCCCAGTCCAAGTCGCGTCCTCAGGTCTCCCAGTCCCATCTCTGACACACAGCAGCTGCGCCATCTGCTCCTGGGGGCCCCTTGTCTCACACACCTCGTCCTGTCTCCTCAGATCTTCAATCCAGAACATTGGAGAGTGTCTTCATCTTCCAGGAGCCTGCTGAAGCAGAGGCCAGTGCCCAGGCCTATGATGCCATCGTGGTGGAGCAGTGGACCGTCATTCACGTGAGTGCGAGACTTCGTCCTCAGACTGCAGTGTGACTGGTTTACATCTCCTCTAAAAAATGTAGTTTGCTTAATTTGGGTCAAGATACTTAATTTAGACATTTACACAATTACATGTTAATCCAAAATGATATAAAATTATCCAAAGTGTGTCCTACTGTGTGACGTGAAAAATCACATACAGGTGTGTAACGCCTGTTTTACCCTCAAACAGAATACATGCACCCAAGTGGTGGAAATGATCTGAAAAACCATGAAAGGTAAGTATAGTGTAAAGCAAGACACTGTAGGTGAATTGGACTAAAACAAATTTAACTTTTTCAAATATGTCACATATTTGGGAAATATCAGTTGAAATGTCTTGCAAGTCCACCAGAAAAGTTACTTAGTGTACTTTAACTTTGACTCCCTCTCACAAGTACATTTACCAGTATAGATCCTCCACGTCTGAGGCAGCAGCAAGACTAAACCTGTAGAGAATGTGTTAGCTAACATCTCCTCATATAATAACAGCGTGTGTCCGTTAACATTCAGGTCCCTCCATCCTGTTCTGTGGACTGAGGACAATCATGGATGTACATAAGTCTGGTCACACTCGGACAACACGTTCCATTCAATTACACAGATAGCATCTACTACCTGCAGCGAGTCTACAACAGAGGACAGCAGGCTCAGACAGGCAGCGTGGAGCCTCAAACACTTCTGAGAACACTAGCCGCAAATACATTTACAACTCAGTACAGAGAAAACAATTTGGATGTGTTTGTTACTGCTAAACCAGACATGAAAATAGGGCAACTATGTAGAGGTTTTACAGATGACATAGCAACGTACGGAATGTAGCAGTGAGAGGCAGTGATGAGCAGTTAAAAAAAACAAATATAGAAGTCTAAATCTCTGTTTGATATTTAGTTTGTACCCTGACAGCTAAAATTAAGTAAAGTACAGTTGAATTGATTACCTTCTTGTCCTTAAATAAGATGGTTCTGAGTCCATGGGGTAATGTTCGGGCTTTTAACTCTCTACTAGCCCACAGGTTAGTGTGGGCCACTTTTATTGGCGACAATTGGATCAGATATAATCACCAGCTCCACTCCTGCAGCAGCCTGCTTCTAAACTCTGCCGTTTCCTTCCTCGCTCCTCTTCACTCTTATATCTGACTGTTTTAGAACAGAAAATGCACCTAACCAGATTCTTATTATTACTGTGAAGACCGGTAATGTGAATATGTTTGATATCATAAGGAATGCTTCATGTCTCAAAACCACTTTTTATTTGATGAAAATTGATCTCATATTTGCGGAGATATGTTCAGAAATTCCAGATGAAAAAGTGAGTGCAGGACTTCTGGTTATGGCTCAGATGTAAACGGCTGCACTACAGTGCCCCTCTGCCGACATTTGCCTTAAAGATCTCAGTTTCACCCACAAAACTACAAAAAACTTGGAGCAAGACGCTGTGAGAGAGGCTGTGAGAGACCGAGAAAAAACAAGAAAGGTAATGCTTCGGGAGCTAAACAATCGAAGCTGACGGACTGTAACCCGCTGACTAAGGTGACTCTCACAAACGAATGATGCTAATGTTCACACAGCTCCTGAAGAGAAGCCCTCAGGGATGAACACCACACAGACAAGCACCCTCCGCGATGCAGATCTCGCCTGGCCCCCGTGGGGAGGGCCGAGGAGAGGACAAAACTTTACAACAGCTGGCCCTCATGTTACGTGAAATGCAGCACAACATGGAGTCATTGAGCGCTGAGGTGAGGGCTGAGAGCGGGAGGAGACGGCATGTGTGCCGCTGAGGTGGAATAGCATATTTCACACAATATGGATGAGTTACGGGGGCTGAAAGCTGAGGTGATGAAACTGCGAACAGAGAACAAGGCTGTCAAGAGCAAGATTCTGGATTTGGAGTCCAGATTCTGCAGAAATAATCAAAGAGTACAATCAGGGCTTTCTCAAGACAGTGATCCTGGAACTTGTATCTGGGACTGGAGTTGCGGTTCCCGCCATCACGATAGAGAGGCCAGAAGCTGATAAACCACGAGACCTGCTAATGCGGTACCTTAACCCCAATGACAAGGAGAGCGGCATGAAGGCTGTAAAGGTCAAAGGAGACCTC
Organism: Chaenogobius annularis; assembly: GCA_015082035.1. Classification (NCBI taxonomy): domain Eukaryota; kingdom Metazoa; phylum Chordata; class Actinopteri; order Gobiiformes; family Gobiidae; genus Chaenogobius; species Chaenogobius annularis. The sequence continues at coordinate 28,857 of BJKM01000289.1, forward strand.
CAGTACAAAGTGTTTTTGCTCAAGACTTATCCTACGAGTTTCATCATCAATGAGCAAAGTTCTTTCACGTCTGTGAGGAAGTCAAGAGGAGACAACTAAAGCATGGCTTTTCATTTCCAGACATTTTTTTGGTGACTTTTGCAGGTAAAAAACATGTGCTTTCTCTTTACTTAAGTTTGTATTGCCAGAACTATGATCGGTTGTCATGGTGATGATACTGTCACCAAATTGAAGTATGGTATTTCCATAAATACATGGTTTGGACATTTGCGGTGTTGATTTGGCACATAGTTAGGAGCCCCATGTTGGCTATCTGTTTTTGCACATACACATACAGTGATTGCTAAATTTGGGAGACTGTGTTTGTGGGAAATTGGACAAGTATTTACGGAAGGCGGCAGGGGAGGGTGGTGGTCCAGAGAGACAGTGTATCCTGTACATAGAGAGGATGGGAACAAGGATTAGGCTGGGGGACGTTCGGAGGGCCCTTCGTTAGGAATGTACCTCCCTCCCATATTTCGTCTTTTGTACGATCAGGTTTTGGGTTCAGTTAATGTTTTTGGCACGAACCCTTTTCTTTTTCAGTTTATCTTTTCTTCTGTTCCGTGTTTCTGTAGTTCTTGTGTTTGTGTGTTGTCGACAGGAGCGTTTTGTAGAATTAGTAAATCAATAAGGGTAAACTCAATACAATTAACCCAATGGCATCGGAAAAGTTATGAGTAGCATACTGGAATGTCAACTGCATATTGAACCCAGTCAAGTGATTAAAATTATTGACAAAAATTTGAAAAGAAAAAATAGCCTTTATATTTTTTCAAGAAACCCATTTGACGATATAGAACATAAAAAACTAGCCAAATTGTACTATTCATCATACGGGGCAACCACAGGGGGGAGTTGCAATACTGATTTCAAACAGAATAGCTTTTGAACAAAGTTTTCAATGTAAGACAAAGATAGCATATATGTACTGGTTAAAGGAACTACTAATGGAAAGGCTGTAATTTATTGAATGTGTATGCTCCATCAGGGAGCGATATCACCTTCTATATTAATATAATAGACCTGATAGCAAACCACTCTGAGGGAACCCTAATCTGTGGTGGCGATTGGAATCTATCAAATTGATAAAGAATACAGGACTGAATGATATGTGGAGGGAGATGAACCAGTGCACGCCAATAAACCCAATTATCTAATCCACATCAAATCTGAAAACAAATCATTCCAAAAAGGGGAATCTTCAGGTGCTACAGGAACTTAAACATATGAGAGGACAAATTAATGATCTGACCTCACAGGAAATACTTAATAAAATGCTCTTTATGTCAGTGGATAAAATAAATTAAAATTATTAGCCTGGAAAATTAGAAAACATCAGCTGAATTTATTTTATTTTTTTAAATACGAGACAGGCAGAATTTTAACCAATCAGCACCAAATTCAATCTTCATTTGAATCCCTCTACAAAAAACTTTTCCCAAAAATTTCAGGAGATTAAGAAGATGAAACAAACACTCTCAATTTTCCCGTAATGACGGAAGAGCCAAATAAAAAAATTAGGAGCTGAAGTTATAGTAGGAAATACAAGGTGCAATAAAGAGATTAAAGAACAGTCCGCAGGGAGCAATGGGTTCACCTCAGAGTGGTATAAAGCTTAAGAAGAAACTTTTAACTGGGCACTTAAAAAAACAGACTCCTCTGAGTTGGAAAGAAGCCATCATATCTCCCTAAAGAAGGGAAGGATCGACTCAATTGTGCCTCATATAAAGCCATTTCAATTCTGAATGTGGACTATCGTATATAAACCTCAATAATTTTCAAAAGAATGGAACAAATATTAACTGTAATTCTCGTGTACATAGTAATGCCTATTTTATTTTTATTTATACTATAGTAATTTTAAATTGTCTCTTAAAGCATGCCCTTTTTGATTTCATATACGTTGTTTTTATTATTGATCAGTGTTTTATGTTGATATCTGATTCTGACAAATACTCCCAAATTTAATCCACAATAATCAAACAGGTTTTATTAACAAAGGACAAATGAGGGATAACATAAGACATCTTTACACATGACGATTCATATACACAAACAGCTTTTGAGTCTGTTAGATGGCCTTATTAATTTACAGTGCTGAACACATTTCAAATAGACAACTGAATAATAAAAAATGGTGGCGCTCTTTATGGTTGTCCAATATCAAGTATTAAAATCAATGGTCACTTGACAGATTCACTGACACTGGAAAGAAGTGTTGGCTGTGCCTGGTCCCCCCTTTTGTTTCCTTTGTATATGAACCATTGGCCCAATATATTAGACAATTGAAAACAACTTATGTTGTTACAATTGATGAAAGAGAACGTAAAATTGCCTGCTTGGCAGATGATGTCCTGTTATATTGGACCAAACCAGAAATTGTAATGCCTAATGTGATGCATTGCCTTTATGATATTTGTACAACGTCTGGATACAAACTGAATGTACAAAAAACTGGAATTCTCTCTTACTGACGTCCCCTTCTGTCCTTTAGAAATACTTAAGAATTTAAATGGCAAACGGAATCCCTTAAATATACCACTCTTTTCTCCACTAAATAGACTACTTACAGTAAATCTAAGTCAAAGGATTGAAAGTATAAAAATGTATGTTTTGTCCAGATTGATTTCAGATTCAGAACTATGTTCACAATAGACACAATAAATGGATACTTCTGGAACATTCTTCTGGCTGCATGAAAATATTCCATCACTAAGAAATGGATGACTAAACTCAACTGACAATTAAGGCCTGGACCGACTATATCATTGACTTTCAATAAATGGAGATTGGAGAAAAAGATTACATTCGGACTAAATTTGAAAATTGACTAATTTGGTGGACTTTGGACCAAATACACAAATTTAGAACTACTTACGCTGTTTATGTGTTAACTATCTGTGTCTTGTTCTGTGTTCGTGTTGTTTTGTAAATACAAAACCTGAAAAAAATAACCCCTGCGCCCTAACCGTTCCCTAACGCCTGCGCCCTAACCGTTCCCTAACCCCTGCGCCCTAACCGTTCCCTAACCCCTGCGCCCTAACCGTTCCCTTACCCCTGCGCCCTAACCGTTCCCTAACCCCTGCCTGCGCCCTAACCGTTCCCTAACCCCTGCGCCCTAAACGCTTTCCCTAACCCCTGCGCCCTAACCGTTCCCTTAACACCCGCGCCAAACTAAACGCGCGTTCCCTAATCCCTGCGCCCTAACATACGTCCCTAACGCCTGCGCCCTAACTGCGCCTTCACAGCGCCTCTGTTAACAAAAATCACCAGAATTGTAACATTACTGACAAAAATCTCTGTGTGTAAAGAGCCATTCAAAGTAGGCCTACATATTATGTCAGCTGGCACAAAAACAGGAACATTAATTGTATTCAGGCCAGTTTTCCTGGTGGGAAATCTTCTTTTTCAGTTGTAGCTTTAGTTCATTTAGTTAAACAGAGTTTGTTCAGAAAGTGTCATAACATTTATTTTGATTATAATCTGAGACCTTCCACAGTCACAAAAAAGATGAAATATTACACTAAAACCAGCTTGAGGCTTCTCCGCGCTGATCTGTTTGCTCGGATTTTTAGCAGTTAAATGTTGTGTTTTACCAACATTGGGCTCATGTTGACTTAAAACAACTTAAAATAACATGTTTAAAGTTATATTTCGTACATCTGGCCGAGTGGAGATTTAATTTTGACGCAAATTTGGCACTGACTCAAACTGGGGAATCACAGACCTCTCTGCTGACCTCTCTGCTGACCTCTCTCTGCCTGACCTCTCTTGCTGACTCTCTTGCTGACCTCTCTTGTTGACCTCTCAGTTGACCTCTCTGCTGACCTCTCTGCTGACCTTCTCTTGTTGACCTCATCAGTGACCTCTTCTGCTGACCTCTCAGTTGACCCCTCCAGTTTGATCTCTGCTGACCTCTCTGTTGACCTCTCAGTTGACCTCTCTGCTGACCTCTGCTGACCTCTCAGTTGACCTCTCTGCTGACCTCTCTGTTGACCTCTCAGTTGACCTCTCAGTTGACCTCTCTGCCGACCTCTCTGCTGACCCCTGAGCTCTCTCTCCTCAGGGCCTCCAGGTGAAGGCTGATTACGTCCCTCTGCTCCAGTCCTTGGCCTCGTTCGGCTGGAGACTCACCTGTGTGCTGCCCACTCCCGTCATCAGAACCAACAGGTACTACCCACAATGCACTGAGCTCACTGTCAGGTACCACCCACAGTGAAATGAATTTGATCTGTACAGGTTTTACAGTCAGATTTTCCAGCCAATAATAATGATACTATTAATAAAAAATTTACATACCAATTAATGCTGCACATAAAGTCTGTCCTATACTTATTTTGATTAAAAGCACTAATTGATGTTAAAGAGCGGTGCATATGTATAGATCTCACAAGCAAAGAGTCATTTCTCAATAAAAGTATCTTGCCTAAGGGCACAATGCCAAAACAAACCGCCAACCTTTGTGTTGGGTAAAGATCTGCTGTTGCCCGGTGCTCCTGCTGCTTGTGCTGAATAATGGCCTTGGCGGGAGCTGTTCTCTTAGCGTCTGCAGTCCTGTGGAGTTGAGATTTGTGGTGGTGTTTGGCTCCAGCAGCTTTCATAAAACAGTGTTAGACAGAATCGATCCGAGGCAGACAGCAACCGGGCAGGGGCCATGTGTCTTTTGAAGCCGTATTCCAATAGAATCAAAGAAGAATGGAGAGGCTTATCAATGCTATAGTCCAATACAGGATTCTAAAAGGATCATATACTCCCTGTCAAAAAAGCTTTGATTACAGCACACATAAACAAGTTTCTGCAATGTCAAAAGATTGATTAATTTTCAGGCTATAGAGCGCTCCTGAATAAAATAAACTAAATTTACAAAGACTTTTTTTTTTTACATATACAGCCTGCAGGAGCCCATGTTATAACATGAGATATTCACACAGAAAGGTGTACGCAGTAGTGATGCACGGGTTGTCTGCGGGTCAGGTCAGGTCAAGAAAGTCTCATTTCAATGCAGCAGGGTCTAAACTGCTGACCGCTGTATCTCGCATGTCCGCCCTCCATGTGTGTCTTTGCGTTTAGCCCCGTCTTGATTCAGTTCATTAGACTCATTTCTCTGTGAATATAAGTCTGATTATAATAAAACACACAAGGTTTTGATGGTTAGCATACAGAGAACACGTCTTAACACTGGGTAGATCAGAGTGCCCCCTGGTGGCCATTAGCCCATAAAAATCTATAAATTAGCCACACCGTTGTATAAACTGCAGGGTTCAAAGTGTGGGGAAAAAGTAGCAGCTTATAGTCCAAAAATTACTGTAATTTAATTCCAGTGTTGAATGAATCCTCACACAGATCTTGTGTTGATGGTACAGAGAGTGTCCACTGCACAAAGCCTTCTCCAGCTCGTCCCAAACACTCTCACTGGGGTTCAGATCTGGAGTACATTAGGTTCTGCTTCTCCTTAGATGTTTTCTCTGCTTCATGCCAATGATTTGACCCTTCTCAAACACACTGACATCATTTCCATCTTTCCACATGGTTGTTTCAGAAATGAGAAGCCACTCACTGCATCAGCCGGGTTTAAATACCGTGTTTTTGGACATGCAGTGTATTTACAACCGTTATAATATAAACATAATCATTTTAGTCACAGTAAAGCTAGTGAGTCACAAAAAATTGCTTCATATTTTTTAGAACAGGGATGGTCTCCGTCTGACCTTCAGACTTGGATTTTCTGCTCCATCTGACGCTCTCCTCCTTGCAGTTATTGTGTGTGTCATCTGCTCTCTCCTCAGTGATGGCAGCCTGTCTACCAAACAGATCGTTTTTCTGCAGAGACCTGTCCTGAGCCGCAAGAAGCGGGACTCAAAGGTATGACCATGTTGCTATTCACCCACAAACCCTGCATTATATAGTCTACATATGCAGCCAGATCAATATGGTTCCTGGTCTGACTAGAAAGTACCCGTCCTGGAGCTGGAGCTAAAAAAATATATAACACTATGGCTCCCAAAAAGGGGCTGGCTGTAAAAAATAAAAAATAAACACTTCAAAACCCTACATATCTGGCTTCAAACATATTAAAATGAGCAGTTCAGGCCAATCCAGAGTCATGTGTGGGGGTACAGACTTTAAAAAACATGGAAGAACTTCTTATTCGTATTTTGACCAGTAAGAGGAAAGACGGAGACTAAATCTGCAAGATTACTTAAATATGTTTGAATGACACAACATACAACTTTAGGAGGGTTTTTGGTGAGGAAGCACACTTTTTCATAGAATAGATTACACTTTATACTTGATTTAAAACCATTCTATACCCAGATTTTGGCCTAAAGCTCTGTAATAAACCTCAAACAAATTGTCTCAATTTCCTTTTGTGTGTTGAGAGACCACTTTGAAAGAGCATTTTTAGTGCAATATTTGATCTTCAGCTAGTGTATCTAAATTAAGTCTGTGTCCTAGCCCCTCAGCACATTTTGCAGACTCCCTAAGGCTAATCTTTCTCTTTCCAGAAGCTGATCTTCAAAGCCAGAAGTAAATCCAGCAAGAACTGCATCAAAGACTCTGCGAAAAGCAAGAACAAGAAGAGCAAGAAGGCGGACAAGGAATCTGAAGACGCAAAAGCTGTGGACAGGAGCAACGATGGGAAGGACGACACAGGAGTAGACACTACTGAATGTAACACAGAGCCGGGGACAAAAGAGCCGGGGGACATGTCCACAGTTGGCAACAAGGACGAGAAGGAGGAGACTGCAGAAGTAGCAGTGCAGTCAAAAACCAAAGACGTAGAGGAGGACGGGGCAGGGCAGGTGATGGAAAACGGACTAGACACTGATCCGGAGGAGCAATCAACAGCCAGCAATGAGATTATCACAAAAGAGGGAGGAGAGAGCGCTGCAGAAAGTCACGAGTAGTGCCTGGGTGGAGAGCACCCCTACCTCTGAAGAACCATTGGATATTTGACTCTTCATTGTGTCAGTATCCCTCTAGGTCTGGGGTATAGCCCCCCGGTTTGGAAACATTTTGGTCATTAAACTGTTTATTTTTATTTTTTAAGATTTTATGAAAAGTTTGGGTCATTTTACCATGTGACCGTGCTTGAGCATTTATATGTTTATTTTATTGTTTTATTTTTTTCAAAAACAAGGCATTTATTTTAGTTACAGGAACAAATTGAAAATATCTTACAAGACACATTATGCATTATGTGTATTGTTATTGACCTTTAAACATGCTCTCGAATCATTTTAGTCCCCAAATTGGACTAAAACTACCATGTCAGTAGTTGTAACCGAATGTAATCCCCCTCACTGCCAACAGAGGGTACTGTTTGGAGCCCACAGCACGGATCAAGCTGAAGATGATCAGGGAGGCAGCTGTAACATTGAAAAGCGTGCTTAGGTTTATCTCCAAGCGAATGAATGAAGGCCCGGTTCAGAATGTAGAGATGGTTCGAGGTGTTTTTCTTTCTTTGCGATAGGCAATCCAAGAGCGAGAGGAGATTGTTTACATGCAGTTACAAGCTGCCAACCCTGGTCTCACAAGAGTTTTATAATGTGCGGATGTCATCTAACAATCATTCACAAGCCAACACAAGCAAAGTCAACTGTGCAAAACTAAAGACATATGTGAGAAATAATTGAGACAATTAACATAATATTTTACAACAGATTGATCAAACAAAATGTCTTAAACGAAAACAAATACATCTTCACTTGCCCCATAATGTAATCCTGGATGTCAAATGTGATTTTATAGATCATGTTTATATTTTTTATTTAGAATATTTTTACTTCAGAAGATGGCTTATAAGATGGCCTTTCTCCCTAGATCTTGCTAGAATTATATTTTGTTGAGGTTTTGTTTTTTCATTAAATCAAAAGCACTTGTGAACCAGTCAGCACACAAATGGATCAATAATATTGTTTTCCAAAATCTAAATGTGAATATTAGTTTGATGCTGACTGATGTTCATCCACTTGCCCACAGAGATTTTCTTGATTCTTTGTTCTCTGGTTCATGACAGTGCCCCAGCTCTAATGTGGTGCTGCCCAGGGTGAGAGGGGGCTACTGCAGGAGGGTGGGGGGCAGCAGGTGGGGTTAGCAGGCTTGTTAGTGTACTAATGGATTTTGTCAGCAGGGATTCACAGTACGCTCATGCATTTAGAATCACCAAAGCCCAGTCAGTAGAGCCTCAGGTGTGGGCGATGTCAGAGGGGGCACATGTACTGAGGAGGCTCTTTATAAAGGACATTTATGAAGTAGAGTTGTTTATAAAAGGGTAATTATATGACCACCCGTGAAAATACATACATTTTTGTACTATACCACTATTGCTGGAACTTACCCTTTGGTGACCTCCTGATTGGTCCTAAACAGCAGATCCAAACGTTTTGACAAGCGCCTGTTTCTGATTATTTCTGATTTGCTTTTGAGATGGTTAGGAGCATAGACTGCATACACAATAAGATGTCTATATACAGTCTGTGGTTAGGACAGTGCACGTTAGCTTCTATCCTGTAGCATGTCACTGAGGCTATTCAAGGGTTTCAAGCTATGGAAACGGCCTTCCATTGAATGGGGCAAAGACTTAAAAGTTATTTAAATCAGAAAGGAATATTTATTATGAGTTTAAAAGCTACCAAAATTGTTAAAGAAATACATTTCAAAACAAGTAAAGCATCACAAAAGCAGCAGTTCTGAAATGAGACAGAACCTGCAGACTTGAGGTCAGTGAATGGCTTGTGGAGAAGAAACTCAGGAGGACAATATTGGGCCTTTTCCATTAGTACCTACTCGCTTCTACTCTACTCAGCTCTCTGCTCGTGGCCCCCCTCAGCCCAGGTAGCAATTCAATTACAACTGTTGCTGAGGGGTGCAGTGTAAAACTGGGCGTGGGAACAGTGCAAATGATTTGTAACTCAAAAGGATGACTACAATATCATAACTATAAAACATCAGCAAACCGCCACAGCAACCGCCAATAAAACAGAGCGCAAGAAGCAGACGGAATTACAGACACAGAGGAAGGATACAAACACAGAGAATACGATGATTACTATTGCTCACCTCACATGAAGCTAAAACTACAGCATTCCCATCCACGCCCAGTCCACAAAACATTGCTATTAATCCAGTTTGAAGTGTTCTTTACAAAATGAAACATTAGGCGAGTGTAGATCCTCACATGAGTTTGCTTCCACGCTGGAAGAGAACTCACTTCCTATGCAGGTTATGGTCAACTTTCTGTGCATTAAAAACTTTTATCTGGCCTACTGCACCACATTTCAAAGATGCTAATACTACAGTTTGAATGTGCATCTAAATTAGAAGTGCTCTGCTCGTTTTCTTTGTCGTCTTGAAGCAAGTGGCTTACTCTGGAAAGGAAACAGCTGATGCTAGCTGTGCTAGCTTTTGCCCAACTTTTGTTTATTATCGTAGTAAAGTGTGTGGTCTTTTTTTGATCCCGGGATCATACAAATATTAAGATTCTCTTCATGTCTGTGGTCTGCATTTTAAGTCACATTTCTCACGTTCAAGACTCTACATTTAGTACACAGCAAGTTTACAGAGGACAAAGCAGTGTCCTTCTGTCTCCTGCTGCTACTGCAGCCGCTCACGAGAAATATGAAACGTTTTCCCAATCATTGTCTGATGGTCTGTAGACGTCACGCTTAGTCCCTACTTGGCCTACGGGGGAAGTACCTGTTCTGAGGATGTAGCACCAAAATCCGCTAAAGCAGGGCTGAGTCGAGAAGAGTAGAGCCAAGCAGGTACAAATGGAAAAGGCCAATACGAGGTCAACAGACAGATCTTGAAAATGAGGAAATATCTACTGCCTGTCTCCTCAGTGGATGTGAGTATGCCGATTGGGACCAGAAATGAAGGAGGAAAACTTTTTGTTACTTAGTCTATCAATGCTGCATTTGGTAAGCTTTGCGCAATGACCTAAACCTTTTAAGACGCTCGTCAAAGGGTCCATTCCCAGGGTCAAAACTGCTGGTTGTATTCTCAAGTGCTTTCTTTCTTCTGGATGTGAGTGTGGCGTGGAGATTCGTCCTGTTTTTGTGTAGCTGTGACCAGTGTAGCCTTATCGCGCGCCATACCTGCCCTGCCGTCCGTAGACTGGGCCGGAGCTGCAGTGACACGTGTTCAGTGTTTGTCAGTGTTGGTTCTCTAAAGTTGTGTTCTATGATCTGTGAGAAGGTGTTTCCAGTCCATCCTGTGACTGTTCGTTAAATGGACAGATAGTTTATCTGTGGATTTATGTTGTGCCACTATGGTCATGTGCATCACAGCAAATTGGTCACTACCAGATTTGTATAATTGTGACGTGCTATGTTCAACATGGCAGCAGAATTTGAACTCGGTGGCTTGGACTTGGAGCTGTGTGACTTCAGACGACTTGAAACTTGAAACATTTATTTATTTAAAAGCATTCTTCTCTTTACAGTTAATAGTTAGATGTACTTTTGGTGTTTGGTTTTAAACCATGAATTGAAACATGTCCATCCCTATTTCTTTATTTGTGACCTATAAATATATATATATATATATATATATATATATATATATATATATATATATATATATATATATATATATATATATATATATATATATATATATATATATATATATATATATATATATAGCAAAATTATTAGCTGTATTCAGTATTAGCATAGTTAGGCATAGACCTAATATTTCCATATCATATATATATATATTTCATGTGTTCTTTTAATGCCAACTTTTATATTATAGATCTCCCGGTGTTAAATCTTTTCTGATGCACAGATATATGCGTGCATGCGGCCGCGCGGGTCCGGGCAAGAATATATATTATATATATATAGCATATTAGCTGTATTCAGTTAGCATAGTTAGCATAGACCTAATACATTTTCACAGTGGTCCAGTTTGAGTCAAATCAAGGTTTGGAACTTCACTGTGTTTCTTTTATGCCACTTTTATATTATAATCTCCCGGTGTTAAATCTTTCTGACGCACAGTGATATGCGTGCAGCCGGCCGGTGATGCGGGTCGGGCCAAGAAATGATCATTTCATAGCGAGACAAATTGTGGCGGCTCATAAAAGGCTGACAGTGACAGCGGCCTCATGTTTCCGCGGTTCATCTGCACCTCTGCATAGAGGCGAGTCTTAATTTATTTCCTTATCAGACTCGTTTCTTTGGCAATATAGTCAGATTGTAATAATGCCTTCCTCCACGTCTGCTCTGCTCTTCCTGCGCTGGGCTTCTGTGTTTGGAGCGAAAGAGAGAGAGAGTAAACGAAGGAAAGACGCAAACTCCCAGTCCATTTTTAACAATTTCTTCAAATCCGTGACACGCATGCCTAGGTTTGCTGACCGCTGTTGTAGATGATCAACGTTAGCAATAAGCGCTGAAACTAACATATATGCTAACAACCTTGTAATAAACTTTTCTTAAACCTAACGTTATTGAAAAGATTTTTGTTTTGTTTCACCAAATGCCACAAATTCAATAAGTGAACATAGAAACTCAAGGTTGAAGTGAGATAGTTGCACTGTAATTGTCACTCATTGGCAAATGTAATGAACACATAAACAACAAACGGGTCTGAACTGTCCACAAACTACAAAATTACTTCTTTTTTAAAATGAAGGGGCTAGAGGGTTTACACAATTAAATGTATTTTTGTAATACCCAAAATCACAAGAGCAGTTTCCACAAGAACCAGGCTACATGCGCAGCTATTTTAAACTCATCACTCTGGAAGGGTCTGGAAGACTTGGACTTGAAACTCAAAGTATAGGATTTGGAACTTGCCTCGGACCTGAGACTTGCAAGACTTGGTCCCACTTCTGCTAACTTGTGAGTCCCACATCATCATAGCCTATTTATTGTCCCGCCCTCACATCGAGTTTGTTCTTGAACTCTGCACAAACTGTTATTAAGCCAACTGAAGGTGTACAGGCATAAACTCTAAGATGCAAATCAGATAGTGACCAAACATGTTTGTTGTTGCCTTGCTAAGTGCTTTTATGTTAATATGTTCTGGCCGCACATGATTATAACCACAGAATGAAGAGCTGTATTCATATCATGACATATCTTTACATATGTGCTGTTATCATTTGTATTGAAATATACTGATGTTTTAGCGTCACCTCACACTGTTTTATAATTTAGAGACCTACAGTATGTCTGAGCCCAGCTGACTGCAATGATGAACATCTGAATAATCAAAGTCAGATTTACATAAAAAGACTGACTCAGGTCAGAGCGAATTTTGCATAAAACCAGCACCCTGGAGAACATTTAGTGCTTTTGGCTAAGAAAAAACAGCCAGGTCAGCTGAAGGTTCTGTATGTGACCACGTGCTCTTTTCTTGTGTAGCAGTAGGCCTGTTTTTTTTTTTTGCTTGTATAAATTATATTCATTATATTTCCATCTTGTTTCTGTTTGCATCATCTGTACAATTTGTATATTAAAATGATTTATATTTAATGTGTACGCATGTCCTGGTTCTTTTTTATTGTGGGGTTTATAAATGGGTCACTGGGACTTCAAACATAATTTAATTTTAGATAAGTGCACTCCAGTTGTCGTGATCAGTCAGGATAGGAAAAAGAACAATTGATCAGCAATTAAAATGAGCTAATCAGACACGTTGTTCCAATGACCACAGGCCGCTCTGATAAAGCACTTCATAGATGTCTGTAAAATAAGGCTTATACCAGGCCGAACCATAATCATAACTTACACATCAAGCCCCCGTAAAGTAGGCTAAACATCATGGATGCTCCAACTTGACAAATGACCTGGGGATTGGGATATTGGGACGTTATTAATGCAGTAATATTGATGGAGGGACTCACAGTGCAGTTTTTACCTATCACAGCCACCAATAGACATGCTATGCTCAGAAAACGACATGCATACGAGAGCTGGATTCAGTTGTTCAGCTGTTCAGGTCAGGTTACCTGACAGTGCCCTACAGCCAACAAATCCAAAACACCTAATGATATGTCTCTGGGCACAACATAGCACTTTTCAAGGGATCCTTATTCCAAGATACTTCTGTAGTCACAGATGCCATGTGGCAGACTCATGGTGGTATGGCCACAAAAAAAGAAAAACATAACATATGACTGAAATTATTTTATCTGCATTCTCTTTTAAAGTAATCATATGATTATTTATGATTTATCTATTTGTATTATGCCTCTAATGTATTTAATGTTATGTAAAGCACTTTGAATTACTTTGTTCACAAACCAATTGCCTAACCTATAAAACCCCATCTATGTATCTTCAGCTGCACAGTCTTTGATCTGCTAGAAATTACAATCCACTCTAGCAAAGCAAAATGATGGTTTGCTACTATTATACATATATTATACATTGGTGTATGTTGCACCTTAATGCCAAAGCAAGTTAATCGTTTTTGAATTATGTTATTTGACAATGGCAATAAATCCCTTTCTGATTCAGATTCAGATTCAGATTCTGAAAAGGTTGTCAATCACATGAGGACAGATCAAGACAAGGGATGTCACTATTAGGGCTGGGAAAATATATGAAAGCCAAGGTGGTGAACAAAAATATGAAAAGTAAGATTCTGGATTTGGAGACCAGGTCACGCAGGAACAATCTCAAACTTGTTGCGGTCTCAGAAGGCGAGGAGGGAGACAATACGGAAATGAAAATTATTCAGGAGGCAAATACAAGAGGGGAGTTGCAATATTGATCTCAAACTTTTGAAGAAACCCCAGTTCAATGAACACCTCTTTTTCTAATCCGCATACAACCTATTCCGGAAGAGATCATTTCTGTATTTTCAATAAAGACCGATCAGAAATCACTGAGGCAGATATAGGCACAATAGACTTAAGTGACCAAGCTTCTATCTACATTAATGTAGACTTGGAGGACACACTTTGGAGGTTCAATGCCAGCCTGCTTAATGATCATTTGTTTGAGAAAAAAATGTCAAATTACATTAACAATCACAATTATTTGGAGGAAAATGACAATGGTGAAACTTCCCCGCCCATTCTTTGGGATACTTCTAAAGCATTTTTGAGAGGAAAAATGACAGCCATTGCCCCTGCAAAAAAGAAACAAAGGGAGATAGTGGACACGGGGGAAACGCATCAGATGTTCAACCTGCAATAAAACAGTAATAAGAAGACATGCAAGAGTTCAAATGACTCTAATCTTGGGAAACAATTCAGAACTCACACAAAGAGAAAGCACGTAGCTGCACAGAAACATAACTGATGTGTTCATGTACAGTGTTTGTCAAACTGTGGTATGTGTACAACTGGCAAGGTCCTTTACAGTTTAAATACTTGTTCTAACTTACTTTACTTACTTATTCATGGTTTAGTTTGTAAATGTGATGAGCAGTTCATTCAATAAAATGACCAGTAAAAACTAAAAGACTGGGAGAATTTTCATGAGACGAAATGAGTCACAAAATTAGAACTTTTTTTATTTTCAACTCTGAGGGACCTGAGCTTTTTTAAGGGCCCAGTTAAAAGTTGATAAACGCAAAGGAGTCTCTTTTAGAGCTTTGCACCACTATGAGGTGAACCCATCACTCCCTGGAGAATTATTGCTTTTTAGTTTGTTGATTGCACTTTGAATTTCAGTCATTGTTATTTCAGCACCCAATTTTTTTATTTTTCTCTTCGGTCATGGCGGGTAAATTGAGAGTGTCCAAAAAATATTTTATTTCTCCTTCTGTGTTTCCTGATATTTTGGTGAAAATGTTTTGTATAAGGATTCAAACGGTGATTGTATTTGGTCTTGTGACACACCATGACATTATTCTCATAAATCTCATATAATAAAAATAGTTCGTTCTGCCTGTTGTTTTCTAAGCTTCCAAGCTAATCATTTTGTGAATTTTGAACCGCTTTCAGAATATCTTTGCTTGGTGAAGAGCATTTTTATTTTCATTTTTATTGTGAGGCCAGGTCATTAATCTCACCCCAATTACCTGTGGCATTTGAGGATCCTTATTTTCTGCATGTTTTGCTTCAAACAGCTATAATTTGTTCTGTAAATTGTTTAATATTTACTGCCTTTGTTTCTATTTGGCTGAGGTGACAGAAATGACCCTGCCCCTCAAAATTGCCTCTGTTGCATCCCAGAGAATGGGTGGGGAAACCTCGCCATTGTCATTTTCCTCTACATATGTCTACATAAGTCCTTTGTCATAATTTTTACATAGTGTGGGTCATTGAGTAGACTAGCATTAAATAAGAAAACACTTTTCCATTAATAGTTCCTTTGACCAGTACAAATCTGCCATCTTTATCTTTGTGTTCAAAACTCTGTTCAAAGGCTATTCTGAGATCAATATGGCCACACCCCTCTTATGTTTGCCCCTATAAAGTTTGTTATAACACAATTTTGTAAATTTTTTTATGGTCCTTGTCGTAGGTTTCTTGAAGGTAAATAATATCTATTTTTTCTTTTCTCCTCTTTGTCAGTATCTTTGACCGTTTAATTAGACTCAATATGCAATTAACATTAAAGGATGCAATCATAATTTTTCAGACACTATTGTATTAACCATGTTGAAATAATCTGCTTTTGTTACACAGAATAATTCGTAATAAACTATTTATTCATTATGAAGACTGGGTTCATGCTTTATAAAGCCTAATTTAGGTACTTATTATAAAGTGTTACCAGAGATTTTAAAGAAAGGAATCTTTGAAAAGAGTTGTTCAGAAGCTCATATATGTGTGAGCTGCCAGTGAAGCGGTGAGAGTGTGAGGGGGTGTGACCTGGAGTAGTTCTGCACCAGCTGAACTGTGAGAACCTCCACAGCTGATGTTCCTGGATCATTGGAAGCTCTTTTAGTCACTGTTCCATCTTTGTTAAAGGGTCAAAATCTAGAATCTGTCCACGTGTTAAAATGGCATTTTAATTTAGACATGTACATGCCAAACTATTGCTAATAACCATCATGCAATGTATCCCTCATGTGTCTGGACTGTCTGAAATACTACAAAGGAATTTTAGACAGCAAAACATTCCTGGGTTTTTTGCAACACATTAGGGCAAAAAATGGTTCACCCTAAGGACAAGATGCCCATTAAAAACAGCGTGAGAGTGAGGAAAGTTGTAAAGAGCGTTACATAGGTGAGACTAAACAGCCACTAAACAAGAGGCTTTATCAGCACAGAAGACAAGTGAATTCAGAGCGCTATGTATTTGCATCTTAAAGCCACAAACCATTCTTTTGAAGACAGTGAGGTGAAGGGTCTAAGCAGGAGTAGAGATGGTTTGAAAGAGGAGTTAAGGCCATTTTTGTTGAAAAGGAGAATCCCTCTTTAAACAGAAATGGAGGTTTAAGGTTCAATTTACAAGTAATATATAGCAGCATTTTGAAGCCATCAGTCCTGGCCATTCATATGCTAATTAGGTAAGGTACAGTGATGAGGGAGCTGCAGAAGCTAACAGAATTTAGTTGGCCCATTACAGAGGAACAACGAAGATTTGTTTCAGGGGAAACAGACGCTTCGACTCTCATCCAAGAGTCATTTTCAATCTGCAAATCTAGTCAGACAATCCTACTCTGAGCTGCGTAAGCTCTGTCCACCGGGCGGAACTTTCTTATAATAGCCTTTCCTGTTTATTGATTTGTAGTACAGTACAGTAATTCTGTTGGATACGCAGCGAGACTGTGTCCTATCACAATTATGCAGACGACACTCAGGCAGGTGAATATGGACCAGTGGATTCACTCTGTCACTGCATCCAACAGATCAGTGTGTGGATGCAAAACAACTTTCTCCAGCTGAACTCAGACAAGACTGAAATCATCGTCTTTGGCCTCGTCCTTTGCCACAGAAACAAAGAGAAATTGTTAACAGTCACCTCCAGAGTCTCGCTCTAAAACCTACACATCAAGTTAGAAATCTGGGGGTAATAATTACCATCTAAAAAATTATCAACAATATTGTGTCTAAACCAAAGTTACAGAGACTTTACCATGCATTTGTCTCCAGCAGATTAGACCACTGTAACGGCCTGCTCACTGGCCTCTCCAAACGAGCTGTAAAACAGCTGCAGTACATCCAGAACGCTGCTGCTCGGGTCCTGACTAGAACCAGGAAGTATGATCACATTAGTCCTGTGCTCAGGTCTCTGCACTGCCCCCTGTGGCTCAGAGAATAGACTTCAAAGCAGCTCTGCTTGTATACAAGTCTCTCCATGGCCTAGCACCAAAGTACATCTCGGACAAGTTAGTGCCATATGAACCATCTTGGACTCTGAGGACCTCAGGGACCGGCCTCCTGCTGGTGCCCAGAGTCAGGACTAAACATGGGGAATGTGCGTTTCAGTGTTATGCAGCTAAAATCTGGAACAGTCTTCCTGAGGATGTGAGACAGGCCGCTACTCTGGCAATGTTCAAATCTAAACTAAAAACTGTTTTGTTTGGTTGTGCATATGACTGAAATGCTTTTATTGGCACCCCTCTCTTTTATGTCTTTTCAACTGTTTTGTGATTTTAATGAATTTTTTCCTGTTGTGTGAAGCACTTTGTGAAGCGTTGCCTTACATATGAAATCATTCATTCATTTTCTACCACTTGTTCCCATTAGGGGTCACGGTTAACTGGAGCCATTAGGGGTCGCAGGTGACTGGAGCATATCCCAGTGACTTTTTGGGCCTTAGGCACACAGACAAACATTCACTCTCACGTTCACTCACTAGGGCTAATTTAGAGTTGCCAATTTTACCTCACACATGCATGTGTTTGGACAAAGTGAGAGGAAGCTGGAGAACCTGGAGAACGCACAGTAACACAGGGAGGACATGCAGACTCCACCCAGAGAGATCATTGTGACGTTGGTCTGGTCTGGGAATCGAACCCACGAGCTCCTTTTTGCCTTTCGTTTTTTAGATTGATCTCTAATTGATCTAGTTTTGAAAGAGGATATGAGGGAAAAGCTCCTTCACACAGTATGCTTATAACTACGTATCTCAAATGTTATCAACTAGATGAAACCAAAAGATGCTTAAAAACAACACGTTGGAGCTTGTTTTGATGAAGCATTTCCAAAAGCCACACAAATGTATGAAGCATTATAATAATGACACATGAGTGTAACATCAACATAGTTTATGCTAAAAGTTCAGAGCAAAGGCCTGTATGGTTATTATTTTGTTTATTAATTTTACAATCTATCTAACAAAGAAAATTCAATGCATATAGGCAAGTTTTGAATGACATCATGCAGTTGGGCAGGCCTGAGCTTGGGCCTGCCATGAGGGGATGAGTTATAGTGGTTCAGCTGCAGACTCAGACAGTTTACGATAGTTTCTCTGAATGGCAGCAGACGACGTAGCCCCGTGGGGTGAATTAATGGTCACAACTGAAATAACGGCAGGAAAGTAGCGTCAATTAAGTAGGTATTTGAGTTGGTTAGGTCATTTGACAGGGGTAGAAGAGCTAATACTGAATATGGCAACAAGACTAATAACTGAGAGACCAGCTTGATTAACAAAATTAAGTCAGTGTGTCAAGAACACAGGATCTGGTACAAAGTAAGTGGTCACACTTACAAAAGCATCGTTATGAATCTAATATTGGAAAGGTTAGAAGGAAGAGAATGTCAAAAGGGGCTTATAGAGAAGGAGAGCCATATTTTCCAAACATGGTCAACAATGGAAAAAACAGAATAATAATGAAGCTGGGGCGTCTACACGTGTCTCTTAACTAAGAAGTCTATAGGATACATTATCTCAAAAAGAGTGTCAGGGCCCATTATTCATGAACTAAGGGGGATATAATGGTGTGTAACTATCCGTGAAGCAGCTTTTTCTGCAGACATTGCTCGGGTCTTGCTGGTGTACTGTCATCTGTTTGTGGCTCATCAATAAAGATATTTTGCATTGAAACTTCTCAAGTTCGGAGATTTAGTCATTTTTCCCCAGAAGTTTGATTAAACAGTTTCTAAATTTAACAGAGAAAGTGGCCACCCTCTGCAGCTGTGTGGACTGAGCATCGGTCTGTCAATGATTGAGCATGATAAGCCTTCTCTACTTAAATCGCTGAGTGTGCTGCGGTCGGAGCTCAGGAATAACCATGGCTCTCTGTGCTCTGACCCTCGTCCTGACCGTGGCCCTGCTGGGCTGTGGACAGGCTGAGGACAAGCTCTTCCTCCAGAGGGCTGGACAGGCCTTCAACAGTCGCAGCTACAAGTCTATGCTCACGGTCACCAATGGAGAGCAGTTCGGGAACTGGACCTGGTCCGAGATGTGTCCTGACAGCTTCTTCGCGGTTGGCTTTAGTGTCAGGGTAAGGAAGGATCGACGTGCTGTATCTACTGCTGAAATGGCAGTAGTGGTCGTGGGGGTGATCAGCATCAATACTTTTAGTATTTAGTATTTTTTGGGTAAATATAATTGGGAGTAAATCTATTGGTATGGACTTTGTTGGGAAAAGACACTTTTGTAGTTAATATCACCAAAAAATAGATGGAAAAATAATTTTAGGGTTGTTTTGTTTATTTGTGGCTTTGGAGAACAATCTGATCCTGATTCTTCTGAGTTGACTGAAAATTAATGCGTTACAGCTTCTCCTGGAGGTTGAGGCATGTCCTGCTCTGAACCTCATCATATTAGCACCATGTTGTAGTTCTCCACTGGACTCGAGTCCAACTTGAGTCACTATTTTGTTGACTTGAGAGTTGATCATAAAATGGACCAAGATATGGGACTTGACTTGGACTTGGCATCCGGTTACTTGAGATGACTTGATGCTTCCCCTCAAAAAAATAAGTGGACTTAACTTGGACTTGACGCCAAACACTTGAAAACTACTTGAGACTTGCAAAACAAGGACTTCTTGGTCCTACCTCTGGTTTCTGCTGGACCAAAAAAGTTGGCGCATGATCTTCTGTGTTGCTCAAATTTAAGATCAAAAGTTAAGCTTGGTGCTGATGAATTTGCAAAGGGCAAATAAACACGTGGTTCACTCTCAAGTGAACCAATTTCAATCTATTTAGCAATTAAAATTCATATTTACTTTCAATTTCCAGTTGTGTTTGCCAATTTTCAGCAATTGTCAGAGAGGGAGAAGTTCACCATTTTCCTCAGATCAAGCATAACAGCTAGAATAAACGTTAAAAAACTACACGCCAAGCAAGCACATGTTGTCATCATTTACATCTTGTAGGATAAATACAGACATTACAGATGGGAGGCCAGTGGGCTCACCAGGCAATCTGAAACAGACGACACCACAAGGCACCACCGTTTGTGCACCCGAGAACCTCACACAGAGCGAGGTGAATGCTAACCGCTTCCCCCCGACTCAAAACAAACAGATGCCAAAAGAGTGACACCTAGACACCTAACAGGGACTCTGACCAGAAAGTGCTCCAGAGCCAATCACTTTACTCACCTTGAGTTATTGAAACCGTGTCAAAATGCTCATCTGAACATTGCCAAATCAAACAAAGGAGCACTCAAGGGCACCGACCGAATCTCCTGCACGAGAGAATCTACCAAAATGCCTCAAAAACAAGACCACCACATTTGCCTAGCCGCACACAGTTACTAGGCTTACTATACAACAGCTTTACCAAAACTAAAAGAACGCAACAAACTTTTGCGCACACATTTTAACAAATTGCGAGCTCCAAATTGTCATGACCCAGTCCTGAGGCCACACAACAGCAAACAAACAAGCGCAAAGTAACACAAACAAACTGACTGGTTCTGTAGACGTCTCGGCAATGCAGCCACGTCCGCAGAAGTCAGGAGTGTATGTGCGTGTGTGTAATCAGAATATGTATGAGCGTTGTAGGATAAAGGAAATAAGGAAAAGGCGTGTAGGGCGCAGACAGGTGTGCACAAGTTTTTAAAGGCACGCAAGACCGCACCGAACTCCACCCGCACACTTAACAATAATGATATTACACGGCTGTAAATTGAGGACAAGACCTTGGCAGAAGACACTAGTGATGGAGTCTGTACATGAGGCATTGGTGGTGTGGAGGAGGAGATGGAGAGGCTTAGGAAGGTTTTAGCAGAAAAAGTAAAAAAAAAAACCTTATATCATTGTTACGAAATGTTAGTGAAATAGCAGAAACTTTGAAGTTACAGTCAGTATTCTTATTGTTGCAAGCACGGCAGCCACAACTTGTTATTGCTCTATGAAAAGAACCGTTCCTCTTATCAACTGTATAGTATGGTATAGTTTTAAAACCTATTTCATCCAACCAACGTGTAATATGCAGCAATATAAAACAATGTTTAGATACACGGACAAGCATTGCAGGAGCAGCTCTGGCGTCTCATGTGTAAATTTAGGGTAATACTACGATCAAAGTGTCTGCGGGACAAATGTTGAAAGAGTAAAGTAGTTTTTGTGCAGGTGGAGTCAAACCAGTACGGCGCTGATGACACGTCTCTGAACGGCATCCGGCTCATCTGTGCCAAAGACGAGACCCGCAACTTCCTGTACACGGTGGAGTCCCACACCGGATAGTGAGTACCACAAACAGACCGCTGCCCACGCAAATGTCTGCATACTGTACTGTAACTGTAACTCTTGTGTACATAGAAATGCCTATTTTGATTTTATATTATAGTAATTTTAATTTTTGGATAGAATATATGTTGTTTTATTATTGATCAGTGTTTTGTGTTGCACCTTAAGGCCGAGACAAGTTCCTATGTTTGTGAATTTTGTTCATTGACAATGGCAATAAACCCTTTCTGATTCTGATTCTGATTCTGATTCTGATTCTGATACTGGTATGGTTTGGCCCATTCATTCATCCTGAGCTCTTTCTGTCTCCTCTTGCCCTGGCGGGTTTCATACAAAAGAGGTGGAGTCAACATGGGTGACGGATGAGCACCTTTAGTTTCTCCTGCACAGCCATCCAGGCCTCGGTCCCTGTCCCACTCATTTTGAGGAGGTCCACCGATTGTATAAAAACTCAGATTTATGTGACGAGTGGGGGTTGTAATTATGATTTTGGGAAATAGCCTTTGTTAAAAGGAAAAAATAAAATAAAAAATAAACCAACTAGACCAGCAGAGTTTAATCCGGAAAATGACATGAAACTAAACTAAAATAAACACAAGGTCACGCATCACATTGAATGAGACACAAAGTTTTCAGTGCAATAAAAACATCCATAATTAAAAGATATGTTTTTATTTGAGTCTGGTTTCTGACTTAAAAGTAACATTGTGGGGCTTTAAGTACAAATTCGGAGGTAAATTTAAGTAAAAGTTCAGTCGTGTAACTGTAACTTTGTCCTCCCTCAGTTTCGGGGACTGGTCCGCTCCTCAGTACTGTCCCACTGGAGTGCTCAGCTCGTTCCAGCTCCGCGTGGAGCCTCATCAGGGTCTGTTCGGGGACGACACCGCAGTTAACAACATCAAGTTCCGCTGCAGCAGCTACCCCATGCTAGAGGCTCCAGGCATGGACTGGGGCGAGTACGGCCACTGGAGCCAGGAGTGCGCCGACGGAGGCATCTGCGGAGTGGAGACCAAGATGGAGGAGTACCAGTGGGGCCTGGACGACTCCACGCTCAACGATGTGCGCTTCCACTGCTGCGCTAAGAGCCAGCAGGTCAGTGAGCAAACATGCACAATGGGGTAAAGGCATGCACAATGAGGTAAAGTCCTCCAGCAGGCGGCCAAGCCTATACTATCTGAGGGTGTGCCCATATGGTGCCACAGCAGCATAGAAGAAAGGGTCAAATGTCCGTACCAGGGCTCAGATGGGTGGGTGTATAATTTATTAAAGGTGACCCATTTTTTTTTAACCTTGTTATTTCTATTTACCCCCTGAAGTTGTATTGAGAGTCATTCATGCACGTTTGAGTAATCCTTGTTCTCCTGAATGTGGGATTCCATTGCTCTGACTGCCCCTGTTGTGCATCATATGAATGGAAAGTAAAGAAGTCATTTCATGCCAGTGGTTCAATCCCAGCTCTGTATGTATTGGGTGTGGGAATGAGTTATGGTGGTGCTTTGGTGGCACAGATTGGCAGCATCACCTCTCTAAAGCACCTACTGCAGTACTGTGGCTGCTGGTGACAGTGTAAAGGCAACTGGATAAACTCTGTTTTGAATTGTCCTGTTTTTACAGTGATTTTACTGCAGAGACAATTCTTAAAGTCCTTAAACCACATATAATAAAATACTTAATTGTTTTATTGGACATTGTTAATCAACATACTACGGAGCTTACTGTTAGCAATTGACTTTCTTGTGCGTGTAATTTTTTTCTTGAGTTTGGCATTTATGTGACAAAATCCTAACTGTGTTTGTTTCTCGGACAGTGATGATCTGACCAGAGCTGCTCTGAAGACTGAGCGTGCTCCATTCTGCTCCTCCGCACTTCACTTTGAATAAAGCTCCTGTCCCAACAAAGCACGTTTTTTCTGTTTACTTCAGGGGAATATGTTGTTTATTATTCAACGATATAGTGCATGAAATAGGGTCAAGGCTCTTAAGGTTTGTTCATTTTGCTTTCTTTTGAAGATATGTTTTGCAGCTATCTCCTGACATCTAGTGGCTGAATATTAGCTTGTCCAAAATCACTCAGGCCTAGAATGAGATTATTATCGAGCTGTACATTTACAGAGGGACATGGTGTTTCCACTTCCATCTTAAAAATAATAACATTTTCACAGTGTGTCAAGATTTACAATATCATTCAAGCAATATTTATATAAATATAAAAAGGTCTAAAAACAGGTTACATAATAACAAATTGTCTATAGGTTATGTACAAAATAAAATTATATTAACTAAAGGTAGCTTTAAATACACGTGATTTGACATAAACCACGCATAAGGGATCAATCATGGTGAGCGTTCCGGGATTTGGTGGTCTATGGCGTCCTCTATAGGATATTTAGCGCAACTGCAATGGAAGGACATAATTGGTACAAACTGGCCATAACAGTGTAGTGGAGACTCGATGCATGAGTAAAGGTTTAGTGACGTATAGGACATAACCAGGATAAACGCAGCTCAAAAATAACACACACAAAAAGGCAAAGGTAAACTATATACAGTCACAAATGTACATATTATAAACTAATTACATAAGGGCCATAATGAGCTGCTACATTAAAGGACAGATACAAGATAGGAACACAGGGAAACACTCTTACACACATTTAGACA
Source organism: Chaenogobius annularis (assembly GCA_015082035.1). Taxonomy (NCBI): domain Eukaryota; kingdom Metazoa; phylum Chordata; class Actinopteri; order Gobiiformes; family Gobiidae; genus Chaenogobius; species Chaenogobius annularis. The sequence goes on from BJKM01000289.1 coordinate 53,066, forward strand.
TAATATACAAGTTACACTATTACACACTTGGACATGAACGCACATGATAGAAATCACACAGGGATAAACAAGTACAGAAAGAAGAAGTGTCACTAATGACATCATCTAAAAGGTACTACAAAAGAGGGTATGTCAGGCCAGGCCCCCAAAATAACCACACAACCAACTCAGCTAATCATTTCAAGTGGCAAAACTAGTTTAATCAGTGACTCATCTATTGTGTTAATGGATCTAATTTCATTAAAATATAGCTACTGTGTTCAATTTAAAAAAATAAAAATAAAAAAAAATAAAAAGTGTTTTCAAACCAAAATAAAATCATCTCATGATCCCCAGCTCAGGCCTCACAAGCCCCACTTTGAGTACCCTTTCCTCGCCTTGCTGTACCATGTCAGAATATTTGGATTTGAACATGGATACATTTGTTTGTTAGGGTGAGTGCACAGCACACAGGCCGTATCGTCGTAAGCAGCATGTCCTTCCCCAGTCACTTTGCACTGTCCTGTCTTATAAAGCCTACAAACAAAAAAGCAAAAAGACAAGAACATTCTAGAATGTGACTGCACGAGGTACGGCTGAGGCCTCAGATCCAGCCTCCACAGCCACAGAGCCCACCTGTGGTGTACCATGGGACGACTAATACAGACTTTTGCTACAATAATAAATGCTCACACTCTAGAAGCCAGTATTCAGAACAGGAAGTTTTATTAAACAGCAGATTAAAAAACAAACCAATAGAAGCAGCAGTGCAAACACAACTAGGATAAAAACACAAGACTTTCATATGTACAGAACATTCAGTCAGTCAGCCTCAGTCACTACACAGGCCCCGGCACACACATGTACACACACGGGACCACAGGTACATGCGGGTACACGGGTGGGTACACGGGTGTGCACACGGGTGTGTACACGGGTGTGCACACGGGCGTGTACACGGGTGTGTACACGGGTGTGTACACGGGTGCACACGTTTAAACAGGCACACACGCGTACGCTCCAGTGTTACAGAAATGAAGTAAGTGACTTTGTGCTTAGCCTCGACCAGTGCTATTCTACAGAACTCTACTGTGTGACTGCAACAGCCTCAGACACACGAATGCAGTGTGCAACACACACACTTTATATTAGTAGTTCAATTAACACTTATACAACTATTGGATACACATCCAAATAGAGTTCAGTCAAAGAGAAGATAAACATGTCCCACAGCTCCAGAACAGAGCAGAAGGTTTTGAACACATCCTACAGGCTCCTGTGCTTCTGCCTGCAAGTACACTCACTGTGGTACTCTGCTCCAGTGTGGTACTCCACATGAAGTACAGCTCCAGTGTAATACTCCACATGAAGTACAGCTCCAGTGTAGTACTCCACATGGAGTACTCTGCCCTCATGTAGTACGCCACATGAAGTACAGTGTGATAGCACAGCTCTGCTCCAGTGTGGTTGTCCTCAGAGTGGACCAGTCCTTGTCACATGGAAGTGAGGCCCAGGAGGAGGCTGGTTGTCATGGCTTGTACAGTGAGGCTGAGGGGCTGGAGCAGCAGCACAAACATAAGGAGTTGAACTGTCACACAGTTAGGGGGCTCCACTCTGACTCCACAGGCCTGTCTGAGGGAGGTGGGAGACATTGACTATTGTCACAAAATACAAGGCAAATTAGTGGGGCATGCTGCTCCTCCCCTGCCCCTGCCCCTGCCCTCTACCCCCTGCACACTCACTACACCAGCTCCTGGAGGCTAGGCTCAGTAAGACCACACACTGAGCTCCTCTTGACAGGAGACACCAGGACCAGCTCCAGCTGTGTGTGGAGCAACTCTATAAACGTCTTCTTTATGAAAGAAAGATGAGTTTAAAGGTGGATGGTGGTACAGGCTCCTGTGCCTCAGCCCGAGTCTGAGTCACTGGTGTCAGATGAAGACGAGGCTGATGAGGAGGACGATGAGTCTGAGCTGGAGCTGCTGCCACTGAGACGGGCTGGTTGTGCCTGAGGCTGACCTCCAGCGCTCTTCTCCACTGCACACAACACGGAGGACATATTAGCAAAACACAGTGTAGACTCTCCATGGATTTATAATATGACCTCGGTCCCATTCAATCCCACTGACCACAAGAGGGCGACGCTGAATGGCTTTTCCCATGTGCAGTTCCAGTATCTAGACCAACTGTGAAATATGGAATTGCCAATCAGAGGCTCTTCATCTCATTCTGCCCCGCCCACTTTTCCTTCTGACTTCTGATTTGCACTTCCAGTGGTTTGTCATTTCCAGTTGAGTGGGAATTCCATTCACTTAATAAAACATAAGGGGAAAATCTTGCCACTAAAATATGCTACAAAGTAGATTGATTTGTGTAAAATGTTCATTGCTCATGTGTAACATCAGGTCTTTTCTCTGGGTGGCTTGACAACGGCTTTGTGTATGTCTAGAACAGGGGTCTCCATCCTATTGCTCACGGGATGCCGGTAGCTGGCGGCACCCTTTTGCTTAGCTTGGGAAGGGATTTCCAAAACATACCTACATTTTATCGTTTACTTTGATTTGTCATTGTCGAAACGCATCACATTCACTTGCCCTATCAAATCCATTGTTGTGGGTAAGCGATGCGATACAGTGATGCTTCACTGTTATTACCCTTGCTGCTCTTTAGTCTTTCTTCCGTACAGAACTGCACAAACTTTACTCTCCTCTTTCCCCGCAGTCACTTCTTTGAGGTGTCACCTCTCTTTTTTTCCTGTTTTCTCTTTACTCTGGGGCGCAGGCAGCAAGCAGTGGGCTTGGTTAGGACAAGAATTAGACATCCGCCTTGTTCTGCAGATGTCAAGCTACAAAATGTCTTTTATCTTATATTAATCGGAATCATCGTTACATACTGAGTTTGTACCGCACTCGTGACTGTGACTGGGAAGCAGAGTTTTGTGTTTGAAAGAGCAAAGAGTTTGGAGCTGTAACCCCGCAGTCATTATACCGCATTAGCTCCGTGTGCCATTAACTTTAGCCTCCGTGTCTTCGCCCCGTCATCGATGACTTTCTGTTTCATAATCGTGGTTCTCTGTGCTCTTTCACACAACAAAACTGTTTCCCAGTCACACTTTAAAATACTCGAGAGGCTGCAGACCTTCACCCAGTGTCCCCTCCCCGCGGACCTTCACCAGGAGGACCCTCACGTGACTTACCTTCATCCACAGGTCCCTAATAGAAAACAAACCGTGAACTAATTAATATAAAACACAAAGGTTTATTGCCATTGTCAATGAACAAAATTCACAAACAGAGGAACTTGTTTCGGCATTAAGGTGCAACATACAACGATGAACAATAATAAAAACAACAAATATCAAATCAAAAGGGCATGCATTTAGAAAAAAATTCTTGTGTACTATGTACACAAGAATTTACCAGGGTCAGCTGTGATCCGACCTGCTCGTCCCAGAGCCCTGGAGACGTACAGGTCCTGCAGAGATGGAAGTCTGCAGCCGATCACCTTCTCAGCAGAACGCACAATGCGCTGTAAGTCTCTGTTTTGTTCCTGGCTGTGGCTCCAGCGTACCACACGGTGATGGAGGAGGTGAGGATGAACTCAATGATGGCCGTGTAAAACTGCACCATCATCTGCACTGGCAGCTTGGCTTTCCTCAGCTGCCGCAGGAAGTACATCCTCTGCTGGGCCTTCTTGATGAGGGAGCTGATGGTGGGCTCCCACTTAAGGTCCTGTGTGATGGTGGTTCCAAGGAAGCGGAAGGAGCCCACGGTGGTGATTGGGGAGTCTGTCATGGTGAAGGGGGGCTGGGGGGCTGTGACTTTCCTGAAGACCACGATCATCTCCACTGTCTTCTGGGCGTTGAACTCCAGGTTGTTACCGCTGCACCAGGACACCAGCCGGTCCACCTACCTCCCTCCTATGGACAGACTCACACCCGTCCGAGATGTGCCCGATGAGGGTGGTGTCGTCCGCAAACTTGATCAGTTTTATGGAGTCATGGCTGGAGGTGCAAAAGTTTTTGTACAGCGAGAAGAGTAGAGGAGAAAGTACACAGCCCTGTGGAGCTCCTGTGCTGAAAGTCCAAGTGTCTGAGACATTCTTCCCCAGCCGCACGCACTGCCTCCGATCTGTCAGGAAGTCAGTGATCCACCTGCAGGTGGAGTCAGGCACGTTGAGCTGGGAGAGCTTGTCCTGGAGTGGAGCAGGGAGGATGGTTGAATGCAGAGCTGAAGTCCACAAACAGGATCCTGACATAGGTTCCCGGGGAGTCCAGATGCTGCAAGATGGTGGAGTGCCAGGTTGATGGCGAACTGCAGGGGGTCCAGCAGGGAGGAGGATCCGGGGCTTCTTGGGGACAGGAACAATGGATGACTTGTAGCAGGCTGAGATGTGGCATGACTCTAGGGAGGTGTTAAAAATGTCTGTGAAGACGGTGGTCAATTCGGTCTTGGGGTTGCTGGGTTAGACACCGTCTGGTCCAGCAGCTTTTTGGGGGTTGGATTTCCGAAATAGGCCATTTACATCCAATCTCTGAACTGAGAGAGTGGTGGGAGAGGTGGGGGGGACCAGTGTTGGGTTGGCAGAAGTGGCCACAAACCTGGAGTAGAAGGTGTTAAGCTCCTCGGACAGTTTTCGGTCGTCTGGCGCGTTGGGGGCTCTTGGCCTCTCCACACAGAGGCGGGGTTGTTGTCAGAGAACTGCTGCTTCAGACGCGTGTTGTACTGTGATCTAGCTCTTGACACCTCTTTGCTAAATCCACACTTTGCATCTTCTACTGCCTTAACTGCCTCAGTTTTGGTGTGAACCAAGGCTTGTCATTTTTAAAAGTGACTTTGGTGTGTGATGGTATAATGCTGTCCTCACAGAATCAAATGTATGACGCCATCTGTGGCAGCTCTCAAAACTTCCCAGTTTGTAATGTCCGAACATAAACGTAGCTCCCCCACTGCCTCACTGGTCCACTTCTTAGGGCTCCTCACTAAAGGTTTGGAGAGCTTCAGCCTCTGTCTGTACGTGGGGATCACTGAAAAGCAAAATGCGTTGCTGACTGTTGTGTAACAGTGATCCAACTTGTTCAGCTCTCTGGTCGGGACTTTAATAAAAGTACTTTGGTAGTTCGCGGCTGAGATTCCCCTTGTTAAAATCACCCAGCATAATGCACAAGGAGTCCGGGAAGGTCTGATCCACACTCAGAATCTGGTCCACGAGCGGGCGCTGTGCCTCCTGCACGTTTGCGCTCGGTGGAATGTAAACAGCAGCCAGATTGAATGAGGCAAACTCAAGTGAAGAGTAAAATGGTTTGCGGTTAATTAAAAGATATTCCAGAGCAGGAGAGCAGTGCATGGCGACCACAGTCACATCAGATGTTGAAGCGTTGTTGATGTAAAAACAGACGACTCCGCCTCGTGTTTTTACCCCGGAGAGGTCTTTTTCTCTGTCGCCGTGAAGCAGCTGGAAGCCCTCCAGTTGCATGGCGCAGAAGAAAAGTCTCTGTTCTGTCTCATCAGCAGCGCCATTTTATACAGTTTGTTGGAAAGTGAGCAAACGATGAAGAGGTAAGGGCGTCCGATTGCCGCGTCTATGGAGGCGGACCAGGGCCCCCGCACGTTTTCCCCGTCTGCGGAGTCTCACTCATTTGACCAAAAAAAGGACTAATTCCGCAGCAGATGCTATTTTTTTTTTAAACTAGATCCGTAGGAGTTGTAGTTCTGATGGTTAAGAGCTCTTCACGGGTGTAAGAGCACGCTGACACAACGATTTACGCATAAAAAAACATTATGCAACCGAAACCATAGCCATAGTCACATATACGCCAGACATTGTAAACATATAAGGCTTGTTAACGTGCTGGGCTCCATGCGATATACACATGTGTGCACGACACCCGTGACTCCTGCTGTGCCTGGAGACATTTCTGCGGAATGTTTGAAAAACCCCACAAATTAACCTACCATGGCCATGAATAATCGTGGTAATTGAAAAACCACTTAACCTTGACATCCCTATAAAGTAGTATATCTAAAGCTGTTTCTACCATCAGTTTATTTTAGGGGTGCACCGATATCAGTCTGTGATGTTACGCCTTGGTAGTGAAAGAGTTAACTCTGCCGTCCCTTCAGAAACGGGAGGAAAACAACTGCTCCACGGACAGAGGCTATCCACGACTATATTTGTGTGTGAGAGAGAGAGAGAGAGAGAGAGAGAGAGAGAGAGAGAGAGAGGAATAAGTGGAGTGGAGGTGGACTTTTTAAAAGCAGACTAACAGGTGTTTGAGAGCCAGAATTCTTGCTGATGTATGATGTATTTTTGACTCTGTCTCTCACAGTGGAAATGCACTTATGATGGAAATTTCAGACCTCTCCATCATTTCTAAGTGGAGGAACTTGCAAAATCGCATGGTGTTCAAATACTTATTTTCCTCACTGCCAACTCAGGTGAGGGGAATATTTAAATTGTCTTTTGGTTCAGTTCACTTGAACTGAAGTATGGTGAGAACGTGAACCACAACAAATGAAACTGAAACAATGTTACAACTTTTAGTTCCCAATCAAACCAAGTCAGGCATGTCCAAACTACGGCCCAGGGGCCAAATGCGGCCCTCAGACCAATTTTTATTGACCCTCCGGCTTCCTGCTAAGTTGGTCCAAACAACAGAAAGTAGTATTTTTTACTGTGAATTCAAAAATTCAAGCGTTTTAATGTTATACTAACCTAATATTAATGTTCCAAGTCTTATTAAAGGTGTGGAGGCTCATCAAAACGCAAATGCAAAATTTTTAATGATTCACTTCATTGTCGGGTTGTCTGTGGCCCTCTGCTCCGTATGTTTCAAAATGTGGACCTCAGTGAAAAAAGTTTGGACACCCCTGACTTAAGTGGTGTGGTAACAGGTGTGAAAGCTCCATCACCACCTCGGATCTCAGCTCCTGTAACTCATCCGTATTGTTGGAAATATGTTCCACCTCAGCGGCACGCCTACCGTCTCCTCTCACCTTCAGGCCCGCCACATCGGCTTCTATTTTGTCGAAGTGGGTCCTGCTCTCAGCCCTCACCTTAGCGCTCAGTGACGCCATGTTGTGGCGCATTTCACATCGCATGAGGGCCAGCTGTCCTCTACTCAGTCCGCACGGTGGGGCCCCGGCAAGTCTGCATTGCGGAGGGCGTTTGTCTGTGCGGCGTTTATCTCTTAATCCCTTAGTCCCTTAATTAGCTACGTTGGCCACGTTATCATCATTAGCTTCTGAGAGAGTAAGCTTTCTGCAGAGGTTATAGTTTGTCAGCTTCTATTGTTTAGCTTGTTTTTTCTCAGTTTTGTCACCGCTCACGGTGTCTTGCTCCTTAGTTTTTGGCGTTTCGTGGGTGAAACTGAGATTGTCAAAGACACATGTTGACAGAGGGGTGCTGTAATGCAGCAGTCTACACCTGAGACATAACCGGAAGTCTGCATCAGACATGAGAATGGGAGGCTAGTACCTTTATTTTTGGAGGGCTTCTTGACAATGTTGAGCTGTCCGCTCACGTCCTGCAGCCTGCGCTCCAGCTCCTTCCTCTTCTCAAGAGTCAGCTCCTCTTTAGACTTCCCCAGACTGGAGCTTTTCCCTTCCACAGACAGAAAAAGACATTTTAATAAATGTACAACCGCAGACAGAAATAGTAACCATGACACATCTCTATGAGGTGATTTGGTGGTACCCGTCTCGTGGGAGAGCTTGCGGGGCTTCTTCCTCAGGCAGGACAGCACATATCGCTCCAGCTCCTTGAGGGTGGAGGGCTTGAGCGTCTCGAAGTCAATCTCAATCTCCTCGGGGTTGGTGTCCCTCAGTGCAGGCTCTCTGGACTGGATGATGTGCACCACGCGGCCCAGCTTCTCCCCGGGCAACTTGTTGATGTCCAGGCTGAGCTGGCGCTTCTCGTCGTAGGTCATGGGTACCAGGTCCTCCTCCTCCTCAGAATCGTAGTGAGGCAGCACGGGGGAGGGCAGCACCGGGGAGTACACCGGCTTCTTGGAAACACTTCTGTAAAACAGCAGAGAACATACAGTGCAATGTTTCTCACAGGAATTACAGTATGGGAATGATGAGCAATGCACAGGAGGTGCATTGCTCATCAGGATATGATAGGAATGGTCCATCTAGAGCAGGGGACTCCAATAGGCGGCCCGCAAGCTAAGTCCGGACCCCGAAGCAATTTGATCTGGGTGCATCGCAGAAGCAAATTCAAAAATTAAATTATACATTTTTAATTATGGGAAATGGGCCCCCGCGGCCCATTTAATTAAAAATGTATGCGTAACCGAAGCACTCTGCGCTGCTTTGTGGCAGCTCCGCCGCTGGTCATGGCAGGTCAGAGAGCCCCGGTTCATCTGAAACACTGCTCTGTCAAAGCACAAACGTGTGATAACAACAAATAACAGCTTCATTGATGATTTGGTGTAAATGTAAAATGCCTAAGGACTGTGTGGTCCGAGTGTTTGGAAGTCTGCTCGTTAACGAGAGACATTACGCTGTGGCACCGGAGGACAGCGTGTTTTCCGGGCTTTTGTAGTTGGATTAAAAGGCCTGCGTGAGTGCAAGGTATGTCAGACCACTGTGCGTGATGTGCAGGTTGTCCCGCGGGTCGGATTATGAAAGGTGGACCGCGTGCACTTTTGCTTTAGGCGCATCTAAATTCACGCCTTCATAGGCTAATTGAACATGAGTAAGATTGTAATAAAACACACATGATTTCACATTTTGAAATACAGAAAAATGTGACTATGGAGGAGAAGGGAAGATAAAAATACATAATTTCTCAGGTGCAGATCCGTTGTCACCATTTTGGTGCTTTCAGGAACTTTTTCCCCTTGTTGATTTCATTACGTTGCATTTATTTCAATGCTTAGTATGCTGCAGGTCAGAGAATTTCAAAAACATGTATGTGGCCTAGTGACAGCTGCGTTTGTTCTTATGAACTAAATAGAAAAGTTAGCTCTGTATTTGGCAGCGACTGTATTTGATATAATTTGAACCAAATGTTCTAATGACACTTATTTTTTAAATAGTCCTGGTTAATTCCTTTTTTATAACTGCTTTGGTCCTGCTTTAGTCCTGTTTTAGTCCTGCTTTAGACCTGCTTTAGTCCTGTTTTAGTCCTGCTTTAGTCGTACGCTTTAGTCGTACGCTTTAGTCGTACACTTTAGTCGTACACTTTAGTCGTACGCTTTAGTCGTACGCTTTAGTTGTACGCTTTAGTCGTATGCTTTAGTCCTGCTTTAGACCTGCTTTAGACCTGCTTTAGACCTGCTTTAGACCTGCATTAATCCTGCTTTAGCCCTGCTTTAGTCCTGCTTTAGTCCTGCTTTAGTCCTGTTTTAGTCCTGTTTTAGTCCTGTTTTAGTCCTGTTTTAGTCCTGTTTTAGTCCTGTTTTAGTCCTGTTTTAGTCCTGCTTTAGACCTGCTTTAATCCTTTTTTAATCCTGTTTAAATCCTGCTTTAGATCTGCTTTAAACCTGCTTTAGACCTGCTTTAATCCTGCTTTAGTCCTGTTTAAGACCTGCTTTATTCCTGTTTTAGTCCTGTTTTAGTCCTGTTTTAGTCCTGCTTTATAGTTGATCCATGGTTTTCTGGTAGATCTGGCCCCCTGGAAAATATAATTGGAGACCCCTGGCCTAGAGCCAAGACACTGGTGCTGGTGAAAATAAAACCTGAAAGAATGGAGTGGAGGAGGGCATAGGTTAAAACCAGTAGGTGATTGGCAGCTGGTGAGCTAACAGCAGGGCAGTGAAGGTAAATTGTGCAGGTAAGCAAGCAGGGGGAGTCTTCCACGCTGAAACTACGCTTGTTGCTGTTGCTGCACAAATTCAATATGGGCTCATTATTTTTATAGTTTAAGCTTATCTTAGTGACAAATTATTCATGGAGTGAATCAAATGAGTGCATTGTGTTTGTATCCACAGTCACATTAGGGTGGACACACTCAGAGCTCACTGCAGCTTCACTCTGTCATGCTCAGATTTTATCACACTCTGACCTGTGTTTTACCTGCGGCTTCTGATCTGTCCAGGTTTGCACTGGTTTGGATGTTTTCCTTACAGAGCATCATCACAGAAGTTTGTTTTCTTGTTGTTAGCTCCACATTAGCTCCACATTAGCATCACTTATAGCACAGCTTTAATGTCAACAAACCCGTCTCCTTTCTTTCTTCCATGTGTTTCCCAAAGCGCTCAGACCTCTACTTTGACACCCCTGGTATAAGCCTTTTGGTGATTTATTTTAGATATTAGTGTGTAAAACTGTCCTCTGAGTTAAAGGCAAACTAACTTGAAGTTCAGACTTCTGGTGATTCTGTAAGAATCTACTTTTACATGTTATTGGTGAGGAGCAGATACATGAATAAAATACATAAATATCATGAAATGAACATGTTATATACTTGACGATAGTCATTGGCTTCACCGTTCTTTTCTATGTGAAGGAATGCTCAATTTGACACACTCTGAAGCAAAGTGTAAGTGTTTGAGCAACAGGCAGAGAGAGATAATTTAATTTTTATTTCTAGACCATGAACCCAACCTATACAATCTCCCCACAGGGGCCCTTGTACCTGTCAGCATTAACCCTTTAATCTGGTGCTTATCAGTACTCACTTGGTCCTGCTCTTCTTGGGTTGGCTCCTGTGGCTTTGGGGGCCCCTCACAGATCTGCTCTTCTTACTGGGCAATTTCCACTCCTCAGAGCCCGCTCTGCTTCGGCTCCCGTGACCCCGCTTGGCTTTCTTCTTCTTCTTCTTGTCCCGCTTCTCCTTCTTCTCCCGTCTCCTCTTGGGTTTGACCACAGGCCCCTGGGACAGAGCAGCAAGCTGCTCATGCACCGCCCTCAGCTGGGAACAAAACACAGAGCAGATGGACATGGACACTTGGACACTTTGGATGGGATTCCTTTTATATTTCGGGTAAACTGTCGTCTGTGCAAACGGTCCGTGTCAATCAATCAATAACATTTTTAGAGCACAATTCGTACAAAAAAAACAATACAGCAATAAAAACATAAAGACACATTAAAATAGTATTTAAAACAGTAAAAACCAGATATAAATATCTCCTTAAACACCGCTGGGGTGGGGGCCTGTCTCACACCCTAAGGAAAGCTATTCCAGACCTTTGCCCCATAGAACTGGAACACAGATTCCCTGTGTCTGGTCCTGACACTGGCACCAGCAGGAGGCCGGTCCGTGTTTAGTGGTGACTCTGGCACCAGCAGGAGGCCGGTCCATGTTTAGTCGTGACTCTGGCACCAGCAGGAGGCCGGTCCATGTTTAGTCCTGACTCTGGCACCAGCAGGTGGCCGGTCCATGTTTAGTCCTGACTTTGGTCACCAGCAGGAGGCCGGTCCCTGTGGTCCTCAGAGTCCGAGATGGTTCATATGGTACTAACATGTCTGAGATGTACTTTGGTGCTAGGCCATGAAGAGACTTGTATACAAGCAGAGCTGCTTTGAAGTCTATTCCGAGCCACAGGGAGCCAGTGCAGAGACCTGAGCACAGGACTTATGTGATCATACTTCTTGGTTCTAGTCAGGACCCGAGCAGCAGCATTCTGGATGTACTGCAGCTGTTCTACAGCTCGTTTGGAGAGGCCCAGACCCCACATTTTACCTGCTGTACGAAGAGGGCTCAAAGTAATTTTACTTCTTTATGAATGGTCTTGTCTGCGATTTTAATCCATTCAAGCTAATATTGATAAAACAACAAAAAATAAATTTAAAATGGTGTCCGTCACGATGGAAAGGAATGATCTGCAGTGAAAGCTGTGGTGCCATGTACCTGTGTGCAGACTTGGTCCTGCAGCTGTGCCAGGCGCTGGGCTCTCTCCTCCTCACTGTCCTCACTGGGGCTGCTCTCGCTCTCCTCAGTCTCTGTGCTGGGCTCGCTCTCGGAGGACGAGGACGACGAAGAGGACGAGGAGGAAGACGAAGAGGAGGGAGGGGCGCTCAGGGAGGTGGCTGTGGACTCCAGCGCTGGTTCATCTGGGATCTTAGCAAAGCCGAACTCAAACACATCCTAAAAGCACACAGTTTAGAAGTCAGGAGGTGCTGGACTAGAGCGAAAATATTTTCTGTACCAATGAAAGATTACAGTCATCCTCAAAGGTAGAGGGCGACCAATCATGAACCATGGCAAATATAGGTCAATAAGCAGGCTTGAGTGGTCAGTTGTCGACCTATATCGATTCCAGATACATACCTGTAGTTTGCGAGCCATGTTCACCACATCATGGCCGGGCGGGTTGTACTTGTAGCAGTTGGAGAACATGAGTCTGACGTCACTTGCAAACTGCTGAGCGTCTCTGTACTCGCGGCACTCCATCTTCCTCTGGACAAACATGTCAAAGAAGGAAAGAACAAATGTACATGAGGAAATTGATACACTGCCAAAAGGGGACAAAAACAAAATACTTATTCATAAAAACAACTATCCCCTATAATCATAAAGCGGAGAGTTTTCAGTTCCAAAAGAAAGTGCAATGTGTAACGGTATACGTGTATTTCATTAATGGATGACCCACAGTTTTTTAAATTTGTGTTTTAGGCCATATCCACACGAAGACAAAACGGCTATAGTTCAACGCCCAGAAGACAGTGGAGATGATTGTGGACTTCAGGAAAGCCACAGCCCCCAGCCCCCAGCCCCCAGCCCCCCCTCATCATGACAGACTCCCCCATCACCACCGTGGACTCCTTCCGCTTCCTGGGCACCACCATCACCCAGGACCTCAAGTGGGATCGGCTGCAGACTTCCATCTCTGCAGGACCTGTACGTCTCCAGGGCTCTGGGACGAGCAGGTCGGATCACAGCTGACCCTTCTCACCCTGGACATGGGCTATTTGAACCACTCCCCTCAGGCAGGAGGCTACGGTCCATCCGGACCAGAACCTCCCGCCACAAGAAATAGTTTCTTTCCCTCTGCTGTTGGACTCATGAACACTTCAAAACACCTGTCACTTTAACGGTAAATATTCATCACTCACTGCACTGTCACTTTCTGCACTCAAACTGTAAATCTAACTGTAACTCTTGTGTACATAGAAATGCCTATTTTCATTTTTATTGTATAGTAATTTTAAATTGTTTCTTAATGCATGCCTTTTTTTGATTGAATATATGTTGTTTTATTATTACTCAGTGTTTTATGTTGCACCTTAATGCCGAGACAAGTTCCTATGTTTGTGAATTTTGTTCATTGACAATGGCAATAAACTCTTTCTGATTCTGATTCTGATTCTGAGGTAATAGCCAATACCCAGCTCTGGAACCTAGTTTCAAAAAGTGTTGTTTTCAGAGTCCTGAAACGTCTAATGACACATACTTTAGATAAAATATCTTTGCAGGTCCAACTAGGCTCTGCTCCACATGGACAGGGCCTTAAACTCTTGTGTTCTTCTCTCCTTGCGCCCTGTTGCTCCTCAGGCCTGTGCAGCGTACATAAGGCAGTGGAAAGGTGTATATCTACCTTGATGGTGCTGAGGTCCATGGGGCACTTGATGATGTCGTGGTAGTCGTGCAGCTGCAGGGCCACAGCGTCCACAGGGCTGTAGAAGGGCCATGCGTACAGCGCATGCTTCTTGCTCAGCATCTCCTTAAGCAGCCCGCTGCAGTAGCGTAGCTGTGTGCTCAGTTTGCCCCTCCTGGAGGCCTGGGGCTGGATGGAGTCAGGCAGGTCCTTTTTGGGGGGCTTAATGGGCCGCCCGCTGCCCACTCTGCGCCCCGGGCTCCCCAGCATCGACTGGATCAGAACTGGAGTGTCCAGGACCTCCAGGTGGGAGAAGGAGTGCAGAGCCCCCTCACGGCCCCGGTGCCCACCCTTCCCCAGGCCCACCATGTGTGGCTCCGGGGCCATGCTCACAGACAGGCCCATGGTGGAGGGCGTGGTGGTGTCCGCCTTACGCTTCACACCCTTCTTCTGCAAAGGTCAAAGGTTAGACAGAACCTGCTGAGCAGTTGTATACTTCTACAGTGTGTGACGTACCTTTGTGGTGGGCTGTGGGTGAGGCATGCTCAGGATGGGGGTTGGGGGCAGGATTTTGGGGAGCACTGTGGTAGGAGAGCAGGCCAACATGGAGTCTCCAGTGTCTGAAGAAGAGGGAGAGTAGGCCGACTGCGAGACCGCAGGAACCTGTTGAGCTCTGCTGGCTGACAACACAACATTACATTGTCATTCTTTATACCAAACACACGTTGAACTTATAACAGGGATTCCAACAATTTAGGGGTCCTGTCTTTTTGGAAATTGTTTTTGATCTGGAACATTTGGGAGACCACACTCCACTTTCGATCCCCGGCAGTGGGTTCGCTCAGGTACATTCTTCCAACTACCACATTGACTCCAGCCTGGCGTTGTCCATGTGAACTGCAGCAGGGTACAGCAAAGACTGTATTTCTTGGGAAGGCTTAGGGTTTTTGGAGTTGAACAAAGAATAATGATCATATTTGCTCATGCCGTGATTGAAAGCATTATAAGATATGGTACGTGTGGGTGGTTTGGTAATTTGTTGATTAAAACAAAATCAGAACTGAACAGACTAGTGTTTATAGCACTCAAAGTCATGGGATGACAGAAAATCCATATTTACAGCAGATATTTGGGGAGAATTATCAGGCAGGCAAGGAAAATCTTCTCTGAATCCTCATATTTTACACTCGCCCAGTATGAGCTGCTCCCGTCCCCGATGTCCCTATAGGGTTCCAATAAAAAACAAAAAAAAGATACCTGAAAAGGTATAAAAATTCTGTGCTGCCCGGTGGTCGAGGTGGTTAAGTCACAGCACACTGCTCCTGGTGCAGCCGGCCGCAGTGTCGTGACTCTGACAATTTCCTGCATGTCCTCCCCTCTCTCATTCTCTCCCCATTTCACGATTACCTTTCCTGTCTAATAAAGCCTTCAGGCCAAAAAAATGTAAAACAAAGAAAAGGTCTAAAAACTCATTTCTCCCTATCAGTGAACCTTCTAAATCTTGGCCATAGGGCAGAGCGCTGATTGTTATATGTATTATTCTATCTGTTTAAAAAAAAAAAAAAAAATCTGTGTTGCAGCTTGTGTGTCCAAGACAAATTTCCTCTGGGACAAGTAAACTAATATTGATCTTGAGCTTACCGTTGGCACGCCGACCTCTTCCACGGCTGCTTCTGCTGCGAGGAGCCGGAGTAGGCAGCTCGATCTCCTCCTGAGGCATGTCGGCAACCTTCTGGAGGAAAAGCTTCTCCAGGGACTGGGCCATCAGCACAATGTCATCCGTAGGCTGCCACACAAACCAGCGTAAACAAGAGTGCCACTGCTGCTTAAAGCCTGGTGTCCACCCTCACCATTTTTGTCCTTGTCTAAGATATTTAGATGTCACACTAGTGAGGAACTTAAATCTTAAGACAGCATACAGTCAAACTGGCAGACCATAGTTAGTCAGAATGAATATCAGACTCTAGGCTCTGTGTGATTAAGTCTATGTGCTACATACTAGCGGTGTTTGCGCTGAAATTGAGATCCCGTTCACAGCGGAGCTCTTCTGCTGTTATTTTGATGAAGCACTTGCATTTACGGGCGATCGCATGTTTGTGTTTACAGTTGGTCACATGTTTGTGTTTACGGTTGATCACATGTTTGCGTTTACGGTTGGTCACATGTTTGCGTTTACGGGTGGTAACATGTTTGCATTTACGGGTGGTAACATGTTTGCATTTACGGGTGGTAACATGTTTGCATTTACGGGTGGTAACATGTTTGCATTTACGTTTGGTCACATGTTTGCATTTACAGTTGGTCACATGTTTGCATTTACAGTTGGTCACATGTTTGCATTTACGGGTGGTAACATGTTTGCGTTTACGGGTGGTAACATGTTTGCATTTACAGTTGGTCACATGTTTCTGTTAATGGTTGGTCGCATGTTTGCGTTTATGAATGGTCACATGTATATATTTCCCATTTTTGTTTACTGCTGGTCACATGTTGACAGAGATTGATTGTAGACGCAGTGAGGGGAGGAGTCACTCTGCCACCAAGATTCCAATATATCAGATGCAGCTCATCTTTGATCGTACAACAAAATTTTTGACCAAAGTTTAATCTTGGCCCCCGTCCCACTGGGACACTCTAGGTGTGTTGCTTTAAGCCAGTTTAGTTTGAGTTTGGATTCAGTTCACGTTTAAATGGAAGAGACTCAGAGTTTTCTGTAACTGAAAAGAAGTCACTTTTTTCATAGAATGTTTTTATTAAAGACCTTAGTAAAACATTTTGATATGCAAATTAGATGTACATACCTGTCATCCATTTAAGGGCTACAACGATTACCCAAGTAAATTGAGTAATTCGATTACAAAAAAGCTTTGATCATTATTTTATTGCCTCATTTAATTTACATATTTAATTAAAAACACGTGAATCTGTTTTGCGCGGAGCACACAGAACGACTTCGCGGACCTCCAGCAGCTAAAGCACGGCGCGATTTAAACTTACGACTGTGACAGGAAAGAGTTTTGTTGTGTGAAAGAGCACGGTGTTTTGAGCTGCACCTCTTACTACTGTAACTAGCTCCGTGTGCCGTTCACTTTAGCCTCCGTGTCTTCGCTCGCAGATTTTCTATTTAATTCTCACGGTCCTCTGTGCTCTTTCACGCAACAACACTCTGCTTCCCAGTCACACTCGTGACTTTAATATACACCACTCTCTCCTCTGTTGTGCTTTGAAACAGCAAATAAATCCATGGAAACAACACGGAAAACCACGAATATGAAACAGAAAGTCTGCGGCGACAACACAGAGGCTTAAGTAAACAGGACACACGGAGCTAATGCTGCAAAATGACAAAATGACAAAATGCAGAGTTACAGCTCAAAACACCAGGATCACTGGCCTCACTCAACATAAAGTTTTACAAATGAGTTTCTAATTTTAAGTGACGTGATATATACAGTAATTAATTCATAGCTACTGTATCTGTTAACAAACTAGTAACTTTATATATATTCTTTACAAACAGAACAGTTTGGACTGAAGTGAAATGTTGCCATTTTGGGGACATACTTGCAATTAATTCTTAATTGTGCAATTAAGAATTAAATGTGTTATTTTAAGCAGAAACTCCTTATTTGTTATTTGTGTATTACTATGAACTATAATATTTATTTAAAAAAATATTTAATATGCTTTTAAATGGTTTATGGCATGTACAAATATGTACCTATTACTCGATTAATCGAAGAAAAGAATAAATAGATTACTCAATTACTAAAATAATCGATTGCTGCAGCCCTAATCCATTTGATTACATTTGCAGCTCATTTATATTAATCCTATTGAAAGAATGCATCATAAGTATGATTTGATTTGATTATCTTCAATATCACAAATTAAACTGATTAGGTTGTTGAGCTAGCCCCGCCCTCTTCTCTCTAGCCTGACTCCTATTGGCTGAGGTATGCCAGTCTCTGCCTAATCTGTGCTTCAGCAACTGCATCATCAGTGGCTATGGGTTTCAAACAGGTTTCACTCAGAGTCGACAGAGAAAGTTTATACCCAGCACTCAGTTTGCACTAGGTTTGGTTTTGTCAACTGAGAAGTTACTCCAAAACTCGGTGTAAGTTTAACGGGATTCAAGCAACAGGCCTCCTATGATCCACGATTTTGAGAGTTTCCCCACGATCAGAAATCATGCAGTGAACACCCAGGTTAAGGTGTCTTGGTTCCATTAGAACCTTCCCAGCCTAAATGACCGAAGTACAGACCTTGTTGTAGATGTAGCAGTTGGTGAACATGGTGCTGAAGTCCTGGATGCACTCGCTGGCCTCATGGTAGTAGTTGTTCTCTAGTCGTTTCTTGATGGTGCCCATATCCATGGGCTGTTTGATTATTGTATGATAATCCTAGAAACAAAAACAAAAAAATGACATGAAGAAATAACATTTTTGACCTTGAAATAACTGCTGGGTTTCAGATAAAATGTATTTAATACAGCTAAAATGAATATTGTTCAAATTAAAAATGTTTGTAATCCAAGAACTTTATGAGTCTAATCACATATATAAATATAAATAGTCAGATTCAAGATTTGTTCATTTATCTTTTGAATATTTCATGGCAAAGTACAATGTAATCAATAGGGAAATCTGGCTCATGCCCCCCATCTGGCCGTATGACATCGTCACATTCGGAAAACAACCAATAGGTTGTGTTCTCGTGACAACATTCTAGAATCCCTATAGCTGGAATTCCTGGTTGGACGTTAGCCTGGACGCACGCTCACTCCGTTGCTTTCGAGATTTAACACGGAAAATACAGTTTTACGCACTAAATTCCAAGAAACGAGGAGCAAAAGATGAGCAAACATGGAAAACTCAAGACTGGGTCCGCAGTCCGGCTCACAAGCTAACGAGGCTAACATAGCTAACATGGCGCCGGAATACAAAACTCCATCCCCGACGTAGGGCCTCCAGGCTTGCACTTGTCAGAAGGAGGAAGGCAAATTACCACAAACCATATCGCCGCTGTTCTGCATGAATTTGAAAGTGTAATGAAGGTTGGTATGCTATCACTGATTGAGGATATGAGAGAGGCGGTTATTGCGGCCGTACACTCTCAATTGAGTGCTCAACTAAGATCCAACCAAGGAGTAAAACACGGCAAGAGCGGAGGTGACAGAGGTGGTCAACGCGGCCCTGCGTGATCATAGAAATGCCTATTTTTATTTTTATTGTATAGTAATTTTAAATTGTTTCCTAATGCATGCCCTTTTTTGATTGAATATATGTTGTTTTATTATTACTCAGTGTTTTATGTTGCACCTTAAGGCCGAGACAAGTTCCTACGTTTTTGAATTTTGTTCATTGACAATGGCAATAAACTCTTTCTGATTCTGATTCTGATTCTGATAAAGAAGTAAAACGTTGCAGGAGCAGATGGAGCACACATGGGTGAAGCTGAGCAGCATATTTCAAATAATACAGATGAGCTGCTGGCGCTGCGGGCCAAGGTAGTGGCACCGAGGAAGGAGGTGAAGAATATGAAATTGGAGTCCTGGATCCTGGAATTGGAGTCCAGATCTCACAGAAACAATTACTACCAGAAGGAGAAGAGGGTGAAAATACTGAAACCTTTCTTGAGAAGGTCATTCCTGAGCTAATTTCGGGCTCAGGAGTTGCTGTCCCTCCCATCACAATAGAAAGAGCGCATCGCCTGGGACAAAAAAGACCATCACCTGATAAACCACGAGGCCTGATAATGAGGTTTCTTAACCAAGGCGTGTGAAGGAGCACGTCATGAAGGCTGCAAAGGCTAAAGGAGACCTTCAGTATAAAGGCAAACGAGTGTTCTTCGCCCCGGACATTCCATATGACATTCGTCAACAGCGAGAAAAGTTTCGTCACATTTGTGAGGAATTCAGAAAGAGAAGGCTGAGACGTGGGTTTTCTTTCCCTGCGACTCTTCTGGTGACTTCCGAAGGTAAAAAAACACATGCTCAGAACACCAGGCGAGGCGGAGTTGCTGCTCAAGAAGATGCAAAACAGAGAACTGAACAGTGAAAAGAGATGGAACTACCAGTGCGGGGTATGTGAGTTCAGACTGTACATCTCTGTTGATTTGAAAGAGACTGATCGTAGTGATGTGATGTGTTTGTTTTTGACATCAGACTTTGTGCTCCATGTTGACTGCCTGCACATGTACATGGACTCTGTGTATTGTTGCATTCACTAATTTGAGTGCCTAATGTGGGACAGTGGATTTGTGGGAAAACAGAAACTGGACAATACATGTGGAGAGCGGCGGTCAGGGGAGGCGGTGTGTCCAGTTTTTGAGGGGTTTGGAGCCAGGAGCGGCGGGGAGTTTCTGGGAGGAATGGTCTTCCCCCAACTTCTCGATCATGTTCTTGATAGGGTTTTGGGTTTGGTGTGCTTTTTTTTTTTTGCATTGAACACCTATTTTTATTTTGTACTATAGTAATTTTAAATTGTTTCTTAATGCATGCCCCTTGGATTGAATATATGTTGTTTTATTACTGCTCAGTGTTTTATATTGCACCTTAATGCTGAGACAAGTTCCTATGTTTGTGAATATTGTTCATTGACAATGGCAATAAACCCTTTCTGATTCTGATTCTGACCATTTGTTTTCTATGTTATTCTTGTTTTATGTGTTTGTGGTTCCTGTGTTTGTTTGTTATTTTTGACCAGAGAGTTTGGAGACAATCGAAAATTATTGATGGCAAACTCTATACAATTAACCCAACGGCAGAAAAAAAAGTGGAAAGAGAGGGTATTTATGTTTTGTCTGATGAAGAGTGCGATAATATATGTATATCAAAGTGGAGTACCGCAGGGTCAAATGTTTGGAGGGAATTCTGTTGGAAAAGTGTGACACGTTTTTTTGTAACACCATGTCTAAGTATCTCTTGGAGCTCTGGTCATTTTCTGTTTGTTATTGTATTTATGTATTTTGAAAAAAAAAAAAAAAAAGAAAGTATATTGTAATCCCTATAGCTTAAAGATGATGGCTGCCCCCAACTGTATTAAATATTATTGGCCGATGGAATGTTGTGATGTCATCTGAACCAGCAATAGTTTATAGTTTGGTGAGATAGCACCTGTGGTAAATATTTATCAGTTTTACTTCCGTTAAGTTGCAGTTTGTGAAGACATTTTGAAAACTAAAAATTTCAAATTACAAGTAGTTCTGAGTTCTAAAACTGAATCCCTCTGTGATGTCATCAATAATAATAATAAATCACAGTTTAAACCATTATTGAAATTAAAAAAAAGGTATTATATGGAGTTATTGTTTGTCAAATCATACATATTGTTGTTTACAGTATGGTTGCTCGGTAACTGTTGTAGAATTACCTTTATCTATGTGTGCTCATGTCCACTCACTCGTGACCCGCGATAAACGCAATGTTATTTTCAAACATTATTTGACTAGATTTCCTCCCAAACGATCAGTTTAGACATGTTTACTCCAGATAACTTTAGTGTGAGTGGGTTTAGAGTCTGAGGAGAGACTGTCACTGCTGTTACAGGAGAAGGCGGAGCAATATGAGGATGACACACGGACTGGATAGATTCAGAGAGACACTCAGTGTGAATTGTAGAAAAAGATTCAGTTGTAGTCATCTGGACTCTGTTTTAGGAAAAACAAAACGTTTCAACTCTCAAGTCTGAGAACTCTTGTTTATATCCTACTCTGTGAGGGCCCTGCCCACAGGGCGGGACCTCCTGCTAATGGCCCATTGAAACTGGGATGGGCCTATTGTTCTACAATAGGCCCATAGGATATAAACAAGAGTTCTCAGACTTGTTTCTCTGATTGAGAATGACTCTTGGATGAGAGTTGAAACGTTTTGTTTTTTCTAAAACAGAGTCCAGATGACTACAACTGAATCTTTTTCTACAATGGAACACTCCTGGACGAATGAGGGATTACACCGACACTCAGTGTGAAGGCTAATTTTACTCTAATAAAGAATATAAGATCATATTATATCTTACCTAAACATAGTGTTAAATAAATGATAGTACTATCAAACTTTGATGTGTTCTCACTGGTTCTACACATTGCAAAATAGATTTGATCCTTGTTTTAGAATAAAAATTAATTAATTAAATTAATACATTAACTTTATTTCTTTTTTTTTTAAATACAAGTGTTTAAAATAACCAAACAACATGTAAAAAATATGTATATCGGCATAATATAATAGTTATCGGCCCAGGTTTTCCCCCTTAGGCCGAAGTATCGGCCTAAGATTTCCAAATCGGTGCGCCACCTATTATAAACTTTACAGAAATTATCAAACTGGGGCTAAATAGGCCAAATGTTTAGTAAAATTTGATAAATAATTGTGTTCACTACATTTTAGTGAAATGTGTAGTATAATCTGTCATAAAGACTTTGAACTGAGTTGGAGACAGGTCAGAATTCTCCAGTAATCAGTCTGATTGGTCGATCTAGTTTACAGTTCATATCGCTGTAATTACTGTGCCTATCTACATGAACCCTAAAACTGGTACGAAGATAAAAGTCTTCTGTTAGCATAGATGGTGCGCAAAATAACATTGTTCATAGAATGTGATTTTCCTAACCATCTATCAATATATTTTAAAAATTCTTTAATTGTTTGTTATTGCTACAAATACGTATTTGAACGCCTGCCAATCAGCAAGAATTCTGGCTTTGAACGACCTTTTAGTCTGTCTTTAAAAAGTCCACCTCCACCCCACATATTTATCTAAATTAGTAGCAATTGTTTGAGCTCGATAGCTGCATAAAGACACATGTCCACCCCACAATCAGTCAGACTCCAACTACTACCATAGGCAAGGCCAAAGAGCTGTCAAAACACACCACAAACACAATTGTAGACCTCCACAAGGCTGGAAACGGCTAAAGGGCAATTGGCAAGCAGCTTGGTGGAAAAAGATCAACTGTTGGAAAATGAAAGATGCCAAAGACGACTGACAATCTCTCTCGGACTGGGGCTCCATGCAAGCTCTCACTTCGATGATGATAAGTGGTGGTTCCCAAGAACACCATCCCTACTGTGAAGCATGGGAAACATCATGCTTTGGGGGTGCTTTTCTGCACAAGAGACAGGGAGACTGAATGGGGCCATGTACTGCGAGATTTTGGGTAACAACCTCCTTCCCTCAGTCAAGAGCATTGAAGATGGGTCGTGGCTGGGTCCAACACACATGAAGCACACAGCCAGGAGAACCAAGGAGTGGCTCCGTAAGAAGCATATCAAGGTTCTGGAGTGACGTAGCCAGTCTCCAGACCTTGATCCGATAGAAAATCTTTGAACGGAACTGAAACTCTGTGTTGCTCAGCGACAGCTCCGAAACCTGACAGCTCTAGAGAAGACCTGTGTGGAGGAGTGGGCCAAAATCCCTGCTGCAGTGTGTGAAACCTGGTCAAGAACTACAGGAAACGTTTGTAAATCTGTAAATGTAAACAAAGGCTTCTGCAACAAATATTAACCCTGGTTTCCTCAGGTGTTCAAATACTTACAATGATAACATACAATGTGATTTCCGGATTTTTGTTTTTGTCTCTCACAGTGGAAATGCACCTACGATGGACATTTCAGACCGCTCCATAATTTATATGTAGGAGAATTTGAAGAAAAAAAAAAAAGGGTGTTCAAATACTTATTATTATACTTAGACTAGGGAACCAACCTCTAACAAATAACGCTTTATATTTCTGAAAAAACAGAGTCCAGATGACTACAACTGAATCTTTTTCGACAATGGAACACTCCTGGACGAATGAGGGATTACACCGACATTTTGGATATTACTTTTAAAAACAGTAAATCACTCATAGAGTTTCATAAACCATCGGCCATCATCTGAGATATGACATCTTCAAATTCTAGAATATATGAGCAGAGCCTATTCAACATTAGTATTGTGAGTGGAATAGACGAGACCAAGTATTTCAATATGAATTATTTCTATCCAAGCCATCCTGGAGAAAAAGCCCCACATACTGGCAGATTGAGCCTGTAGGCGTCCACGGGCTCGCGGAAGGGCCAGGCGAACTGATGCTTCCATAGGAACTTGAGCAGCACGTGGTGGAGGTACTGGAGCTGGTTCGTGAGGCGGCCTCCACAGCTGGGGTCCTTAACAGGGGGCTGGGGCGGAACGGGCAGGGTTTGGGGAGTAGACAGGGGAAGGAAGGGCCTTTCAAAGTCCTCGTAGAGCAGAGAAGGCTTCCGGATCCGCTTGCTGCACTGCTCCATCCCGTCGGCAGCCAGCCCCACGGGAACGCTGAAAACACACAGCGACATCTTAAGGTACTGAACCTGATTTATTCATGGATATAAACGCAAAAAACAGAACTAGTTAATTTTAAACTCTTTGCAGCAATTAATTTATCTAATGCATTCTGAGCTTCAAAATTATACACATGTTTAGAAGCACTTTTCACAACTTTGAGAATCCAGAGCAAATAATCTTGCACCTAGCATGCCAATGGAACACGTCCGCTGCACACACATATTAGTTTAGCACACAGCGGTCTCATTTTCACCCTAAGAGCTGCTTTTACAATATATGTGACATCTGTACAATCTGGTAAAGACCCATTTGGAAGGGCCCCTTCTTGCTACATTTTTGGATATGAAAAAAAAAAAAGGTAAGGATACTGCTCTCTTCTGGTAAAAGTTGGGCAAGTGAAGTAGTTAAAGTGAGACCAGCACCAAACACCTAATTCCCCCGTGACCAATGGGCAGTGAAGGATTAAAAGGGGAGTGACAGGAACCAATGACTCCGCCCTTGTGTCCCTCACTACATCTGTGACATCACAGGCCTCTTAAAATGCAGGGTTTTTTTTTCTTTTTTTGGACCACAAACCTGAAAATTGACCTAGTTTGCACTAATATTGTAAAATATTGCAAAAAAGGCAACAAAACAAATTAGATTAGCGTTTAGTCACACTTTAAAATAAGGCTCCAAACATCAGTTGCAACCTTTTGCTAGCATGGCAAAAGGTGGTTCAAAGTGAAGCTCCAGAAAATATGTATAAGAATGAGTTAAAATACATGTGCATTTTTCTTGTGATTTGCATCAAGGGACCAATCACAAATTCAGAGATTCAACCATCAACATCCATGTTATTGCATTACTAGTGTATAACAATATAGCAGTTTAGGCTAATTGCAATCCGATTTGGAATTCATCCTCATTACATCGAAATAAGCCACTAATTGTGACTAGTCAACTAAAAATTAATCATAGTTGTATTTTGATAATGATAATCATTCTCTGGACAATACCGACTTTAAAACACATATGACAATGCCAAAGAGAAAGACAGTTTCAGTTTTTCACAATCAATACATTTTATTTGTAAAGCCTTCAGTCCACATATTTCAAACTTTTCTCAATAGTTTGACGAAATCATACGTTGCAGCCTTACGAAATGGTCTGCACATATTCACCTAAAGAGCAGAAATGCATATAGTAGAGTTATTAACAAATGACTCAAGTACAACGACTTCTGCAGCGTCTGCTGTCAGTCACTGTACATCACGTGGTTCAGGGCCCCACCCTCCGGCTTGTAAACAACGCTAGAAGACAGATTTTTAAAAGGGTTTACTACGTACAGGGTTTTCCTCTGGGCAGGCAGAGATGCAGTCTGACCAGAGCACAACAAACCAGGATTATAGCCTGTAAGAGACATTATTATCTATGGGACAGGGCGCAGGACAAAGCAGGTATTATCACTTAACAGCTTAAGTGTATTTGACAGATGTCATCACCTACGCTAACGAAATGAATGAACACACGCACGCACAAACGCACGCATAAACACACACCGAGATTGCCTTCTGTGCACAGCTCAAATGCAGCGTCCCAAACTCTTTATTTGTTTTATTTATTGTTAACAAATTAGCTGTAATACTTGTGTGCCCGTTATAAACTCACAAAGGTTCCAACTTCCTAACAGAATAGCCAAAAATGTCAAATGCAAACATGATGCAAAAAAGCCAAACCGAGCTAGCTAACGTTAACGCATCCAGACAGAGCTCCAACGCGGGCGTTAGCAGCGGTCGGTCCTGGCGCTCTCTCCCCGGAATAAACGTCCGCAGAGAAGGGTTGGGGGTGTACCCGGGCCGCCCTTACATGTTGTGGGGCTGCTTGACAGGAGGCTCCATCCCAGTCGCAGCGGGGGAACACTCTGGTATGTCAGCACCAGCTCCTCTGCACTTCCCCTGAGCGCCGCTGCCCAAATGGCGCCCAATCAACTTCCGCTTTGCAGTATTTATACCCGTCACGTGGCGTTGCTGCGTATTTCCTGTCAAGTTGTCACGTGACAGCTGTTCGGCTTGTTTGATTGGTTCCACAGACTACTCTAACCACGAAACTTGTGCTAATTATATGCTATTATATTATATGTAAATATGTTAAAAGTGACATTTTTAATTTCTAATTTAAGTACAATTTTTACGTTCACTCAATTTAATTATGTTTATTTTCAATGTATGTCTGGAACAAAACATGTAAATGGAGATAAATGGAAGTTCTGTTCTGGAATAATGTATTTATTTTACTCTTTATTTGTCCTCACACGTTAAAAGTTCATTATGTTGACAAACAATATCATACATAACATGTTTCGAATGTATTTATTGTCCATTTTATTTTTATTCAAAACTTTTTTAATGTATTCTCCTCTATATAAAAACAGATATTTTTGGAATGAGATATCCTCCAGACAACTAAATAACAAGACAGACCTAAACCTAAAAATCCAATTGGCCTTTGTCACCAGAAAATATTCATGTAATATCCTACAGTAGTCTTTCATTATTTTATTATTCTCTTATATACCTTTATTTAAGTCCCATATAAGACCTGACCAAGGCAGCAGCAACACAACCAACACAGTACAAAAAGTCAGTCACCCCACATTTTAAAATGTTCTTGAACATATCAATTTACACTACAGATTCCAATTCAAGGTCTTTTTGTAAATAATTCTAGAATCATGAGTAGGAAACAGCTGATTTTCCTGCTTTGTGATCCACTGACTGAAAAGTAGTTGGCAGGAGTAAGCTACCTGAGCTAACAGTGCGATGGCTGACGATAAACAGGAGTTCCCAGATTGAGAATGACTCTTTGATGAGAGTCGAAATGTTTAGTTTTTTCTAAAACAGAGTCCAGATTACTACAACTGAATCTTTTTCTACGACGCAAGCAAAAAGACAAAATTAATATGAAAGTTATAAACCATTATATATGTTTAACATATTTCTTCTTTTCTAAAAAGATATAAATGATTACATCATGCTTAATATTTTTCCCCTTAAAGTAACAGCATGTTACTGTCTGTAGGTGGAATGTCCCCTGCATAATTCTTTAGAAATAGAAAGTTAGAACCATATACTTCTTCTTCGTCTGTTACTTTTAATGGCGGTTGGCAGCCAAATGAAAAGGTGCATTTACCACCACCTACTGTAGTTGTACTTCTTCAAAGTATATGTTTTACACTACAGTATACTTAAAAAAAAAAAGGAGAAAGAGAGAGAGATTTCACATTTTACAGTAGTTTACAAGTATTCATACTCCTGGAACTTTTCCACTGTTTATATACACTTTAGTGCAATAAAACCATTAAAAAAAGCTTTTGTTTCAGTCATACTGTGTTTTTAAAGTGTGTATGACAAAATTTGTGATGAAGATTACAGGAATTATATTATAAACATCACACTAGGAGTCAGAATTCCAATCAAAAGTTTGTCACAATTTACATGCAAGAAAGAAATAAATTACACCCAAATGCTTCAGGTGTGTCATATAATATTACATATAATATTAGCATTTTGGCCCAGTGTTCAACAAGTTGCTGCACTAGTGTGACATGATGATTTACAATCAGGAAGTGAAATTATAAACCTAAAACATTGCCAAACTGAGATAAAATGTGTTACATTTTAGCTAAATCTAAAATATATATCAATCTTAACTACCGGTACTCGTCCAAACTATAGGCACTTTAACTCTTGCAGCGCATGAGGAGTTTTGTTATTCTCACACAGGCAAAAGAGAATGATATTACAAAGGACTTGATAACGACTCAAAACAACAATGTGTCCATCCCAAACAGAAGTGTCCCGTCTCAGCTGAGCCTGTGTCTCTGGAAGCCTGCGTTCTGCTTGTCCACCAGCTGAGCGTAGTGTCCTCCCAGCTCCATCAGCTCCTCATGACTGCCCTGCTCCGGCACCATCCCCTCGTGGAGGAACACGATGTGGTCCGCACGCCTCACTACCTCCATCTTATTGGAGATGAACAGCACCGTGCAGTGGTCCGGCAGACTCAGCACAGCATCATGAACCTGGGAACAGAATATGATTAGAAACATACAGATATAATGGTGATGATAAAATATACAGAGCATTTCCAATAAGTAAGAGGCAGGTGAAGCTACGGAGCCCATAAGGCTCCCTAAGATAATATCATGTTAGGGTTAAAGTTAAGGTAGACTTGAACTTACCAACAAGGCAAACTGATATTTGTAATATAATAATCTCATTGTAATCATATGTGCAGCTCAAAAAGCCATTTGGGGGCCATGGCTTCACAAATACATTATGATATAGTTCACAAATAAACCCAAGGCAACTTGCTCCAACTTGGGGAAAAAAAGTCTCACAAATCACCACAAGAAAGCAAACAGAACAAATGTCATGGGTTTACTGAAATGCCTTCATCACTGAAGTGCACCATGCAATTTAGTGGAACATGTAAAAACATAAAACAGCAACTATATCTACTACTCTTCTACTGGAGGAGGCTACCGAGCAAATGTATAATTTGGACCACAAAGTGTGCGTGTGCGTAAGTAAGTGCGTGTGGTGAATTTCTTAAAATAATGTTTCATATTTCAGAAAATAATCTCATATCCACAAAACCTACTATTCCAATTCTGCACATGTCAATGATTAGGATAAAGTGAATTGTAAGTTACAGAAGATTCAAACTTGACTGTCCCACTTTACCCATATTCATCCTGTAAAGTCCACCTAAAACAGCCACAGCACACAAAGTGTAAAAGATGCACTGTATGACCGCGTACTGTCCCTACCCTCTTCTCTGTCTCTGCGTCCAAGTCACTGGTGGCGTTGTCCAAAATGAGGATCTGAGGGTGTCTGATGAGCGCTCGGGCGATAGCTATACGCTGCTTCTGCCCTCCCGAAACCTGTCCGCCCTTCTCTCCTGCGTCTGGACACACAAATATAGTCAAAGCTTAAATCCTTTCTGCAAAAGATACTGGAATCAACATTTGAAAAACAGCAATCGTCATTGATAATTCAGTGGGATTTGGGAAAAAAAACATAAAAATGCTCATGCTGAAGTATCTATAGTCTTGGGACCAGTCTCATTTTTTACATCAATCAAATTTAATCTTGGGATATAAACTGTTATAAATACTTGCTCAAAGTCCTTAGAAAAAAGAGCAGAGCTGAGCAAAGTCTAACTTAAGATGTAAAACGACACATTTTGATGATAATGAGTTGAAACAATCACTTTTCTTTCTTTCTTTAATACATTTACATTTACATTTAGGCCATGTACACACGTAGGCGGGTATTTTTATGAACGCATATCCGCCACCCTTTGTTTTATAAAAACTCCTGCGTACACACATAATCGTTTTAAATATATGTCCATTAGCGCGGTCATAAACATGCCAGGCCGATAGCTGACGATGTTTACCTAAAAGTTAGACCCAATCTATCCAATGAGAGCAAGCCTTTTCTCATCATCACTTCCTGCAAAACATGAAGCATGGCGCCAGGCAGTCTTTCGCGAGTGGCATGCCTTCGATGTGGAGGAAGAGTAATTTGGTGCAATATAGCCGACTGTAAAGCACTCCTTCTGTGCTCCGCGACAAGAAGCAGGAGAAAAATCTAGCAAGGAAAAAGCACTTGTACAAACAAAAGTTACACACTTCTCAAACGATCCATGTTGTCCACTGGCGTAAACAAGGACGCATGTGTGACGTGTATTTATTAATTGTCAAATACAAAACCGGAGTTTACCAAAATCTTCACTTTGGTCGGAGTTTTCCAAAAGCACCGTTTTAAAAGACAAAATTCTGCGGTTATGTGTGGATGACAGGTCAAATTGTGGAAAAATATGTGCGTTTTATCAGATACGGTTTCTTGTGGACATGGCCTTAAAGTGACGCCACTGAGGCCGCAGCCTGCAGCCACAGAGCACAGAATGAGCAGGTTTTAAAGAGCTTACAATGACAGTGTATATTCAACTGTAAATACAGGATTTTGGTGTCATTTTTTCTGATGGAGGTTCTGCCAGGAAGCTGAATGTATGATTTGCTTTGCCTGGAACAGAGTATCACCTAAAACATATCTCTCTTCATGGAGACAAGCAGATGACTGACTGCAAACACCATATGTGGTATTACACATGAAACAATTATACATGTCAGTTAATCAGTGGATTTTGACACTAACTGTTGTATTGGAGGAGAACGTACAAATAATGTTTGTGTTTGCCACATTAGTTTGCAGAATTTTCTTTGTCAAAACTTTGCCAGGATAGTGTTCTGTATAAAAAATACAGAGAATATCATTCTGGTCACCATGTGACAGGGGGATTAGCCAATCAGGGACACATATGGTCTGTCTGTTTCAAAACAAACATGGCTGCTTACGAGGAAAAAAGTAAAGAAAAAAGGACTGAAAAACAGATTCAGTGAGTGAAGCACAAAGGTCTGTTGATCTCAGGTGAGAGAAGTTTATGTTCTAAATTAGAATTACCAGAATTACCATGGTAGTGTCTTTCCTCTGGACTTTAGTGACCTCTGTCCTATTGGGTGTGTGCGGAACACAAAATATATTAAATCCAAATCAAGTATAACTGTTAAAAGGTCCTATAAGCATTTTAATGGGCAAGCATTTATGTCTGATCTGTTCTATAGTGACATTGGTTTGACCACTAGTGTTCCAGAATCCAACACAGCACTGGACTTTTTCATCAAAACATTTAATGCTATTACTGATAATCACACCCCTCTTAAAAGAGTCAAAAATAAGAATAATCCCTGGTTCTGTCCAGACATTGCTGCATTATCTTGTGAATGTGACAAAGCCTGGGCAGAAGCCACGGCAACCAAATCAGAAGCAGATTGGCAGCAGTTTTGTCATAACCAATAAATATGTCGTAAAGCCAAAACATCTTACTACGTCAATACTTTCTCAGAAAATCAGGGCAATTCTGCAACATTTTTGAAAACCGTTAAATCTTTATCGCAAAATTCGACTCCCTCTTTACCAAATGGAATTATTAAAGATTCAATTAGTTTGATGACAAAAAAAGATATTTGTGATGCGTTTAATCAACACTTTGCTGAATCTGGAAATATCTTTGATGCTGCTGCTCCATCTGTTGCTGTTACCCAAATTCATGAAAATAGACCTGATGATCAAGTATTTTCCCTAAGCCCTTTACACAGTATGACGTATTAAATATGTTGCTCTCGATAGATCCAAAAAAGTCCACTGGAGCTGACACCCTCGAACCTAGGTTACTTTTGTTATCAGCCCCACTAATAGTAAATTGTTTAACTTTTTAAGATTTTGAGATTAATTCAGTTGTAGTCATCTCGACTCTGTTTTAGAAAAAACAGAATGTTTCGACTCTCATTGTTTCTCAATCTGTGAAACAAATCTGAGAACTCCAGTTTATATCCTACTCTGTGAAAGCCCTGCCCCTCCTTTTTCTACAATGGAACACTGAAATGAGGGATTACACTGAGATACTGAGATACATTTTTTAATCTCACAATTCTAACTGAAAGTATCCCATTACTGTGAAAACCTGCTTTTGTTCTCCCTTTACACAAAGGAGGCCAGAAAAATGATTTGAATAATTTCCGTCCAATCTCAAAACTGTCCTGCCTGCTAAAACTCTTAGAGAAGCTCATAAGTAACCAGGTCCGTGGTTCTTAACCAAATATTCAATTTTAAACAGCTCCCAGTCTGGATTTAGACCAGGATATAGCACTATCACAGCTACGACCAAAGTTATAAACGATATTGCTATTGCATTGGACAGCCATGAGGAATGTGCTGCTGTTTTTGTTGAATTTGTCAAAGGCCTTTGATTCAGTAGATCATTGTATTCTCTTGGAGCGTCTGGATGCTGTTGGGTTTGATACCAATTCTAAAAAATGGTTTGCCGATGACCTCACAAATAGAGCTCAAGCTGTTTCTGCTGATGGCTTTCAATCTGAATTTTTTTACCTTAATAAAGGAGTTCCTCAAGGTCTTGTCCTTGGACCACTGTTATTTTAAACTCAATTGGGCATAATCTACAACACATTAGCATCCACTTATATGCAGATGATGCAATTCTGTATGCTAAGGCACCTTTCAAAATATTCAAGAGGATTTTCACTCCATCCAACACAACTGTGTTAATTTAAAATTATTAATGAATTCAAATAAAACAAAATGTATGCTCTTCTCCAAAAGACACTCTATTGACCCAAAAATATATCTATTTTCACGCTTGATGGTAATATGATTGAACAAGTACCCCATTACAAATACGTGGGCATCTGGATTGATGATAAACTCTCCTTCAACAACACGTACAAGAGCTGACAAATAATCTTAAAGCCAGATTGTCATTCTTCTTTAGAAATAAAGAATGTTTTCCTCTTAATTGTAGAAAACAGTTCATCCAGGCTACATTTCTTTCAGTTCTAGATTATGGTGACATTATATATATATATTCTACAGCAACTGTGTTAAAACTCTGAACTCGGTTTTTCATTCAGCTCTAAGGTTCATTACAGGAGAAGGACTCAGAACTCACCACTCGTGAATTATATTCTAAAGTAGAATGGCAATCATTGGATGCAAGAAGAGAACAGCACTGCCTTTTGTTTGTGTATAAAGCTCTAGTTGGCACTTTGCCTGATTATTAAGTTTATTGCACATAAAATCAGGTATTCACAGTTTGAGGTCTCAGGACATTTTTAGCTTACAGACCCATCGTTTTAACAGAGACAGGAAAAAAAGATGTTCAGCAACTTTGCTCCCTCCTGTGGAACAAAACACAGAGACTTTTTAAATTAAATCATTTTATGCCTTTTAATGATTTTAAAGCACTGGTCAAGGACTACCCGCAGTGCTGATGCACTTGTTTTATATAATTTGATCTCATATTGTATGTATAAATGTGTTTTTATGTATAGGTTAATTTTATTGAAAGTCTTATTTGTGTCTTAGTATCCTGTGTTTGTTGTTTATTTTGTGTTGTGTTTTAACAGGGACCCATGAAAAAGAGAAATTCTAATTGGGTTTTCCCTGTATAAATAAAATAAAATGAAAAAAAAAAAAAATCAAAAATGAAATGAAAGATGAACAATGTCACTGAAATAAACTAATCTGATTGCACGTTTTTTTGAGTTTTGAGTTTGCCTCGATGCAATGTTCCGGCCCACTTTAACCCCACGGTTACTCCGTATGTTAGACCTCATCATGCTGCCTGTGATTATAACAAAGAGTTTTGTTAAAGTAGTACATACGCTTGACTATCTATAATGTGGAGGTTAAAAACATCCGTACTGTTGTGTTCTGGTACAAACCTGTGTTATATCCATCGGGGAGCAGCGTAGTGATGAAGTCATGAGCAGAGGCCAGCTCCGCCGCCCTCTTCATGTCCGCCTCAGATGCCTTCTCAAACCCGTACGTGATGTTCTCCTCCACAGAGCGCGCGAACAGCAGGCAGTCCTGGCTCACCACCGCAATCTGACACCAAAGGGCAGAGGGGAGGGCATCCTGAGTAATCACTTATGCACACGCTCAGTACTGGGACACAGCGGTGCAAAAAACGCAGTACAAAAGCAAAAGTACTGAACTTGTACTTGAGTCAACTTTTTAACTCCCTGTACTTTACCTAAATACCATTAACAGTGTTTTTTCCCCCCCTTCACGACATCTGAGAGAAGTTAACGGTACTTTCTACGGCACAAATGGACTAAAATGTAAATAATACTTTTACCACATATCATGGTTTGAGGGGTTATTTTTAGCATGTTCATGGTGACAAGTCCTGGCTTTGAGCAAATAAAAAACATTCATTCAATAAAATGAACTGGAAAAATGCAACTGTTGACCAAAAAAGATCACAAAATAATGTGTTAACAATTCTCTAAATTGTCGTGAAACATTTTTTACTTTTGTTCTTAAAGTACATTTTTAAACAGATACTTCAATTCTTCAATACTTTACTTTGACTTAGGTAACAAAAAAAAGAGTACTTCTTTCACCACTTGATTCCAGCCCTACCTTCTGGTGCAGGTACAGGTTCTGGTATCTCTGCAGTGGTTCCCCGTCCAGCAGGATGAGTCCCTCCTGGGGCTGGTAGAACCTCTCCAGGAGCTTGACGCAGGTGGACTTCCCCGAGCCGTTCAGACCCACCAGAGCGTTGGTCTTCCCCAGGCGGATCTTAAAGGACGCTCCCTGAACACACACAAGGGACGCTGGATTACAGAGAGATTACAACTAAAGACACATGTGCATCATCCTGCGTACAGCCCTGTCTGTACTACTATATTCTAACAGACGTGGGTTTCATCTTTTCCCTTTTTGTTTTACGTTGAAAGACCCAGGAATGAAATTGAACTTTAAAACACTCTAACATTGCTTATGACTTTACATGCCATTAAATAAAGGCACTTATGATCTGCAATAAAACACAATATTTTTTCAGACATTATCTCCCAAGTTTTACTTAGAAAACACCCCGTTTTACCGGGTCTGATGCTTATGAGGCACAATTATGCTTTTCAAAGATTCAAACTTCAGAGCTGTCGACTAAACCATTAAACCAAATAAACAACAATCTCCTGACTTCTCAAATATAGACTACATTAAAGTAGAAATATTGTAATCTATTGAAAAATGTTGCTTTATTTAGCAAATTAAAAAAGTAGCATACATTTTTGTTCTTCTGAAGCCAGACCAAATCGTGTCGAAATTGTGACCCATGAATGGTGACAATAGTGCATGGCACACCACTCGTACTTACCTTGAGCACTAGACTGTTCTCATCCATCTGGTCAGAATAGGAAAACTTCACATTCTTGAATTCTATTTCTTTTGTTAGTTTTTCAGGGGCCAGGGTTCCATCTGGAGGAATTTGAGGAATTCGGTCTAAATACTGAAAGATTTTCTCTGAGGCTCCAATGGCTTTCTTCACCTCGGGGTAAAAACGCATGACCGCCTAGAACAGAAATGGAACTTGAGAAGGGTTCAATCTCATGGGCTTTTACCTGGTTAGATAACGGTTAATAAATAAAATCAATAAATAGTAAATATGAAACAAGTCACATAGTGATGGATAAAGTGTTCAGTAGTGAGCCTACCTCCACCGCAGAGGTGAACTGCAGCTCGTACATGACAAAGGACACCAGGTCTCCCCCGCTCACTGTCCCCCGCGTCACCAGTGTGCCCCCGTAGTACAGGATGCACACCTTCAGAGTCAGAGTGGTCATCTGCAACAGCAGGAAAACACAGGCACATTAGAACAACAGAATGTCTAAAGTTGATAAACCAAGTATGGAGCCCTGCACTTGTCGTCTGAGATAAATATATTAACACGTGGCCACATGATAATATCTTGAGAGAACATCATTATTTACTTTAATTGATTTGACAATATATGTAAACAGTACAATTAAACCTTGCCACTAAATAGGAACCAATATCCGTGTACATAAGGCATCCAGCCACAGGTTGATTTGCAGCCCTCGTCCATTTTGAAGGTGTAGAGGTGTTAACAGAAGAACACAATAGAAAGAGAGTAAAAGACATTAACATGGTTTACTCTAATTGTTCATTGAGTGAGTTAGCCCAGTTAGGGTGAAAAAAGACAAAACTCTTGTTGATCATGAACACTGTATTATGTTGATGCCTAGTGACAACTCTAGCTCTTATGGTTCTAATAACGCCCCTGTACCCTCACCCGCTCTAAAAAACAAAACAAAAAACAAAGCCAAGTTCCATGTGCCGCAGTGTGGTGAGTTCAAATCCCAGCTCCGACCCTATACTGCATGTCCTCCCTTCTCTCTCACTCCCATTTTACGCTCAGCTGTAATGTCTAATAAAGCCTACGGGCAGAAAATCCTTTTAAATCATCATTGCTCAGGTGCAGATCCAACATGTTGTCACCAGTTCAGAGCGTTCAGGTGCTTTTTCGGAAACCCGTCCAAAAACACTGCATTTCAATACGCAACCTTTTTAATGGAGGCGGGCCGGGTTGAAAAAGTGAATGCCAGGGTTGGGGACGGGCTGGGACGGGTCAGAGAATTTGCGTCCAGAGTCGGCTTGTAGTACTCACACTGTTGGCCCAGGTGGTCCCAGAGTAGGCTGCTGCTTCCTTCTTGTTCAGGGTGTAGGTCTGGTCCAGGCTCCTCTTGTACCGCTCTGTCTCACCCTCCTCGTTGGCGAAGCTGCGCACCGTCTTCATGTTGGAGAAGGTCTCTGTGGCCACCTGGTTTGCTTTGGCCAGCGACTCCTGGACTTTGGTAGAAATGGCCTAAAAAGAAACATTGCGATACTGCTGAATATTAACCATCAAGTACTTTGTGCCAGGCGTGCGAAAGGCACTGGTGAGTTTCTGCAGCTGAACATGAACATGAATATCAATTAATTAAGATAAGTATGTTCTTTATAAAAACTGCACCTTCATCTCTCAATTTAAAAAGATATAAGAAGTTTAATGCCGTAATCCAAAGCGTGGGCAGTGAAGAATCCCATACTTGAAAAGACAGTTACACAAAAAACAGAAGGAGAAGAAGAAGAAGAACACTGTCATTTAGGCCCCAGGACAAGCTCTGGGGTTCAGGGTTTAAGTCATAGGTTAAACTAATTAAATAATTATGATATTCTTATTTTTGAAAGATCCAACGTTTCTGAAAAACTTTGAACAAGCAGCAATGTGATGTCCTGTGGTGTGACTGCTGTATTTCCTAAGTAATATGACTTACACCAAAAATTATGTAATGCTTGTTTGATATAAACACCACAAGACTCCAAACGTGCTCTATTAGTGCTCTATTAGTGTGTGTGAGAGAAGCGCTGGTACCTGGCTGAAGTGTCCGATGAGCTCCGGGACGACCCAGATGACGGGCAGGGCCATGCATGTGAGCAGGGTGAGCTTCCCCGACTGACACAGCATGAAGTAGAGGATGAAGACGAAGCGAGCCGAGTACCACATGAGCAGACTCAGCTTCTCGCTCAGAGCCTCACTCATGTCGTTAGTGTCCGTCGTGATGCGTGACACCAGCTCACCTAGTTTAAGCGTGCAATAAAAAAGAGGATTTTATATCAAGGGGTGCACCCGGATGAAGACAAGCCTGGCTTCAGCAGGGGCCGCTGTGACTGTCACAGAAGGAATAAAACATGGATCTAAGTACACTGCCTAAACTGAACTAAACAAATCCAGTAGGTCGTCTCCTCCTACTGGAGAACTGCTGAGGGTGATGATCTTTCAGCTGCAACACAGTATTTAAACCCAACTGATGCAGTGAGTGGATTCTCATTTCTGAAACAACCATGTGGAAAGACAAATCCCGTGGTCATGGAAAGATGTCAGTGTGTTTGAGAAGGATCAAATCATTGGCATGAAGCAGAGAAAACATCTAAGGAGAAGCAGAACCTAATGTACTCCAGATCTGAACCCCAGTGAGAGTGTTTGGGACGAGCTGGAGAAGGCTTTGTGCAGTGGACTGTCAGTGGAACACTCTCTGCATCATCAACACAAGATCTGTGTGAGGAACAATGACACACTGAAGATCTGTGTGAGGAACAATGACACACTGAGGATCTGCGTGAGGAACAATGACACACTGAGGATCTGCGTGAGGAACAATACACACTGAGGATCTGCGTGAGGAACAATGACACACTTGAGGATCTGCGTGAGGAACAATGACACACTGAGGATCTGCGTGAGGAACAATGACACACTGAGATCTGCGTGAGGAACAATGACACACTGTAGGATCTGCCGTGAGGAACAATGACACACTGAGGATCTGCAGTGTAGGAACAATGACACACTGAGGATCTGCGTGAGGAACAATGACACACTGAGGATCGCGTTGGAGGAACAATGACCACACTGAGGAACAATGACACACTGAGGATCTGCGTGAGGAACAATGACACACTGAGGATCTGCGTGAGGAACAATGACACACTGAAGATCTGTGTGAGGAACAATGACACACTGAGGATCTGCGTGAGGAACAATGACACACTGAAGATCTGTGTGAGGAACAATGACACACTGAGGATCTGTGTGAGGAACAATGACACACTGAGGATCTGTGTGAGGAACAATGACACACTGGAGGGAAATACATCTGTGAATATTGCAGAAGCTTATTGAAATTATGCCACAGCAAATGTGTGCTGTGATCAAATCTAAACAAATATTTGCGCGTGTGATCATTTTTTCTGTGGCGACTTCATTTTTGGACAGGCGGTGTATGATATGACCTGTAAAAGGCATGCCTCCTCTCCTCTGAGTTTGATTAGAGGCCACTGCAGGTCGTATTATACTGCACTTACATGGAAGGAACACCCAGTGTTCATAAAATGTGTTCAGACAAATAACATAGGCTTTACATTGATCAAAAATGAGTACGTTGGACAGTTGTATTGTATTTTGGCATTCACTATGGCATTCAGTCGTCCTGTGAGGTTTTCCAAGTTTGTGGGGCAGGAGGAGGCTCCTCAGGACGACCTGGCACATGCTGCTAAACGTGCTTACCGGTGGTAGTAGCCTGAAAGAAGCTGATGTCCTGCTTGAGCACGGCCTGGAACACCTCTCCTTGGACTATAGTGTGGATGTGGCTCATGGTCACGTTGTATGTGAGGTCACACAGGAACTCCAGAACTGCACTGAAGAACAACACACACACTGTATGTAGCACTGTTAGCATTAGCAATGAACAATAGTTAGTTGCGGTGGGCAGGCTAGTTTCTATGGAAATGTATAAGTTAAAGCTACATTGAAGAACATTTCAGGCAAAGCAACAACATCTCCATAGAGACGAGCAGCTAATGTCGCTGCCTGCTGGCCAAGTTATGTGTCAGGTCTGTGGACGACTGTTTTTAAACACCCGTAATGAGATAAATAATACTTATTTTAGACATATTTGTTGGCTTGACTGTTATTCAGTAGGTTTATGTTGTGATGGTACTATAGTTTATAAATTAAGTTAAAATCTGCATTCATTCTGTTTTCACTTGGGGCTTAGCTGATAATAAGATTATATTTTATTATTATTGTGATACTGATATTTAATTTTAGTTTCTTGAGTTTATTTTTGATAACTATTTTTCTTGCTGGTCGGCTGCATGTCTGTGACAAAAATAATTTTCCTTTCGAGATGAATAAAAGTAATTCTGATTTAATATTGATTTCGTCACATGAGCAATTCATCACAACAGCGTTTTTAGTGTGTTCAATTTAAATCAAATCCCCTAATGACTCAATCAGGTGAAAAGTACTGTTGTGAGATGGAAATGCACTTCTGTACAGGACATCTCCAGCTCAGTGCTCACCAGAGCTCATAATACTCCTACAATGAAAGCATGGACAGACTTGAATGGTCAACTCCAGGTCAACTTTAATTCTTCTCCAACACCCTGATGTAAGTGATGAAGGATATATACAGCACCATACCTGGCTATGGTCATCAGAATCATGGAGGTGATGGCTTCTGTGAAGGCTTCTGGAGCCTCTTTGTTCATGATCCAGTCAGCCACTCGCCCGGTGTACTGAGGGAAGGCCATCTCACCTGCGCACCACAAATGCCTCATCACTTACAAGCTACACAACCAAACTCAGATCATCTTTGCTCCCAAAAACCAGTCAGACCACTCTTGTCCCAGTCTACAGCAGGTAACAGAACTTATAAGACGCAACTAATAGTTAGACAATTTTAGCAGTCGCCCAGTCAGAGATCATTTTTACGATTAGTCAACTAGTCAAACAATATTTTTATTGAACATTGAGACTTTTTAAATACATTATTAGCCAAATCATAGTTAAAATATGGCGCAAATAAAGTGTATTTTTTGTCATTTTGATTTATAAATTGCCATTGTCTTTGTCATAAAAGTCTGTAAAGTCCAGACAAACATTAACGATTATTAAAATACAATTATTTATTTGATATAGTTACGATTAGTCAATTAATTGTGCAGCCCAACAGCAAAATTAAACATAATCACATCAAAATGCACATTTACTGCAAAATTACTGCAATTATTTAGATAATAAACAACATAAAATATAATTTAGACGTCTACAAACATCTTCTGAAACGCCTGGGATTCTGTGTTATTTGTTTGTTAGTTTGGCAGTCTTCTCTCACATGTCAGTGGACCTGGATGTGTTCAAACGTGACGTGTGAATTCAGTCCTGATTTGAGAACGATTTTTAAATGTAAAGAAGTACTGACCAAAGGAGGATGAAAAGACCATTAGCAGCACGGCAGCAAACCTCCAGGAGTACGGCCGCATGTATCCCAGCAGCCTTTTCACCCGGCTGTCTGTTTGGTTTTGTTCAGGAGCAGCTCGTCTGAACCGGGAGCGCAGGAAGCGAGAGGAAGAGCGCAGCCAGGGGGAGGCATGGCGGCTCCAGTACACCCAGGCCAGAGCTGTCACGCCGTAGCCCTGGACCACCTACACAACACAGTCGGGATGAGGAAAACACCGGATGCAAAACCATTTGTCTAACAAAACGTTACTACTACTACTTTTTTGGGGGCATTTTTACAGGTTTCCTACAGCTGGATGAAGTGTGAGCAAAATCATGGCTTTTAGTCTGACCATAGTGTAAAGCACATGTGTCAAACTCAAGGCCCGCGGGCCGGCCTTGACGTTTTAATCTCTTAATTTCTAGTTTATATATTTCTAGTTTCCAATCGACATATAGCGTTTTTATTGCTAGAACTACAATTCCCACAATCCTTTGCAGCCACGGTCCCTCCCCCGCGCTACTCTGCTGTGTGTGCTGCCAGCGCAAGTGCCGAGGGCTGAGAGTGCTGATGCGCGTCGCGCACTTTACAGACTTAAGTAGAGGTTTGAGCGAGGAAAAAGACTTATGGTTTTTGTAAACATGAGGAATAAAAAAAGGAGGCGGTTTTGTGGACGTTGGAGCTGGGCTAAAAGCGGCGCTAATGTGAAGCTAACAACAAGAAAACAAACTTCTTTGATGACAGCTCTGTGAGGAAAACAGCCAAACCCCAGTGCAAAACCTGGACAGATCATGAGC
The DNA here is from genome assembly GCA_015082035.1 of Chaenogobius annularis. Classification (NCBI taxonomy): domain Eukaryota; kingdom Metazoa; phylum Chordata; class Actinopteri; order Gobiiformes; family Gobiidae; genus Chaenogobius; species Chaenogobius annularis. The sequence continues at coordinate 93,899 of BJKM01000289.1, forward strand.
AACAGGGAAAAACACAGGTCAGAGTGTAATAAAGTCTGAACATGACCGAATGAAGCTGTGAGCTCTCATTTGATTCATCCATCCATCCATCCATTTTCTACCGCTTGTTCCCGTTAGGGGTCACGGGTGACTGGAGCCTATCCCAGTGCCTTTGGGCCTTAGGCGGGGTACACCCTGGACAGTGGCCAACTCGGGCTAACACAGAGACATAGACAACCAATTCACTCTCAACACTCATTTCACTTGGGTCAATTTACAGTTGCCAATTTACCTAACACATGCATGTCTTTGGACGGTGGGAGGAAGCCGGAGAACCCGGAGAGAACCCACGGTAACACGGGGAGGACATGCAGACTCCACCCAGAGAAATCATGAAAAATGTGTCACTAAAATAAACTTAATCTATAAAAATAGTGAGGTCATATTTGTTTGTGCAGCAATATTAACATGTCTGTGATACCAACATCTAATATCAGAATCATCCATGTTCCTGTTCCTGCTGCTGCATGAATATGGACTCAGTCTTTCACCTGATGCAGATTTGTGCAACAGTTTCCACATAGTACTATAACTAGGCTATATCAAACGTGTTATATTTGTTATTGTTTTATTTTTTACATTATGTTCAGCCCGCGACCCAGCCTGAGCATCGAAATTTGGCCTGTGGCCCAAAATGAGTTCGACACCCCTGGAATAAAGACTTAACCTCAGACCCAAAACTGATTGTGCATGTCCTACTCTGTTTAACCTCTGCACCTAATGTTAAGCCTAATTTGTAAAGTAGTCCTTTATTTGAATTAAAATATCACACAGCTGCAGACTTCTGTGGAGCCTTTTGAGCAGAATAGGAAAAGAAAGGATCCTGTTCATATTAAAGGTGCTTGTTTCTATGGAGATGTTTTTGCTTTGCCTGGAATGTTCCAGTATGGCATTACAGCTATCCATTATACATCTATTTAATTACAGGGTTAGAGTTGCTGGATTTTTTTACTGTGAGCAGGGTCACCTCTCCAAACTGGGCTGGGAGGGACCGCTGCTTGTCTCCATGGAGATATCATATGCCATACAGAACATTGTAGGCAAGAGGTCCGCTCTATGGAGATAAGCACCTCCATCTGAAAAGTGACATTGTGCTCCTTTAAAATCAGAACCTTCCACGACAGCTGATGCTTCGCTGACTGCGTTTCCCCCATCGCAGAAGTAAAGCCACTAATCCTGCAGAGAGCGCACCATGCACAGTCTGCTTGGTTTAGCTTTGCTACAGACTCACCTTGTTATTTAGTTGTTAGCTGACTTTTTTGTCTAAAATGTAGCAGGTTGTTAACATTTTACTAACGCTATAGATATGTTTTACCACCAAACAAAGGCTGCTGCCTCTATTTTTGTCAGAATGTTAAGATGAAGTTGAAAAGAATGAATGCTGAAGTCTCGCAGAACTCTTATTGTTGGACAAACAAAATATCTTATATTATATATTAGAGGAGTTTCTCCTCTAATGAAGATTAGAGCGTGTGTGTGTTTCAGGGCACGTTCTAGTTGGCCCATATTAGCCTGAGCTTCAAGCCTTGTGCCTTTTGCTTTGTTTAGTTTTGCTTTTCTGGAGGATTTGCAGCAAACACAACCTGATGAGACCATGTGGACCATGTGGTGGATCATGTGGTGGACCATGTGGACCATGTGGACCATGTGGTGGATCATGTGGTGGACCAAGTGGACCATGTGGTGGATCATGTGGTGGACCATGTGGACCATGTGGTGGACCATGTGGACCATGTGGTGGATCATGTGGTGGACTATGTGGTGGATCATGTGGTGGACCATGTGGACCATGTGGATCATTTAGTCTTTGCTCATCACCTGTGTCCGCTTTGGTGTGTCAGGTGCATGTCTATAGCCCGACGCATTTCCACCTTTTAAAATTTGCTTTATCTTTTATGAGCACAAAACAAAGTCCACCTGAAGCAAACGTATACACTTTTATGTGAATTAAGGGTTCTAAATGCAATATTTGGCATCTCCACTTATTTATGCAACACTTCAAAATGCTAATTAAATATAGAGTTTTGGAAACACAATCAATTACAGCTGAATATTAAATGTTATTTCTTTCAAAGAGGTCTGGGAGACTATTGGGCAAAGGTTTAGGAAATTGTAAATAGAAGCCTCACTTCTGGTGTCGTGCCTCTGTTCTGTAAACAAGCTGTTGTGGAGCCCCTTTTTAAAAAGCCCAGTTTAGACGAACAGGCCCTGTCTAGTTATAGAACCATATCGAAAGCTTCCTTTTCTGTCAAAGATTTTAGAAAAAAGTGTCTTTATTCAGCTACAGTCTTTTTTACAACAACACAATGTAATGGACATTCATCAATCAGGTTCTAAGTCATTTCATAGCACAGAAACTGCACTTTTAAAGGTTTGTAATGGCTGATTCTGGCAGTGCAGCTGTTCTTTTGCATTTGCTTTTAGACCTAACAGCTGCTTTTGACACAGTGGACCACACAATTCTCTTATCTCGCTTGGAGCACTGTGTGGTTGTCAGGGGAACAGCATCGGAGTGGTTCAGGTCCTTCCTGGCTGACAGGTCATTTAATGTAAACATTTTCGTCACAGACCCCTCTACATTGTGGAGTCCCACAGGGCTGTATTCTCGGATCTATTCTTTTCTCTTTGTACCTCCTGCCTCTTGGTACATTTTTTAGAAAACATGAGATATCATATCACTTTTATGCGGACGATTCTCAAGTCTATCTGCCAGTAAGAAATAGTTCCCCAAGACCCCTCCTGAAATGTTTGGATGATGTCAAGGCCTGGTTGGCTATGAATTTCCTTAACCTAAATGAAAAAACGGAAATTGTTGTTTTTAAGCCTAACAAAGCAGTTGCTTTTAATTTAGACTTGGCGTCTCGCGAACCCTACATCAAGTCTACAGCCACCAACTTTGGCGTCATCACTGATGGAGATTTCAAGCTCGACAAGCAGGTAAATGCTTTTATCTAGACTCAAATCATTTTGATCTTTTGGCGACCTGAACAGGTGATCCGTGTTTTTATCTCTACACATCTTGACTTCTGTAATGCACTGTACACTGGGATCAGCCAGGCTAGCCTGTCCCGCCTTTTCTGTAGTCGGCCAAAAACTTTGGAACACTCTTCCTCTTCACATAAAGACTGCACCTTTAGTTGATGCTTTTAAGTCTTGTTTAAAAACACACTTTTATTCACTAGCTTTTAACCCGACATGACAATTGTGTGTTCCTCTGACCGTCTTTTATTATTTTGTATCTTTTATATAGTTTTTAATTTATATATAATTTATATATTAATTTTATATATTTTTAACATGCCTAAGGCCCAAAGGCACTGGGATAGGCTCCAGTCACCCGCGACCCCTAACGGGAACAAGCGGTAGAAAAATGAATGAATTATATTCTTAACATACTCTGTGCAGCACTTTGGAGATTTTTGTGTTGGTAAAATGTGCTAAACAAATAAAGTTGGATTGGATTCATTAGTTTGAAGAACAATATCAATTCCTTCCATTGATCACACTCTAAAGCCAGTCTTCTTCTGCTGCTCTTCTGCTGCTGTTTTCCCTTCTCATTCTAAAAAACAAGTAAACCTACACAAAAGTTCTGACTAGTGTATATAGAGCTGATTTAGTCTTATTACAGACACTAAAATGTGAACGAAACGATCTGAAAAGGCTGCTGTGAATCATGGTGTGTCTGCTGTATTTAACGTCATTAACAACTAGTATTCTAGTTTAAGTTAGCTTCCAAAACACGAACATTAACATCAGCATAATAAACCCGAACTGACCCTGATCCAGGAGTGGCAGCTCCACAGCTCCTCCACGGTGGGCCGGCCCAGGGCCCACAGCAGGGTGGTGTACAGGGGGAAGTGGAAGCACAGGACAACCACACTCTGGAGCCCCCGAAAGCCACGCATCCAGGAGGGCAGCCCAGGGAAGGAGGAGCAGAAGAGCAGGAGCAGAGCCGCCCTGCACAAACACCCGCCCCACAGGGACACAAACGGCCGGGACAACAGGAACGAGTGCTGCGCCAACCCGAGCCCGTGGACCAGGAGCAGGTCCAGGCACACGCACAGCAAAGGCCCAGCGCAACTCATTCTGGAAGCCTGGAGGAAAGACACAACTGTTTAACGTAGTACAGACCTCTTCAAAATACATTCTACCCTCCAGAATACAGTAAAAGTAAAGTGGAACATAGTGAGACGTTAATAAGCAATCGCGATGTCGTGATGAATTTATTTAACAGCGAAAAGCAGAGCGCTTTTGTGTTTGTATCAGAGTTGACATTGTGAATTGCTCTTATTGTTGAGCATTGTATTCTTTATTTCTGTCAATCAGGGACTGCAGATTGAAACTGACTCTCTACACGGAAATGACAAATGTTGCTTATTGTTTCTGATCTTATGTCAAATACAATCTGATGACATTTTAAATCGTTAAACACAAATTCTGTAAATAGTAAATCTGCTTAAAAGTTTCTATACCACACACCAGTAAAACAGTCTTGCCCAAGGACACGGAGTCATTGCGCAATGCCACATTTACTGACATATGTATTTCTTTGAATTAGGACAGTGCATGTTAATCAATGTGTCAGCAGCAGCAGCCTCAACATAAATATGCCAGAGTTAGCACAAGAGCTACATTTCATCCGTTGTCCTGAAGCAGGTCAAAAGCAAAAAGCAAACAACAATTGACACATAACGTGACATTACATTAAACAGACAACCGACACATAGTATGTCCACCTATTTGAGACATTACAGAGAAAACAGAGATTATTTGCAGTAAAAGCAGCAGTCTGGAGTTAAAAGAGCCCCCCAAAAAAGCTTTAGACCATCAGTTTTTAGGAGGCTGAGTTTGAGTTTCTGATGTGTGATCATTTCCGGGTCTTTGCACATCGCAGTCCCCTGTAGTTAATGCTCTGGTGCTTGTTCCAGTGGTAGGGGTCCATTAAAGGTGGAGGGGCAAGCCCATTTAGACGGGCATCACGGAACATCTGATACATTTCAAAATCCAATATGCCGTTTGTTAAAATGTTACAATAATGATAATGTCTAGAGTCTTGTCTTGAGGGACTTCATTTGTGCTTTCGTTTGTGTGGGACCATGTTGTAGGACATGATATAAATAACACATATACACCTGCGTTTAGTGCATATAAACTTATGCTGAGTGTATTGTCAGATAGGCCCATATATGTTTTAAATCTGACAAGTTAAATTTGAAAATAATGGCCATTTTCTTTACATGGACTTTGACCGTTAAACTGGAGTGGAAGATTACTCCAGGAGACTGTAGTTCAACCGCACGAAGACACTGTTCACTCAGTACTCGGGATGTCACCATATCAAATGTGATTCTTTCATTCCTATTTCTTCAGTTTGAGACCGGCTTTTACAAAATGTTACTTTCAGAAATACAAAATAAAGTAAAATGTGACAAAAACAGCCAGACAAATAAAGTTATTTAGATTTAGGTCTATTTTTTTTACTTTATATTGAACTAAAAAGTCAACAATTATAACGTTTTGGTTCTTACAGTTATATTGTGACCTGAATAATCATGACTATTGATGAACCTAATAATGGTTTTGTGTTTGTGAGTTACTAAAGATCAACCCAAAACATAAATACTGGATTTACTTTTACTTTTTGTTTGAAGGACAATGACGCAGACAATAAAAACAAGGACATGACAAAATGAAGAACATGACTCTAATAAATGCTTCCAAACAGTACAATTAATCACATGGAAAACATTCTGAACATGTAGGGCCGAATTGTGCCAAATGTGACATTGTTCTGACTTTCCATGATAAATATTGAGCAACATACATATATACATACATACATACATACATACATACATACATACATACATACATACATACATACATACATACATACATACATACATAATTAATTTATATGCAATTATTACTTATATATATAGATTACAGCCATGCGAGCACAGACTGATATCCAGCCTCTGCATCCAACCTAAACTTGAAAATAATCATATTTATAAATCTGACCTGACAGAACAGTTGGCGTGAACTATCACTTTCGTTTTCTTTTGCTCTAAGCCTCTTACGGGAAACGATCAAAGCCATGCTACAATATTAATGCTTTAAGACTTTATACGCAGTGTTAAGATGTTATATCCATAATGTTTATTGATTATTGCGTCTGATAGCGCGTAATTAAAGTATCACTACGGCAAAGTCAGGCTGTAGGCGCTTGTTCGTTCAGAACAGAAGTTACGACACGAAAGCACAAATAGCCACAGCAGCGTGTGAGCGAATTCCGAATAGAAAACATTAACAGTCGTTCCTTTTTCGTGCTCCTCGAAATCACATTCAGAAAAGTCCGACACTCTGAGCACGACGCGCCGCACACACTGGGGCAACAGCGAACCGAAAGTCCCCGGATCATCAAGTACACACGCGCGCGGCATGCGCACACACACACACACACACCACACACACACACGCTCACGCTTTCTCTCTCTCTCTCTGTGTCTCTCTCCCAAGCCCCCGGAAGCCAAAATGGCGCCCAATTCAAGCCTATGGCGTGTGCTCATTGGCGCATGTCTCCAAAAAAGTTCCCTACTTCGCGTTACTTCCTGAATAGGGAGTCTAGTGCCTCCCCTTTTATGACGACATCGCCATGTCGCTTTGGCGTCGGGAACGAGCACGGCGACAGCAGAACGAAGAGAAAGACTGAGGACAGTTAGAGCGGACTTTGGAGTCTGAGGTCTTGAAATGGTTACGAAAGATATAATGATGAATTGTTATATCTATAAATATAAAGGCATCATGTTGTAAAAGCGAAATGGTTTCTTTGCAGAAAGCATGACTGTGAACTCATGAATGCTTCTTTTTGTGTAGCTAAACGTTAGCTTGTGTAGCTTGTGTGAACTGTGTAATCGTTCATTTACACTTCATATGAATGATGTTGTGAAAACGTGTGAAATGACATAAAAACACAATGTTCGTGTCTCGTGTGTCTCGTCTTCTTCTGTTTGTTTCCGTCCGACACGCGCTCTTCTGATTGATCGTCACGAGGAGTGCGTGCGCGGTCAGAGCGCGTACATGTTCGCCGTGACGTTAAAATTTGAATTTTAAGGATTTTAGAAACGGTAAAAGAGTGAAATTCCTTCTATTTTATTTTTAGACTAAAAAGAATTTCGCACTTTCGGTAATTTACAAGGCCGAACTGTTGAAATGGTTGGTGCCTGAGGCTGCAGTCCCGCGGAGCGGCCACTACTCAATTTGGATCGCGGACAGAGGGGGCGTGCCTTATCCAGTTATTATAATAGATCCATGCTCTCTCCTTTGTTATTCTTCTTCTTCTTTTTTTTTTACGGTACAGTATGGGAGCCCATTTCCGCCAGTGATTAAAAAATAAAAGCTCCACAGAGAGAAGAAGAAACAACACTTTTACTCACGGCAAAGAGAATATTCCTCAAGTAAAAGTAAAACTATAGTGTCAAAATGTTACTTCAAGAAGTACAATCTTGAAAAACATACTCAAGTAAATGTAACAGAGCAGTACTCACTTCTGTGTATAATCACTGCATACACAGAAGTGAGTACTGCTCTGTTACATTTACTTGAGTATGTTTTTCAAGATTGTACTTATATATATAAATATATACTATTTGAAGGCTGTTCAGCACAGAGTAGCCCATTAGAAATCCTTTAAATGTAACAGTTTGAATGGTTTAAAAATGAACATTTCATTTGGACACTGAATAAAGGGTGTAAAAACCATCCAAATGGAGTAAGATAATAAAATAATGACTCAGCTCAGTTCATGTCACAAGGCCAGAGAGAAAAGGTACAAAAGGCACAAGATTGAAAAGGCTCTAGTTTCTCAGCAGATCTAACATGCAGAGGCTGTTCCAGAGCCTGGCCTCTGCTACAGAGAAAAGTACTGCTTAGATCAATGAAATGGGTAAAGCAATGATGTCAATATAACATAGTGAGTTACTTCGTTTTGTACGGACATTTTGAAATGACCTATCTGTCTTAACCACCACAGTGGAGCAGCGCACCCTAGTGGTGACACTCTAAAATAAATACACTTGCTGGATTTGTCAAGCCAAAATTCTGCAGCTTTTATCTTGTGCGTGTGTGTGTGTGTGTGTGTGTGTGTGTGTGTGTGTTTTATCGAAGAGCCCAGAGGAACGCACTAGACTAGACATTTTCATTTTATTTATATATACAGGGAAACCCCAATCCAAATAAAACACATGATGCGACTGGAAGACAAAAATGTCCAGACATTGGTCAAGTGAAACAATGGTGAAACAAACTTGATAAATAATCAGGCAAAATGCCAACTAGAGCCTTATAAACAAACAAAATGCTGTGTTGTTCTCACATCCAATGATTGCCTCCTACTTTAGTGTATAATTCACAGTGGTGAGTTCTGTGCCCTTCTCCTGTAATAAACCTTAGAGCTGAATGATAATCTGAGTTCAGAGGTTTTAACTGTTGCTGTAGAATATAATATCACCATAATCCAGAACTGAGAGAAATGTAGCCTGGATGAACTGTTTTCTACAATTAAGAGGAAAACGCTTTTTATTTCTAAAGAAGAATGACAATCTAGCTTTAAGATGATTTGTCAGCTCTTGTACATGTTTGTTGAAAAAGAGTTTATCATCGATCTAGATGCCCAAGTATTTGTAATGGGGTACTTATATTACCTTTTTATTTTTTCAATCACAGGTTTTTTTTGCTCATGAGAGTGTCTTTTGGAGAACAGCATACAATTTGCTTTATTTGAATTCATTAATGATTAATTAACACAGTTTTACGAGATGGAGTGAAAATCCTCACGAATGTTTTGAATCACCTGTGCAGCAGAAGGCCCCAGCATATAGAATTGCATAATCTGCATAGTGCGGATGCTATGGTGTTTTAGATTAAGCCCCATTGAGTTTATATAAATTGCAAATAACAGTGGTCCAAGGACAGAGCCTTGAGTAACACCTTTATTAAAATAAGAAATTCAGATCGAAAGCCATCAGCAGAAACAGCTTGAGCTCTATTTGTGAGGTCATTTGTAACAATATTTTTAAAATTTCTATCGAACCCAATAACATCCAGACGATACAAGAGAATACAATGATCTACTGAATCAAAAGACTTTGACAAATTGCACGAGGGAACATGCCACTGCACACGTCTCAGATGACCCGGCCGGGAGTCGAATCCGGCTCCGTCTGGTTGTGAGGCCCAAGTCTCTGTGCTTCCAACATAGTTTACATAAACCAAATGTTTAAAGTGCAGTATAAAAGAGTCTAGCACCTGGGGTGGTGGTCCAGGCCGCCTGGGGTGCACCAGAGGAGACATTGAACTTTGTTCCAGTTTTTGATTCATGTGAACTTACATGTAAGTACAACGTACTTAGAGACATGACCCATAAACCACCAGGTCAACAAATCTGATATCTGACAGTTGAACATTCTACCTGTGAATTCTCTCCTTACTCAGCTCAGTTGGGTTTCTAAAATGTTGTGATGTCACATGAACCTAACCAGGGCAACTCAATGTAAGAATAGACTTCTTAGGCCAACACTGTTCACAAAGGAAACAAAGTGGAGGCATCAAAGAGGACTCTGAAGCGGTAGAGTCTTTGTAGAGTCTATTTTCAGGAGCTCCTGCTGACTTGGACGGACCACTGCTTTTCTCACATTTTTTGAACTCCAGAGAGTTTCCTGCATTTCCTGCTCACTCTCAGGCTGTGGTCAGCAGGGTGCATGTCCAGATGATCCATGCTCTACACACAATACACAAGTCAAGTCATTGTATTGACCTGGAGAAAAAGTAAATTAAAACAAATAAATAAATACATAAATATAAATGTGGCATTTTCTTTACTCTCTTGAATTCTTTCGTGTGCGCTCGCCACTTCTGTATATTATGTATACAATAGGCCCATCCTCCTCACAGTTTAGTTCCCTTCCTTCAGGCTTCACTCAGCGAGGAGTAACAGATCCAAGAACAGCTATATCTATTTAAAATGCTGATCAGGGTAGGACTCAATAATTTTTAATGGACATACTCACTTGTATCCCCCTGTTTGGAAATGAACATTCCTTAGGGGGGTAACTAATATCTCAGGCACAAGGAGAGGTTTCACTTTAAACTTTGGTATAAACTTTTCGTAAAATGTCTGTTTTGTTTTAAAACTAGATTAAATGAACTCTCTGAGCCATTTTCTCTCCCAAGACAAATTCAAGGCAGTAGGTCTTGACACGAGACTAACAGATTTTCATGTTTAAAGTTAATGCTTTGTGACCTGTCTGCCTGCACTTCACTTCAGACTCTGCCCAAAGAAGACCAGACCATGGGTCCACCGATGGAGAGACGTCTGAGACAGATCTGGAAAATGCCACCAACTTGACTTCAGAAAGACATGAGAACCAGAGGGAAATCACCTTAGTCAAAAAAAATCTTTTAAAAAGCTGTTATTTATCATTGTCAGGCTGCAGAGAAAGATTGAGGAGCACCTTATTGTCTGGCTAATGTATGAGTGGAATGAGTGGATGCACTCTAGAGGACACTTCATGAACCAGCAGTGTTGGAAGAAGCTGTTATGAAGCATCTCAACATTGAGGTGAGAGCCTTCCAGAACCAGCCCAAGTCTGTCCTGGCACGCATCTTCTCCAGAGTGAGGAGGGATTTCACTTACTATTAAACGCCCAAATGTGTGAAAGTGCATCGACGTCACACTGGCAAATCCAACATTTCTAAACGATGCATATGTTTCAATTGACTTAATTGGACTCTCACGACAAGGAGCAGCACTTAAAATATTTTGAAGGAATATTTGTTTCCTTCATGGTGTGTTTAAGAGCATTAACATCACATTGGTCACACGGTAGGGAAGGTTTCAGGGGTAATCACCAGGACTATCGAGACGTCTCAGCTTTCCAGATTGAAACGTTGTTTACGTTAAGGTGTGTTTAAATAAAATATATGCCATTCTTAGTTAGTAAGTCCTCTTTGTTTATTTATAAATTTTTTGAGAGATTTATGTGTTTACGTGTCTGTCAAATGTGCCTTTAACGTGCTTATAGTTTTCTTAATGTAGGATCATTTGTAGTTTTTATAAAGTTAACATGGATTGACAATAGACTCTGAAAACCCTGATCTTTAAGTCACACCGCATAACTTTTCACCTAGATATGTGGGTTATGTAGTTTTTGTGGTTCTTTCAGTGATTATAAGGACTCAGACGTCTTCTGTTGCTCCAAGTGGGGCTTCTCTGCAGAAAGACCGTCCTCACAACTTTGCCAGGGCTGCTCCGCTTCTGAGGAAAGGTCACGAGACAATAACGACCTGCTTTATGGCACTCCCCTTCAAGACAGACGGACAGAGGCTCTCCTTGTAGAGCAGAGGTCACCCAGAGAGATGAGGGGTCACCCAGGCAAGTGAGGAGCTCCAGGGAGGTGAGGGATCATCCAGGCAAGTGAGGAGCTCCAGGGAGGTGAGGGATCATCCAGGCAAGTGAGGAGCTCCAGGGAGGTGAGGGATCATCCAGGCAGGTAGAGAGATTCAGGTCCACAGGTAAGGATTGTGGTATCTAAGGTTCAGTCATCAATGGAGCAGCAGCATCTGAAACAGTGCCACTTCTGACAGGACAGTGGACATCGTGTGAACAGCAATGAACAGACACAGGTGAACTAAATTATTGGATATTGTTGATAGGAAAAGTAGGAGGATAGTGCTCAAGCTGCCATTCCTCCCTGAGCAGCCATTTGTAAACGCACGTGGTTCGGCGATCAGACGTTGGATCGTTCATTTCAAATTGAAATGTCTTACTATATTTTTTCTTCTATTCACCTGCACCTCGCTTTAAAAGTATAATTTATAACATGAATACATAATCATATCAGTGATTGCCACACCAGCAAACAGTATATTTTATATTCAAAATGACCGAGTGACCTTCTATTCTTCTGCAAACAGTTGCAGGAAGTTGTCCAGTATCCTGTGGTGTGTGAGAAACATCGAGCTGTGGGGCGGAGGACTGTGCTCACACGGAGTTCAGTCATGGTTAGCCTCTGGAGCTGGGGCAGACACACAGGACATGGCAGCTCGATGGGCACTGAGGACGCTCCTTCTGCTGGGCCTGAGCTGGACGGGCCACGGTACGACCACCACACACGCACATGCACACGCGCGCGCACACACACACACACACACACACACACTCACAGACAGACTTATTTACATCAGAGTTTTACACCATGGATGTTAAAAGAGATCCATTTGTTGTTACATGTTAACATCCAGAGAAAGGAAAAGTTAGGGTTTTTAGGACGTGGAATGACTTTGTGGAACTGTATTTTACTGGTTAAAAGGGTCATTCTGTGAAATTGGTGCAATTAGTTTCTCAAAGACATTAACTGTAATTTCTATAACAGAAATGTTTTAATAAATTATTGCATGATATTGTGTTGACCATTTTTGTTAGAGTCAATAATTTTAAACAAATTTCAATAACATTAAAGCAATTGTAGCAACAACTATTAACCTCTCAGTTACGGAATTATCTCTGCGTGTGCCACAACTGCTCTTGTCCAACCAGGAAGTAACATTATACACTTCACTAAAATTTAAAAACTAGAAAAAAAGGTCAAATAGTATTATGTTTGTGATTGCACTTAAAAGGTAAAGGAATCTAAAATAGATATTGTGGTATTTGGGGCCGCAGTTTGATTACTCTTCTTTGGCCCGGAGGTGCAGTACCATGGACCAGCCACTAATCAATCTGGATCACGGACAGAGATCCAGATAATGAAATGGATCCATGAATGATGGTCACGAGACCAGTCAACATAGACCACAATGCACTGACAGAGTCGGAAAAACAACAGCAACAGGTTAACTGGTTAACACGACTAGATGAAAGCAAGTGTATGTATGCATGAGCTTATACATAAAAGTGTAATATTGATATGTATGGGTATATACATGTATTTACACGATGCAGTGAAATATATATATATATATATATATATATATATATATATATTTTTTTTTAAAGCAGATATTCTTTCTGCTCAATCTTCTATTTAGATCTTCACAGCCAAAAAGTTGAAGAATCCATTCCGTTTGTTGTTTAATGTGAGATCTATGGCTTGTATTAGTGTCAGAGTTGACCAATATTTATTACAGAAATACCTTTTTATCAGAGTTTTGCTGGATTTAATGTTTTTGAAAGAAAACTCAAAAATAGAGAGCCACAAATGTTTCTGCTTCTCATTATTTGTTTGGCTTTTGCACAAACCTGTCATCATAATGTCATGTCTTAAAGTCCTTTCAATTTACCAAAGTCACAGCTTTGGGAGTTGAATAATGGCACAAATTTGTGAGGCTTTTGTGAAAAATTTTTTTCACTTTTGTTCATTTATACTTATTGAGAAGACTTTGTGCCAGTTTTTGTTTCATGTGGGCAGGCCCAGTAATTTTAGGGATATTAATCATAAACCAGCACAACAAATCTACAATCTGACAGTTCATCAGCAAACTCGAGTTCTGACCTGCCCTCCAGCTCAATCTTAAACCAAAGGCATTCTCGAATGTTGTGATGTTGTCTTTTAGGATTGACCAGCAAGTTATTGTAGTTAGATCAGTATTTTATCAACAGTGTTTGTTCTCTAAGGTGAAGCTATAACTGCTTTGCACTGACCTGGAGTGTCATTCATGCTTTCATAACCTGCCGTTCAGACTGATGCACCTCCCTGTTCTCCTGTGCTGGCCTCTTTGCACTCGCTCTGTGTCAGCTACAGGATTGATTTGAAGATTATGTTGATGGTTTTTAAATGTCTGGCCCCTTGAGATTAGCAAACCGCATGATTTTAAACAAGGACCTCTCCAAAACTAGAAAGGCCCAGACTTCTGCTGTAACAGGTCTGAGACTCTGGCTCAGTCTCCCTCTGGATTAGAATAACCCAATCTCTGGATATAAGTACTGAGCCATGTTTTGACAAGCCCAGATCCATCAGAGTGCGTCTCCATGTTCTGGTCCTGGCTCCAGGTTCAGGAGGAGAGCTCTACGATGTGTGCAACTGATGTCACCCAAACATACCAAATGTTTTCTTCTAATAAATCTAATAAATTCACAAAAAGACAAGTTTGTGCGGCTGTGAGACGTGCTAACGCTACAGTAAACCTCAGCTTTATCTGCATTTATTTCGCTTTTAACCTGTCTTTATGTAATGCATTGACTTTGGGTGATGGTAGATACATTATGCACTTGAAATAGAATATTTTGGTCTTGATGCGAGTGCTGTGTGGTGATTACGTGCCTTACTAACTTTTTTGCTAAACGTTTTGCTAATCATGTGTTATCTATTAAATGATCTGGATAGGGTATTTCTAGTGTCGTAAACCGACCCCAGTGGCCAGTCCAGTAAAAATGCAGCAACCCAAACAGCTCATGAACTTTTTTTTGCTTTGACTCGCTGTGCTCCGCTCTAGCAACTCTCGCTCTGATTTATCTGATTTGCACAGCCACCTGATGTATGTAGCAGCTAAAGGCTAAATTAGCGACATGTGCTAATGACTTGAATTGAGCGCCATTCTGCAGCTTGGGCTCAACATATAAATTAACATCTGTGGAAACATGACAGTTTATCACAAAATCAAGACATCTTTTGGTGAGAAATGATTCTTCTCCGTTTCTCTCTGCTCTTTGCCATCTTGTTTTGGCCTGAGTCTGCATTCTCTCTTATCCAATCATCTGGCTGTGGTGTGGATCTCCTCCTGAGCCAAAGTCCACCTGGAGCCCAAGAGAACCAGACCGCTTTGGGAGCTAGAACCTCTCAGGGGCCACTTTGATTTGCTTAAACAGGCCGGTACGGTTCATTTAAGACGATATACACAGTCAGACCATAACAATGCTGCCCGGTGGTCGAGTGGTTAAAGCGGCAGCACACATGCCAGGCTAATATATATGTCATCTGTTTCTTTTAAATGTGCTTTATAAATAAACAACTTTGTTAGTGATGTGAGTATTTATTACATGTATTTCCATTTGCTAATTTATCATTATTCATATGGGCAGAATAAACTATTTTTGTACAGATGATATGATTCACATGTTGTTGAGTTCTCGCTCTTGCCACAGCCGCCTGTCGCCCCCTCCATTGCGGTCCCATTGTCAAGGTAACACCACCCCTCGACCTTCAGCCCGCCCCCGCCCACTCCATTTCCTGTAGCTGTTCACTTCAGCCGGACACTTCCTGTTTGTGTCGGCACCACTTCCTCCTTCCTCCCTGTAATGGTCCATCTCTCGTCCTGACATCCAGACCAGAGTCCAGACCAGAGTCCAGACCAGAGTCCAGACTAGAGTCCAGACTAGAGTCCAGACCAGAGTCCAGACCAGAGTCCAGACCAGAGTCCAGACCAGTCACGGAATTTTGCAGAATTTCGTTTTTCTCAAACAGTGAATTTAGCAGGGCATGAGCAGTCGAGCCAACTGAGTGAATCTTGGCATCTTGAATCTTTCCTGTGACTTTTTACTGATGAAGCATTAACAAATCTGCACAGATGGAAATTAAGGACAGTATCAAAGTAAAAGTACTGCACTTAAAGTCTATATGACATTTCATTAAAACATAGTGAACACAATTAATTATATTGCAGATTTTACGAAACATTTTGCTTATTTACCTATAAGCACTTTCATATGGTTTGAGGGGTTATATTTCTTTATCATGTGGTGACATTTTGAGTTAAACTTTGATAAAAGAAAAATATGTACATAAAATTCAGTAGAAAAATTAAACCCTTTGTTCAATTTTATTTCTACTGTTGATCAAAGAGCTGCACAAACATTTACTTAAAGCAACAGTATGTACTTCCTGGGGATGGCACGTGACCTGCATTCCATGAAAAAAGAAGAAAGTTAAAACCATACTTCTGAAAATGTTTCATGGAGATCCTGTTGACATTTCCATGGAAACAAGCAGAGTCAGGTTTGTGGCGATGCACCTCACTCACAGTAAGGACAAGTTTTGTCAGTGCAATAAAAAGAACAACGATGAAAAAACATGCTTTTATTTGAGTCAATTTTATATATACTGTAATGGGGCTTTAAAAATGGGTCTTGAAGGGTGTAGGTCCAGGCTCTGGTCCGGATTCTGGTCTGGGTTCTGGTCTGGGCTCTGGTCCGGGTTCTGGTCTGGGTTCTTGTCTGGGTTCTGGGTTCTGGGTTCTTAGCTCTGGGCTCTGGTCTGGGCTCTGGTTCGGACTCTGGTCTGTAAAATCTGGTGCTGTCAGATCTTGGTGGGTGTTACACTGGTCTTAACTGTATGTTATGTCTTCATTTGGGGCCTGAGTATAAACGGACACAGCTCTCATTGTTCTAAAGCATTAGCACTTCATAACAGTGAGGTCATGCTGGTCTGGGCTCTGGTCTGGGCTCTGGTCTGGGCTCTGGTCTGGGCTCTGGTCTGGGCTCTGGTCTGGGCTCTGGTCTGGGCTCTGGTCTGGGCTCTGGTCTGGGCTCTGCTCTGGGTCTGTTGGGTCTGAATAAATGTATTTCAAACATGCAAACACAAGTCACAATCAATATATCTAACCCCACCCCCTTTCCTAATTATAACTTCACATTTTTTCGTTATCATGCTTGAACAGCGTTTCAAATCTAGGCTCATGTCATTCCAGAATTTGGCACCAGAGATAGTTCATTGTTGGATATTAGTTATAGACATTGGGCCTGAGGTTGTAGACTTGATGTTGCTGATAAACATGTCTATTTATTGGTAAAGATTTTTGCTGCACTCTGAAAATAATTTGAGTTGATTGATCATTTTTATGGCTTTTTATTTCCTCTTTAATTGGATGATTTGCAAAATGTAACTTCTAGAACTGTTTCTCCATGTCTCAGTGCCGTAAGTGAGACAGGCTGGGCTCTGGGCTTTCAAATTCATAGTTTGTCTTCCAAATACAACAGTTGCTCTTTAATAGAGGTGGGTTATACTGACAACAATGAAAGATTTTTATTTTATTTTTTTAGCATACCATTCACGATAGTGAGAAACGTGTTCAAACATTACTTTAAACATTTAATTTGAGGTTTAATCAACAGAAAAATGTGACATGAGTGTCAAATGAATCACTAACCTGCAGGAATATCACCTTATACATTTATATTTTTATAGCAATATTTACAATAAACAATAAACACCATTTTCAAATTTGACATATCTTCAAAACAATTCTCACAATATTATCAAAATTTTGATCTATTGCCACCAGGAGTCAGTATTTCAAACATAATCCATCAGGATTAATCCACATTGATTGAGTTTCTTTTTTCAAATCTGATCCAAAAATGTGTATTTCAAACAGGATTGGATCGATTAAATTCATACCCAGATTTGTAAATCCAATCTTTGATCTGGTATTTTTGCCCTTTTGAGAATTTTGAAACATTAGGAAAATCAGGATTATAACGATCTCACCTCAGAGGTGGATTTGAGGCCGAGCCAAAATCTTAATTTTACACCGTTTTTCTCATCAAGTTTGAAAATGGCACTCAGAATTCTCATATTATAGACGATATAAGAACTTTTATTCATCTAAAGGAAATTTAGCCAAATCTGCTTGAAAAAAATAAAATAAAATGTAAATATTACATTTATGTTGTAAATTCACTTACATTTTATTTGCATAGCACAAAAAGCCATCGCGCTATCTTTGGCTCTGTAGAATGCCTAAAAAAAAGTATTTTTTGTGTCTGTGTGTTTGTTTGTTTGTTTATTTGTTTGTTTATGGGCGGGTAAATAAATAAAGAAAAAGTGTTTTTAACTCGCGCACTATCTTTGAGAACTTCATTTGAACAAATGCTTCACATAAAAGAATATTAAAGAACAAAGCAGTACAAAGCATCATGGGTAAGAGCACAAAAGAAAATGAAGATACCATAAATAAATTACATATCTAATTTAAATCATTAAGTTTTACTGTAACAGTCTGACAGATAAAATGTTCACGATGAGAAACGTTAACTTTTACATCCTTTATTAATTCAAGCATTTATACTTTCTATACTGCTATGCGGTAATATAGTTTAACTTAATATAATAGGTATTTTTAACCAGCTAGACCTAAGAGTGAAATGTTAGTTTGGTTTGCTAGTTTGTTGAGACGGGGACAGTGCACGTGTACATTCGCCCGAACAGAGAGATGCTTTGTGCCGGGTGTGGCTCAAGAGCTCCTTTCCACCTGTCGTCCCTGGGCAGCTGATGCTCTTAAGTCCCGCTGAGCTGTAGCACCTCTTTTTCAAGGGAGGAGCCTATTGTACATGTTTTTAACGATGATATTTCTACCTTTAGCAGTAGGCGCGTTCGTGTTTAGCTGCTCCTCGTCTGGCTGATCGACAAAAGTTCAAGTGTCCAACGAGAGCGAAGAAAAAAGGCCCTGCAGCCTCGTGCAGACCAATAGGCTTGAACCGGAAACCCCACCGTCTCTGGACACAGATCGGCACCTACTAAAAATGTGCAAACTCCTCAGTTTCAGTGAAATGCTCTACATCACTCCCTGTTTCCTCCTTGATCCTGTGGGTGGAAGGATTTGGAAATCTCAAGAGACTAAGGATCATTTTGATCCAATCCTGGAACACAATGCACACAACAAAAATCTGATGTAATTATCTGATCTGATTATAAAGTTATGACATGTGTAAGATAGGTTAAGGTTAGGTTTAGGTCCTGCTCAAACTTACAGACGAGTGTTAGAGAGGATGTGCAGAACAACCAAACATCTGCTTCACTCAAGTCAACTCAGCAACGACCTCTGTCCCCCACAGCAGTGTCCAGCGACCCCTGGGGCCAGTGTCCAGTCAGCAGGAAGTGCAAGGACAAGTTTGGGGACGGTGCGTGTGACAGAGAGTGTAAGGAGCCTGAGTGTCTGCGGGACGGCTTTGACTGTGTCCAGCACCGGCCCGTCTGCAAGTGAGTGTCCACACAGCCTCGCCCAATGTGACCGAACACTTCAGGCCACGCATTAGAACTGAAATATCATTTGGTAAAGTATATCCATCTCTCTAAACAAAGTAAACAAGGTTAGTCAGTGTAATCCCTCATTTGACTCATTCGAGTCTTTCATCAGACTCAGTTGTCATCTGGACACTGTTTTTGAAAAACCAAGATATTTCATTCATTAGATGTCTTTATTTGAGCAACTTTCGACTCTCATCCAAGAGTCTTTCTCAATCTGCGGCTCTAGTCTGAGAACTCTGATTTAAAAAACAATCCTGAGCTGTGTGAGCTCCACCCACTGGGTGGAACCTCCTCATAATAGCCTGTCTTGTTATCAATTGGTTTACACTGTAAATTTCACCTGAAACTAATCTTCTTTGTTCCCCTAACAGCACCGTAATGGGTCTTAGAAATCCCATTGTTTCCCTCATCACTGATGAGTACCTGACACGCATCTGACAGGCCCAAGAGTTATTCTCTTCTTTAACAACAATGGCCTCCTTAACTCCACTTTCAAACCAGCCCTTCTCCTGTAGAAAATAGAAACCTTGTAGAAACCTTGACACTGTTTTCACTCATCCAAGAGTCATTGTCAATCTATCCATAGATATTTATTGAGAATGACTCTTGGATGAGAGTCGAAACGTCCTGCTCAGAATCTCCACCTCACTGTCCTAAAAAGAGTGGTTTGTGGCTTTCAGAAGAAGCACGGCACTCTGCAAATTCAGGATCACATTTCCTACAGAGGCAGTGTTAGTTTCAGCTGTAACTCCTCCCTTGTGTCAAGACCAATCAGAGCTCAGGACAGTATAAAAGCTTTTAAAACCATTTTCTTCAGATTGAAGTCTTCGGATGGAAGTCGAAATAGAGCCTTAATCACTGGTGGGAAAAGTAGCTTAACTTTATTTAGTTACTTAAGTAAAAGTACAGATACAGGATGAAAACAATTACAGAAGTATGAAAGTAAAAGTGTCAGATAAAAAAAAATCTACTCAAGTAAAAGTATAGATGGAAGTGCAGTAAGTATTTGGAAAAAAAAATACTTTAAGCGCAAGAACATATTTTTAGAACTAACGGGTCAAATGTAATGGTCCGGATATGGAATTGGCTGATTTTGGTCGACAGAAGAGACTGAATACATTTCCTAATTACATTATTTTGGTTTAAAGTTGGGACTTGAACTCAAAACCTTCCGGCAGAAGGTCACCGTGAAAGGTGCCAAAAATAAACTCTCAGTCAGTTCAGCGGGGGAGGCAAAGTATTTAAGAATTTAAGACCAGATGTCTGCTCTCCAATATAAAGTACGTACAGTACTTTACTTTTTGTCTTTTTTACTTTCTACCACCGTCTTTTAATAAAGCAAAAGTAGAAGTTAAATACAAATACAGTACAATTTCCCAAAAAGTTACAAATATACTTCATCTTGGCTGATAATAATCACTGTTCCTGTACGTTTCCCTCATGCAGCCCGGGCCACATCCAATACTGCCGCAACCACTACGGCAACTCCCACTGCGACCACGGCTGCGACAGAGCCCACTGCGGGTGGGACGGGGGTGACTGCATGTCCCAGCAGACCCCCCTGTGGGCTAAGGGGACCCTGCTGGTGCACACGCGGCTCCCCCTCACTCAAGGCGCCTTCACAAACTCCTCTTTCCTGTGGGCCCTCAGCATGGTGCTGCAGTCCCCCCTGAAGCTGAGGGGGGCCGCTCCCTTTGATCCCTCCAGAGACCTGTTCCACTACGGGCCTGGGCAGCTGGAGGAGCTCCTCACACAGTCTGCAGACAGTGACGCTAACGGGTGTGTACTTAAGCAGACACAATGTTCACAACGTGTTTCTTCAGCAGACAATTGGCACGAGATTACAGAGAGAACTGTAATGAAGGCAGCAAGGGCCACTAATGCTTAGCTGCTGGAAGTCCCCATGCAGTCATCGGACAGCAGGTGCCATTGGGGGCCCCACAGTCAATGGGTAGCTGAAGGAGCCTTATGCCTTATGGCCCTGAGGAGGTGGAATTAGGGTCCATTGTAGTACCAGGTTGTTGCAGCACTCGAAGGATGCTCCATGGTCCCCGGGACCTCTTAAGGAATGAAAATCCTGATAAACAAACACATCTGGAGCAGTGCTGTGGAAACGGATATAGAGTAGACTGTGGTTGGATACAATCAAATATTAGTAATGATTTGTACATCAACAGAGCGGTGTTGTAAGACTTAAAATGCAATGTAAAGAAGGATTTATAAATATTTATGGAAATATAAAGATTTTTGATTGATAAATTACAACCAAAAATACTCTCAATTAGCTTTTGTTTAATATTATGCAATTGTCTTCCAATAATATGTTCTACTTATGCACAATTTTTGTGTGATTTTTGTGTGATAAAAGCGCTAATCGAAAAAGAATCATTTGGATTTTGATATCTTAACAATGGCATACATATTATTGAGGGGGGGGGGGGCATGTTTTGCTCTGTGACACATTCCCATACGCAGATTGGTATTTTTTAACAATTGACTTTTTTTTTAAAAATATGAAAATATAATATATGTGGACCCTTGATCTCAACATTTGGCCCAAATCCAACAAACAATTGGCAGATTGGAGGTATTGACTACTATTGGAAACATTTATAGTTAAAAATACATTTACATTTATAAGCCTGAAATGCCTCCAAAATAATAGTTAGAAGATGGAGAGAGTAAATAAAGTTAGAAGGCTTGGATTTT
Organism: Chaenogobius annularis; assembly: GCA_015082035.1. Classification (NCBI taxonomy): domain Eukaryota; kingdom Metazoa; phylum Chordata; class Actinopteri; order Gobiiformes; family Gobiidae; genus Chaenogobius; species Chaenogobius annularis. The sequence goes on from BJKM01000289.1 coordinate 115,669, forward strand.
CTTTGGACATTTTATTGTTTTTATAGAATTGCATAATAGCAAGAACAATATAATTTGACCCTTTTAAGTCCAGGACCCGAATTTTTTTTTGTCCAGAAAGTTGGTGATGTATGTTTTTTGTCAATAAAATTGACTTTATTTTTGTATGTACTTTTATCGCACCTACAACCTTTATTACAGTCATATGACACGACAACATGTCAAATATACGAAATCCCTCACTGCTGTGTGTGTGCGCGCGCAGTTCCCTCCTGGCCCTGCAGGTGGACAACAGGCCCTGCTCCTCTGTGCCCTCTACCTGTTTCCCCTACACCACAGAGGCGGCCTCGTTCCTGCGCGCGGTGCTCCTGCTGCAGCCTACGGTCAGAGCAGCGCTGCCCGAGCTCCAGACGGTCATCAGCCTCCGAGGGCTCAGGGAGGAAGTGGGGAGCAGGGACGAGGAGAAGGTCAACGTGGAGGTCAAAGGTACGCCCTGCTGCTTTATATGCATCATGAAAAATATACAGTATATTTACAACATCTAATCTTGTCTTCTTTCAAGAAGACTTTTAATATCATTCAAATATTAAAAGTCTTACATTTACAATTGGAATAATTAATCATTCATTATACATAGACTTTCTAATTTATTTTTAAATGGCAATTGAAAATGACCTGAGCTTTTATACACATACATATGCATATACATATGCATGTGGGTATGTGACATCCATTTTTTGCATTATCACTTTAAATCAGGCGGAGGCTTGAACATGAACAATCCGTCAAAAGATCCAAGATGGTAAAGTCTGGTGCGTGTAAGAGCTGCTTTAAGGGCTGATCTGTCTGTCTCTGTGGGAGGAACATTACATTTGGCCTTTGAAGTCACAATGTCCCAGAGAAATCTATGGATGAAGTGGATTCAGTGAAATAATAAAACATCTGTACGAGCAAATTTTTGTATCTATTGAGGGGACAAACTGATTTAAAAATAAAAATAAAATAGTTTGGCCTGTTTTGCCTTTAAGGTACTACTTTTTACTTTATTTGTGTACTTATTTGAATGCGACAGCATGTATTAATAACAGCTGTAAATACACCAGATTTAGCTTAAAGCTCATTTCCATCCGTGGTCCCATGGTCTGACCTGCAGTATGTTTGACAGCCCCCATGGCGTCGTGGATGTGGGCTGTGGTTGCCGTGGCGCTGGGCCTTGTGCTGCTCCTGTGTGTGGTGGTGCTGATGGTGATGAGGAGGGTGAGACAGCGGGCAGTGCACACAGGGAGCACCCAGGGGAGCACCCACAGGAGCACCAACGGGGGAGGCCGCACGTTCTCCATGAGCGCCCGTTCCACCAAGACCAAAGCCTCGGCTTGGGGAGGCGCCGGCTCTGTCCCGGACCCCCGAGTCCCCTCCACCAGCAGGGACAGAGACAAGCTGGGTCTGAGGAGGAAGAAGAAGGCCAAAGAGCAAGCGGAGAAGAGGAGGAGACGTGAGCCGCTGGGGGAGGACGCCATGCGCATGAGGTGTGGCTGTCTGCTGTCAAGAGCACGCAGAGTTTATGTTCATGTGATGTCCTTCGATGGGCATGTTTCCACTGGTTCGCTTTGGAGTGGATTTGGTACGGTTCAAAACAGTCTCCACTGTCTTAAGTGGACCGTATCAACCTGTTGAAGGGATCCAAAGTGGACCGTGAGTGGTACTGGCTTCAAAAGCAGTCTTTATTAGAAGATCAGTTATGTTTGGGTGATGTCAGTTGTTCCCTTAGCAGAACTCTGCCTCTGGACCCAGAGCCAGGCCCTGAACAGGAGACAAACTCCACTATCAAAAGAACCATTCCGAAGTACTCCAAGGCGAACTGGTTTGGGGGGCCAGGGTCCCCTCTGCTCCAAACCACATGTTTTACTGACAGAGGATTGGCTGTGGACCTCTGCATTAAAAAGCACCAAGCTGATCATTGACAATTTGAAATAATTGGATTCAATTAAAATCGTATTAATATCTCAATCCTATCTAACGAGTATTGCAAATCTAACATTCTCATTCAAGAATTGCCAAGGTTTTTCCATTCAATAAACTGCTCTTATGGACTAAATATGGTGTTTATGACAGAAACATGCCTTGTCTCCCCATGCAGGCCTCTGAGGAGGGAGCAGGACATCGGCAGTGACACAGACATGACGCAGAGCTCCATGGAGGACATCAGTCGATGCTCCAAACGGCACGAGGCCTTCATCTGTGAGCACAGGAGTCCAGGGGAGAGGGCGTACAGGGGGGCAACAGTCCAAGGCCGCTCTGCCACACAGGGTAAGGGACCACCACTACTCCACACTCGGCTCAGAATAAATTATTAAAAGCACTATGTACATTTCTTTCTCTATGGAGATGTTTAAGTATTATTTAACAATAAAAACACCTGTAAATATGTTAATTTAATGAATTAAATACAAGCTAGATATGGGTTGGTGTAATCCCTCATTCACCCAAGAGTGCGTCTAAGGCCATTTTTGTGAAAAAAGCGAGTCTTTCTTTGAATGAAAATGATGGGTTAACTGTCTCCTCAAACCTTGGTCAAAGCCAAAATCAAGTCAGTCTAATCAGGTACTTGGCAGCTGTGAGGGAGAGAGGCTGACAGCGAACAGCATGAAGGTTGTGGTTTCGACTCCCCGTCCAGACCGGCCATGTGGCATTTGCATGTTTTTCCCTGTGTCTGAATGGGTATCCAGTTTCAACAAAACATGCACAACAAGTAAAATCCTCCAGTGAAGGTCCTGACCAAGACTAGATGGTCTTGGTGCAGATGGTCCCTGGGCGTTACAGTGCAGCGACAACGGCTCCTGCGGAGATGCCCCAGCAGCATTGAAGGATGGATCAAATGCAGATGACACATTTCTCTTAAAGTGCACCTTAACCTTATAACTCCTCCCTAGAGGAGGGTGGAGCAATCTTCCAATGGAAGTAAAAATGTCTTGTTAAAAAAAGAAAAAACAATAATGATTGTGCACATTACCACCTTTGAAACCTTTTCTAATACAATACATAGGTTTATTGTCCCTAATGCTTTGGAACAGTCCAGGTAACGTCTTAACATCTCCACAGAGAAAAGAAAGGGGAGCCCCTACACCAGAAAAGTTACAGAAAGTGTCTTTAGGTACTCAACTCTTTTCGTTTTAACTGCTATTATCAACAAACTCATAATCCATAATTTACTTGTTGTATGTCAGCACCCCCTAGAGGCTGGGAAAGAAACGCCATGCCCCCTCCTCTGCTCAGCCCTCCACAGCATGTATGTTCTCTTTACATTCTAGTGTATTATTATGTATTATTAATTATATACATGTCTAAGTGAAAGATGACAGACACTACTTGTTTGTGTTGGTAGTCGGCAGAGTGGTGCGGCCCGGATGGCTCGGTGGTCCTGATCCGAGCGGTCAGGAGTGGACTGGACAGAGTGGTGCTGGAGCTGCTGCGAGCAGGGGTCCCAGTTAATAATACTGACCACACAGGTGAGGCTCCCAACACAGACACAGAGCAGGACTTTCCCAGCCAGAGCAGACCAGTCCAGTGCTGAAGGGAGGGAGTTCTCTTGGAAGTCAAGGCAAGAGAGAAACAATTAGATGCCTCAGCTGGATATGGTCATACACCTTGCTTCCAGTGTCCATGAATGAGAGTTTTGTGAGCATAAATGCATTTTAACAGATGAAACTGATTATGGATTATTAAAAATGTGTTTAAATCAGACTCATGGGTCATACTTGTAGGGTTCAAAAATTTCACATTTTTCAACAAATAAAAAAAGTTTATGAAAATCTTATCAGTTCAGCAGTTTTGAACACTAAGTCAACTGACTTGTTCCTATTATAAAGGCATTTTTAAATAAATGTAGTTTACAATAAAAAATATTGATCTACGTATGCAATAGTTTAGTACTATATACCTGTAAAAAAGCAAAGTGTCGTCTTTAAACCGGCCATAAATGTTTCATGATAAAATGCCCTCTGGAAAAAGTAGCTTCAAACAAAACCAGGACTGACACCAAGACCAAGTGTATAACTCCAACTAATACTAATATAAACGTAGTCCAACTGAACAGTGCCTAGTGCTTTGTACATTTCAAACTACCGGTAACTCATAAAGGAGCAGATTTGGTGCTACCATTACCAATTACTCTAATGTGTTATAATAAAGCTTTGTCTTTCCAATAAATCGACCAACGGATATAGCAGTCTATCTCTAGCAGAAACCAGTTTAGAGTTTATTTCAGCAGTCTTTAATGTCTTTATGAATAAACCAATCACAGCACAGCTCTGTCCTCAGCACTTTGACACAGAGCTTAATGGATAAGGTGCACTTCCAAAACACAGCATGCACCACAAGCTTTCTACTTCATCCAGCTATGTAGCACGTCTGCGATGAGTTGACACTAAAGTAAACCAGCATTTACTTGTTGATGTAATCCCTCATTTGTTCAGGTGTGGTTCATAATAGAAAAGGTTCTAAAGGTAAGGTCATTTTCAACCTGATTGGAGCAGCAGCATTTATTGTATACTCTCCTTAGCTCTGATTGGTCCTGCACAGAGTCTGTTAGAGGAATATTTACGGCAAATTGTAATCCAGAATTCTGACACAAAGAAGATTCTCGAATCCTGTTTTACAATTGGCCGAACATCTTCATCTAAAAACCACAAATCGCACGTTTGCAGACTGATGTAAACATTTCAAGCAGGCGAAAGGATGGTTTGAAAGAGAATTGAAGGTTATTTTGTCAAGAAAGAAAACTATTTAAATAGGAATGGTCTGAGATACAATTTCCCCATCCCACCATCATAAAACCTTGTCAGAAAACAAACCAGTCAAATGCTAGTGAGGTACTTCACAGCTCTGAGATTGAAGATTGAACTCGAAATATCTAAAATGTTGTTCAGATGAAACTTTTAGAACCTTTTCTACCATACAGCCTTTACTTGACCATATAAAGTGCCTGAGGACCTGCTGTGTGCCTGTACAGTGCAGTGGAGTGAATGCGAGTAGTGGACTTACCTGTTGCCTCTCACCTACTGTTTTTGTCTTTGTGCCTGTCTCTCCATAACCCCCCTTGTGTCCTGCTCCTTGTCCAGCTGTCCCACTGTTGCCGTCCCCTGACTCTGACGTCATCTAAAGCTTCCCCCTCTGTTCCCCATTGCCTCCTCTCCATACTTGCCTTTTGTACTTTCTGCCTGTCCATTTCCCTTTTCTATGTCCTGGACTCTCTGGTGGGATGGTTGTTTTGGCTTTGTGACCCCCTCTATGTGCCCCTCCCTCATGTCCCACCTGCTCTCACTGTCTCTCAGGGAGGTCAGCGCTGCACTGGGCATGCTCAGTAAACCACCTGTCTTTGGCGAGGACTCTTATCCGCTATGGAGCCGCCGCTGTGGACCTGCAGGACAACAAGGTAACATCCCGTGGGGCGGGTCATCCAAGACTGATCGTGTTCTCACTTGGAGATGGAAGTGTTCTCAGACTGCAGAAATTCTGGATTACCTGGAATCATGCAACCAACACTATAGGCTCATTTGTTCTTGAAGAAATATGCCCAGTTCTATTTAACTCGGACATCTGCGTGTTCAGAAACTGGAAGAGGAGTGAAAGTCAACAAGATCTACTCTATCAGTTACTAATACATACCAGCTATAGATGACCAAGATTCATGAGTTTCATTACGCATTCTTTTATTCTCCTAACAAAGTCATCTATACAGACGTCTGACCTTGGGGTCAGAGTGGAAAAGCACAGCACCACAGCACAAAGAGCAGCATAACATTGTCTAATAGTGAATACAAGATCAATGCATTGTATAATGGCGAATATATGATCGATGCATAATATGTAGTTCTCTTCAGTCCCCCTTCTGAGGTCAAGGACCTCACACAACCGACAGAGGAGTAATCTGAAAAATCCTGAAAAACAAAGCATAGAAAACACACCAAAACATAATCATCTAGAAAATTTTTACCCGACGATAAACTAAAAGTGTGTCATCCAATCCCCATTCAATGCCTCCGAGCTTTCTGGGCAAAGACATCTTCTTCGCCCCCTTCAGGCATCATCCTCAAACCTGATTCTAGATTATTGGAATTGCCTTCTACATTCACAAATACTCCAGTGGTTGTGCTGCTCAAGGCTTTAGAGACCATGTTTCTGAGGAGAGGAACAACACAACAAAACAAAACACCAAACAGCAACAAAATAACACCTATAAAGAGAAAAATCTTCTGAAGGATTTATCGGGTTTTCCAACTATTTAATTGTGCATAGTGGGCATAGGACTCGCAACCTGCTAGAGTGGTATAATTTCGTCGCCCGTAAATACTTTGCCATAATAAACAGATTGTTTCTTGGGTCGAGACAGGAATCGCCCTGAAGTGGGCATCTCCTCGGAGTGGTGGGGTCTGAAGGAACAGACCCAACAGGGATTCTGGACTTGTGTCGCATTTGCAGTTATTTTAGCTAATCCATTTCCTTCTGAAAGAGACATATTAACATTAGACACATTATAAACCATTGTTTCAGGGCACATTTCTCCGTTTTCCTTTTTGACACTGAAAGTCTTCTTTGCCTTTTCTGTACATAATTTGACCCAAGTTAATGCATATCGTGAGGAAACCTGAGTTTTCATCTGAACCATCGGATTACCTCTCTCATTACAATAAATCACAGTCTTTGTGCCGTCATTCATTTCCCACCCCTTCAGTAGGGCCTTTGGACCTACTTTAGTCATAACAAGGTTTTGAGTGGGACCAGTGATACCAGTTGTCCTCATAAAGGAAAGCTTGAGGTTGATCATTCCAAAAGCTTAAATCATGAGTCTGTTGTGCAGACAGACTGTCTGCAGTAGTCATTAAGCATTGCAAGTTCCACGGAGTCGTGGTCCAGTAAGAGTTCAGGTACAGTCGCAATGAATGCGCTTGTCCTGCAGGAAGAGAGTCCATTAAGGACTGCAAAGAGTGCCAGATTTCAGTGGACATCCACAAAAGACCAGATTCAAAATATAAATAATAATATATAATTAATAATATTTTTATTTAAAAGCGCCTTTCAGAACACCAAGGACACTGTACAAGAGAATAAAACAACAGAATAAAACAGACAGAAAAACCCACAGTACAGAACTGGATGATGGTGTTGGAGTGACTGAGTTATGTGGTGTAGGATTGTCTGAACAGGTGAGTTTTGAGTCTGGATTTGAAAAGTGGAAGGGTGTCTATGTTGCGGAGGTCAGGAGGAGAGAGTTCCAGAGCTGAGGAGCAGAGCGGCTGAAGGCTCTGCCCCCCATTGAAATAAGACGGAAGAGAGGGGACAGAGAGCTGGAGAGAGGAGGACCTGAGGGAGCGAGGGAGTGGAGATGTGGAGGAGGTCAGAGATGTACGGTGGAGCCAGGTTATGGATAGCTTTGAAAGTATTTAAGATAATTTTGAAGTGAATCCGTTGTTTTATGGGGAGCCAGTGAAGTTGTTGAAGGATGGGGGTGATGTGATGGCGGGAGGGCCGTCCTGGTGATAATGCGGGCTGCAGAGTTTTGGAGAAGCTGCAGTTTCTGGAGGGATTTATTGGGGAGACCAAAGAGGAGAGAGTTACAATAATCGATCGGGAGGTGACTAGACTAATGGACAAGTATGGCTGTGGTGTGAGGAGTGAGAGAAGGAGGAGACGAGAGATGTTGCGAAGGTGGAAGTAGGCGGAACGAGTGATGTTGTTGATGTGTGGGAGTGAAAAGAAAGGGTATGTCGAGGATGACACCAGACTCTTGACTTGAGGGGAGGGGAGGACAGTGGAGTCATTGATAGAAATTGTGAAACTGTTTGATTTTGAGAGAGTGGAAGGGGTGCCTACCAGTAGGACTTCGGTTTTAGAGCTGTTGAGTTTGAGGAGATTTGAAGAGAACAGGAATTGATTTCCTGCAGACAGAGGGTAAGAGAGGCTGGTGGAAGTGATGCAGTGGGTTTAGAGGAGAGGTAGAGCTGGGTGTCATCCGCGTAGCAATGGAAATGAATGTTGTGTTTAGATGGAACCAAGAGGGAGAATGTAGATGATGAAAAGAAGGGGACCCAGGACAGAGCCCTGGGGCACACCAGCTGGGACAGGGAAGGGGTTGGATTGGTGGGATTTCAGTTGTATGAATTGACTGTGATCGGAGAGATAGGAAGTGAACCAAAGAGAGGAATGTGGGAGATGCCAATAGATTTAAGCCTATGGATGAGAGTACTGTGTGAGATGGTGTCAAATGCTGCTGTTAGATCGAGGAGGATGAGAATAGATAGTAAATTTAGAGTCAGAAGCTATGAGGAGATCATTTGTGATTTTAAGAAGTGCAGTTTCAGTGCTGTGAAGTGGACGGAAACCAGATTGAAAATGTTCATAGAGACTGTTTTGAAATGAGATGGGTGTGAAGTTGAGAGGCGACTACTTTTTCAAGAATTTTTGATATAAAAAGGTAAATTAGAGATGGGGCGCAGATTATTGAAATTGTTGGGATCTAATCCAGGTTTTTTCAGAATAGGGGTAACAGAGGCAGTTTTGAGTGATAATGGAACAGTTCCGGAGGTCAAGGATGAGTGGATGATATTAGAAATGAAGGGGGCAAGCGAAGGTAGGCAAGATTTGACGAGAGCTGTGGGGAGAGGTCAAGGTGACAGGTGGAAGGTTTGGAGTTCAAAATGAATTCAGAGATTGTTTGGACAGAGGGAAGGGAGAAGCTAGAAAATGGTGTAACATGAGAGAGGGGGGAAGAGATGTCCACTCCAGGAACTGCAGCTTGGCTTGTTAGGTTGTGATGGATGGTAGTCACCTTGGAAACAAAGAAGGACATGAGGGAGTTACAGAAGTCAGGTGAATGCAGATGGTTGGGGAGCGAGTCAGGGGGTTTCGTTATGTTTGAGAGGAGGGAGAAGAGAGTCTTGGAGTTGTGTTGATTCGAGTGGATCAGACCAGAATAGTAGGAGGATTTGGCAGCAGATATAGTGTCCTTATAGAGCTGAATGTGGTTGTTGTACATGTCCTTGTGTATGGTGAGTCTAGTTTTGTTTTGTAAGCGTTCCAGTTGTCGTCCTTTGGCTTTGAGTAGTCGGAGTGTGGGTGTAAACCAGGGTGCAGAGCGGGAAGAAGGAAACAGGTCGGGTTTTTAGTGGAGCGTGGGAGTTGAGAAGGGTACGGAGGTTGTTATTATAGAGAGAGACTAGGTCGTCAGTTGGGGTGTTAGCGACTGTACTGGGGAAGTTATTAATGTCAGATGAAAATGTGTTGATGTTGATGTCCTTGATTTGCGAAATGATATGGTGCGAGGAAGGAAGAGTTTGGATAATGACAGATTTATGTTGAAGGTGATAAGCATATGGTCAGTGAAGGGGAGAGTGTGAGGTTTGCATTGAAATGGAGTTTACACCAGAACAGCATACTAGATCCAGAATATGTCCTTTGCAGTGGGTAGGAAATGAATGTACTGTTGAAAACCAAAACTAATCAAGACAGGATAAAAAATCTTTGGGAGAGTGTTAGTAGAGACGTCCACGTGAATATTCAGGTCGCCAAGGATAACAGTATTTTCGGATAATGCAGAGAGATGGGTGAGGAGATGAGAGAAGTCATTCAGAAAGTCCTTATTATATTTGGGTGGACGGCAGATGGTAGTGACAGTCGTGGGGGTGGGTCTGGGAGAAGAGAGGCAGAGTACTCGAAGGAGGAGAAGGACGGTCCAGACACGGTAGAACTTTGCAGGTCTCGCGGTGAAACAACGCGAGACCTCCGCCCGTCCACACAGGCGAGGCTGGCAGGTGTAAACAAATCCGCTGGAGCGGACTCGTTGAGTGCGGCGAAATCACCGGGCGCTGCCAAGTCTCCACTAGGCACAGAAAGTCAAGCCCGCGGTCGACGAGGAGGTCCCGGATCATCTGCGCCTTGCCGTTTAGTGAGCGGACATTCAGGAGACCGAAGCGGACAGAGGTGGAGTTGGTGGAGCGAGCCGGTGGAGCCGAGCGGGAGAGGCTGGAGAACACACCGTGGTCAACTTCCCGACAGGATTATGGAGCGACGGCGAGTTGTAGACCAGAAGGATTTTATTGAATGAGAGATCATGTTCAGAAAGAGTGAAAGCTTTGATCCATACATCATGTTGCAAGAGAGTTTCATAAGACTGGATCATTTGTAGAATAGGTAAAGCATCAGGAGTGTGATCAGAAAAGGCTCCAATAGGGTGGACACATAGAGAATAACTGACTTTTGTCCTGTCCCTGTCTTTGTCATAGAACCCCATGTCCTGAGTCACATGTGATGGAAGTGTCAAAATGAAACGGTTTGGTGTAGTCTGGGATGGCTAAGTCAGCACAGGTGGCGAGTGCCTTCTTTAAGTCCGTGAAAGCTTGGTCAGCTTCCTGAGTCCAGTCCAATCGTGCTTGTAGTTCTCTGACGCCAGCTTGCTTAATGATTGCTCTCAGTGGTGCAGTCTCACCAGTGTAGTCAGGGACATGATAGCGAGAATAGTTAGCCAATCCTAAGAAAGAGAGTAAATCTTTAACTGTTTCTGGTCTGGGAGCGTTCAAAATCGACTGTTTCTGGCTTGGAGTAGGTTCACACAACCAGCCGAAATAATTTTCCCCAAAAATGTAACTTGTGGTCTACAGCATTGTAGCTTCTTTTTAGAGACTTTAAATCCATGTTCATACAAGGCAGACAGAACACGACAGGTCATTTGCAAGCAATCTGCTGCTGAAGCGGAACCAACGAGAATATCATCCATGTATTGAACCACCACAGAACGAAGAAGCACGTCAATATTTTTCAAACATTCCTTAAGAACCTGATTGAAAATGCCAGCCGAGTTTTTGTGGCCTTGCGGCAAAACTTTGTACTGGAGTTTGACCCCACCATGAGTGAAAGCAAATTGATATCTGCACTCAAGAGCCAACGGGATTGTAAAGAAGGCTTGAGTCAGATCAATAACTGTGAAGAATTGCGTTTCAGGTTCTAGAACAGAGAGACACTTGTGTGGGTCTGGCACCGGTAGCAAGGGAGTTGTTATGACATCGTTAAACATGTGATCCTGGTTGTACTTCCAAAATGACAGGTTTCACTGTAGTACATTTACCAATATCAGGAGGGCCTTGGGCCCAAAGGGATTGTGGAAATTTGTTGAGCATTTCTTCGGAGCACTCATGATCTGTCAGCTCTCTGCCATGTGATCTGGAAATATACTCCTCCTCAGCCACCACCGTGTCTGTTGTTTTGTCAATTAGAATCTTGTAAGCCTTTGTAAAATGGCTGTATCGAATGCCCTCTACTTGTGTTTGTTCCCAATCGACAGTTTGATTTAGCTTGTATGTCAATGGTCCTAATTCTCGTGCCTCGTGTCCTGGACCGAGGAAAAGTGAAATATGTGGGTCTGTCAGTGAATCTCTTTTGTAATATGGCTTCAAATCATCAGGCAAAATAACTGGGGCAACAACTCCTGATTCATGAACATAAAAATGAGTAGATGTAATTGTGTATAAATTCATGTTCATTGAAATCTACTTGGTATTGTAAATCTGTGTTGCGGTCATAAAATAGTGTCACATGTAATGGGGTCAGCAGGAGGAGCATATGGATGTAACATCATGAACCATGGCTTCCATTGAAGCATTTTGGCATATAGTCCGTTCAGTTCAAGTGTTCCTGGTTCTAACAGTCCCCAGTAAATGGTCACACAGGGAGGATCTGTCAAATCTGCTTGTGCCAGAAAGAGTCCAGGTGTTCGTGAATGAGTGCACTTGATGGAATGCCCATTTGCCAAGACACGATCATGTTGTCAGGGGTGCAATGGATTGTGGCCCCAGTGGCTTGTAGAATGTCTCTTCCCAGTAAATTTACTGGAGTTTTGTGGTGAGTGAATCAATCTCGTTCGAATCCACTGTCCAGCGTTCTGTCCACCACGGTTCCAGGGAGGACGACTTCGTCCTGTCCTCCTCTATTTCCAAAGTCTCTCTGTTGTGGAGGGCCTTGATTTTGACTGTGTGGGCAAACACGAGCCCAATGCTCTTGACTCCCGCAGATGAAACAATCGTTGGAGGACTGTTGTTGGTTATACTGTGGATTGTATTGTTGTCCATAGTTTCCTCTTCCTGCTCCTCTGCCTCCCCTCTAAAGTAGCCTCTGTTTGCTTCCTTGGTTACTATGTATGTGGACGTGTGTGTGGGGGAATGTAAGAGACCCTAAGGGCTGAGGAGGTGTCGCGTATAAGACGCTTGCGGGTGTAGGGGTCTCTGAGAGTGTGGGTGTGGTTTGTGAACCAGCCGTTGTTGCCATCATTTGAGTTTTAACTTTTGTATTATTATGGTTTTAATTGAGTCTGGGAGTGCATCTAGAACTATTTTTAAAAAGAGGCAAGTGGTTTGTGCATGGAGCTGACATATTTTTGAATGCAGCTTTCCATGTTTGTGTTGGGACAATCACCAGGTGAGAACATATTCTGAGGTAGTCCAAACACGCCCCCCTAGAGGTTTTTAAAGGAACATAGTCCAGCATGCCAGTCCATTTATTCTTTTTCTTTCTTCAAACTATATTTCATTCCGTTTACTTATTAAATTTGGGTTTTAATTAATAATTTGGATTTGTGAGCCCTATAACGCCTTTCCCTGCTTCATTCCACCATCAATCAATTCACAGATTTTAGCTTAAAACCAACAATTCCCAAGTTTCCTTAAATTAAAATTTGGAAAGTTAGCCAATAGACATACTTTGAAACTCTTAAAAAAGTGAGAATCAAAAATAGTCTTACCTTAAACTAGGAGGGCGCGCCCTGGAAAAAGTTGGTTTTCCGCCGTGGGATGAAGTGCTGGTATGTCTACCGCAATGTGTCCAGTGGAACGGAACGCCGCCGCTCCCCCTGGAGTGAGCACGGACCTCTCCTCCGTGTCTCTGGTTGTTGACTCCGGTCAGCTCTCCCCCTTCAGCACGACTCGGGGTCACCAATTGAAGAAATATGCCCAGTTCTATTTAAACTCGGACATCTGCGTATTCAGAAACTGGAAGAGGAGTGAAAGTCAACAAGATCTACTCTATCAGTTACTAATACATACCAGCTATAGATGTCCAAGATTCATGAGTTTCATTACGCATTCTTTATTCTCCTAACAAAGTCATCTATACAGACGCTCTGGACTTTCCGGGTGCCTAACACTCGTTACTCGCGTCTTCATAGTCCGGAAAGTAACGGGCAGCCACATTCAGTTTGCCAGTATTATAGACACAGAAAATGAATATGCATGAGCCTAAAGTAAGTCCTTGTGGTAGGGCCGTGATTGGCCCAGTGCCCATCTGACCCCCTCCATGGTCTCCACCTTTTTCTCTTTGTCTGCTCGTGTAACCTGAGACTGGTCAAACCTTGGGGTCAGAGTGGAAAAGCACAGCACCACAGCACAAAGAGCAGCATAACATTGTCTAATAGTGAATACAAGATCAATGCATTGTATAATGGCGAATATATGATCGATGCATAATATGTAGTTCTCTTCATTCTCTAGGTTCCAAACACATGGAGGCTTCTGTCCACCTTCTAACACTAGACTCAACGTATTGATACAGCAATATATTGTAACGGACTTGTATGTGTATCATGATACTTTTAAATAATATAAATTCATTATGAATGGAGTTATATGCTTATCATTGTTGTAGCAATATTCTACCACCGATTTCGAGGTCTGTAACAGGACATATATCGAACCCTTGTGGTACCCTCAAAGAAAAACAACAACACGTTTTCATGTTGTAGAGCACATGTGTCAAACTAGTTTTTATAGTTCTATTTTTTACATTATGTTTGGCCCGCGACCCAGTCTGAGCATCGAAATTTGGCCCAAGGCCCAAATGAGTTTGACACCCCTGCTCTACACTGAACAAACACAACCCTGTACTATTTTGATGTGGAAACAACAGAAACCAAGACGGTCCATAACTTTGATACCCCTTTACAATTCTCTCCCTCACACATCTTTATCCTCCTTTACAGGGTGAAACAGCACTCTTCTTGTCTGCACTACATGGTTGCTATGACACTGCCAGGCTCCTCCTCCTCCACGGAACCAACTTGGACCTTCGAGACAGAAGGGGGCGCCATGCGGTGGACGCAGCTCAGGAGGGGATGCACCACCAGATCCTGGAGATGCTCCTGGCTCATCAGATGCACAGGAGGCCGGCCCCGGTGGACAGCAGCTGTGACATGCTGTGGGACGACAGGGCTGTGGGCTACCCAGCCTGGGGGGGTACGCAGGCCCTGCCCGGTAGGAGCGCCTCGTTCTCCGGCACCATTGGAGCTCTACCCCAAAGGTGAGCTGATGGCAGGAGCATGTTCATGTAGGAATAGAATAGAAAAGATAAAAGCAACAGATCATGAGATGGAATGTCAAAAAACAGCCGCTACCATGGAAATCTGCCATTTTGGTGGCAGGGGTCACATATACATATTTATACTGGCCTAACCTTAAGTTTGAAGCATTAAAATAAATATACTGTCTGTTTAAAAAAGGGTTTCAAATCTGCACCAAAGGACAAATATACCTGAAACAGATAGATCAGTCCAGTCTGCTGCTGCTGGAGTTTGACACAAAACAATGAAGAAATGCCCCCAACAAGTCCTTAGGCAAGACACTTTCCCACTTTGCTTATATAGTGGTTCTACCAGTACAAGTATTGAAGTGTTGAAGTATTCATGTCCTCCCACTTATGAAAGAGGGTGAAAAAATCCATCAAGAATCAAGATTTCAAACATGTATGTATCGAACATGTTTCAAACATTGTATCAGTGTGGGTATGTCTATTTATCATATTTTAAGAGTTATGTGGGGCACCAGCCTTTATTAGACATTTAACAATTATTTAATCAACTATCTAAATTAATTTATTATACAAATGAATAGTTAATCTGAATGTTATGAGAATGTAACCGTGAAATTGACACTTTTTCTGGAAATGAATGAACACTTTACTATATGTGGTTTATGAGGGTTTATAGACCAAATAATTAAACTTATAAATATGAATATGGAATATGCAAATGAGTTGATAACAGATGGAGACACTAGATACGATTGTTCTAGATCTATCTAGTTGTGTGTCAGAGTTAATGTTTATTCTAATATGATTATCATATCTTATCAACCAAACTGTGAAATATGTACCAGGCACAGGAGCTGTGTGATTCAGCCGAGATGGGCCTGCATGTCCATGCTGAGGGAGCTGATTCCGCCAGGGTTAGCTCAGGGTCATGCAGAGTAGGGCATGGCCACTCAGTCTGAAGCTCTGGCTCTGACATGTCAGGCTGAAGAAGCGCTGGATCAGGTCCACTTGATCTGCGTTTTTCTTGGTTCTGAGGTGTTCCTCATATAATGAAAAGGCCGTTGCACTGATCGACCAATGACGCTGATTTGAAGAGTGTCCTCGATCCAAATGTTGTTGTAGACTTGAAAAGCTGCAAAAAGTCCTGTGCTTGAGTTTGCGTGTTGCAATTTAAAGCAAAAATCGCGTCCAAAGACAGGCACAGAATGACATCTGGATCTGGCCACATAGTTACACAGGTAAAAATGTTCACATGACGTGTCATAAAAGTCGTTAAATTAACAGGCAGAACAACATTAACATTATGCACAGTAAATTAATCTTGTGGACAAAGTCTGCAATCAGATGATTGTTTACTAAAACCGCATAGTCTTTTTAGCCGAGTTTTAGCTTTTGCCTTGGGAGAGAAAATGGCTCTGAGAGTTCGTTTTAAGATAATTTGATGGAAAAGTTTATTTCGACTTAAAAAGCATGAAGCCTCTGCTATGTATGCAGAGAGATCATACATCTCCCCAAAAGTAGGGGGATGGTACCATTGTAAAAACCTTATGTTGGTGGTGACATTCCTGTCACCATGGCAACGTGCAGAGGTCATCTGTAGGTCACTACACTTAACGCTTTGAGTGCCTTGAAAGTGGAACAAGCACTATATTAATACACTTTAATAATGTATATTAATTTGAATCGATATTTGCACAATATTATTTATACCCACATTTTACTGAGTCAATATTAATATACCAGTACTTTGATACCAATACTCCCATCCCCATATTAACGGAAGCTCTTAGTGTCAAAATTAGACCACTGTGGGCTGTATGCGTGTTTTATTCCACTTGAAGGAGGAACTCTGTGAACAGTGCTTATAAACTTATCAGTGAATATTTTGGATACTCAGAATGCGTTAGCAAATTCAGCAATTAAACACTATAATCAGATGCAGTATTGATATATTAATACTAATATATATTAATATATCAGATACTGTATCTTAAAGATAAGATCACATAGAACATTTTGATCTCAGAGGGGAATTTTACCTGCTAAAGCTGTAAAAATGCGGAGAAAATATAGCCTATAAATTGTGTGTGCAATACAAATAAAGATAAGATTAATATTTTCATATTTAATGTAATTAAGTTAAAATACCTTATATTTTAGACTATTATTAATAGGGCTTAAAAAAAAGCACATATTTGGCCTCTAGTTGTGAAAAGAAAAAAAAATTTTCAGCAAAGTTTCCTCTTTCATTTATTAAAACCCCTCACTGTAATAAAGGAAAAGATTAAGGCATTTGCACTTTTAAATAATCATGAAATTAAATTCATGTGGTAGCGTAGTAGAAAAAGGGAGAAGACGCTGTTTTGGAAAGGGCCCTTAATTCCTCACCTGTAAATCAATCAATCACTCAATCAATTTATTTCATGCCCACTGTAGAGAAAGAACCATTAGAACGGCATTTTTCCTCTGTGGCTTTACAGCTGAAGAGTCAAGGAGGCTTTGAAGACGGGCGTGAACAGAAATGAAACACACCATCCAAGCTCCAGATATTTTCCAACGACATGCATATTAATGTTTTATATTTTTTCTTGTCAGTGATTGGTCACCTGGAAGAGAGCAGTACCCCTCCCCTCACACCTGGAGGCCCCAGATCAACCAATCAACAACAGCCCTTGTCCCTCCCCGAGTCATGGGCCGTTCGCCTCGACCAATCACCACTCTGCAGGAAGTGACATCAGAGGACGAGGACCGCGAGAGGCCTCAAGATGTCCCACGGGCCATAACTCCTCACTTCCTGTCTCCACAGCCCACCCCTCGCCAGCGATCCTTCTCCTGTACCCAGCATGCACTGCAACGGCGCCCCAGTGCCCCACAGCCTGAGCCCAACTATGTCATTGTGACACCACCGGGAACCAATGAGCTCGCAGACAGAGCCTTGTCCCCGCCCTCAGAAACCAGTGCCCAATCAAACGGCACAATGGCACATGCTGAGAACTTAAACAGGGTGGAGCCAGCAGCACTGAGTCCGACCCACACAGAGCAGAAGAGGCGTGAGAGGCCCCAGAGTCATGGCGACCCCACACAGACCGCACTCTGATCCACAGACTCTTCCTGTAAACATTGTACAGTTCTGCCATATCCTTTGCAACTTATCTACTCCAATCACTCCTGCTCTGTACTACTGACAATACAACTCAGTGCACATTATTAATAAACCATATGACATTATCTTTCAAATATGCCAAATAAAGTGTTTACAAAACCACGGATTATGTCAAATCATGAAATAGAACAACACCCGATTTCTCCAATTTTCATGTACATGCAAACAATTATTAAAAACAGTGAGCAATTGCACCACCTAGTCGTCTCACTGCCTAAAACCTCACTCAGACTGCGCCCATATAGTTCCATAACAGCTGCGGCTGTTGTATTGGAGCAGTGTACAGAAAGACTGTCAACTTTTGCTTTAAATTTTACCATTGTCATGGTCGGCCCACACAGATGGCAAATACAAGCCCAGTCAGTTAGCTAGTTTCACTGTATATACCCGTTTCCAGGGGCTTTATCTGCATGTAACAAGTTTGAACGTCTTCCCCATTGAATAACACAAAGACAGTGCTCAATTCAATTCAATCCCGTGTCCTTAGACAGATGTCCCAAGCTCCCCTGTCCTTAGACCCTCCTTCTCGGCCAGGAAAAACTACCAAACCTCTTTGGGAAAAAGTAGAAACCTGTAGGAGTTCCACAGTGAAGGAGAGATCCGACTCCCTCGGACGGACAGGCGGACACGCCTCAATTTGCAGATAGACGGTGGAGCTGGACCCACTTAGGAGGAGAACCAATTCTTCAAGGCTGATGAAGAACCGTTCATATGGAGTAGAGACCATTTCTCCAGGCAGACCGTTTCTCCAGGCAGCTGAGGAGCATCTGGATCCACAGGTCCTCGATGTGCCTGCTCCACTCCTATCGGGGAAGTGGGAGAAAAAGAAGGAAAAGCGATGAACAAATTGCAAGTGAAATTGAATATTAAATATTGTTTGATAGAAAAGTAGTAGGAAACAGAGGACAGTGCTCAAGCTGCCATACTTCCCCCAGTATAGTTGCTCCTAGGGCAGCATAGCTGGGAACTGTAGGTTTTTATTTATGTTCCTAACTGGCCTGACCATAAGCCATTTCAAAGAGGAACGTTTTAAGCCTGGTCTTAAATGAAGAGACTGTGTCGGCCTCTTTAACATGGACAGGAAGCTGATTCTACAACACAGGAGCTTGGTAGCTAAACGCTTTACCTCCTACTGAGACTCTTGGAACCACCAGAAGTCCAGCATTTTGAGAGCGAAGTGCTCTGTTTGGATGATAAGGTACTATGGCATCTTTGAGGTAGGATGGGGCCAGGTCATTTATGACTTTGTAAGTCAGGAGGAGGATTTTGAATTGTGGTTTTGTGAGCCAGTGTGTTTGGGGGCTTGGGCCAAACTAAGTAACTCCCCTGAGGTCTTCCCTGAGGTCTCTTTTGAGGTCCTGAGCACAACCTTCTCATAGTCACTCAAACGGAAAATTCCGTTGCAAAATGTTTTAATTAGCCTATAAATGCTAACACAATATTTAGCAAAATAAATAGAATAAATAAAAATCCATGAACAACTTGGAGTGACAGGGGCTCATGGTTTGCCGTTGTGTCCTTGGGCAAGACACTTCGCTAAGGCGCAGAGAGCAACAAATACCATTGTTAGGTCAGGGCCATCGAGATCCAGAAACATGCCCACCAGAAAATCGAGATGAAGGGGCTCACCAACTTCCCCACACCTGGGACACAGTTCTGAAGGTCACACTGCAGATGGCGCTTTTGTACTACTACCCCAACTTGGAAAATAGTATCAAAATCTGTTTTAAATCAGCTGACCAGACATGTCACAGGATCATCACTTGGCTGAAGGAAGCAGAGTGCAGCTGAAACTATTGAGGTAGGGACTTCCGGGATGATGGCTGCTTAGTTCGGATGTGTCTGTCTCTCTTTATTACGAGTTCACCTGGGGAGATCTGCTATTTCAACGATATTTCTACAACATAGAATGAGCTTGGACACTTATTTTGGGAACATGTCTAATAAAAACAAGAATAAAAACGAGAACCAGGCTGGCCATGCTACATCTAAGCTACCGCTTTTGCGCGGGTCCCTGTGCGCAAAGGCACAGGCTCACGCTTTGCTGCTGGTACGGCCACGTCACATGCTTATTGCAACTCAGATTCATCTGTGGAGGAGACCCAGAGCGATAGATTATGGCAGTTTTGACAAGATTACAAAATCAGTGGATGCAAAGACACGGCCCTGGTGGAAATGCATCATTTGAAATCCAAGAATGGTGAACTGGACAACCGAGCCACAGTGGCCGAGGAGGTCTCTGACCAGAAGGACACCATCTCTACTTTACAAACCAAAGCAGCAGTATTGACAAACCAGATGCCGGTTTTGAAGACAAACTGGACGACCACAAAATTTGGTTATAACAGATGTTACTATTCCTCACACATAATATTATGTGCATAATAATATTACATTAAATTATAATACATAATGTAGGCGTGATTGATATCTGGAGAGAGATTAATCCTAATGTCCAATGATTTGATGCTAGTCTACTGAATGACCTTCAGTTTATAAAGGTGATTTCAAAGGACATTGAGACTTACGTAGAGGAAAACGATGATAAAGTCTCTCCACCCATTCTCTGCGATTTGAGGGGCAGAGTAATCACTGTTGCCTCTGCCAAAAAGAAACAAAGAAAGGGAAAATTAAATGATTTACAGAACTAACTAAAGCTTTTGGAAGCTAAACATGTGAAAAACAAGGACCTTCAATTGCTACAGAAAATTGAAAAGATGGGAGACGAGATTGATGATCTGGCCTCACAGGAAAAAAAACAAACATATTATGAAAGTTGTTCAAAATTCTCAAAATGATTAGCTTAGAAGCTTAGAAAACAACAAGCAGAGAGAACAGCTTTTAAAATACAAGATGAGCAGAATAGGTAACAAGGCAAGGCCAGGCAAGGCAAGTTTATTTGTAGAGCACAATTTGTACAAAAGGCAATTCAAAGTGCTTCACACAACAGGAAAAAATCATTAAAATAACAAAAAAAATAAAGACATAAAATAGAAGAGTGCAAATAAAATCATTCAAGTCATATGCACATCTAAACAAAATTGTTTTTAGCTTAGATTTGAACATTGCCAGAGTAGAGGCCAGTCTCACAGCTTCAGGAAGATTTTTCCAGATTTTAGCTGCATAAAACTGAAATGCAGATTTCCCATGTTTAGTCCTGACTCTGGGCACCAGCAGGAGGCAGAGTGGTGGCACTAACATGTCCAAGATGTACTTGCCACCTGCCATTAGTGAAACATAAATCTGAGTGTTGGTGTAATCCCTCATTCGTCCAGATCTGAGTGTCGTTTGCATAATTGAGATAGGACACATTTTCGCTGCGTATCAACTGACCTAACGGCAGAATGTCGAGGTTGAACAGAAGGGGTCCCAGGATTGACCCTGTGGGCACACCACAGGTCAGGGGCATCTGGTCTGAGACAGAGTTTCAACAAAGTACTTCCTGTATTCCAGATAGGACTTTAACCAATTTAGGGCAGTGCCACTGATACCCACCCAGTCCTCTCGTCTCTATAAGAGGAGCCCATAATCGACTGCGTCTAAAACAGCACTCATTTGTCACCTTGACAAGAGCAGTCTCAGTGCTGTGATGAGGTCTAAAACCTGACTGGAAAACATAACATTTTAGAAATCTGGTGGGTAACACATCGAGGCAGCATATAAATGAGCTCAGACTGGTGATGATCTCCTGGACAGTTTTGTCAGTTACAGGTGCAAAGTGAGTCAGCATTGTGTCCAGTTGGTTTTAGAGTTATTATTTGCATTGTGGAATTCATAGCATTTTTAATATCCTGAACTTTGTCTTTAAAAAATAATGCAAACTCATTTCACTTAGATGTGGAGATTATTTCTAATGGCAGCTGAGCAGGAGGATTTGTTAATCTGTTTACTGTAGCAAACAGGACACGCGATTTGCTCCTACTGCTTCCAATTATTTCAAAAAATATCCTTCCCTAGTTCTACATAAGATGAGGTTGTACATGTACAACGTCTCTCTGTAAATCTCATTTTGAACCTGGAGCTTTGACTTGCGCCAATTCCACTCAGTCCGGCAGCACGCCCTTTTCTATGCCCTGATTGAAAAGTAATTTCTCCATGGCGCCTTCTGCTAATTTTTAAATTTTTAATTTAAATGTTTTTGAGTTTTTTTCTTATTAAAGAACATATTCAAAAACAAACTGAAAAAGAAAAACACAACCAGAGAGAGAGCAGACACAAAATGAAAGCAAAAAAACATTATTGAAAAAATTAAATCAAAGAGAGAACCCCCCCCCCCCCAAAAAATAACTAAAAAAACATCTCATTTTATCCATTGTCCGTCAAATGTGTCCATTTTCAACTGAAGTCCCAATGTAATTTTTTCCATTTTCCATATGTCCATTATAATGTTAGTCCAGTCCTCAATCGTCGGTGCCTTTTGTGTCATCCATTTTTTTGTGAGGGCCTTTTATGTGGCCCCTAGTAGGATGGTCCAGAGATAGCTGCCGATTGTGCTCATGGCAGGAGTCCTGAGGCCCAAATACATAGTTCTGAAATCCCTTGGGGTGGTGATGTCGTAAATTGTCTGTAAGGCTTTGTTGATCTCAGTCCATTATTTGTGAACAAGAGGACAATCCCAAAACACATGATAGTGA
This sequence comes from Chaenogobius annularis, assembly GCA_015082035.1. Taxonomy (NCBI): domain Eukaryota; kingdom Metazoa; phylum Chordata; class Actinopteri; order Gobiiformes; family Gobiidae; genus Chaenogobius; species Chaenogobius annularis. The sequence continues at coordinate 137,788 of BJKM01000289.1, forward strand.
TTTGCCTCTTAGCTATCATATCCTCTCCAGCAGTCTGCACTTCCCTGTGAGTAATGTGCACTGTGACATGGGGTTATAAAGAAACGAGATACACTGTTCCAACAGAATTCCTTCCAAACATGTGATGCCGTGGTTCTCCAATGAGATGTACATATACTTTCCCATTCATCATCAGCCAGAACAAAGTGATCCTCTCTTTCCCACTTACCGTTGAAGTAATCAGTAAGAGTGTCTGCCCAAATTGTTTATACATTTATAATAATAATAATAATAATACATTTTATTTAAAAGCGCCTTTCAGAACACCCAAGGACACTGTACAAGAGAATAAAACAACAGAATAAACAAACAGAATAAAACCCACAGTACAGAACTGGATGATGGTGTTGGAGTGACTGAGTTATGTGGTGTAGGATTGTCTGAACAGGTGAGTTTTGAGTCTGGATTTGAAAAGTGGAAGGGTGTCTATGTTGCGGAGGTCATTTATATAATATAGATATTATTCCCTTTGAAAGTTCCAATTTATGATCTTTAATAATTATTTCAGTAAAAGGGCTACTGTGGTCGTCATTTTAAAAAATGTCTTTCAACTCATCAAAGCTCGTCAAATTATTTTCATTTACAATCTGGTAAAAGACCTTTATACCTTTGGTTTTCCGCACCTTAAATCTCGAGTCTGTGTTGTTGGGTGTGAAACTTTGATCGAAAGCCAACCAGTTGTATGTCTTGATTAGCTCTTTCCATGTTGCAAGAACAGGCTTCACCCAGGGGTTCTCCACCTCCCCAAAAAGGCTCAAGCATCTGTCATCTGCCAGTAAGGTCTGCACAGCAACCCTCGGCACAACAGTAATCTCTATATTTTTAAATTGAGCTTCATATTCTGGGTCACACCAATACAACAATGATCTGATTTGAGCTAAAATAGTAATTTTTCAGACAAGGCAAACCCCAACCTCCTTTTTCCTTTGATAATTGTTAAGTTTTGAATCGGATAAAAGGTTTCTTTCCTTGCCAGACAGATCTAGAGATTGTTTTATTCCACTCATCAAACTACCGGTTGGCGATAGAAATGGGAAGAGTCTGGAAAAGACAAAATATAAATGTTTATAGTTTCAATCCTATGACTTAGACTTAAGTAGGGGATAAGATTCAATTTTTCAAGAACTTTTTTATGGTCTTAAAAAGAGGGGTATAACGTTTCTCCAGAATTGTTAATAAGTCTCTATGGAGTAACACACCTAAATATCTAAGGGGTTCTGCTTGCCATTTAAATGGGTAAGAAAGAAATAGTCTGTTCCGGAGTAAATTGCATCTGGATTAGAAAAAAGGGGTATATTGGCATGCATTAGGGTTCATCTCCCTCCAGATGTCAATAGTCCTAAAGTCTTAATTATTTTACGAAACGTCTTGTTTATTGTTCCTCCAGTGCCTCTCGAGTTTGACACGTCCAATGTAGGTTGAATTCTAAGAAATTAGAAAAATTATTTGATTCAAGATTACAAAATTTAATTGAAAAACATACTGTTTTACCCAAGTGTCAATATGGGTTTAGGCGTAACAGATCAACCTCACTCACCCTAATTGATCTAATGGAAGAAATAACTAACTGCATTGAAAAGAATGAATTTATTATTGGAATTTTCATTGATCTACAGAAAGCATTCGACACAATCGATCACAACATAGCTAGACAATTATGGCATCAGAGGAATACCACTAAACTGGATGAAGAGCTCTTTGGGAGACAGTCAACAGTTTGTACAAGTTGATTGATTTAAATCAAACTTGTACAAAGGTGAGGCCCCGCAAGGGTCGATATTGGGGCCTACACTTTTTCTACTGTACGTTAATGATCTATGTAAACTATCTACAGTTATGAAGTTTGTACTCTTTGCAGATGACACGAAAATATAATCACTTCAGGGGAGAATCTGGTGCAACTTTTGGACTTAATAACTCACAAGTTAAAAAAACTGAAAAAACTGGTTTCATGTAAATAAATCCCAAGTAAATTATCCCAAATTTTAAAGAAGACAAAACTCATGCTATTTGGAAACCGTAAAAGTGACATACCAGTGCGCTTGGATATCGATGGTTCTATAATTGAAAGAGTCCAACAAAATGTGTTTTTGGACATTGTTCTAAATGAAAAGAGTTCCTGGAAACCCCACATAAGTTATTTATGTTCAAAAGTCGCTAAATGTATTGGTGTCATGAAGAGATGTAGTCATGTACTTAGTCAAAATGCCTGACTATTATTATATCAATTCATAATGTCATACTTAAATTACTGTTTAGTTTGGGGAAACTGTTATAAGACAAATCTGATTACTCTCCAAAAAAGAGCATTTAGAATTGTCTACAAAGTTCCCTTCAATGATCACACCAACCAGCTTTTTCTTAAAAGTGATGAATTAAAATTATATGATTTAATTACAAAACTGCTTAAATCATGTTTAGGGCATCACAAACCTCTCTTCCGCTTAACATCCAAAAGCTATTTTTAGATAAAAATGCTCATCACCAATCCACTCTATGAGGTACCCATAAACTATATCAACTACAGGTTAGAACCATTTTAAAATCCATGTGTATATCAGTACGGGGGGTCACGTTGTGGAATGGGTTAGCTGGGGAAATTAAAACTTGTTTAAATCGTATCAAGTTCAAATGAAACATTAAAAAGTATCAGGAGGAGATACTTTTTAATGTTCTACAGTGAGCGTGCAGATGAACAGGGGTAGTGGAGGTTAGTGAGTGTCTGGGCCTGTCCTTGCCTTGTGTTGTATGTTGTTGTATGTTTTTGTGTGTAGTTTTAGGTGGTTTTTGTGTTGTACGTATTGTACAATAATATTGCTGATACTAATCTGTAAATGGATTTGTATGAGGGGGTTGGACTTCTAAAAGCAAAAGCTTCCACCAGCCCCCTTTTCAAACCGGGCCATTTCTGTATAATTGCTGGAAACATGTGTTGTAAAATATGTCATATGCAGGTTTGAAATAAATAAATGAATAAAAATACATTTAAAAAATGCAAAAATTCCAATTGCCGCCAAAAATTAGGTGTGAGTGGTTTACGATCCCCTGGTGGAGCATACGCATTCAGCAGAGTAAAACCTTTCCATTAATACTTCCTTTAATCAGAACATATCTGCCCTCTTTGTCCTTGCATTCAAAACTCTGTTCAAACGCTTTTCGGTTTGAAATCAGTATAGAAACTCCCCTCTTATGTTTCCCTCTGTATGATGAATAATATGACTTTTTATAACAAAATGTGGTTACTTTTTGATGTTCAATGTTATTCAAATGGGTCTCTTGTAAAAATATAATGTCTATTCTTTCTTTTCTCATTTTTGTTCATTTTGGATCGTTTGATTGGGCTCAGTATGCCGTTAATGTTAAAGGATGTCCCCGGCCACTCCTGGCTCCAATTCTTATAAAGAACTGGACACACCACCTTCCCAGTCCAACACTGCCCACTACATGTTTTTTCCCATTTTCCTACACATCCAATCTTCCACATTTGGCACTCCGATGAGTGGCTGCAACTGGGAACAGAGTTTATGTACTAAAGCAGCCAGCCAACATGGAGCATAAAGTCTGATGTCAAAAACAAATAAATCACATCTCTCTTCTCAGTCTCTTCAAATCATTAATAATGTATCACCATATGACTATAATCTGAACTCACATACCTCATGTTGGTGGCTCCACCTCTGCTCCTGGTGTTCTGAGTAAGTGTGTTTTACCTTTGTATGTCATCAGAGTGAGTCGCTTTGTTTGTTTGGTTCCTGTAGCATTACCAGTCTTTTGTTTTCCTGGTTTCGTCATCTCTTGCTCCTCATTTCTTGGAGTTCTTCTGTTTTGTAAAACGGTACTTTTCAAGAAAAAACTTTGGCCACGGCGGAGTGTGGAAGCGGCTCACTCTGACGTCATACCGGAAGTCTCGACTTCTGCTTATTTTTAACCATTTTAGCCTTCATAGAGGTTATGGTGTCCAGGACATTCAAAACACTGGATGTAACAGAGTTCAACAAATCATTTACATTGGAACATGAGACGTGTAGCTGCTAGACATCTCTCATACATTTGATTTTATAGTTGCAATTTTCACAATTTTTCACAAGCCCCCTATGATGGAAAAAAAAAACAAGGCCAGTTACGTCACCCGGATTGGCGTTACCGGGGCCCCACCCTAGAGCCAGGCCTGGCGTGGGTCCTCGACGGCGAGCGCCTGGCCGGGCCGGGTGCAACCCAAACGAGTGACGTGGGGCCGTCCTCCCGTGGACCCACCACCTGCAGGAGGATCCGTAAGGGGCTGGATCTGGGCGGCAGTCGACGACAGGGGCCTCGACGACCGGATCCCCGGACGCAGCGACTAACTCTGGGGACATGGAACGTCACCTCGCTGGGGGGGAAAGAGCCTGAGCTTGAGCGGGAGGTTAAACGGTTCCGACTAGATATAGTCGGCCTCACCTCCACGCACAGTTTGGGCACTGGAACCCATCCTCTTGAGAGGGGCTGGACGCTCCACTTCTCTGGTGTTGCCTGCGGATGAGGCGGGGAGAGGCGTTGTTCGGGCTTGGCGTGGGGCTTGCTTATAGGCCCCACAGCTCAGCCGCCATGTGTTTGGAGTTTACCCCAGTGAACGAGAGGGTCGCGTCCCTACGCCTTCGGGTTGGGGACAGGTCTCTCACTGTGGTGTCGGCCCTACGGGCGAACAACGGTGCTGAGTACCCGGCCTTCTTGGAGTCCTGGGAGGGTACTGGACAGTGCACCGACCGGGGACTCCGTTGTTCTACTGGGGGACTTCAACGCCCACGATGGGCAACGACAGTGAACCTGGAGAGGGGTGATTGGGAAGACAGCGCCCCCCGGAGCGGTGTTCAGTTATTGGACTTCTGTGCTAGTCACGGACTGTCCATAACGAACACCATGTTCAAGCGCAAGGGGGTGTCCAAGTGCACGTGGCACCAGGACACCCTAGGCCGGAGGTCAATGATCGACTTTGTTGTCGTGTCATCTGACCTCCGGCCGCGTGTCTTGGACACTCGGTGAAGAGAGGGGCGGAGCTGTCAACCGATCACCACCTGGTGGTGAGTTGGATCCGCTGGCAGCGGAGGAAGCCGGACAGACTTGGCAGGCCCAACGTATAGTGAGGGTCTGTTGGGAACGTCTTGCGGAGCTCGCTGTCAGCAGGGTCTTCAACTCACACCTCCGGAGAGCTTCTCCCAAATCCGGGGAGGCTGGGGACATTGAGTCCGAGTGGACCATGTTCTCGTGACCTCATTGTCAATGCGGCTGCTCGGAGCGTGTGGTCGCAAGGTCTCAGGTGCCTGTCGCGGCGGCAAACCCCCGAACCCGGTGGTGGACACCGGAAGTATGGGATGCCGTCAGGCGGAAGAAGGAGGCTATCAGGCCTCTTTGGCTTGTGGGACTCCTGAGGCCGTCGACGGGTATCGGCGGGCCAGGCGTGCCGCAGCTCGTGGTGTCGCAGAGGCAAAAACCCGGGTCTGGGAGGAGTTCGGGGAGGCCCTGGAGGAGGACTATCGGTCGGAGACCCAAAGAAATTCTGGCAAACCGTCCGGCGCCTCAAGGAGGGGAAGCAGTGTTCAACCAACACCGTTTACGGTGCGGGTGGGGACTGCTGACCTCGACTGGGGATGTCGTCGGGCGGTGGAAGGAGTACTTTGAGGACCTCCTAAATCCCACTGTCACGTCTTCCGAAGAGGAAGTAGAGACAGGAGGACTCGGAGGCTGACTCATCTATCACCAAGCCGAAGTCACTGAGGTTGTTGGCAAACTCCTCGGTGGCAGAGCTCCGGGGGTGGGATGAAGATACGCCCCGAGTACCTAAAGTCTCTGGATGTTGCAGGACTGTCTTGGTTGACACGCCTCTGCAACATCGCGTGGCGGTCGGGGTCGGTGCCTCTGGACTGGCAGACGGGGGTGGTGGTCCTCTATTCAAGAAGGGGACCGGAGGGTGTGCTCCAACTATAGAGGGATCACACTCCTCAGCCTCCCTGGTAAGGTCTATTCCAGGGTAATGGAGAGGAGAATCCGACCGATAGTCGAAACCTCGGATTCAGGAGGAGCAGAGTGGTTTTCGTCCTGGTCGTGGAACACTGGACCAGCTCTATACTCTCCATCGGTGTGCTCGAGGTTCATGGGAGTTTTCCCAACCAAGTCCACATGTGCTTTGTGGATCTGGAGAAGGCTTTCGACCGTGTCCCACGGGGTGCCTTTGGGGGGTGCTGGGCGGAGTACGGGGTCCGGGGCCCTTTGCTCAGGGCTGTCCGGTCCCTGTATGACCGGAGCAGGAGACTGTTGTTCACATTGCCGGCAGTAAGTCAGACCTGTTTCCCAGTGCGTGTTGGACTCCGCCAGGGCTGCCCTTTTGTCACCGGTTTCTGTTCATTGTTTTTATGGACAGAATTTCTCGGCGGCAGTCAGGGGGCGGAGGGGGTCCGGTTTGGAGAGCACAAGGATCTCATCTCTGCTGTTTGCAGATGATGTTGTCCTGATGGCTCCATCAAACCTGGACCTGCAACATGCACTGGGACGGTGTACAGCCGAGTGTGAAGCAGCTGGGATGAGAATCAGCACCTCCAAATCTGAGGCCATGGTTCTCGACCGGAAAAAGGTGGCTTGCCCTCTCCGGGTGGGTGGGGAGTCCTTGCCCAAGTGGAGGAGTTTAAGTATCTCGGGATCTTGTTCACGAGTGAGGGAAGGATGGAGCGTGAGATTGACAGGCGGATCGGTGCAGCGTCTGCAGTGATGCGGTGACGCTGCATTCGGACCGTTGTGGTAAAGAAGGAGCTGAGTCGAAAGACAAAGCTCTCGATTTACCGGTCAATCTACGTTCCTACCCTCACCTATGGTCATGAGCTTTGGGTAGTGACCGAAAGGACAAGATCACGGATACAAGCGGTCGAAATGAGTTTTCCTCCGCAGGGTGGCTGGGCGCTCCTTAGAGAAAGGGTGAGGAGCTCAGTCACACGGGAGGAGCTCGGAGTAGAGCCGCTGCTCCGCTCCACGTTGAGAGGAGCCAGCTGAGGTGGCTCGGGCATCTGTTCCGGATGCCTCCTGGACGCCTCCTAGGGAGGTGTTTCGGGCATGTCCCACCGGGAGGAGGCCCCGGGGAAGACCCAGGACACGCTGGAGGACTATGTCTCTCGGCTGGCCTGGGAACGCCTCGGGATCCCCCGGAGGAGTTGGAGGAAGTGTCTGGGGAAAAGGAAGTCTGGGAGTCCCTGCTTAGACTGCTGCCCCCGCGACCCGGCCCCGGATAAAGCGGAAGAAGATGGATGGATGGATGGAGTTGCAATTTTCAGTTTAAAAGCACATTGTTGTTGAGTAACATTTTAAGTAGTAAAAGGTATTAAATAAGTAATTCTCTTTGTTAAATTTATGTTCCTTTGTTTTATATTTTGTGGAACCACACGTTAGAGGGGGGAACCTTTTATTTTTAATGTTTATTGTGCACTGCCTAATTGAAGAGCCACACGAGCTGTTTGCTCCGTGGCGTCTGACGATGAAAGTGTTTTATTCCCTTGGAATAATGAGGCGCATAAGGTAATATTTAGTTGATTTGTCATTATTAAGACTGTTAATTTAAGTTTGAATGTCTTTTTAGTTCTGACGGCATGTGTCGACATTTGTGAGGCATGATTTGTAAGACATGTTGAAGACTCCTCCTGTCCGATAATAAATATCTGTTATGAAACAGAGAACGACTTGGAACTTGATTAAACTCGAGGGGAGTAACAAGACGTTTTCAAAGTTTATAATTTCCATAAATATTGCAACTTTGCTATAATGTATGTGTCTCCTCCTAACAACTGCAGGCCTAGCCAGTGGTTTGGGAATAACAGACAGGTCAAAGAAGACACATAAATGATTAGACAGAAGAACATCGACCACATTGACATTTGAAATATTACCCCCCTTTGTAAATAGATGATCCAGAGTGTGCCCTTTGCTGTGGGTGGAGCCACTCACATGCTGAGTAAGACCAATGGTTTCAAGGATAGCATCAAGCTCTTTAGCGTTTCTGGCCCAAATATTATCAACATGGACATTAAAACCACCTGTAATGACCAAAAGTCTGTGCATACAACTGAAAGCGTCGCAGTAAAATCACAATAAAACTTTGGCAGTGCTGGGAAGGCTTGTATAAAGCAATGAAGATTGTTTTAGTTCCATTTTAAAAGATACATACTCAAATGATGGAACCACCCCAAAGAACAACCTGGGGTTACCTAAAGAATAAGGTAATTCCAACCAAACAAGACCAAATACAATGCATTTGAATCATTTTACAAAAAACTAAAGAAATACAATATTTTCTGGATACTCTGGATGAATTTATCTGCCTTGTCTAAAGAGCAAAAAAATAAATACATAAATAAATAAATAGGTGCTGAAATAACAAGTACTGAAATTCAGGAGTGTAATCAAAAATTAGAAAAAACAATAAATCTCCGGGAAGTGAGGGGTTCACCTCAGAGTGGTATAAAGCTCGAAAGGACACACTTACTCCTTTGCTTTTATCAACTTTTAACTGGGCCCTTAAAAATGCTCAGATCCCAGTATATACTTAATACCTAAAAAGGGGAAGGATCGACTTGATGTGTGCCTCATATAGACGAATCTCAATTCTGAACGTGGACAATCGTATATACACCTCAATTATGTGCAGAAGAATGGAACAAATACTCCTAATTTTTATTCACAATGATCAGACAGGATTTTATAACAAATGACAAACACAAGATAACTTAAATAACATAATGAACCAGATACAAAGACAACAAAACAAAGCTATAATAATAAGTCTGGACGCTGAGAAAGCTTTGACTCTGTTGGCTGGCCTTTTTTATTTAAATAAATTACCAAATTTAATATGGATGATTTAATAATACAAATATTTGGGCCCTTTATGATAGCCCAACATCAATTATTAAAATTAATGGTCAATTGGCAGACCAACTAACTTTGGAAAAAGATGTTTGCTTGGTTGTTCACTTTGTACTTGGAACCATTGGCCCAATATATTAGACAATCGGAAACAATTTAAGGTGTTACCCAAAGTGACGCATTAGGCAAGCGGAAGCCACCTACAAGAGGAAAATGGAGGAGCAACTGCAGCAGCAGAACACTCAGGGAGTATGGAGCAACCTAAAACCATCTCAGGCTTCAAAGTCCCCCCTGTCCAGACGGAGGGGGATCTACAGTGGGTGTATGAACTAAACTCTCACTTCCTGAGATTTAATCAATCACCCACCCCTCCCCCTGCACAGCTGCCTGCTCTCACCTCCACAGCTTGACAATGGCCCACATCCATTTCTCTTCACACCTCTGCCTCCTTTCAGCTCACCACTCCACCTGGACTCACCCATCCCCCCAGCACACAGTCCCCCGACCAACCACTTGCTGCCACAGCAGCACAGGTGAGGAAAGAGCTGAAGAGGATTAAAACAAGGGAGGCAGCAGGACCAGACGGCATCAGCTCCAGGCTCCTTAAGTCCTGCGCAGATGAACTGTGTGGAGTTAACAACATGAGCCTGAAGCTGAGGGTGGTACCACAGGTCTGGAAGACTTCCTGTGTGGTACCAGTGCCCAAGACACCGCACGCCAAAGACCTCAACAGCTTCAGGCCAGTGGCTCTCACGTCCCATCTGACGAAGACACTGGAGCGGCTGGTCCTGGACCACCTCCGCTCCACTGTGAGCTCAGCCATGGATCCGCTGCAGTTTGCATACCGGCCTGGCATCGGAGTGGAGGACGGCGTCATCTCCCTGCTGCACCGCTCTCTCTCTCACCTGGAGAAGCCTGGCAGCGCTGTGGGGATCCTATTTTTTGATCTCTCCAGCACCTTCAACACCATCCAGCCGCTGCTCCTGAGGGACAAGCTGGAGACGGCGGGGTTGGACTCCACCTGGAGGAGTGGGTCCTGGACTACCTCACAAACCGACCCCAGTTTGTGAGAGCCCGTACTGTGACACAATGTCAATCATCCCTGGTGCAATATTTTCTGTCCATATGACAGCAGTAAATAAGAGTTATTATTATTAAGATTATAAGAGGTTTATTTTTCTAAGTTATCTGTTTTTATTATTATACTGTGCATAATGTGCTTCTGGACCCTTTGTTGCAACACTGGAATTTCCCCATTGTGGGACAAATAAAGGTGATCTTATCTTATCTTATGATGAAAGAATCCATTGACTTTGAGAAACAGTACTTTTATGGGTATTTACAAATGTAAGTAAACTAACTTGGGCAATGTTCATAATGTTCGGTAAAGCGGAACAGGCGTTACATAAAATGGAGGCACTGCTGGCATCTACTGAGTGACTGTGCTACTATTGGAAAAAATAATAATAACAACAGTTGGCTATGGCTGACTTTACTGTTCCACTCCCACTCCCTGAGCTCCAAACCTGAATGAAGCAGAAGTTAACCCAGCTCATGCAGTTATTTTTAGTGGTGTACCCACCACTAAAACCATTTGTGGTGTGCTAATCATATCATGTAAACTTTGAAAGAATAAATTGGACGAGTGGTCGGTAGATCTTCACTCAGTGCCCGTTTTCGTGGGGCAGGATTTCCAGCTTCACTGCCCGTCTCTCCCGGGGTGACGGTGTACCATTTTTCGGCAAAAGGAGAACACAGGAAGGTGAGTAAGAAAAATCTGTTATAACAGTGGAATAGCAAAGTCCACAGTGTAAAGCCTAAAAGTAATTCTCCAGTAAAAGAAAAGGTGGGCAGGAAAAAACTCGAAACAGGAAAGTTTAGAGTTCGCAAACTCAGGGTTTTATCGACCATGGGAAAAGAGACATGGGTTTAATCAAAACTAAACATACAAAATTACAGGCAAAAACAGAAATCTGCTATTAAAAAAAAGAAGAATTAGGAGCAGGAGTACTCTATGTGGGAGGAAACAAAGGGGGTTACCAGAGAGGCTGAGGGGGTTGCAGAGGACTGCTGCACCGGTTGCAGCAGCGGCAGGCACCAGACCTGAGATAAATCAGTGACAGGGCTAGAGTCCTTGAAGACCTGAGATACAATAAATATTGAAACTGTGCCAGTTGTGTATGTGTGAATTTAAGTGTGATTGGAGTGGACTCTTTTGAAGCAGAGGAAACCTAACGGCGTTAACACAAACTTATCGTTTGTTGAAGTAGATTGAAAAGCCATCTCATAAAGGCTTTAGGTGGAAGGAATAAGGAGTCTAAACGTATTTCTGGGATAGAGCCCCCAGTACGGGGCTGGATCAAACAATAAGTTTGGTCTAGGAGCTTCAAGCTCCAATCACACTCTGTAACTAAGAATTTCAATAAAATGTTGTAAATTAAGTTGGAAGACAAGTTAATAGATGTGGAAGATATGTAAACAATTACTTAATAATAAGGGAATATATATATATATATATATTAAAGGGACAATATATCTATAGTTTTCCATTAATTTTTTCAACCAATTCATAGTAATTCTAGAAAAGTATATATGCGGTAAAATAGGAGAAATATGATCAATTCAAAGGAAATCTGAAAGTACCGGCTTGTGAAAATGTAATGATGAGATTACACTAAAGTGTTAGTAGCTCAGTGGTAGAGTGCTTGTCTTCTGATCCGATTCCTGATTCGAATCCTGCTCCCAACATTGACATCCTGGTAGAGCAGTCAGATCCACTGGCCCACAGGTTGGCGGTGCGATCGCAACTGCTTCATGTAAATACTGTGTTGTGTCCTTGGGCAAGACACTGAACCTCCCTGCCCCCAGTGTCTGCGTACACTGGTGTGTGACTGGGTGACTGGTCCTTGATGTAAAGCGCTTGATGAGTGCCTTGAAGGTAGAAAAGCGCTATCAGAATCAGAATCAGAAAGAGTTTATTGCCATTGTCAATGAACAAAAGAAAGGAACTTGTCTCTGCCTTAAGGTGAAACATAAAACACTGAGCAATAATAAAATAACATACATTCAATCAAAAATGGCATGCATTGAGAAACAATGAAAAATTACTATAAAATAAAAAAATAAAAAAATAAAATAGGCATTACTATGTACACAAGAGTTACAGTTAGATTTACAGTTTTGAGTGCAGAAAGTGACGGGGCAGTGAGTGGTTGAATAGTTACAGTTAAAGTGACAGGTGTTTAGAAGTGTTCATGAGTCCAATGGCAGAGGGAAAGAAACTATTCTTGTGGCGGGAGGTTCTGGTCCGGATGGACCGTAGCCTCCTGCCTGAGGGGAGTTGTTCAAATAGACCATGTCCACGGTGAGAAGGGTCAGCTGTGATCCAACCTGCTCGTTCCAGAGCCCTGGAGACGTACAGGTCCTGCAGAGATGGAAGTCTGCAGCCGATCACCTTCTCAGCAGAGCGCACAATGCGCTGTAGTCACTGTTTGTCCCTGGCTGTGGCTCCAGCGTACCACACGGTGATGAGGAGGTGAGGATGGACTCAATGATGGCCGTGTAGAACTGCACCATCATCTGCACTGGCAGCTTGGCTTTCCTCAGCTGCCGCAGGAAGTACATCCTCTGCTGGGCCTTCTTGATGAGGAGCTGATGGATTGCTCCCACTTGAGGTCCTGGGTGATGGTGGTGCCCAGGAAGCGGAAGGAGTCCACGGTGGTGATGGGGAGTCTGTCATGACGAGGGGGGCTGGGGGCTGGGGGCTGTGTGCTTTCCTGAAGTCCACAATCATCTCCACTGTCTTCTGGGCGTTGAACTCCAGGTTGTTACGCTGCACCAGGACACTAGCAGGTCCACCTCCCTCCTGTAGACAGACTCATCCCTGTCCGAGATGAGCCCGATGAGAGTGTGTTGTCCGCCAAACTTGATCAGTTTTACGGAGTTGTGGCTGGAGGTGCAGCAGTTTGTGTACAGGAGAAGAGCAGAGGAGAAAGTACACAGCCCTGTGGAGCTCCTGTGCTTATAGTCCGAGTGTCTGAGACATTCTTCCCCAGCCGCACGCACTGCCTCCGATCCTCAGGAAGTCAGTGATCCACCTGCAGGTGGAGTCAGGCAGGTTGAGCTGGGAGAGCTTTTCCTGGAGCAGAGCAGGAGGATGGTGTTGAATGCAGAGCTGAAGTCCACAAACAGGATCCTGGCATAGGTTCCCGGGAGTCCAGATGCTGCAGGATGAAAGTGCCAGTTGATTGTGTCGTACATTGTGTTGATTGTGTCGTGATTGTGTCCTACAGACCTGTTGGCTCTTTAGGCGAACTGCAGGGGGTCCAGCAGGGAGGAGGTGAAGGACTTGAGGTGGGGCAGGACCAGGCGTTCAAATGACTTCATGACTACAGACAAGAGCCAGAGCCAGAGCCAGTCAGAGCCACAGGCCTGTAGTCATTAAGTCCAGTGATCCGGGGCTTCTTGGGGACAGGGACAATGATGGCAGACTTGAAGCAGGCTCATGGCATGACCCCAGGGAGGTGTTAAAAATGTCTGTGAAGATGGGGGTTAACTCTCCTGCGCAATGTCTTAATGTAGCGGCAGAGACGCCGTCTGGTCCAGCAGCTTTTCTGGGGTTGGATTTCCGAAATAGCCTGTGAACATCTTGTTCCTGAACTGAGAGAGTGGTGGGGAGGTGGGGGGGGGCCAGGTTTGGGTTGGCGGAGGTGCCACCGTGGGGGAGGGGGTGGTCACATCAAACCTGGAGTAGAAGGTGTTGAGTTGCTCAGCCAGTTTTCGATTGTCTGCAGCAGGGGGGGCTCGGGGCTTGTGGTTGGTGAGAAGCCGGACCCCCCTCCACACGGAGGTGGGGTTGTTGTCAGAGAACTGCTGCTTCAGACGCGTATTGTACTGTGATCTCGCTCGAGAAACCTCTTTGCTAAATCCATACTTTGCATCTTTGTTGCGCCCCCTGTCTCCAGCCCTGTTGCCTGCTTCCTTCTGCTGCCTTAACTGCCTCAGTTTTGGAGTGAACCAGGGTTGCACCGGAAGGCCAGGGCATCCGTCTGCGGCGCCATCTTGGATACATAAATGCGACCATTATTAGAAAGACACAGCCCCATAAAAATGATCTTGAAATATTTATAATACAACAAAAGCAGGAAGAGCGGCAGTGTCAGTCGAAATAAACAACTAGCAGACGGGCCGGACTGGCACTTCTCCTATAATCCTACTTTAGGCGTGTGCCGTAAACGGAATGTGAAGGCAAAGGCAGCGGTTCACCTTGACTCTAAACAGTGACAAATTTATCTCACAAAAGAGGAAGAGAATAAATTACGAGACGGGCCTGCCTCATTGTGGTCAAACGGACCTGCAGACGTAGGCTTAATAAAGGGAGTGAAAGAAGAAGAAAAAAGGCCTAGAACAAATTGGAGGCCATGTCAAAGACATTATCCACTAAAATCAGATGCGAGAGGAGGAATTAGACCGGTAATAGCAGAATTACTAAAAGCAGGAGTCATAATTCCGTTGAAGATTCATCATGTAATCCAACAATTTTTCCAGTGAAAAAGGCGCCACCTTCTGAAGGCTGGCGTATGAACCAGGATTTACAAATAAATCAGGCAGTAATACAACAAGCTCCAAAAGTTCCTGACCCATACACTCGGTTAAATAGCCTCTGATCAGAAGCAAAGCATTTTTCTGTGGTTGATATACGTAGTGCATTTTTCTCTATCTCAGTAGCAAAAACTAGTCAATACTGATTTGCATTTACTTTTGAGAGGAAAATATATACTTTCTCTAGATTATCTCAGGGTTATGCTGAAATTCCCATATTTTGCAACATTTATCCTTTCAAAAGACAAATTTTACTTGATTGTAGGATGACGTTGTTAATAGGCCATCCACCTATCATTGCGATAAGTGTGTATTTGAACGAGAGACGACCTCGTCAGTGCACATGGAAAGACAACTCAGCTTGTACTTGGCTTTTGGCACACACAGTTCTAGACGTGTAGACACAAATGCGCTTAACACTATGACGCTGAAATACTTACATAGGCATATAGAAATTCACAGAACACGTTCAAAAGTAATCTCAGGAGTGGCCTTTCATAGACATTTGATCACGTTACTTGAGCTTAAACAAAGATATCTTCCGCGGAGCGTCAATGCTGTCATAGATAGTCAAGTGAGTGTCACCCTTCGACTAATTATCACATACACTGCACAGACCGAGTGAAGTATAGGCATTTTGCAGCACGTCACTTTGAAGTAGGCTACAAAAGCACGTATGTTGTAATAATTTATATTTGACAATTAATCTAGTGTGCTTCTATTTGAGACAAGATCGGACTTACTATGGACGAATGACTGCCGAAAGGCTTCGCAGTATTTCAAGTTGGGAAAATAACTGGTTTGTCTAGACAGTATAGATTGAGTTGCATCACCTGAATTTTTGCAGCCTTAATAAGTTAACACACCCTAACAGTATAATCTGTTTAAGCAAATGAGAATGGACACTATTTATAGTAAAAGAGCTGAGCTTTTCGCATTCGGTGAGAAGAAAAGAGAGCTCTTAAGTGGGCTCGATAGCTAGCATATCTCATCAGACTTAAATATAGACATGATTTTATTCTACGCAAAACATGTAGGCTAGCGACTGCTCTACATGAATAATGTGTGTTTTTTGTCTATCTACCGAGACGTGTCAAACCACTCACTATCTTACTCTATTTCTCAAAGTTATGGTAACTTATGTAATAGTGATTAGTTACACATTGCTGCGCTAGCAAGTCGCTAGGATATGTTGCAGGACATGCAGGATGATCTAGCAACCTCCAGAAGAACTTCTTGGAACAGCGTCTACGACCTCTTACCCCATTAAAGTTCGCGTTTCAGTGCAGGTTTATTATCTGAAACTCGAGCGTCACTAAAGGATCTTCTGCGACAAGTGAGCAGCCATAGATATCATATGATTTATCATCCATGTTGATGACGGAAACGTAAGGATAAAGCAGAGCTTACACAGTCGCTGAAACCAGTAGGAACTATACGCATACTATGAGTTGTAGAGTATCTAATCTCGAGTGTGAAATAAGGGACTGGGGGAGATAACTTCAAGCATCCCTAGTCTCATCCTCCACTACGTAGAAACCTAATGAGATTCCCATGCGTATAAACAATAGCACATGTTCAGGCAAATGATAGGACTTGTGCTATTCTTTATGTATTGCTCAGTCAAGAATAGCATGCCCTGTAAATATGTGTTATATATCATGCACTTTACTACAATCAGTTATCTCTAGTCTAAACCTATACACATAGTTA
This sequence comes from Chaenogobius annularis, assembly GCA_015082035.1. Classification (NCBI taxonomy): domain Eukaryota; kingdom Metazoa; phylum Chordata; class Actinopteri; order Gobiiformes; family Gobiidae; genus Chaenogobius; species Chaenogobius annularis. The sequence continues at coordinate 154,021 of BJKM01000289.1, forward strand.
TACGACAGAATATTAAAATCACTTTTGGCGCAGTTAAACAGTGGGCTGTAATTACCGCTGGCAAAGAGTAAGGCAAGAGTACCATTATACAGACAGAGCGACCCACAATAAATGCATCTAGTAGCACTATATACATAGCAAACACCCACAGCTATTGTCACTAATGCTATATCCGGCGCTCAACAAGTAACGAGACAAAATGCGTAGTCTCAAATCAGAAACAATCTTAGCAAATGAACAGGGAAAGATATCTCTTGCTGACACATGCTTAACGATATTAAAAGTTGTTCTTGAAAGAAATCCCAATCATAATACCGAGGGCCTCTATTTGATTTAAAATTACTCGAGATGCGACGGAGATGGCGACCTTGAGCAATCTAGTAATGTATCTAAAAGACGCAGCCCTTCCCCCACACCAGCTGTTTGCGCGAAAAGAATCTTCCAGTTTCATGAGAGGCAGGGAGGAATGCCTTGTGTGCGGAACGCGGCCAAAACCACAGCCCTGAGAGCATATTCCCGTAGCCAACAGCTGATAGAGGTCAAAGCACCTCCCGGAGATTTTTTGTTAACTCAAGCAACTAAGTAGCAGTCCATATAACAATGACTACACACAACGCATTACACAATAATATGTCGCATGCGACAATGAGCACGAGTCTAGTTACGTAAGCCAGTGGCAGATAGCTAAATACCACATAGTCAGGCGCACAAAGAAACTTAGACAACAGATGCAGATAGTAAAACAGCACTGGAGCAAGCTGCCGGTGCGCATCATGTACCATGGGCTGTGCAATAAAGAGTTGAAACTATCTGGTACTGCACTAAAGTAAAAACGTAATTCTAGTTTTAGCCTGTGAGCTCATTTTTGAATATGTGGTTTAAAAGACAGTCATCAATTAAAAATACCAAGGTATTTGTATTGATTCAGTTACCCATATTGAGCCAGGCCGCTGCCAACTCAGCCTCTTCATCACAGTATTTCAAAGTTGCCTATTTTTTAGTTTGATTTATTATTTGTGAAAAATGCAAAACCACAGAGTCTAATTTTGAACCACAGAGTCTAATTTTCTGAAGGACGTTAGTTATTAACATGACAGAGATTTTGAATTTTCTTTTGAGTAAGCTATTGAGTCAATTTAGCAGATTTTTTTTTTTTTTTTTTTAACTTTTTTTAACTTTAACCAATGGTTTCCTCATCAAAAACACCACTGGGAGTTGTATTTAGCTACATTCACGATTGTTACAGTAATCCTGTTTACAAGGTCCATTGGCTTTGTGCCTCACAAAAACACTTGATTTCAACTAACCCAGATATTTTTACTTCAAACATAGAGATCCGGAAGTCTTTTGAGCTATGTTTAGGTCCTTAAATCATTACAGCTGCGTGCTTACATAAGTACATGCTGATTTCCCTTTTGCAATTCCCTCTATTGCCAGTAGATGTAGTTCTAACATAATTCATGATGTGGGAAACGCCAAATACGAAGCAATGCGTGTTTTATTGTCGAGCCATGATACCAGATAATTTTACAAATTGGTATACAAGAAGGACATAAAGGTATACAACTTAAGATTGTAGCAATCACTCAATCACTAACTTAATTAGAGCTTTGCGCTAAGTGAATCGAGAAATATCAACTTATATAATGCCCCAACCTATTGGATTCATTTAATTTTGTAGTGTGCAAAAACAACATAGTTTTCGCACTAGTGACAGATCTAGCCATGATCACGTAGACCAGGCCGACTTACATGTATCAGTAAGCCATTGAATGGGCAGTGCAATATTCAACGCACCACCAGCGAGCCCCTATTTCAAAAGACCTTAAAAGTTAGCCCATTCCAAGTGAGAGCAAATGAGAATTTGAGGATATCTATGTGTGGAAGGTTAGAAAGAGAGACCCCCTGTCTGGCCGTCAGCCTTATTGTTTCAGCAGTAGACTGTCACGGACCATGAGTCAGTCGCTGTCGTTACACTCTGCGGCCTGGGGCAATGTCCTTCTGATGAGGGTGAGATGAAGACAGAAAAAGTCAACATAGTGTGGTGTTCCGCATCAACATACAAGTTAAAGCTCCTTCATAAAACAGTCTAGCATGACGTTACAACATGAGCGATTCAGCAACACCCCTATTGGTGAAGAGTGAATTATATTAAGGACTTTGAGCATATATCCAGAAATAAATTTCTGATACCTAGTGATAATTGTGTATCATAAAGGGTTCCCAATTATTGTAAAATCACATATCGTAATCAAAAATATAGGTGAATCACTTCCAAATAGAGTTCAGTCAACGCAGCCATAATTAATATTGTGAGAAAGGTTATGTTATTAGTAATCAAGACTAACAAAAAGCCAAAGTCAGGTTTAACGATAACAAATAAGTATATACGCTTTGTTACCAAATATAAAAGAAAATCGATATGAAATGTTTGATTATCGTCACTTTTCAACCGACTAGTTTAGGCAGAACAAACAGACGTGACAAACTGTAGGTGACTACCCATTCATCGAGGAGTCAGTATCATCCGTATAGGTGATTAAAAGAGCAAGGTATTGAGTTGAGGATCTCGTCTCTAGCGTGGTGCTAGTGCTGTATGGACAACGCCTACGGCCATTTAACCAATTACCCGGAATTACCATTGGAGTTAGCAACCCGGATATCACCAAAGCCGCGACACGTGTCTCTATGCTCAGAGCTGAAAAATGAAACACATTTGGCTCGACTGTGGAAGTTGATCTGGAATATAAGAGTAACCTCGCAAGAAATTGATCTACTCCAGAGCACTGCGCAATGTATAGATCCCCTTGTGAGATTTTAGAAAAGCTTTGGTATTGATGAGTGTTCCACTATCATTAAACTTCTCTTTGCCGATGGACACAAAACATTGAGCTATAACACAACCGGATCACTATGAGGAATTAAATAGGAGAGCAAACATAGCCGCTTGATCTCTTGAACTGTCTTTAAACGTGCGCTGGACAACTGTTTGTGGATCATACATTCATCTCTTGGCGCTATACATGGAGACATGAGTAATGTTCCATGACCGTTCAATACGGTGGATGCTCTCACAGATGTACCAATTAGTATGAAACTATATCGCAAGAAACAAATTAAAGATTAATTGTCCGTCACAATCGTATAGACTAAAACACAACTAACAGGAGCAGGCCAATTGAAGCACAAGATAGACCACAAGCACATGAGTTTGCAGCATCAAAGACAATCAGGCTTATATATAAAGTACAAATGGATATAAAAGATAGCACAGAGGCTATTATATATTGAATAATAATATTTGAGCTACTGGTATATAACTTATATATTATACACACCCACGCAGCGAAAGCCATTCAAGAAGAGCTACATTTTCTACAGCGCTACAGAGCTCTAGATGTCTAACATACAACTAAAATGTTTATAACAGAGCATCGAGTATCCTGCTGCCTCCTAAGCGAGATCGTATAATTAGAGTCATTATAACGGAGATCGCGTGAGGCATCTGTGGTGCGAATTAACAACAGGATTCGGTATACTAGCATCTAGGCGCAGCCCCCAACGCCAGAGAAAGTAATATGATGACGAGCATAGTCATATAGTGCCAAGCAAGGTCACCACTTTGAATAACGAAGCAGCATCCAAGCAGCTCAAGTCGTGAAGTTTCTGTCAACTTTCCTCAGACTAGGGTTGTACCTCAGTACATGTGAGCTCAACCTATACTAGAGTAAGTCTAGACTTACTCATGGACAAACTTAAGATTTAAGATACAACTTCTGAGAGAACTGCTTCGAGAATATTGTAGGACAATACAAGAATTCTTGCATTGTTTTGAGACTTGTTGTGCGCGAGCGTGCGCACCATGGCTGTCATATTTGGCTTTAGTTACGTCGCTACAAACGTTCCCGTATACTGGGAGTCTTCAATTCAATTCAATTCAGAATTAGCTAATTTTTGTTATGACACCCCAAACTATAACGGTCACCCAACAGTAGTTGCGGATTACGTGTGGCGCTTTAACAGTGGAAAACAAAATAAACAGGTTGTCTATCATGAGATTTCTAAAGATGCATTATCTTCAGTAAATGTCCCAGCATCCTGTGTCCTTAGACACAGGACGCTGAAAACGATGCAGTATTAGAAACAGGAGAGCACAATTGAGCTCTAAAAGAGGCCATTATGTAACTCTGGGGCTAGTATGGTACACTGTTATATGGAGGAAAAGCAAGAGATTTATCCGAAAACTAAGATCTACAAATGTTGAAGCTTTCTCTTATTTGCTTGTGAAATTTGCTTCTCAACTATGAGAATGTGATATGACAGAACATATTCAGTCTGTACCATCCAATTGGCTATTGTAATGGACTCGTGGCTCGTAAGGATTTGCATAGAACCGACCACCAAGACCCTCTAATGAACAAGTTTTACGGCACAAAGCTTGCGTGTTCCAGAAAGCGATTGAACAATTTATCCACTGTAGCGAATTCTATCAGTCCATTAGTGGGGAGATATGGAGGTGAAGATTAAGAAAAAATCCACCAGCCTGTTCTATCGTGGAAAAGTACCAAGAAAATAAAGAGGTAAACAGAGTTTGTTGTTCTCAAAAGGTGGATCTTTAATTACTCGTGCCCCACAGTAAATAAAACACTTTCCGCTGCAAAAGATCAGCTTTCCTTCCTCAACTCCAAAACAATAACACAGTGGATCATACCTCTCTAAAAACGAGCAGCAAGAAGGACGAGCGAGGTGAGGTGTCAAGTCTACAGCAAAGAAGTATGAGTCACGATATTTTAACTAGCTACTGGCACACACGTTGAGAGTAGATATAAGGACGAATATTGGGGTACAACAAGTGCAAATAGTCAGACGCCCAACGACAAACTACCAGCCAAGAGCGTAAACATACAGACGCTAGCATACAATAGAGGATATAGAACACCAGAACTGATCCCAGACTCTCTAGACGAGTTTGTAATCGTTTGGTGATTCTGGAAATACTGATGTCCTGACTTGAGACCCGAGGCAGTTTTTGGCCATTTCAAACACAAACGACGCTAAGCTCTGAGTCTGTGACCCGTCGACAGACTTGGCCGGAGCCAAGATTGTAAATATTGAATCTGGAGACTGTAGATAGATCCACTGCGTGATTAGCGTGATATAATCTGACAAAGCGTAGGGTTTGTACTTATTTATTTCATTTATGCGAGTCACTAATAGGACAATCCAAAATCTTTACGAGTCACATATAATCATTTGTGTATGCGTTGATATAAAATGTTCACCAATATCATCCTCTTACTGTGAACATTGTTCACAATACACAAACTAGACCACATGTGGTTTACTTAATACAAGCTACTACACAAATCAAATTTCATACCATCACTACTAGATCAAATAATACAAGAATCTCCTGATATAACTCATGGAGCGTGATAAAAGTCTACAAACAACCCACTCAATATTAAAAGAGTTACCTCATTATAGGTGTACATATTCATACCACTCCAGCAACCATTTTTTAGAGCTATGTATTGTAAAAGTCATATGATTGACGATATGCTCTACTTCTAATTAAAATTGACAGGCAATGTTTGCTGAAAGCCAAACCTTTTCAAGAGAAAACCCTGGACTATGCTGAAAACCCAGAGCCAAAGTAAAGCTAGAACATAGGGTAATATAAGTAAAGCCACTATTTTTTTGCTGAACCACCTGGAACAATTCACCTGCTAGACCTGCTGGTGTACTGGTTCTGCACCATCTCTTTTTGTATTACTTGTGGTCACTCGCTTCTAGCGTCTATTACCTTACTAACAAGATTGATGACAGAACCTATATCTCCTAGAAGGTAAATAATAGTATTGCAACAACAAATGACTTGCAAGAATCTCCTTGATACCTATATGTTGATGGAGTGATCGGTTCACGTAGACTTTAAAACAGCATCCTGTCAACTACGCCAGAAGTTAACAGGAAGTAATAATATGAACAGTTAAATGCTTAGTAATCAAATTAATAAGTAACTTCTAATAGAGAAACAACTCAACAAACAAATCTTGCTCCATTTAGTAATGTAATAATAATAAAGAGTCAGGTCTGGATTTTTGTTGAGATCTAAGATAATGATGTTAGTTATTCGCTGCTCTTCTTCGCCTTTCCTCGCGTAGACCTGGTGTATTCCTTCCGGTCATACTCGTTGCACGAACGCGCGTGGAAGACATCGTTACCACCTAGCGAGAACCTCTTTTGCGTGGAGAAAATGTAGGCAACAGCCTATGGCGAGAAGATCGTGCACAGATAGACAGACGTCTGAACCGCTGACAACAGGACGAGACTACCTTCGACTCCTTAATGTTGCGAGATAGACGGCTGTAGGGACGCCCATCTTGAAGGAGGAGAGCCAGAGTGCAAAACCAACGTAGCCTGATCTGTTACGTCCATGAGTCGGACTAATGAATGAAGAAGGCGCGTTGCTAGATGATGGTGCCAAATCTCATTAGATGCACCATATGTCACTCGCCAGGCCGCCAAACTGTGTCTCCCTTCATCTCGGACATTGGTGGTGCAAATATCCTTCCGAGAGACGCAGGAGCATTGCATCCATTCGTTCCGATATACAACTCTTACATGCATGCGTCTCACCTACATCATACCTCGCTCCTCTTGGGTGCGTTATCGTGTGTTTTGGACACGAAGTCCAAGCACGTATATTCGTACCACAAACGCATGATGATGATGAGACGTAAGGTTCGTCATAAAAAAAATTGATTATAATTATTAAACTTAATTTTTGTTAATGCACCGAAATCACAAAAAAGCAGTAAGAAGCCGTATCGCCTCGGACAGTGCCTGCCAGGCGTGCCGACTGAGGAAGATGTGAAGATTGGGTAACTGTAATACATGATCTGTCTTTTCAATTCTTTGCCTTCTATAGCTGGGCTACGAACGAAGTGACTCTCTCAAGTTTTTTGTTCAGCTAATTATGAGACTTTGTAAGTCTTGCTGCGTTGCAGTGTAACACTGAAAAGAGAATTCACACGATTGTCTGTGCGCTCGTGAAATTTACTGCTTAGTGATGTATTGATCGATGAAGCTTTTTGATTCACAACATACATATTTTAGCGACTGAATTGATGCATAAAAGGCTCCTCAGCAAACACAGGAGTCTATGTGAGAGAGCGTGCTACAATAAAGACGCGGCTCTCAATCTTTAACTACCTCCGGGCGTCTAACTGTAGACTATTCGAACTTATTGTGAGACATATCCACCAGAACAGCGTCGCGAGCAGTCATTATTGATAGCCTTTAGGAACCATTAGAACAAACAGGTCCTATTCGTAGTAAATGATGATTACTAAGGTTAACCTACGTATATAAGCATACTATGTGCGACAAATGTGTCGGGTTGGAAAGGAACGAATGGCGCTCAACGTGTTCATTATACGGACTCATTACTGTGTAAGTCTCGGAGACGAGGATTTTTGCTACTCTTAGACTTGTACTCAGAAACTTATACAACCGAGTTTCTCTCTCTCAAGTATCTTCACGTTAACGCACATGATGTATCATCTCAGTCACTCGTTTCTACTCTACATGTGTCCCCTACATGCGTGTCTACGTCCCTTTTCGCCTGTGCTGCTCCTTCATGACCCTTATTCTCCTCTTTACCTGAGTCCTCTCTCTCTACTCCGATATCTACTCTTTCCTCTAGTGCCCTCTCGTCTCTTCCCTTTTCATATACGCTGTCTACAAGCTTCACATGCCCCACGTCTCTGCTTGTCATACAGTCATATACCTACCCATTCCTTCCATTCTCTCTACTTTGCTCGACGTCGCCATTCCCATATCGTGTGTTTCCTCTGTAGCGTGGCTGCTTGCTTCGTCGTCATATACCTCTCTCTCCTGTTGTGTGATCGCGAGCCCCTCCCCTCTTTCCCTTCTTTCCTTCCTTATCTCCCGTTCCCCCTAGTACATCTGGCACTGTATGTTCTGCGGTTTTGTTAATAACTAACCCATTGAACGTGCTCTCCTCTCTCACTCTCCAGAGTATAATACTACCTACCTCTCTTCCTCTCTCCCTTCCTCCCTCTTTCATTACACCATCTCTATGAGGATATATCTTCCATCATTCTTTCCATTTTTTGGCGTACTCCTGCCTCCTCTCTGCTCCCTGTGCTTCCTGAACGCTCCGTCGTACTTTCTAGGACTCAATCCTGCTCATTCTCTCATATACTAGCAATAGCAGTTGTTCCTGTTCATCCATCATTCTCACGATCTACCTATATTCTTCCACTTGCCACCCCCACCCAAATGGTCTATGTGCCCCACCACACCCCGTTACCTTTTCTTTACCTGTGCGTCTCCTCTGCTTTTCCCTGGTTTTTTCTACTCTTCATCATTTCTCTCTCTCCGCACCTGTCCCGAGCACCCTACTCCCTTCCCATCCACCTATGTAAGCCTCTCTCCTTCTGTCTATTATTTGGCCATTGCACCTCTTCTCCTTAGCTCCGTTCTATCTTCCCTCTCTGTCTATCCTCACCTAATCCCACCGTCTATCCAACTGTGCAGTTTATACTTCCTACGTACTTCCTTGCACTTACCTCACCAATTGCTCCTACGACACTTCCTCTTACTACATGGACCAAAAACTTCGATACCTTTTTTTCATTGTTTTTCCTTAACCAAATCTTTATACATCTGGTCCTTAAAGGCTCGTTCTTTTCGTATATCCTAAATCTAAGCCGAACCTACACCGATTACCTTAGGTCACTCCCCCCAGTCCCCCAGTACAAACTTCGATTCCAATTCTCCTCTTTTCCTAGCTTTTTGTTTGACTCTCCTCCCGTATTCCTGCAGCCACCTGCTCTCTACCCTCTCTCCCTCTCCTGCGAACAACACCATACTGTGCGCCACACAACATATACATCTTCGTCCCCACACATTCAGTGTCCCACCTACATTGTCGCCCGCAGTTTGCGCATTGCAGAATGCATCGTACAGAGTTTCTAAACAGACAAAAGAGACCAGTCGTTGTCCGAGTAAGGGAGAGTCCTTAAAGACCGCATGTGGCCCGTGCTTGTCTGGAAGAGTTCAACATTGGAACTAATCACTTTGACGGAACAACAAAGCGAACTAAGATGTTTGCTTTGTCTCACAGACTGAGCATAATTAAATAAAGCCACTGACGGCTCTCTACAGCCCAGACGCTTTTCGACATTGCGCATGAGAGCGAACAGAAAAAATGCGACGAAGCATCTTAAGAGTAGAGGACTGATTCACCGCACGCACTTGTGTGGACGACTGATCGACGCACTCTAACATGTCTCAGATACTCATAACCAGAAGTTTATCGCCATCATCAGATTGATCCCAGTCGTTCTCTTTCTCAGAGATGGGCGCAAAACGAGATTTGCTTCTTATAGGAGATATCCTCTTTACTCCAACATCTCGTGGCGAAAGTACCTATGGCGTAAACTGGATCCGATATGATATTTCTGTGACAGGTGCTGCGCACCCCCGCACGATTGCGGCCTTCAAACATTAAGCAAACTGATGACTAACCAATGATGGTGATTATGACTTAATATGCGATCTAATGATTGCTTAACCTATGGTGGTGTTTTGCTGTGATTCAAGTTTACAAGAAGCGATTGCCCCCAATGCAAGCAACAACATCGAAAGCCCACAGCCAATCTGCAGTAATATTGTACGTTGAGTGTATATAATGAGAAGACAATGACTCGTGGAGAGACATGAAGTTCGGGTGTTTTCTAGTTGCATGATCCTTCGTTGGTAAGTTTTATTGGGTGATCTACAAACGGCGCAATTCTCTCCTTTTATGGATCCGCCTACATTTGGAAGAAGACACCAGATAACAAAGTAGACGTACCTTTATCTTTCTTATAAATCGAATATTCAGATGTCTTTGAGCAGAGTCAATTTCATCAGATTATCGATAAGTCCATATATCAATTTATCTCTTTTCGCCAAGACACCCCCAAACACTTTACATTGCATTCACACCATACTCAGTGGTGGAATGATACGGTATTTACCACTGCGCAAGCTCCGCCAGGCGTGCACCTCGAACAAAAAAGCAAAAGGACTAGGCACAATATTGCAAAACATTCATCAAGAGTGCTCTAGAATGTGCACAACAGTCTGTAGCCTCTGTATGGCACAGCTCTAGAGCAACAAGATTTGAGAAAGTCAACACAGGATCATTGGTGATTGTCTGCGCTCAGTTTACGCATATTACCCGTGCCAAGCGGTAACGACCCCGTCACAGAGCCCCCCTGCCCCATGTTGCTGTTCTGTTGCGTCTTCGTCATGACGAGCGAGAGAAGTTACATACGGCCCCCTTGGCTGACGCAATCGAAGCAGGGCTCATGACGATAGAGTCCAGAGCCATCGAGTTCGACCCTAGTACGTAACCAAGACTTTGAAGCTGAACAGATTATAGAAGAGAAAATATAAAAATGTTCATAGAAAGTGAAGAATTATCGAGTAATTAAAGATCTGAAGATAGGGGAAAAAAAGGTTTTACACCATGCACAAACACCCACCACCTTAAGTGAACACTAGATAGGAAGCTCTCCTCCACAGAGAAGATCCTGACCAACCCCGTAACTCATGGAGCAGAGGCCGAGCCGTTTTACCAGTTACCACCTCTCATCTGGAGAAACGTGTTGTACATATGTTATTATGAACTGTCTTGCTCAGGTCTCCATGTGCAAATGAGCACACAACTAGTTAGATCTCACAACAGTGCCACTCTATCTATACAGATTAGCTCCTAGTTATCTTAGTCATGTTATCATAAGCTAACGCTCAATCGCTATTTCGTTGTAACTCAAATGTACTGTCTGACATATAAAATACTTTATTTTTGGAAGATTATTGAGCGAGTGTTAACTTTGTGTATCTCCCTTTAGGGTTGCTTCTTTAAAGTTCTGCTTTAAGTAATACTAACGATACTTTGCACAGCGAGGAAGTGTACTAGATTAGACACCGAGCCCTGCAGTGCGTTCTTGCACGAAGCATGTATATTTAATGTCCTTCCACTTGCCAGCAATTCGAACTTCGTCCAAATGAGAGAGAGGAGACAGATAGAAATTATACTGTTTATTATAGCTCAATTTGTCCCAACCATATCTCCCGGTGCTGGCTTGAAGATGGTTGCTGCACCTCTCCTTGATGACTTTTGAACGATATACTCTGGCTAGTCTTACTGAGGCGCGGTAGTGGTTGCCCTCATGCTAACGTCCGCGGTTCGCGTTTGTGCTAGCTATCGACGGCATGAGTATAAGATACCTCACATTAAGTCAACCGAGCTCTGTTGCATCGATGGATGCTCGTCCCAGCCCTGGAGACGTTACAGGTCCTGTGATCGCGACAAAATGCGAGAATCTGCAGTTGCTCGTATCATCCTCTTCTACGAGTACATGAGTTTGACAAAAGAGTGCCGCACGGTATATAGCGCTCGTGAATAGAGTCTCCACTAGATTCGCCTGTATGCTGGACTAGGTGCGAGAGTACCAGGCGGTTGCGAGATCGAGCAGGGAATTACCACAAGTTTGGTTGATGTAGAGAAGAGTGTTAGGTATGACTCACATCGTATGGACGCATTTAGGATGAAACAACGAGCAGCAGGGAATGCACCCATCATGCTGCAGCTTGGCTTCCTCAGCTGCCGCAGGAAGTACATCCACTGCTGGGCCTCCTTGATGAGGGAGCTGATGGTGGGCTCCCACTTGAGGTCCTGGGTGATGGTAGTGCCGAGGAAGTGGTAGGAGTCCATGGTGGTGATAGGGGAGTCTATCATGGTGACGGGGGGCTAGGGGGCTGTGACTTTCCTGAAGTCCACGATCATCTCGACCGTCTCCTGTAGACAGACAGATTCCCGTCTGAGATGAGCCCGATGTGGGTGGCGTCGTCTGCAAACTTGAGTTTTACGGAGTCGTGGCTGGAGGTCCAGCAGCTTGTGTACAGGGTGAAGGGCAGCGGAGAAAGTACACAGACCTTTGGAGATCCTGTGCTGATATATCCTGGAGCAGAGCAGGGAGGATGATGTTGAATATAGAGCTGAAGTCCACAAACAGGATCCTGGCATAGGTTCCCGGGGAGTCCAGACGCTTCAGGATGAAGTGGAGTGCCAGGTTGACGGAGTAGTCCACACAGAGGCGGGGTTGTTGTCAAATAACTGCTGCTTCTGACAGGTATTGTACTGTGATCTAGCTCTCTAAACCTCCCTGCTAAATTCATACTTTGTATCTTTGTCAGCGCTCTTTGTCACCAGCCCTGTGCGCTGCCTCCTTCTGCTGCTTTAACTGCCTCAGCTTTGGTGTGAACCAAGGCTTGTCATTATTAAAAAGTGACTTTGGTGTGTGTTGGTATGATGCTGTCCTCACAGAATCGAATGTATGACGTCACAATGTCCGAGTACTCATCCAAACTATCTGTAGCAGCTCTGAAAACCTGTAATGTCCAGACACGCATGTAGCTCATCCACTGCCTCATTGGTCCACTTCTTAGAGGTCCTCACTACAGGTTTGGAGAGCTTCAGCCTCTGTCTGTACGTGGGGATCAGGTGAAACACAGCGGCTCGGGCCACGGCGCGGATGGCGTTGCACTGTTGTGTAACAATGATACAACGTGTTATGCTCTCTGGTCGGGACTTTAATAAACTGTCTGTACTTTGGTAGTTCATGGCTGAGATTCCCCTTGTTAAAATCACCCAGGATAATATATATATATATATATATATATATATATATATATATATATATATAGGAGTAGCGGGAAGGTCCGTTCCACACTGATTTCCCGCCTGGAGAGATCTCTCTGTCGGTCCGCTCAGGGCAGCTCGAATTCCTCCATCTGTAAGGCGCAGTCTGGGACCGACTCGCTGAGACATGTCTCTGTGAAGCACAAAACAGGAGATGAGGAAAAGTCTCTGTGTTGTCTCATCAGCAGCGCCAGTTCATCCAGTTTGTTGAAGAGTGAGCTAAAGTTAGAGAGAAAAATCCAAGGTCAGGGGATTTTCTCCGTAGACGGCGGGCCAGCCCACTGGGACGTTTGCGGCGTCTCACTCATTTAGCCAAAAGAAGGGTTAATTCTGCAGCAGATGCTAAAAAAACAGGACCTAGATCCATAGGAGTTGCAGTTTGGAAGAATAAGAGCTCTTCGCCTGTCTGCGACGCCATCTTGGAATTGCCTAATTATTAGGTAATTAACAATACTCAAATAAAAATGACAAGTTGCAAAAAGTCCTTTGCTTGAGTTTGCATGATACAAGTTAAAGTAAAAATAGCGTCCAAAGACAGCTACGGAATTACTTATCAGGAGAGGGTAAAGTTGGCTTCCACGGGCGTGTGTCTTTCTGGAATGTTCTTTGTTCCCTATGTTAGCTTAGTATTACAAGCCAGGGGAGAGCCCCAGGTGCTTCCTCATGAACCTCTTGATGGAACTAGTTTTGGTCTTCTTGTCTCTCTCTCTCATTGACTGACCCCTGGGGGGGTTTGGTTTGGCGCCAATGTTCAACCAATCAGCACACACGCTGAGTCAGGAGGACTGTTTGGGTGGCCTCAGAAGGGAGTGGGTAATTAATTGTCGAATATGTAGATAACATAACATTATAGGGGGAGTAAATTCATCATGTGGGTAAAGTATTTATAATAAAACATTATAGTCTTTTTAGCTTTTGTCTTGGGAGAGACAATGGCGCCACAGTTCATTTTAATCCAGTTTCAACATGAAAGTATTTTTTTTTTCCAGTGTTCCAAGCATGAAGCCTCTCCTTGTGCCAGAGACGTCATAAAACCCCCATCCTCCAAAAAGGGGGTGGTGAGCTGTCTAGCAACATAAAGCTTCATGTCCAGCGTTTCCTGTCACTATGAGGTCAGAGGTCATCTGGAGGTCGCTACAACGCTAATTACTAGCGATATTGACACAAATTCAAATTGGGAAGAAGCACACCAATATCCCTCATAACCCTTTATAATACAAATGTGCTAAAGTGGCTTTTCCCTCAAATTGTCATATGTCTTCTCCACAAGGGCCACTGACTATAGATTTAATGCAGGTAATTACTGCAGTATGACAATGGTGGTACTGCCATTCCTTACGTCTAATTACCTTTTAAAATGTCTTCATATTCTTCTAAATTAGCTTTGGCCTTCTCAGACAAAGTTTACCCCATCATCATCAACATCATCATCGTTGTCATTGTCGTCATCATCCAGAAAGTAATATCTCACTGGTGAATAAAGAATATTACTGATTATTCAGAAAAGTGATACATAGTAAGACGTATAGGGGTAGTATAAGGGAGTATAAGGGCCAACCCAAATTTAAAAAATGTAAATGTTCCATGGCATAGCCGTAGTGGACCAGCCGTGCTTCGTGCCATAGCCGCCCGCAGACAGGTGGTGGAGCCTCGGTGTTATATTCACACATGCTCTGCTCTATTGCTTTGTTTCTCTAAGTGGGACTTTGTGCACAATCACTATTTTTACAAGCTCATTGTGGATTTTACTATGGCCCCTGTAGCGGCCCGAGGAGCCATGCCCCTGTAGCGGCCCAAGGAGCCGTGCCTCTGTCGTGGTCCGAGGAGCCATGCGCACTGGGAAGCCTCAGTTTTGCGCACCGATTCTAACCTTTTTGGCATCCCTTGGACAAACTTGGTAAAACACCAACCAACACTGGTGGTGGTTGGTGGTGATAATTTTTTGGGGCATGTACCAATTGTCTAGCAAAAGAAGATGGATGGCATCAATTGTGTTCATGTTTGTTGGTGATGTTTTACGCACTCGATATCATTCATACAAGCCATTCCACCTCTTCCAGTCGAGTTGCACAACTGCAGTCTAACACACCCATGTAGCCCAGGCTGATGAGTACGTCATTTTACACACACATATCCTAACTATGAGGTGGCTTAAATTTGCCAAAAAATGAACACTAATGACGTCCCATGCTCCCCAGAGGACTAAGAGCATCCTCTGACTGCACACTGTTTGTCTCCAAATGTTTATGTTAGTCCAATACACAAAGTTTATGAGTTTAGTCCCTGATCCCGAATTCTGCAGGACTCGTCCACAACACCCCCAAGCCCGCAGTACAGAGTCTGGAGCACTGGCCCCAGGCCCGCGGTACAGGGTCTGGAGCACTGGCCCCAGGCCACGGCTCCACAAGCCCGTAGTGCTGTGTTGTAAAACCTAAGCACACAAATAACTCATATGAACAGTGACTTTATACAAAGTTTAGAAGGGTGAAGCGGCCGAAGTCGAGGGAGCAGATTATTGGTGAAAATCGTCTGAGACTCACCTGCGGCTGTGGCTCTGACCGCGGTCAGTGTCCTGCCCAGTGCCCAGGGGCTGAGTTCCGCACGCAGGCCCTTAACCAGAAGAACATGGGGGCACTGCAAGGGGGAAATGATTGTTTGTGATGGCTAAAAGGCCAACATTATAAAGTTCGATATCTATTGTATCGTTAACGTTTAACTCATCCAAGCCATTTTGACTACGAGTTTATTCTCGTTAATTTACGAGTTTATTCTCGTGAATTTACAAGTTTATTCTCGTTAATTTACGAGTTTATTCTCGTTAATTTACGAGTTTATTCTTGTAGTGCCCCGCAATTTTGAAAATTTGGGTTAGCCCTTATACGCCGTCGTAACATAGAACTACTGAGCCTCTATAATTTGTACCCACAAATGAGCCAATTGTTTCCACAAATTAAGAAATTAACTACTGATTAAATAAATGAGTTTTAACAATGTCCTCTTGTCTCCATAGAGATGCTATTTCTGTCCTGGAATATCTCACAAAATGGCATTATCTTGCATTCATTCAATGGTGCTAAAAAAATACCTCGTAAACATGTAATCATATTAAGATCAGGTTCACCTCTCTCTTAACTCTGACCCATAACTTTGCTTGCTGGCTTCATTTGCTTGCCACCATTAGATAAATAACTTTAAAACCATACTGTGGAACATTTCAGGCAAAACAATAACATCAACAGGTTGCAGACCCTTCACCAGAAAAGATACATAGTGCACCTTTAATATAATGGATCAAACCATCCCTGTCCACTATTACAAGATCATTTCCTTCTTCTTTATAAGGATTTTACCATGGAAGAATACTGTCAATTTCAGGTTTTGGGTGCCTTTTATAATTACGTAAATGAATGACATAAATATTACAGAAATGTTACCTCAAATTTAAAATAAAGATTTAACTAATAATATACTTTGTTACATCTTCAACATATGACATATACACTCTTGAGTTGATTTTGCACATACATCTGCATATCTATGGCTATTGTCTGCTGAATAGATATTTCAATATACTATCTGTGCATTTGTACAAATTGGATCATTTGTGAGAATGAATTAGGTAAATCTTGGGTACGATTTGACTAATTTGTGGTGGGTACAAATTGCATTTTGTGTGAAAAAAATATCAATTTGAGACCACATTTGATTATTTTTCTACCCAAATCATCAGGGGGGCTCAGTATTAAACCGATACAAAGTTGTTAAACTGCTGCCCCTTAAGTGCGATCGAGGAAACAGTTGTGATATTTTCCCTACCTTTCTGTAACAGAAAGATTGGAAGGTGCAGAAGGTGAAGGTGTAATCAGGGCTTAGAGAGCTGAACTTTGTCCCAAACCCCATGCTAACTGTTGTTGTGCTGAATGAAGACAAATGCTGCATCCCTGTGGATTTGACATGCGACAGGGACTTGCCCTTTAAATGTCACTGAGCTCAGATAGACTTCAGTATGATGCAATCTGCAAAAAAACAATGTATTGAAATATTTCCCCTTAAGAATTAACTTCTAGTATGTTTTATGTTATCATAGGGATAACATACATTTGTAAATATGCTGTGCACTAAAAATCCTTTGTCAAGATTTTGAACTGAATTTTATTTGAGGAATAAAAACATATCTAATGTATGCACCACAGATACGTTTAATGCCATGCTGTGGAACATACCAGGCAAAGAAATGACCGCTCCACAGAATCAAGAGGGGACTTATATACTGAAAATGTCAAGAACGTATAGGCTTTTTCCACTGATTCGCTCTAGAGTGGATTGACAGGGACCGAAAGTGCCTCCACTGTCTTAAATGAACAGTATCGGATCATTTGAGTAATGTGTACGAGCTTCCAAAGTCTGGCTTCGCTTTGGCTCCTGGAATGCTTTTGGTTGAGATAACTGGATAAGAAAGTCCACAGTAAAAACAGGGCAGCAAAAAACATTCAGAAACGATGAAAAGAATAATTTCTCACCAAATGCTGAGTTGATCTTGTGATAAACCACTGTTTGTCCACTGATGTTAACTTATAAGTTGAGCCCATATGCTTAGCAAAACAAAGCACATGTTAGCATCAGCTGTATCCTGTATATTGACACACAGACTCGCCTCAAGACCCAAACTATTATATTTCCAGGGCATTATGCATCTAAAGCTACGGTCACAATAACCCCAACGAACAATTCACTTGTACGAGTCTCACAGGTCGTACGAAACTCATAGATGTTCGTAAAGGGGAGCTCTTACAGCCTTCTTAAAGCATTTTTACATCTGCCTTTCAATTCTCAATAACAACTAAAGGTGTTCTTTACCATTTTTATTCATGCTTGAAAACAGAAGGGCTTCATGCTTGACAAAAAAAATGCACCAAACCCAATACCTGATCATGAAAATTATCAAAAAGTGGGGGGAAGACCATTCCTAATGAAGGGCCACCGCAAACTCCCCAGCCGCTCCTGGCACCAATCCCCACAAAGAACTGGACACACCGCCTCCCCCTGTCCACCACATCAACTCCCCTTCTGCCCTCTACATGTATTTCTTAAATTTCCCACAATCCAATCGCTCACATTTGGCACTCAAATGAGTGAATGCAACAGAACACAGAGATCTTCTACTAAAGCAGCCAGCCAACATGGAGCATAAAGTCTGATGTCAAAAACAAATAAATCACATCACTATCATCAGTCTCTTTAAATCAACAGAAATGTATCACCATGTGACCACAGTCCGAACTCAAATACCCCATGCCGGTGGCCCCATCTCTTATCGCTGTTCAGTTCTCTGTGTTTTGCATCTTCCTGAGGAGTAACTCTGCTTCTCCTGGTGTTTTGAGCACACGTCTCAGCCTTCTCTTACTGAATTCCTTCACAGATGAGGTGAACATTTTCTCGCTGATGACGAATCCCATATGGAATGTTCAGGGTGAAGAACACTCGTTTGTCATTGTACTGGAGGTCTCCTTTAGCTTTTGCAGCCTTCATGACGCGCTTCTTCAGATGGTGGTTAAGAAACCTCATAATCAGGCCACGTGGTTTATCTGCTGTTGGTCTTTTTTGACTCAGGCGATGTGCTCTTTCTATTGTAATGGGGGGACAGCAACTCTTGAGTCTGATATTGTTCCTGCAAGATCTAGATTTCTAATCCAGGATTTTACTTTTCATATGTTTGACCTCACCTATGTGTGCTCCATCCGTTCTTGCCGCATTTGACTCTTGTATGTCAGATCCCTTTAGATCATTTATGGCCACGCTAACCACCTCTCTAACATCCGCTCCTGCCGTGGTTTACTCCTTTATGTCAGATCCCCTTTGAGCACGTAGGGCCGCACTCATCGCCTCTGTCAGATCTGCTACCAGCGATTTCCTATCAAACTGCATTTCACATTTAAGTTCACGCATCATAATGGCAAGTTGGTTTGAGGTGAACTTCCCTCCTCCCTCCGACAAGTGTGAGCTTGGGGACCCTAAGTTGGGGAAGGAGCTTTATTTACCAGCAGTATCTGGCTGTCGGCTGCTACGTTGGACCTGTTAGCCGTTAGCCATGTTGTCATCGGCCCTGCAAGCTATGTTAGCCTCTTTAGCTTGTGGGGTGGGCTGTTTTCCACCAGAGCCACGGATTGTCAGCTTTGTTTTGATCCTGTAGCGTTACTAGTCTTGAGTTTTACGTGTTTGCTCATCTTTTGCTCATAGTTTCTTGATATTTTGTGGGTAAAACTGCATTTTTCAAGATAAGTCTCGGCAGCAAAGGAGTGAGCGTGAATCTCTACTAATGACAACCCGGAAGTTGACTGCATTTATTTTAAACTTATGTCTAATCATTAGAAAAGTGAACAAAGCTGCAAACAAAGACTTGTCCCGAAAAGATAGTTTTTAAGTCAGTTTGTTGAAACGTGGCGCTGTTGTTGTGAGACCAATGGTAAACCATCAAATGTGGTATATACCAAGGAGACGCCCTGTCACCACTGCTGTTCTGCATACGTCTGAACCCCCTCAGCCATAAAATAAACAAGATTGTCTATGTCGGTGTAATCCCTCATTCGTCC
The DNA here is from genome assembly GCA_015082035.1 of Chaenogobius annularis. Taxonomy (NCBI): domain Eukaryota; kingdom Metazoa; phylum Chordata; class Actinopteri; order Gobiiformes; family Gobiidae; genus Chaenogobius; species Chaenogobius annularis. The sequence goes on from BJKM01000289.1 coordinate 173,398, forward strand.
AGGAGTGTTCCATTGTAGAAAAAGATTCAGTTGTAGTCATCTGGACTCAAACGTTTCGACTCTCATCGAAGAGTCATTCTCAATCTGTGAAACAAGTCTGAGAACTCAGGTTTATATCCTACTCTGTGAAAGCCCTGCCCACAGGGTGGGACCGCTGATAATGGGCCATCGAAACCAACTGAGATGGGCCTATTGTTCACTGACTTTGGCTCCCTCCTCCCTGAGTCCCTTTATTAGCATCCGAATGCCTCAGGCGTCTCCAGGGTTTCAGCAAACCATTGTAAACAACCGGAAAGTTAAATCTTAATCCTCCATTACGATTTAAGGAAGGATTCTCTTTTTTAACAAAGATTGCTTCCTTAACTCCTCTTTCAAACCATCTTTTCTCCCTGCTTAGGATCTCCACCTCACTGTCTTCAATAGAGTGGTTAATACTCTTGAGTTAACAATAATCAACATATTGTATAACCTATTATTTGCCGTCAATCCGTTTGCATTGCTGAACATAGCAACATAATAATTCAAATATGGAATAAATTAGCAAGGTACATGCGTTTGACTGAGCTTTATTTATCTTTTATGTTGACAGATTACCACAATACGATGCCATACAACAAGCCCGTGTAGGCCTATCATCAAGCAATGAAAAGCATTGCTGAGTGGATTAGCAAGAACAGTGATGCACAACAACTGAACGCGCTTGTTTTAGCACAGCAGTTTATTTAAATAAAACTCACCAAATTGCTGTTACCCTACATTTACTCCAGAACTTCAAAAATAGTGGTTATAACGAGAAGAAGGAGTTCATCAAAACGTGCATCTGAAAGTTTATTTCCCTTTGGCGTGACGACTCCCAGTCACCAGTTGCACAATGCACAAGCTCACAATACGCCGTGTTTGCTGCCGTGGCTGGGAAACAAACCTGGCTCTGGGATTTGTTTATCTGTTTGTCGTTTTGGGCAAAGAGGTGAAAACAAGTCAATGAGATTTTCAGCCTCCATAGCTCTGTTACATCATTGCTCTCTCTCTCTCTCCCTCTCTCTCTGATATAAGCATCAGAGTTTGGGTTTCTCCTCAGTACAGGCCCAATGCAGTCCACAGCCAACCTGTCGAACCTGTCCGAGGTGAGACACACAGTGTTTCTCCAAGAAAGCACAAATGCCTTGAAAATATTGACTGTACATTATTGTGTTGCAGTATTTGTGATATTATAATATTGCTATATTTTTGGCTATTGTGCTTGTATATTGTGAACAATATCTTTGACGACTCATACTACAATTACAATCCAAGGATTTTAATATGTGTTTGCAAGGTATGGAAATATGTGTATTTTCTTGTTTAACACAATTTGCATGATGTCATCCATCAATAAAATATTTAGTGCAGTGCTAGTAACAGTTGGAAAAAAATAAGTAGGTCAAATATATTCACAAACCTTTTTTTTTATCTAAGTTTTACAAGAGTACTTATTTGCCTCCTTACTTTTACTTACCTTGAAGTTTTTGAAATTACTGCTTTGCTTTTATTATATTGCTGTATGTTGTATTCATGTTTTTGTTATAATTTATGTATTATGTGTATCTTATTTCCACAGGTGGCCATGAACGAATCCAGGGTGGTCATTTACCAAGACACCTTTGAATCCGGTGTGGCAAAAATGGTCTTTTTGATCGCTCTTGGACTGGCCATCAACTACATCAATGGGATTCTTGTTCACACCTACAGAAAACACCAGGTACAAGATGCCGCTTTAACTGTACAGTGCATGACCGAATGACTGCACTGATTGAAATATATATGTGCTAAAATGACCTGGATATTCAAACATCCAGCTTATACATTGGGGTGGAGCTCCAAATGGGGCAAGAATACAAACCCAATATTGAGGAGTTGTGGTTATTTTTCAGTTAAATTAATATATTTCTGTTTTTCTTTTAAAAAAACAACAACAAATCTTGTCTTTCAATATTAATTTCCTGAACATAAACCATTTTTATGTTTTAATCAGGGCCAATTAACACAAGAAACAGAACAAATTCTTCTTTCCAAGTCTGAACTCACATGTTTTTGCTGACAGAGAATTTTTTGTAAAGCTCTGCTGATTATTCACCAAAATTATTTCAAAAATGTAATTAAAATTAGATGAGTTGCATTTTCTATTATCAATGAAAATATTGTTAATTGATCATATTTCAATGAAGGAGTTTGCACAACAACAAATTAAAATATGTTTTAAAAAATAAATCCGCATACAAGCCATTCAGGTATGACCTCAAACACAGTCACTTTTGGTTGCACTTGATCTTGGGTTGTTCCGATTTGATTTTATAAATCTGTTGTTTTATTTCATATTTTTTTATTAGATCCATTTAACTTGCTATTGCTATTCAAAATCATATTTTAAAGGTAGTCATTAGATAATTATCCAATAATTTAGAGGGCACATCATTTATTTTTTTCCATTTGGTATTTTTATTGCTTGCACCTGAGTTGATGAGATGCATTGGTTGCCAGTTAGCCCTTCAGATGCAGCTGTTAGCAATTTATATCCATGAATGAGTTTAGATGCTGATATAAAAACAAGAAAATACAAGACAAAACCACAGGTAGACAGTTAGTAATGCAATGCCAGTATTGTATACTAGGGCTGTTAAAAAAAGATACAAACTGATTCCAAATTAATTTGGAAAGAGCCAAACAGACAAGAAGATGATATTTATTATGATATGCTGGTATATTAGAATTAAAATTTTGGTGCTTAGACCTCGGCAAAAGAATGATGTATGACACATGCAGGAGGGACGTCGAATAGAGTTTGAGGAGATGATAGTGAACAGTGAAAAGCTGAAGTGATGAACTCATGATGAAGGGATAATGACCACTAATTAGGTGGTGAAGGGGAGGAGGTGGGTTGCGGCGCAATTTAGATTTTCTTGCTTCTTCCGCTGTTGTGACGCTTCGACCAATCAGTGTAAAGTATTTTTTTATCGTCCAGACAGCTTTTGGCGAGAAACTTTCCCGATTAATTCATGTGAAGAACTCAATTCAGAGTGAGACACAGATCAATCGTGTGAGCCGGGTTAGACCTGGACATAATGATTTGTGATTTTTTTCTGTCCGCTAAAATGGTTCTACAGTGACCCTTAGAAAATTAAAAAAGGGCTTTTTTTATTTGTCATCGATTATTGGAATTTAAGACACACAATTGACATAATACTGAACAGAAAACATAAAGCCAGGAGAAATCTACTAGATTTAAAATTTGGAACATGTTTAAGTACAATATTAAGCCTAATTGATTCACACATCACTGCTATGTATAAACATGTGCACGTTACCACTATAGTATATAAACACGTGCATGTGCGCTTTACCGCTATCAGCAAATACACAAGCAATGTCTGTAAATGATAAATTAGGTCTTACTCATAAACCATAGAAAATGGTTGTTTACTTCCTGTAACTTTGATTATAATGATAAGAAGCATAAGAGGGGGGACATCCGGGTATGACGTCGCAGTGAGCCAACTTTCTACGCTGCCAAGTTTTACCCACAAAATTCTAAGAAACAAAGAGCAGAGATGACGAAACCAGGAAAATAAGAGACTGATAACGCTACAGGAACCAAACAAAGCTGATGGTCCACGGCTCTGGTGAAAAACAGCCCGCCTCACAAGCTAACGACACTAACACGAGAGCCTGAGGCTAACATGGCAAACAGGCATGATTTCCAGGCTTGCACTTGTCTGAAGGCGGTGGGAATATCACCTTACACGGACTGGCCGCTATGATATATGAAGTTAAAAGTGAAATGCAGCATGACATGGCGGCCCTGAGGATGGAAATGCAATCAGTGCTTGGAATTGAAGAAATCGTCTCTGATATAATATCAATATCAAGGTTTATTTCTATCCATACTTACAACTTTAAAAACCCAAAGTGCTGTACAGAAAAGTGCAGTAATATATATATATACAAACAATTAAAATACGCATAAAATGATGACTCAGATAAGTTCATGTTTAAAAGGCCAGAGAGAAAAGGTAGGTTTTTTAACAAGGATTTAAACTGCTCTAGTGTATCAGCAGCTCTAACATGCAGAGGCTGTTCCAGAGCCTGGGCCCTGCCACAGAGAAAGCTCGGTCCCCTCTGCTTTTCAGCTTAAACCTGGGCACATCCAGGAGGAGATGAGAGGAGGACCGCATGGTACGGGCAGGAACATGGTGGGACAATAACTCCCGCAAATAACAGGGAGCCACACCATTTAAAGACCATGAGCATAATTTTAAATTTGATTCCCTGGATAACTGGAAGCCTGTGCAGTGATGCCAGGACTAGAGTAATGTGTTGGTGACGCCTTGTGCCTGAGAGAAGCCGGGCCGCCACGTTTTGCACTAACTGCAAGTGTTTAAGAGAAGTCAGACTGATATCATAAAATGTATTATTATTATCATAATAAAGACAGTTGCAGTAATGTAGGCGTGATGTAATAAATGAGTGAATCACTCTTTCAAGGTCCTTGGCAAGTACGTACAGTTTAACTTTAGCCAGTAACCTCAGCTGAAAAAAGCTTGTTTTGACCACTGCACTGACTGGTTTGTCCAGCTTATGAGAAGAATCCATCAGCATACCAAGATATCTCACAAATGGGAGGTTAAAAGAAGACAGAGGGCCAAGAACACTATCCACCCCTCTTAATACAACTGAACCACCAAAAACAACCATTTCAGTTTTCTTCTCATTTAAATGTAGAAGATTAAGAGTCATCCAGTCTTTAATGTCTCTGAGGCAGTGAATCAGAGGCTCAAATGATGAGATATTTGACTGCAGGGGAATATACATTTGCACGTCATCAGCAAAGCAATGGAACAAGATATTGTATTTTTTAAAGAGCGAGCCTAATGGCAACAAATAAATGCCGAAGATAATTGGACCTAGGATGAAACCCTGAGGTACACCAGAGTTCAATGGGGCAGTTTTAGACTGATGTGGGCCGAGGTGAAAAGAGAAGGTTCGTTCTGACAAATATGATTTGAACCAGTTAAGTGCTAGGCCTTTAACACCAGCAGACAGTACTAATCGAGACAACAGAATACTGTGGTCAATTGTGTCAAAAGCTGAGAACATATCTAAAAGCAAAAGGGCAGTAGGATTTCCTGAATCAAGTGTTAAAAGAAGATAATAAAAAACATGTAAAAGTGCAGTTTCTGTGCTATGTTGTTGCTTAAAGCCTGAGTGAAATTTTACAGAAATGTCATTACAGGAAAAGGTGTGACTGCAATTGGCGATAGACAACCTTTTCCAAAACTTTAGAAAGGAAGGGAAGTTTAGATATTGGCCTATAGTTTGTAAGAACATTAGGATCCAAATTGTGCTTTATAATACGGGGTTGGACAACAGCATGTTTAAAAACAGCGTGATCAAAGCCAGTGGAAAGTGATGCATTAATCAAAGTTAACATAATTGAAGTAATTGCATCAAAGACTTCTTTGAGAAGTTTAGACGGTAGCCAATCTGTGGGACAGTAGGAGGGTCGAAGCGTCTTAGCTATCTTTGCCAATTCACTGAGGGATATCGGCTCAAACTCAAAATATTCAGTTGTAGTCCTCTGGACTCAAACAAAACATTTCGACTCTCATCCAAGAGTCATTCTCAATCTGTGAATCAAGTCTGGGAACACAGTTTTTTTTTCATATCTTACGGGACCTCCTGATAAAGGGAGTTATTGGTTTAACTAAACTACTAACAACCCTGAGATGGGCCATTAACATCCTATTGTACACTGACTTTCGCTCCCTCCTCATTGGGTACCTGATTAGCATCAGAATGCCCCGGGTTTCAACAACCCATTATAAACAACCGGAAGGTTGAATCTTAAACCTCCCTTACGAGTTAAGGAAGGATTCTTTTTTTAACAAATATTGCCTCCTTAACCCCTCTTTCAAATCATCTTGAAGAGTAATTCATGCCTACTGAAGAAATATGCCCAGTTCTATTTAACTCGGACATCTGCGTGTTCAGAAACTGGAAGAGGAGAGAAAGTCAACAAGATCTACTCTATCAGTTACTAATACATACCAGCTATAGATGACCAAGATTCATGAGTTTCAATTACGCATTCTTTTATTCTCCTAACAAAGTCATCTATACAGACGTCTGGACTTCCGGGTGCCTAACACTCGTTACTCGCGTCTTCATAATTCCGGAGAGTAACGGGACAGCCACAGTTTGCCAGTATATAGACACAGAAAATGAATATGCATGAGCCTACAAGAAGTCTTTGTGGTAGGGCTGTGATTGGCCCCGTGCCCATCTGACCTCCACCATGGTCTCCACCTTTTTTCTTTGTCTGCTCGTGTAACCTGAGACTGGTCAAACCTTGGGGTCAGAGTGGAAAAATACAGCACCACAGACCAAAGAGCAGCATAACATTGTATAATAGTGAATACAAGATCAATGCATTGTGTATAATGGCGAATATATGATCAATGCATAATATGTAGTTCTCTTCAGTCCCCCTTCTGAGGTCAAGGACATCACACAACCGACAGAGGAGTAATCTGAAAAATCCTGAAAAACAAAAAGCATAGAAAACACACCAAAACATAATCATCTAGAAAATTTTAAAGTGTGTCATCCAATCCTCATTCAATGCCTCCCGAGCTTTCTGGGTGAAGACATCTTCTTCGCCCCCTTCAGGCATCATCCTCAAACCTGATTCTAGATCATTGGAATTGCCTTCTACATTCACAAATATTCCAGTGGTTGTGCTGCTCAAGGCTTTAGAGACCATACTTCTGAGGAGAGGAACAACACAACAAAACAAAACACCAAAACAGCAACAAAAAAATAACACCTATAAAGAGAAAATCTTCTGAAGGATTTATCGGGTTTTCCAACTATTTAATTGTGCATATGTGGGCATAGGACTCGCAACCTGCTAGAGTGGTATAATTTTGTTGCCCCTAAATACTTTGCCATAATAAACAGATTGTTTCTTGGGTCGAGACAGGAATCGCCACTGAAGTGGGCATCTCCTCGGAGTGGTGGGGTCTGAAGGAACAGACCCAACAGGGACTTGTGTCGCATTTGCAGTTATTTTAGCTAATTCTAACCATTTTGTTGTTACCAACATGATGCTCTTTAATAAGTGGTCGTCGCCTCCTAGATCCATTTCCTTCTGAAAGAGACATATTAACATTAGACACATTATAAACCATTTTTATACCGTTAATGCATATCGTGAGGAAACCTGAGTTTTCATCTGAACCATCGGATTACCTCCTTCATTACAATAAATCACAGTCTTTGTGCCGTCATTCATTTCCCCACCCCCTTCAGTAGGGCCTTTGGACCTACTTTAGTCATAACAAGGTTTTGAGTGGGACCCGTGATACCAGTTGTCCTCATAAAGGAAAGCTTGAGGTTGATCATTCCAAAAGCTTAAATCATGAGTCTGTTGAGCAGACAGACTGTCTGCAGTCGTCATTAAGCATTGCAAGTTCCAGTCGTGGTCCAGTAAGAGCTCAGGTTCAGACGCAATGAATGCGCTTGTCCTGCAGGAAGAGAGTCCATTAAGGACTTTGTCCTGTCCCTGTCTTTTGCCATAGAACCCCATGTCCTGAGTCACATGTGATGGAAGTGTCAAAATGAAACGGTTTGGTGTAGTCTGGGATGGCTAAGTCAGCACAGGTGGCGAGTGCCTTCTTTAAGTCCGTGAAAGCTTGGTCAGCTTCCTGAGTCCAGTCCAATCGCGCTTGTAGTTCTCTGACGCCAGCTTGCTTAATGATTGCCCTCAGTGGTGCAGTCTCACCAGTGTAGTCAGGGACATGATAGCGAGAATAGTTAGCCAATCCTAAGAAAGAGAGTTGATTTTTTAACTGTTTCTGGTCTGGGAGCGTTCAAAATCGACTGTTTCTGGCTTGGAGTAGGTTTCACACAACCAGCCGAAATCATTTCCCCCAAAAATGTAACTTGTGGTCTACAGCATTGTAGCTTCTTTTTAGAGACTTTAAATCCATGTTCATACAAGGCAGACAGAACACGACAGGTCATTTGCGAGCAATCTGCTGCTGAAGCGGAACCAACGAGAATATATCATCCATGTACTGAACCACCACAGAACCAAGAAGCACGTCAATATTTTTCAAACATTCCTTAAGAAACCTGATTGGAAATGCCGGCCGAGTTTTTGTGGCCTTGCGGCAAAAAACTTTGTATTGGAGTTTGACCCCACCATGAGTGAAAGCAAATTGATATCTGCACTCAAGAGCCAACGGGATTGTAAAGAAGGCTTGAGTCAGATCAATAACTGTGAAGAATTGCATTTCAGGTTCTAGAACAGAGAGACACTTGTGTGGGTCCGGCACCGGTAGCAAGGGAGTTGTTGTGACATCGTTAACTTTTCTTAAATCATGTGCCATTCTGTACGTACCATTAGGTTTGGGTACTGGATTTAAAGGAGTGTTCCAAGATGAATCAGAGAGCTCCAAAACATCTGCTTCCCACAGATGAACAAGAGCCTCCTCAACTCCTTGAGCTTGTTGTTGAGTGCGAAATGGTCTTTGAGGAATGTAAACATGTGATCCTGGTTTTACTTCCAACATGACAGGTTTCACTGTAGTACATTTACCAATATCAGCAGGGCCCTGGGCCCAAAGGGATTGTGGAAATTTGTTGAGCATTTCTTCAGAGCACTCATGATCTGTCAGCTCTCTGCCATGTGATCTGGAAATATACTCCTCCTCAGCCATCACCGTGTCTGTTGTTTTGTCAATTAGAATCTTGTAAGCCTTTTGTAGAATGGCTGTATCGAACGCCCTCTACTTGTGTTTGTTCCCAATCGACAGTTTTGATTTAGCTTGTATGTCAATGGTCCTAATTCTCGTGCCTCGTGTCCTGGACCGAGGAAAAGTGAAATATGTGGGTCTGTCATTGAATCTCTTTTGTAATATGGCTTCAAATCATCAGGCAAAATAACTGGGGCAACAACTCCTGATTCATGAACATAAAAATGAGTAGATGTAATTATGTATAAATTTCCTCTAACATGTTCATTGAAGTCTACTTGGTATTTGTAAATCTGTGTTGCGGTCATAAAAGAGTGTTACATGTAATGGGTCAGCAGGAGGAGCATATGGATGTAACATCATGAACCATGGCTTCCATTGAAGCATTTTGGCATATAGTCCGTTCAGTTCAAGTGTTCCTGGTTCTAACAGTCCCCAGTAAATGGTCACACAGGGAGGATCTGTCAAATCTGCTTGTGCCAGAAAGAGTCCAGGTGTTCGTGAATGAGTGCACTTGATGGAATGTCCATTTGGCCAAGACACGATCATGTTGTCAGGGGTGCAATGGATTGTGGCACCAGTGGCTTGTAGAATGTCTCTTCCCAGTAAATTGACTGGAGTTTGTGGTGAGTAAATCAATGTCGTTCGAATCCACTGTCCAGCAACTGTCAGAGTCAAAGGTTTTGTGAGTTGTAGAGGTGTGGGTCGTCCCGTAAGTCCAGCAAGGTTGATGCTTTTTTCCACTAAGCTGATGTGAACTCACTCTCTTGGTTGTAGAGTGAGTGGCACCAGTATCGACGAGCATCATCACCTTTTCCCCACCCACCTCTACTGCAACAAATGGCTCTGCAGTGGTGTGTGGACTTACTGGGCCCCGCTAGTAGACGTCGTCCGCGCCGTAAGGGAGACATCCGTAGTCCTGGACCGGGTATAGTCCAGCGTTATGTCCACCACGGTTCCAAGGAGGAAGGCCTCTTCCCTGTCCTCCTCTATTTCCAACTCCTCTCTGTTGTGGAGGGCCTTGATTTTGACTGTGTGGGCAAGCACGAGCCCAATGCTCTGGACTCCCGCAGATGTAACACCCGTTTGAGGGCTGTTGTTGGTTAAACTGTGGGTTGTATTGTTGTCCATAGTTTCCTCTTCCTGCTCCCCTGCCTCCCCTGCCTCTCCCTCTAAAGTAGCCTCTGTTTGCTCCTTGGTTGCCATGTACGTGGATGTGTGTGTGGGGGAATGTAAGAGGCCCGAAGGGCTGAGGAGGTGTCGCGTATAAGACGCTTGCGGGTGTAGGGGTCTCTGAGAGTGTGGGTGTGGTTTGTGAATCAGCGGTTGTTGCCACCATTTGAGTTTTTAGCTTTTGTATCTTTCCTAGTCTCAGTAGCCTGTTGTCTAGCCTGATTAAGCTGTATTTTGAAAAGTTCATCTTGCAGGTTCTTATTTTTGTCCTCCTTTTTTTTTCTGTTGTTTGTTATACAAATCGGCGTGATGTCTAAGGTATGTGAGGAACAAGTCTGCGTCAGTAATGAGGCCAGGTGTGTTTTGCATTATGGTTTTAATTGAGTCTGGGAGTGCATCTAGAACTCCTTGTAAGAAGAGGCAAGTGCTTTGTGCAGTGCGGTATGGGTGTGTGTGCATGGAGCTGACATGTTTTTGAATGCAGCTTTCCATGTATGTGTTGGGACCGTTACCAGGTGTGAATAATGGGAAGCTCGGTGGTGTAGGCTGAGGTGGAGGATATCTGGCTTCTACCTGAACCAGGAAAGCAGCAGAGTACTGATCAAATGGGTTTTGTACCGGTGTGGGCAGTCATATCCATATCTCTCCAAATTCCTCTTGCTACGTGTGCCGGAGCGCACTCTCCAGCAGGGCTTTCACGTCTCCCACTGCTAGTGTCGCATTTGAGGTCGCATTTTGGACCGCCTCAAACCAAGCTCGTCCTCCTTGTTGGAGCATTGGAAGCTTAGCTTTCAATAGTGCCAGTTCTGCGCAGGACAATGGTTGATAGTTTCATTACCGCGTTCCCGTCAACATCTGCCTGTCCGGTGGGAACCAATGGGTAGACGCCACCCCACGATGACTTACTACTGCGGGGGGATAGTCCCTTAATAACCACCTGTTGTTGGGCTATCTGTAAGTCCTTGAGTTTAACTTTATTTCTTGCGTCTTTAAGTCTTTTGTTCCAGTCATCGTCACTCTTGTCTTCTTCTCGCTTCAGTTTAGCTAAGTCCGCAGCTAATGTGCTTCTTTCCCCAGATAATTTCAGAAGTGTCTGTCTAGCCTCATGAGATTCTTCATTTTCTGTTTCTTCCTCGTCGCTATCTGAATCATAAAAATGTGTCAGTCGGTGTACAGCTTTCGTAGCCTTTGGTTTGGCTGTGTGTTGTGGTTCCTGGAATTTGAACTTCTCTAAATGTTGTAGCAGTATTTCACTGTTCTTGTCTCTATCTTCCTTCTCCGCGGCCATCCTTTGCGTAATTTCTTCCTTTGTTTCTGCCGTGTTTTTGGGCCACTTCCGCTGCCATTTGTTCCTGTGCCAGCTTCAGTTGTCATCTCTAGATTTTTTGTAACTTCATCCATCATAGTTTTAACCTGAATCACAAACTTCCTTAGTGGCCGCTGCTTCTTTTCCCGTGGCAGCGGCTGCATAAATACGTCGAGTTAATTCATCCATTTTTGCTTCATCCAACACAGTTGGATCTCTGTTCACTATTTTGAGTAGAGCTGCTTTTTCCGCACTTTTAATGGTTCCGTTGGCTGTACATCCACATCCAGAAGTCCATGTAGTGCTAGTTGCGGGTATACGCCACTAGAGCGCGATTGTACCATCTGATCCATATGAAGGAGGGGCCGACGATAGAGGCGCCCAGGCTCTGCCTTCAATGACGGAGCTGGCTCTCCTACCTACGCGGGTGGTACGAAAATCCTCTTCTCTTTGGTCCATTTCACCGTAGAAGCCTCCAGGATCAGTTTTGCATGTTTCCGCATTTTTAAATACTTTCTCTTTTTCTCCGCTGCTTCACGTCTCTCCTCCCGTGAGGCTTTCTCCCCCTTTTGAGTTCGCTCCGCTACGAGAACTCCCAGCGCGCATTCCTCGTCTCCGCCTCCGAGCACCGCACAGAACAAACTCAAATCCACCTTCATCCGCGGATCACGGTCCTGCTCTCTAAACATTTGCTCGCACGCGTCGATTGCCTTTTGTAACTTCTTACTCTTTTGAGCTTCGAGAGCGGATTTCTCTCTTTCCATACTTACTTAACCCACTTTTCCCAGTCTTATTTTTTTTCGCCATTTTCCTTTGTTCTCAAGTTTCACTTACCGTGACGTCACGCACCGCACCGTCACGTGCACGCGCCTTCACGTGCTCGCGCCTTCACCTTCCCCCGCCTTTTTTCGCAACAACAGTTCTTTGTCTCACTTTTACAACTATTTAACCAAATTAACAAATTTAGTAGTACTTTTCCTGATTAACCTGGTCTAGATCAAACTAGACTAAATGAATCGGAAGGCCTCAAACCTACGCATTTATGTCCCAGACTATAGGCTCTTACACGCTTAGCCTTCTAAGAGTTTCAGACGGCTCCTGAGTCCGTCTACGCCACCCAGTAACGTTTTATTTCCGTACATGCGTCCATGTGTAACGCAGGAGTTCCATCGACACGCACCCAAAGGGCTTTTAAAGAATTAATATTCAGCGTGTTAGTACTTTATTTCTTTTCTTCTCTTTCTACATATGACTATTTATTCAGTTTACTTATTAAATTTGGTTTTTAATTAATAATTTGGATTTGTGAGCCCTATAACGCCTTTCCCTGCTTCATTCCACCATCAATTTACAGATTTTAGCTTAAAACCAACAATTCCCAAGTTTCCTAAACTAAAATTTGGAAAGTTAGCCAATAGACATACTTTGAAACTCTTAAAAAAGTGAGAATCAAAAATGTCTTACCTTAAACTAGGAGGGCGCGCCCTGGAAAAAGTTGGTTTTCCGCCGTGGGATGAAGTGCTGGTATGTCTACCGCAATGTGTCCAGTGGAACGGAACGCGCGCCGTTCCCCTGGTGTGAGCACGGACCTCTTCTCCGTGTCTCTGGTTGTTGACAGCTCTCCCCTTCAGCACGACTCGGGATCACCAATTGAAGAAATATGCCCAGTTCTATTTAACTCGGACATCTGCGTGTTCAGAAACTGGAAGAGGAGAGAAAGTCAACAAGATCTACTCTATCAGTTACTAATACATACCAGCTATAGATGACCAAGATTCATGAGTTTCAATTACGCATTCTTTTATTCTCCTAACAAAGTCATCTATACAGACGTCTGGACTTCTGGGTGCCTAACACTCGTTACTCGCGTCTTCATAATTCCGGAGAGTAACGGGACAGCCACAGTTTGCCAGTATATAGACACAGAAAATGAATATGCATGAGCCTACAGGAAGTCTTTGTGGTAGGGCTGTGATTGGCCCCGTGCCCATCTGACCTCCACCATGGTCTCCACCTTTTTCTCTTTGTCTGCTTGTGTAACCTGAGACTGGTCAAACCTTGGGGTCAGAGTGGAAAAATACAGCACCACAGACCAAAGAGCAGCATAACATTGTATAATAGTGAATACAAGATCAATGCATTGTATAATGGCGAATATATGATCAATGCATAATATGTAGTTCTCTTCACTACATTCACACACGGGTTAATGATGTTGTTCAATACATTGATAAGCACTTGGGGCTTATTGCTATTTGTGGACACAAGGTTAGACGTATAATCACATTAAGAAGTTTTAATTGGCAGCTAAAGAAGTCCTAAGCATCTGTAGAGAGATTTGCAACTTTTCCTTTTGCCATTTTCTCTCAGTGCGTCTACATTGGCGTCTGAGATTGCGTGTGGTCTCATTTAACCATGGGTCACAGACACCGAAAGGGTGTGATGGAGTTCAAAATACCATTGTATGTACTGTCAAATGCAGGAGCCAGTACCTGAACATCCCGCCAAGAAGATACAAGCAAATCCGAGTTGGCAAACAATTAGGGAAAATTGAGCCGGGGTTGAAGACTTCAAAATGCGCAGAGTCCTCGCGACAGCACAGTGCTGTGCGGGACCAGGCTGTGTTATTGTAAACACGAGAGGAAGATGATCAGAGAAACGCCTGTCCACAATTTCATCTATAGACACGTCCAAGCCATGAGACAAAACCAGGTCCAATATAAGACCCTTTTCATGCGTGGGACCACTGACCCACTGAATGAGATTAAAAGAGTCAATAGCGTTTAAGAAGTCTTTATCCAAAGGTTTAGAAGTGCAACAAACATGAATGTTTTTATTAAACTTGGAGTCCAAAACTGGCAGCACATTGAGATTTAGTTTGGCGACACTGAAAGCTGGATCTAAACACCGAGGCTAGCCCTCCACCCCTGCGGGAATCCAGAGGAGAGCTAAAGAAGGAATTGCCCATCATTAGGAATGGACTTCCTTTTTCCTTCTACTTTTTCCTTCATTTATCTTTTTCTTCTTCATGTGGTTCTTGTGTTGTGTTGTGTTGAGTCTAAAAGCATTCAAATCTATCAATGGTAAAATCAACAGAATCAATCCAATGGCATCAGATTTTTTACAAGTAGAATAACGGCATACTGAATCCAACAAAATGCTCAAAAGTTTTAACAAAAATGAGAAAAGAGAATAGACATTATATATATTTATATATATATATATATATATATATATATATAGTGTGTGTGTGTGTGTATATATATATATATATATGTGTGTGTGTGTGTGTGTGTGTGTGTGTGTATATATAATATATATATATATGTGTGTGTGTCTGTGTGTGTGTGTGTGTGTATATATATATATATATATATATATATATATATATATACATATATATATAATTTTTAAAACAAATAATTATTTTAATTTAATTTTCAGTAATTTTCAGTTTCTGTTATGTTCTGTGTTTTTTGTTTGTTCTGTTTATACATTTAAAAACCTTTTTTTTAAATTTACAAATACAAAACAGAAACAATAATCAGAATCAGAATCAGAAAGGGTTTATTGCCATTGTCAATGAACAAAATTCACACACATAGGAACTTGTCTCGGCATTAAAGTGCAACATAAGACACTGATCAATAATAAAATGAGGACAATAAGAACAAAAACAGCAAAAGACAGACAATAATACAGACATTATACAAGTAGAGGGACAACAGTCTAAAATCTTCAGAGTGGGGTGATTGTGTGTGTGTGTGTGCGTGTTTGTACGTGTGTATGCATTCAAACAGAGTAAAAATGTGTTACATTATCATTACCATCATCACATATATCGTCGTACATGTAGATATAGTCATCTTTTTAAAGTAGCAATCACTCTATACCACTTCCCATTGTCATTGCATCTCTCTATATATAATATATACATATACATATATATAATATATACATATATATATAATATATACATATATATTATATATATACATACACATATATGCATACATACACATAGATAGATATAACATATATACATATACATATAGTACATATATGTGTCTGATAATCTCCCCCCGCATAATTTCTGCCACTTTTTTTTTTCTTTTTCTTTTTCCTGTGCCATGTTTAGTGTCTTAGGTGCATTAAAAGAAAGAGGACATTTTACGAGCGTCTCCACTTAGGACAGAGATGCTGTCTCAAATAACCTTACTAACCTGTGGTGCATTAAAAACACAGGAAATGATGGGGGGGATAACTGATAATAGTACAACAGCAGCAATGATAATGATGATGGGTATTTTAAAAAGTGATTGCTCCTGATGCCAAACTCCTGGACCAAGTGTGGGAATGTTGTTAATATGTTGTTTTTAAAAATATGTTTAATGTGGGTGATACCCTTTTCAGCCCATGTGGGGAAATTTAGTGTTTTTTTATTGCTTAAGAAGTCAGGGTTGTTCCAAAGTGGGGTGAAGTTAGATGGGGCAAGTGTGGAATTTGTGATTTGGTGAAATTTCCACCACGCTGTCAGAGTAGAGGCTATGGTTATAGCATTAAAGCATGTATGTTGTTTTATTGATTTGGTGAGAAATGGGATGTCAGCTATATTTAGTTCTTTGCATAATGATTGCTCTATTTCTAGCCATATAATATCAGATTGGGTAGGGTGGGTCCATTTGTGAAAGTATTGTAGTTGGCTAGCCAATGAGTAATATTGAAAATGTGGTGCTTCTAGTCCTCCTTGAGCTTTAGTTTAAGGGTTGAGTTTAATCCTTGGTGTTTTATTTTTCCAATAGAAGTGAGTGATAATTGAGTCTAGTGATTTGAACCAGGTGAGTGTGGGGTGGGTTGTGATTATTGAGAATAAATAGTTTATTTTTGGTCAAATTGTCATCTTTGTTGCTGCTATCCTACCAATTATGGAGAGGGGAAGGTTGAGCCATCGAAGTAAGTCTTCTTCTATTGTCTTTAGCAGTGGTATGAAGTTGAGTGTCACTTCTGACAGCCTGGAGGAAATCTTGATGCCTAGGTAAGTGATGTGATCATGGCATATAGGTATGGGTGATTGGTGGGATGCCACATCCCATTTGGTTTTATGTAGCGAGAGGATGGATGATTTATTCCAATTAATTGCATAATCTGTAATTTTTGAAAAAGACTGAATTGTTTTGATTATTTCTTGGATAGATGTTTGAGGTTCTTGTATAAATAGTGGTATATCGTCTGCATAAAGTGAGATTTTATTGGCCTGTGTTGTTTCAATACCTTTGATTGATGGGTTCAGGCGGATAGCTGCTGCCAGGGTTCAATAAAAATGGTGAATAGAGACGGAGAGAGTGGGCATCCCTGCCTTGTCCCCTGTGTAGTGTGAAGCTTTGTAACGTTAGTCCATTGGTTGTGACTGTGGCAGATGGGGATGTGTATAGAATCTTGATCCGGTTAATAAATGACCCTCCAAAACCAAATCTTTGTAGTGTGGTGAATAAATAATTCCAGTTGACCCTATCAAAAGCTTTTTCTGCGTCTAATGTGGCTAGGAGTGTGTCTTTCTGTTGTATTGATGAATAATGCATTAAATTATATAATCTGCGGGTGTTGTTGGATGCGTGCCTTCCTTTTATAAAGCCGGTCTGATCGGGATGAATGATATGTGGTATAATTTTTTCATTTCTATGAGATAGTGCTTTACTGCTCATTTTTATGTCAACATTCATAAGTGAGATGGGACGGTAATTAGATGTGAGTGTGTGGTCTTTGTTGGGTTTAGGGATGAGTGATATTAGGGCTGCGTTCATGTGAGATGGGAATGTAGCATTTTGTTTTATTTCTGTTATTGTTCTAGTGAATAGTGGGAATAAGGTTGACCAAAAATGTTTCTAGAACTCAGCAGGGAAGCCATCCGCTCCAGGTTCTTTATTATTTTGCATTTGATTCAGTGCAAAGTGTAGTTCTTTTTCAGTTTTTGGTGTTTCGAGAGTGTTGACTTGTTCCGGGTTGAGTTTCGGTAGGAGGGTTTTATCGAGGAATTGGTTTATGTCTTCTTGATTTGGGTCCAGATCAGATGAGTACAATTTAGAGTAGTATTCTTGACACATTTTGTTTATCTCGGCAAGTGAATTGGTTAGCTTCCCCGCTGAGTTCCTAATACAGGTTATAGCTGTTTTTTCTTTATTTCTTTTGATTTGATTAGCCAAATATTTTCCGGATTTATTGCTGTGGTGAAAAGTCTCGTGACGAGGTCTGTGAATAAGGAATTGGTTTTATGGATGGTTTCTGATGGATTATTTGCATGTAAGATTTTTAGTTATTTTATTTTTTCTTCCAGTTGATCGGAAGAAAATGGACTGAGTATGAAATAATTTTCCCCCGTGATACTGCTTTCCATGTTTCCCAAAGTAATGAGGTTAATGACTTCGCTGTCAAACTCTGGATCTTTTAAAAGAGATGTGTCTGTATTGGGGGTATGTTCCATGTGAGAGTTACTGGTGAGTGTTCGAGACCCATTTTAGTATCATTGAACATCAAAAACGAATTAATATCTTTTAATAAAAAATGTATTACTCATCATACAGTAAGAAACATAAGAGGGGAGTTGCAATACTAATTTCAAACCGAATCACTTTTTAACAGAGTTTTGAATGTAAGGACAAAGAGGGCGGATATGTACTGATTAAAGGAAGCATTAATAGAAAGGTTTTTATTCTACTAAATGTGTATGTTCCACCAGGGAGCGATACTACCTTATATACAGATATTATGGACCTGATTGTAAAACCACTCTGAGGGAACCCTAATTTGCAGCGGCGATAGAAATTTTTGCATCCATCCTACATTGGACGTGTCAAATTTGAGAGACACTGGAGGAACAATAATTAAGAAGTTCCGGAAATTAAAGAAGAATATAGGACTGATTGACATCTGGATGGAGATGAACCATAATGCACGCCAGTATACAATTTTTTCTAATCCGCATGCAGTTTATTCCAGAACATGCTATTTCTTTATCTTCAATAAAGACAGATCTAAAATCAATGAGGCAGATATAGGCACAATAGACTTAAGTGATTGTGCCCCTATCTATATTACGGTAGACTTGGAAAAAAGATGAAAAAACACGTTTCAATGCCAGTCTAATTAATGAACCGCTGTTTAAGGAAAAAATGTCCAACAACATTAAGATTTATCTGGAGGAAAATTATATTTGAGGAAACTTCCACGCCCATCCTTTGGGATAATTCTAAAGCAGTCTTGAGAGGACAAATTATAGTCATAGCCTAGGTAAAAAAGAAGAGAAAAAGAAAAAGCTAAATGATCTGCAAGAAAAATGTGCATTGTTGGAGGAAAATCATGCCAAAAAGGGCTAAAATGCTACAAGAAATTTAAAAGATAGGGAATTAATTATTTGACCTCACAGGAAATAGTTAAGAAATGCTCTTTACCAAATAAAGATATTATGAGAGTAGATCAACATTTTCTAAATGGCTATCTTGGAAAAAACAACAAGCTGAAAGAACCATTTTTAAAATAAGGGACAGGCAAAATTTTACCCAAACAAGACCAAATTCAATCAGCGTTTGAATATTCTTATAACAATTATTATTATTATTATTTTTTAAACATTCCAGACAATAAAGAAGATGCTATAAATTTCTTTCTGGACACCCTCAGAAGAACAAAATAAAATATTAGGAGCTGAAATAACAATTTGGGAAATACAAGGTGCAATCAAAAGATTAGAGAACATCATGTCAAAATGTATTTTTAGTAGTGGCACAACAATATTGTTTTTTAGCCGTTCTAAGGTGCCGTGAAAAATACATACAAAATGACACATTTGGCCGATGACCAATGAGAAAAGAAAAAAACTTGCAAAACTTGCTGTGCATAACTTTCCAATTGTTCCAATGAAGATATTTTAACTCATAGATATCAGTTTATTTTCAGATATTCTACACCAACCCACGCTACATCCTGTTTGGCCACCTGGTGCTAAACGACATGCTTCAGCTCTGCTTAAGCATTTCCATGTTTGTGATGAGCTACACCTCTCGTGACATGCTATGCCCTCTGTGCCTTATCCTCCTGTCTCTAAGTGTCCTGACCACACACAACACACCGCTAAACCTGGCCGTCATGGCGGTGGAATGCTACATTGCCGTCTGCTTCCCCCTGAACCATGTTCAGCTTTGCACTATCCAGCGCACCTATGCACTCATCGGGTGCATCTGGGCCATGACCACCCTGATCATTCTGCCGGACATCTTTATCCTGGTGGTCACCAAACCTCCAGAGTTCTTTACGTCTACAGTGTACTGTGAAAGAAGCAAGGTTTTTGAACACCCCGTCATCATGCTGAAGAGGGATGTCCAGTATATAGTGTACCTGTCCGCCGTCTGGCTCATCCTCATATACACATACACCCACATCTTCCTTGCGGCCCGAGCAGCTAAGTCATCCGCGCATAACTCCAAAAAGGCACGAAACACCATCCTTGTCCATGGTTTCCAGCTGCTCCTATGCATGTTGTCATACGTGGACCACTTCTTGTTGAATGTTCTGATGATTTGGTTCCTTCAGTACATCGTACACATCGCATTTGTCATATATGTGATAGTCCAGATCCTGCCACGTCTCATCAGCCCCATCGCGTACGGGCTGAGGGACAAAGTCTTCAGGCAGCACTTCACCAAGTACCTGGTCTTCACTGTCATCATCAAGGGTTAGCGACAGCAAATGCCCACTTATACATGAAATTGTTCTGGCTAAAATGCTATTTTGTGTTTGTCAAGATAGTTAAATTATGTTCTTAATATTATTAAATGAAATCCTGAAATATTCAAAATTATGAGGTCATTCATTCAATTCACAAAAGAAGGGGGTTGGGTCTGGAAGATTAAAAGGTAGAGTGAGGGGCAGGAGGGACGGGGTTTGAACACATATATTTGGGCCTTTGGGTGAGCATGATGCTGACTATGTACATTGAAATTCTCTCCACAGTGGGATAGGGTTTCAAATTTAAATGGGGTAATAAATGTGCTCCGGGATCCAATTAATTTTAAAAGTCTTATTAAGGGATGCAAAATCTATTACTTACAGGCTACCTTGGGGTTTGTTCTTCCAAAGGAATATGGTTAGGATTTGATTGGATTTATTGCATTCAGGCATTTATACCTAGAGCACAACAGCTCTGATGCGAGAATTGAACTGCCTGATAACACCCCTCGTATGCACTGTTTGGATTCTTGGGGCCAAGGTGGTGGATGATGTCGATGGCTTCTGGGAGGTGATCCCTTGCCCAAGGTAGCAGCTACTGACACAGCCTTCTGGCAGAATTTCTGTTGTTGAGACTAAGCTCGTCACCATTGTCGAAAGCTGCTTCCAGTTGAGGACAAAGATTTTCATGCATGTTGGTAATGTATTTTTAATTTATTTTTCTGGTCCATCGCTTGTGTCACTGGGAACCGGCTGGCAGTTTGTCATGGCCATGGTGAGTGTTAGCAGCAGGCGGGCCATGAAAAAAGGTGGGCTAACCTTTTCCATTCGTACCTACCTAACGTGACGTCCACAGACGATCAGACATTGATTGGGTAAAAGTGTTATTCTACAGCAGCAGCAGGAGAAAAAACACAGCTGTGTCCTCCGTAAAATATGCTGTGCACTACAGGAGTTTAGTTAACCATTTATAAATGTGAGACATAAAATGCAGACCACGGACATGAAGAGAGTTTCATAACATCTGTATGATCCCCAGGAGCAAAAACTAAACTGTCTTGGGTGAAAAAAGACCACACACTTAATTACGATAATAAACAAAAGTTGTGCTGAAGCTAGCCCAGCCAGCATCAACTGTTTCCTGTCCAGAATAAAGCCACTTGCTTTGAGACAAAGAAATTAAACAGAACACTGCACTTCTACTTAAGATTCATGTCCAAACGGTAGTATTATATTTTTTTAAATGCGGTGCAGTAGGTTAGATAAAGCAATGCAGAGAAGGTAGACGATAAACTGCACAGAAAGTGAGTTTACTGTAGTTACAATTTCCAGCAGCTTCACAGACTCTTCCAGCATGGATTATAAACAAATTCACGTGAAGATCTAAGGTTGTTTCATATTTTAATTTTCATAAAGAACCCTTCAAACTGGATTAATATTTTGTCAATTGACCCCGATCTGCCCCATCCATTAAAAAGGTTTTACAAACATGACGCAGCGAAACGGGTCCAAATATTGGCGCTCTGTCCAGTTTGTGTGTGCTCATTTCAGGTGTCAGTGGTCAGTGCACTCCATGTGCTCCCGGTCTGTCTCTAAACTAAAGAGCAGTGAGCAGAGGAGTTTGTATGAGCAGTGAAATGGACCCTGCTGTGTTTCAAAACTCTGAACCAAACTCATACTGTGGATGTGTTAGGGAATAAAAGACCAACAAACACACAGACCTGATGGAATGCAAACAGCTTGAGTTTGA
The DNA here is from genome assembly GCA_015082035.1 of Chaenogobius annularis. Taxonomy (NCBI): domain Eukaryota; kingdom Metazoa; phylum Chordata; class Actinopteri; order Gobiiformes; family Gobiidae; genus Chaenogobius; species Chaenogobius annularis. Next base: position 195,137 of record BJKM01000289.1, read on the forward strand.
GGGTTCTGCGCAGTATATTTGCTGTTCCTAGCACTGCACTTTTCTGGACTGAGATTTCTAATGTTTTTCCAGGGATCTGCTGTAGCCACTCCTCCAGTTTGGGCGTAACTGCTCCGGGTGCTCCTATGAACATGGGCCCAACTTCCACCTTCACCTTCCACGCCTTCTCCAGCTCCTCTCTGAGCCCTTGGTATTTCTCCAGTTTCTCGTGTTCCTTTTTCTTGATATTCGCATCACTTGGTATTGTGTGTCAACCACAATGGCTTTCCTTTGCTGTTTATCCACCACCACAACGGTTGGTTTGCCATTACCATTGTGTCAGTTTGTATCTGGAGGTCCCACAGGATCTAAGCTCGGTCATTCTCTACCACCTTTGGGGGTGTTTCCCACTTTGACCTTGGGGTTTCCGGTCCATACTCCGCACAGATGTCCCTGTACACCATGCCAGCCACTTGGTTATGGCTCTCCATGTATGCCCTCCCTGCCAACATCTTACACCCTGCAGTTATGTACTGGATTGTCTCAGGGGCCTCATTGCACAGCCTACACATTGGGTAGTCTGGTGTGGTAAATCGGGTTCTGCAGTCTTGAGCGACTGTTCTGTGAACCAGGAGCCAACCATGTGCCCACTTATCTTAGCCGCAATGATGCCTTACATGAGCTTCCATATTGTGTCGCGACAAGTCATTGGCTGATAGTTGGATGGGACTATACCCTTGGAGGTATCCTTCAGGATCAGGCTCGTACGGTTAGCCATTTAGGGTGAGTGAATCATGTCAGGTCCCGGTGCTGTCCACTTTTTCATACTTGAGACTCTTTCTTGGATGTCTGCCATGGTTACTGGATTCTATACTTTACTAGTACCTTTTAGTTTCCAGCCTTGGTGGGTCTACTCTGCTGTTATTACCCTAACATCGAGCGTACACTTTTGCTGAGTTGCCAACAGCTGGTTTATTCATCTGGCTTCATTACCTCTTGTGTACCTCTTTAGTCGGCTGGCCAAGGCTTGGAGCCTTTGTTTGGCAGTTTTGAGTGCATCAGTTGTGTGAAGCATGGTGGAAGAATGCGAACATGCTTCCCCAGCGACAGGCTCTGAAATAACATCACTCAATTAAATTTAATTCAATTTATTTATTTTTAACGCCCAAAATCACAACAGCGGTTGCCTCGAAGGGTGACAGTGTAAAACAGAATAAACAATGTTCGTAAGTCCTTGGTAATGTCCCAGCATCCCGTGTCCTTAGACAGATGCCCCTGATGTGATGTCCACACATCAAGGAGTTAAACAGCTGATTGCGCATGGGGTGCAGTGGAGATCCGAGTTTTTCGAGAAGCTTGATAAAGTGGAGATCAAGTGGACTCTTCCAAATATTGACAGGCCGAACAAAAAGTTTAGCCAGCCGTTTCAATTGAACACATGGAGAGGATTGCACCATCAACACCATCTCCACCACCCCCGGTGAAGATTTCAGCCCAAACATCAACTGCCACTCCCCCTGGGTACTCATCACATGCCCTGAACAGCCCCAGCAGAGGGTTCAGGCCTGGCATCACCCTCGTCTCCTCCCCTGCCCTCAAAGCAGCTCTGGATCCCCCCGGCTACATCTACTCCCACTCTCCTTTTCCTCCACCCCTTCCCAACCATCTTGAAAGTTTGATCAGTGTTTTATGTTGCACCTTAATGCCAAAACAAGTTCCTATGTTTGTGAATTTCTTTCATTGACAAAGGCAATAAACCTTTCTGATTCTGATTCTGATTCTGTTTGATTAAATCAGGCAGTAAGATGGTTCCGCTCACACCTAATATAGCAAGATCAAGCGTTCAATTCATCTTAATTTTTTTTAATAACGCCCAAACTCACAAAAACAGTTGTCTCGATGGGCACCAATGAAATAAAGAAACAGATTAAACAATGTTCACAGGAATTTGACCTGACCCAGCATCCCCTGCCGTGGCATAAACAAACTAAGCGAATGTTTAGGACCATGACCACTTATAGGGCCACATGCTCCAGTTACCGGAGCATGAGACAGAGAGAGCAAGACAGCATGTGGTGCTTTGCTTAAAACAAGCAGCAGGAAACCTGAACACTGTAAAACTATGATACACTGTAAAACTAGGCAACATGTGTGACTAACAAATAGTGCAGCTGCTCTCATTACGCACATAACGTGCAGTGCATGGGCATTAAGTGTTCCAAACACCATCAGTTTGACCAGTTAGAAATGAATGACAAAATGAACTATTTTTACAGAAGCTGGCAGTGACAGAAGCAAGGCAGTGGAAGGGAAAGAAGCAGTACAGGAGCAGGACAGGAGAAGTATTCCTTACCTGTGCCTGTTCTGCCTCTGTCCTACTTCTGGGACAGCCCCTGTCGTGCTCCTGTACTGGTCCAGTAACTGCTCTGATCCTTCCCCTCTTCTTTTCCTGTCCTGCGGCAGTCATTGCTCTCCTGCCGCTGCTCCTGCCACTTTGCTTCTTTCCTTCCTCTTGTCCTGCTCCATACAGTTCCTCCCTTGCTCCAGGTACTGCTACTATCACAGATGCTGATCCTGCTCCAGGGTACTATCATGTGGGACATGAGCAGGAGCAGATTCAAGCTCTAAAATATGTATAGTAATATAGTTCATGCTCAGCAAAAATGGTTACAAAATCTTGGACACTTTTTCACTACTCACAAAAAAACTTTTCATGGTCTGTAAATGCTAATCCTGCAAAAACCATAGAATACACTTTGAACTCAAAATACTATATGATCGACTCAAACTTTAAAAGATATAGTGTATAGATTAACAAGTCCTACTTGCTCAGCTAAAATGGTTCAAATATATTTTGTACTTATTGCACAACTCACAAAAAACTTGTCATAGTCTGAAAAGGCTCGGCTAAACGAGAAGACAAGGATCCAGCCTAGACTAACCAAGTCCTGGCTGAGAAGATTCAGGGCCGTATTTTGCCCCCGGAGGTAGCGTCAACGTAGGCGCAGCACATCACACATCGCAGTCAGCACAATTGATGACCTCGCAGGGCGTGGAATTCTAAATAAGAGGTGTGATTATGCCAAAATATGAGGGGGAGTAAAGCAACTTGAGAGCGTGGTCTGGTGCATTCTGTGAATGGCCAGAATCGTAAATAATAAACTTCAAAACTAGCGTTAATAATAGCTTGGGGATGTTTATGAGTTATATAGTTGCCTCAAGCATAAATGACCAATATTAACCTGAGTGGGATTTATATTTGAGAAGAAAGCGGTGCAGATGAGAGGAAACAGCCCTCTGTCCAGCCTGAAACAGGACACGCACACACGCGGAGGAGCTGCGGACACTAGTGATTCGAGGTTGTGTTTTGACGCACAGATCGCGATCTGGGCCAGACTGGACCTGCAGACTCATGTGTTCAGCTTCAAGAGGAACATCTATTTGGAAAATTTGGAATAAATCCTCACTGTCACATTCACATTCATATTCACACTCAATCTTTGTCCCACTCTGCATAAAATTGGCACAGACTGACAGCCAAACACGAGATCCGCACATAAGATGAGACTGAGCTGACCTCAGTGTGTGCTCTGTTCTCATGCCCTCCGGACCACGCAGCATCCCATAGAGCACTTAGGTCCGGTTAAATTGGCACAAGCCCATCTTGAGAACATACTCTGCGTTGTGCAAAACAAATAAAGGGGACTTAAATAAAGAAACAAAGCTCCGAGAATGCATTTCAGTATTTTATTTATTTATTTTATTTTTTCTATTTTGGGAACTCATTGAAAAACGGGAAATCAACCTGTTTTATTGCTCACTTCTTTCATTGCCTGGATATGAGGCCATGACAAATATCTCCCACACAGGTGGTGCTTTTGAATGCCACAGTTCTCAGTCATTGGTTCAAACACTATCACCATAGTGATGAGTCTGTCTCCAGGAGGGAGGTGGACCAGCTGGTGTCCTGGTGTAGTGGTAACAACCTGGAGCTCAACACCCAGAAGACAATGTAGACTTCAGGAGAGTCACAGTCCCTCAGACCCCCTCATCATGACAGACTCCCCCATCACCACCGTGGACTCCTTCCACTTCCTCTGCACCACCATCAGCCAGGACCTCAAGTGGGAGCCCACCATCAGCTCCCTCATCAAGAAGGCCCAGCAGAGGATATACTTCCTGTGGCAGCTGAGGGAAGCCAACCCCCGAAAAGCTGCTGGACCAGACGGTGTTTCTCTCGCCACATTAAGACACCGCGCAGGAGAGCTGTCCCCCGTCTTCACAGACATTTTTAACACCTCCCTGGGATCATGCCACGTACCAGCCTGCTTCAAGTCTGCCATCATTGTCCCTGTCCCCAAGAAGCCCCGGATCACTGGACTCAATGACTACAGGCCAGTGGCACTGACGTCTGTAGACAACGCCATCAACCTGGCACTCCACTTCATCTTGCAGCATCTGGACTCCCCGGGAACCTACGTCAGGATCCTGTTTGTGGACTTCAGCTCTGCATTCAGCACCATCCTCCCTGCTCTGCTCCAGGACAAGCTCTCCCAGCTCAACGTGCCCGACTCCACCTGCAGGTGGATCACTGACTTCATGACGGATCGGAGGCAGTGCGTGCGGCTGGGGAAGAATGTCTCACAGGGAGCTCCACAGGGCGGTGTACTTTCTCTCTTGCTCTTCTCCCTGTACACAAACTGCTTGCATTGATCAAGTTTGCGGACGACACCACCCTCATCGGGCTCATCTCAGACGGGGATGAGTCTGTCTACAGGAGGGAGGTGGACTGACTGGTGTCCTGGTGCAGCGGTAACAACCTGGAGTTCAACGCCCAGAAGACAGTGGAGATGACCTCAGGAAAGTCACAGCCCCCCATCCCCTCCTCACCATGACAGACTCCCCCATCACCACCGTGGACTCCTTCCGCTTCCTCGGCACCACCATCACCCAGGGAGCCCACCATCAGCTCCCTCATCAAGAAGGCCCAGCAGAGGATGTACTTCCTGCGGCAGCTGAGGAAAGCCAAGCTGCCAGTGCAGATGATGGTGCAGTTTTACACGGCCATCATTGAGTCCATCCTCACCTCCTCCATCACTGTGTGGTACGCTGAGCCACAGCCAGGGACAAACAGACTACAGCGCATGGTGCGCTCTGCTGAGAAGGTGATTGGCTGCAGACTTCCATCTCTGCAGGACCTGTACGTCTCCAGTGCTCTGGGATGAGCAGGTCGGATCACAGCTGACCCTTCTCACCCTGGACATGGTCTATTTAAACCACTCCCTTCAGGCAGGAGGCTACGGTTCATCTGGACTCATGAACACTTCTCAAACACCTGCCACTTTAACTGCAACTATTCAATCACTCACTGCACTTTCTGCACTCACAACTGTACATTTAACTGTAATTCTTGTGAATATAGTAATGCCTATTTTTATTTTTATTTTATTCTTAACGCATACCCTTTGGATTGAATATATGTTGTTTTTATTATTGCTCAGTGTTTAATGTTGCACCTTAATGCCGAGACAAGTTCCTATGTTTGTGAATTTTGTTCATTGTCAATTGCAATAAACCCTTTCTGATTTTGATTCTGATCTGCAAATTTAACTGTACATTTTGTGTACATACTAAGTCTATTTCTAATCTTATAGTAAATTGCAATTGTTTTCTTGAATGCATGCCTTATTTGATATATCTTGCTTTTATTATTGTTCATTGTTGTATGTTGCGCCGAATCACCAAAGCAAGTTCCCAGCCTGTGAATTTTGTTCACTGACAATGGCAATAAACCTTTTCTGATTCTGATGAGAGTGTTTCAATAAGCAATGTAACATGTCCCAGACATTATCAGCCGCAGAAGTCTGTTTCTTTGAAGAAGACAGGTCAGCTCTCCTCCAGCGTGGGGTTTGGTGGACATTAAGTAAATGTCCTCTGCATTTGACTCATTTTATGTATCTGCCTGTTCTCAACAGGAAACAGTTCTATGACCCCAGCAATGACTGTCATTAGACAGTAAACTGCAGAGGAAAAAATAAAAAATTCTATATAAATATAATGTATAAATAATTGTCAATACAAATGATATTGTTAGAAAATACTACCAGTCAGTCTATAGGCATATCAATAACAGATACGGAAGGTATCCACAATCATATCAGCACAAATGTTTTAAATTATTGTACATTTTAATTAATTTAACAAACATTTGGACAAAGTCCAATAAGTAATATGTATTTCTTAATCCTAAACATTCAGTGAATATAAAAGGAGCTATTTATTCCATTTCATCATCCCCTGAATTAAAAGCATTAGTTTGAGAAGAGGAAGAGTCCTGCCCGGTGGTCGAGTGGTTAAGGCGCAGCACAGTATGCCAGGCTCCAAGTGCAGCCAGTGCAGCGTTGTGAGTTTGATTCCCGACTCTGATATTTACTGCATGTCCCCCCTTCTCTCTCATCCCCCATTTCACACCCCTTTCCTGTCAATAAAGCCTATGGGCACAAAATCTTGAGGAAGAAAAAAGGCGGAAATGGAGTCGGAGAGTCCGAGACTGTGGAAGGGAGCGGAATTCAAAGAGAGAGAAAAGGACGGGGTACTAAAAGAAGGTCCAGCGGTGCGAGCAGTCTGGAGGAGGATGAAAGTTTTGTCTTTGGGATGATCACAAATAAAATTTGGGGAGAAAAACATGATGTGGGAGGGTCGTTGGAAGTAAAGAATCTCGCGAGAAATGAGGTTGGTGAGGGTCATTAGAACTGACATGGTGGTGACTGAATGGAAGTCTGAACAACAGATGGATCAAGCATTGCAGATTGAACGGTTTCAAAAGAATATTCGTGTGGAGTGTTTTTTGACTGGAAGCCGAATGGACGAAAGACAGAGGGAGTGATTGATCGTACCATTGTCATTGAATGTGGATAGATTTGTGTATGTTGTGGATGGTGTGTGTGGAGTAAAGAGAGCGGCCAGCTACAGTTTATTTAGATCATGAGTGTTACAGAATAAGACCATTTGAGAAAAGGGCCTTTATGGTGTTATTGTGTGGTGTTGTGTGTGTGTGTGTGTGTGTGTGTTTTGTTGTTGTTGACGGTTTAGCAATATAACACATATTTTGAAGACTACGGTAGGTGGCGGTAAAGGGACATTTTATGGATACTAACGAAGAAGAAGGTGGGGAAGAAGAAGAAGACGAACAACAACTCCATCCATCACGTGACCAGTCCGGATGTGTTGTTACGGGACTGTCCGCTGTTCGATCGCCCTGCCACCCGCACATCACTGAGCACACACCGGGAGGATGCAGCTCCGCGCAGACGAGGCCGCGTGTGGTGGAGAAGGCCGTGCGCCTCGCCATTGAGTCGGTCATGAACGTGCTTGTGTGCCGTCAACAGCGCCCGCACCAACGAGCTTCAGCGGCTGGTGACGGACAGAGAGCAGGAGATCCGCAGGCTGGAGGACCGAGTGCGAGGAGACCGAGGGCGAGCTGCGGCTTCTGCGGCGTTGGTGGTCCCCGGGCCGGGCCCCGGAGCAGAGCAGCGGCGCGGAGCCGGACAGGGAGAGCAGCGCGGAGCAGCGGGAATCACTTAGTGTCAAGTGGTCCGCGTCTCCCGTGAGCGATACTTTATTTCAGTCCCTCTTTTGAGGCTTGTCAGGCCCCTGTTCCTCTTCCCTCGAATGTCTCATTTTTTTGGATTGATGCCACATGATTTGTAGCCTGTGAGATTTACAGACTCTGGGCGCATTTACAAATAAAACATGATTGTACGGCAGTTTTTCATACTGGTTCTCTACAGTGCACATTTGCTTAATGTTTTGTCAAAAGTGGGTACATTTTGGTCCTTTAAATCGTTCCTTGGTTAGAACTACTGTTAATGACCCTCGTTTAGCCAAAGGTCAGACCTGGAGTATTTTGTTATAGATCTAGTATTTATCCGGTGGTACTCCAAAGCCATGTCATCTTAGGTGCAAGTACTGAAATAGCCACCCTATTCGTTTCTGGCAAAGAAATTGGCTAGACTGGCTTTCACTGGCACACCAATCAACACAAGCCCAAATACACTTTACAGTGAGCACTGAGTTTTGAGTGCACTTTCTTCAAATAATACTGGACCGGCCAATGTGTCTGTGAAGTTAAAAAACATAAGCATACTTAATTCTATTACATAATTGCTTTTCGTAGCTTTATTTTCTCCCACCAAATATTGTCAGTTATCTGTGTGTTTGTGTGTGTGTGTGTGTGTGTGTGTGTACATACACATTATTATATTGTGTATATATACACACATATATATATATATATATATATATATATATATATATATATATATATATATATATATATATATATATATATATATATATATAAATAATGTATTGTGTATCATCTTACATGCAAACAGAGGAGCTAAAGAAACAATTGGTCCTGAAAATACAGTCTTCAGTTCAGAGCCTTGTGTCAAAGGTCTGCGTGTTGTACTTCATAATTAATCCACATCCAGCCTCAGTCTGCAGTGTCCACGTGAAGTTGAGGCCGAACAGATAATATGAACCAAACTTCGACATAGATCTCGTGCTTAGTCTTGGTAAAAGCGTACTCTCTCAGTAAATGTGTTGTGGTCAAAATCCAGTGTCTGGCTGCCTTGATGATGTGGAGAAAACAAAAGTGAAACCTTAAGCGCCTGTTGATCCATGTGAGCGTGTGAATCCGCTTTACGGCGCTTATTCACTGAACAGTGCATAATTTAACACAGATTTAACACAGTCAAAACGTTATGAAATGTAGGAAAAGCAGTTTTGGCCCAATTTTAGCACTGGAAAAAGAACCGTTCAGGAACCTGTATCAAATAGCAGGTACCCAGCCCTATTGGTTATACTGATGTGTTTTTGGGTTTGTTGCAAATAAGAGCCATGGGGCGTTAAAGGGTTCAAATGGGCACCTGAGCAGAATCCAACAGATAAAACATGAATCACAAATCTGCTCACTATGTTTGTCATAAACATCAGATTCTTCGCCAACATTGGTCAATCCTACTCTGAGTCCCCTGCCCCCGGGGTATCAGGCCTCTTACCTCTCTCTGTCTCTGTCCAGTGGCTCTGCTGACTGGACCTCCTTCTCAGGACCCTCCTGATGGGATGGAGCTGGACCAAACCTGCTCATCCAAGGACCGGAGTGATCCCCAGCCGCCCCCCTGTCCCCCAGAAGGACATGCCCAACCAGCGCCCCTCTGTCCCCCAGAAGGACATGCCCAACCAGCGCCCCTCTGTCCCCCAGAAGGACATGCCCAACCAGCGCCCCTCTGTCCCCCAGAAGGACATGCCCAACCACCGCCCCTCTGTCCCCTAGAAGGACATGCCCAAGCACTTCCCCTCTGTCCCCCTGAAGAACATGTTCAACAGGAACCTAGCTGTCCATCTGATGGTCCAGGCCCACAGGAATCGCACTGTGCCATAAACAAGCAGGTCAAACAGGAGCCACACTATCCCAGTCCGGCACAGATAAAGCAGGAGCCCTTCTGTCCTGACTATGGACACGTCCAACCGGAAGACATCTCTTCAGTCTTCCTCCAGAGGGACCTGAATGAGGACATGTCCAACAGAGTCGAGGGTAAATGCATATTAAGAGATGGAATAGAGTTATAGAACAGTTTTGTTTTGAATACACAAAGGAACAAAGAACAGCGCACAGAGAGATAAAAGTAAGCAAAAGCCATCCACACATTTATCCCATCTAACCTAGTGACCCAAAGAAACACTTATCAATACAAAATTCTTAATTACCGTATTTTCCGGACTTTTAGCCGCTCCCCTATATAAGCCGCATTTGCTCTATTTTTAAAAAAACGATAATAAAACAATACATAGGCCGCACCTTTTGTATAGGCCGCAGAACAAACTCTTTCCTTGACTTTTGGTCATCGCATGAGCTCTCCCCGCTGTCCTCCTCCGTCCCTCCAGCGTCTCACCGTACATTCATTGATGTTAAGCTGGCGTGCAGCGCGCGGTTCCTAGCAAGATCGATGGCCTTCAGCTTAAAACTTGCTTCGTACGAATTCTTCGTTTGTGTTCCATAAATGATGGGGCAAGAATTTGAAAATAATTTATAGTGTGTTAATTTTGTCGTCCGTGTTCTATTTGCTAGCTGAATAAAAAAGCAAACTCTGCTTCTTTGCGTTAACTTTTCTTAGTTTTGATTCTAATTCCGGTTAGTTCGCCCCTAGCGGTGAAAGAAAAAAACACACACAGAAAAGCCGCAGCCTCTAAATAAGCCGCATGGCTCAAAACATCTGACAAAAGTAGCGGCTAATAGTCCGCAAAATACGGTAATTCCACTTTTGAACATCAAATAAGACCTGTGGTGTTCAAAAGGTCTTATTTTTTGTGTGAACTTTCCTATATTATCACGAGGGCCCACAGTTCTAATTTCCTTTCAATTGTGTGTCCGTGTCCCTCTGTATACTAATGAGGGATTCACCCATACCCTTGTCTTGCCTCCTCCTGTGTGTGTCAGGAGTCTATACTGCCAGGTGTGGTGGTTGAGAATCTTCCTGTTGATCAGTAGCGTGTACGTTCAAACTTCAGAAGAGATGGATGTCGGTGTAATCCCTCATTTGTCCTGGAGTGTTCCATTGTAGAAAAAGATTCAGTTGTAGTCATCTGGACTATGTTTTTCGAAAAAGAGAGTCCAGATGACTACAACTGAATCTTTTTCTATTTCAGAAGAAATGGTTGATACACTGGGTACTACAACTAGTCTAGGGAAGTAAGTCGGTACATTTTATTTGTATAACGCCTTTCCATAGCGCATCACAGATTAAAACAAAATCGCAAACATTAAAAATACTACACAGATTAACACAATAATGAAAATAAGTAGGAATGATGATAAAATATGATAAACTCAGGGAACGGCAGTCTAAATAACTGGGTTTGTAAACTCTTTTTAAAATTGATGCTGGACTCCGCCATTCTTAGCTTGGGCGGAAGCTAGTTCCAAAGTCTGGATGCGAAATTTTTTACACCTTTTAAGACGGTTTACAATGCTTTTATTGAGTTTGCCTTTTATTTATAAAATACATTGTTCCCTCAGACATCCTGGGACACTGCGAGCTGTGGCAGAGTGCATCTCTTGAGGCAGAGGACGCTTCGGTCTCTGGCCTCGTGTCTGTCCCACACACTGGGCCTGTTCCGAGTCGGTGAGTACTGCCTAACCGTCTCTCTCTGACGATCTGGGGATGCGTCAGGGGCTTCTACATCCATGGAAATAAAGTTCAGAAAAGACACAGGTGAAAAGGAATCTGGAATTTCATTATATCAATTTAAAACTTTTGTTCTTTACACACACAAATGTATGAAAACATTTGAATGTAAAAATGTCCATGTCAAGATTTTCATGTAGAAATACGGCATTTTATGTGTAAAAATAAATGGCAAAATCTGAAAAATTGACAGAGTGATTTACAGAAGGGATTTTGGATATCTTATTTAGCTCCTTGAATGAACTCAATCTGACTGAAAATATCAAATTTTGAAAAACAAGTTTTAGATTTTAAACTTGAATAAACTAGGCTCGGAGTTGGCTAGCAACATATCCTTGTCTATGTTCTGTCAAAATCTTGTTAAGTCCGAGACTGTAAAGTTTGGTGTGTGTAGGAGATACCTTAATACTAAGACTATCAGGATTTCAGAACTACTAGAACTCCCAAGTCGTCAATTTGACGGTTGCGCTCTGGCGATGACGTAATCAAAAGAATGATTCTTCTAACACGCTAAAAATTGGTCTATTAGCCTCTTTAATGAATATTATCATTATTCAGAGTGCGAAGTTGACCAGCCTCAGCGGGAGGAAGGAGGAAGAGGAAGAGGGTTGTTTGCGATAGCGAAGCCGTTGTTACAGAGAATATACATACATTCGTTGATCTGGACCCATCTTCCTAAAAAAAAAAAAAAAAAGCCAGCCAAATGCTATTATAACACAGGATTCGTAAATACCTTGGATAATGTTGCCGTTGCCAAGAATATGAGGCAATGTTACCGGGGCAGCTGAAGCAACATTTTTACCGGCTTCTTTTTGTGGGGGCTTGTTCTTCGTCCTCCAAATCGCTTCCTGGTTCGACTGAGCTGCCCAAAACCCACGGGTCCTCGAGTCTGACTCGCCTTCACCTCCCGAATCAACCTCAATGTTATGAAGCATTGCCAGGGCCTCTTGTTCAAATCCATTTTACCTTTAGCTTTGCTGTGAGACACTAAAGGTGACGCTGTCATCCGCGGTGTAATTAATAGAGTCGTCACATTGACGGATGTGGGAGTTAGAGGAAAGAATGACTCAGAACTCGTTCTAACGCTTTTATTTCAGTTGAATTGCAATATTGGGATGATATAGACAAAGGTAAAGGAAAAGTCCAGAGCAACGTAACCAGAGTAATTAGACGTACAATTCTGAAAACTGTCAAATTGACGGTTTTGGGAGTTCTAGTGTTAAGGGCTGATCTGTCTCTGTGGAGAAAAATGCATTTTAAGAAAACGGCCCTTTGAAGTTACAAAGTGTGTGTGTGAGAGGGGCACAGGCAGACGTGTGTGTGTGTGTGGGGGGCAACTGAGGCAGACGTGTGTGTGTGTGAGGGGGACAGAGGCAGACGTGGGTGTGTGTGTTGAGGGCACAGAGGCAGACGTAGTGTGTGTGTGTGTAGGGGCACAGAAGCGGTTTGTTTGGGGGGCACAAGCAGACGTGTGTAGGTGAGGGGGCACAGAGGCAGACGTGTGTGTGAGGGGGGCACAGAGGCAGCGTGTGTGTGAGGGGCATGAGAGCAGACGTGTGTGTGTGGAGGCGCACAGAGGAAGAGAGTTGTGTGTGAGGGGGGCACAGGGCAACGGGATGTGTTGTGAGCTGTGTGTGCGTGTGAGGGGGGAGCACAGACGTGTGTGTGTGTTGTGTGTGTGTGAGGGGGCACAGAGGCAGGCGTGTGACGTGTGTGTGTGTTGTGAGGGGCACAGAGGCAGACGGTGTGTGGTGGAGTGGGGCACAAGGCAGATGTTGTGAGGGGGCACAGAGGCAGACTGTGTGTGAGGGGGCACAGAAGCAACGTGTGTGTGTGTAGGGGGCACAAGAGACGTGTGTGTTGGGGTACAGTGTTGTGTGTGTGTGTGTGTGTGTGTGTGTGTGTGTGTGTGTGTGTGTGGTGGGCACGGAGGCAGACGTGTGTGTGTGAGGGGCACAGAGGCAGAACTGGTGTAGGGGACAGAGGCAGACGTGTGTGTGATGGGCACAGAGCAGACGAGGGCACAGGACAGGTGTGTGTGAGGGGGCACAGAGCAACGTTGTGTGTTGGGGGGCACAGAGGCACGACGTGGTGTGTGTGTGGGGGCACAGAGGCAGACGTGTGTGTGTGTGTGGGGAGGGGCACAGAGCAGACGTGTGTGTGTGTGTGTGTGTGTGTTTGTGTGTGTGTGTGTGGGGGGCAGAGGCAACGTGTGTGTGTGTTGAGGGGGGCACAGAGGCAGACGTGTGTGTGAGGGGGCACAGAGGCAGACGTGTGTGTGAGGTGCACTAGGCAGACGTCTGTGTGTGAGAGGGGCAACAGGCAGACGTGTGTGTGTGTTGTGAGAGGGCACAGGCAACGTGTGTTGAGGGCACAGAGGCAGACGTGTGTGTGTGTGTGTGTGAGGGGGCACAGGGGGCAGGCAGACATGTGTGTGTGAGGGGGTCAGAATGTGTGCTCACATCTCCCCAAACATCTCACCCCTTCCAAACGGACGCGCCCCACACTTTGAGAAGTTCTGTTGTGCGGATGTGAGTGAAAGTAATTAAAAATGTTGGACCAGATTGGACAAATGTGAAGTCTTTATGCGGAGAGAGCGTATTTACCACTACTGGCCTGTAGATGGCACGAGGGTTAATGGATGTTATGAGAAATTATAGCTACAAAGTTTTAGTGCTAATGCTAAATTAGAAGCCCCTGAACGTCTCTCAGCCCCCCTTGCCCCTGATCTGTTCTTTGACCCGCTGGAGACTGGGACAATGGAAACATTTTGTTTGGTTGTTTTTAGCGCAGGGGTTTCCAAACTTCTTAGGCCGGGACCCCCAAAATAACCATGAAACCGACTCGGGGCCCACACAGCTATTTAAATAGATGTCTGTGGTAATGTTAAAACTTTTAAAATTAGGTTTAATTGTATTTATTTTAGTGGTCTATTGTTTCATCTGGCCCAATTTCACTAAAACTGACCGTTATCAATGAAAAAAAGAGATGAAATACCGTGTCATAATTGTAATATTATGTCTTGAAATCACCTCGCAACCCCCCGGGGGGGTCCTGACCCCTACTTTGGAAACCACTGGCTTAGTGCGCTGAGTTCTTGGTGCATGTAGACATAGTGAAGCTTTGACCAGGACATGTCCCTGATCTTTTTCTCTGTGTCCCCCTTGTTCCTCCCATGGTCCTCCGTGTCCCCCTTGTCTATTGCCTTTTTGTCCCCTGTCTGTCCCCCTGTGTCTCTGGCGTCCCGTCCAGGAGCAGAAAGGTCTGCGTCTCCAGGAGAGAGCAGTCTGAGGAGGCCATGAGACGGCGAAGGGCCTCATGGAGAGCAGCGTCCCGGAGGTATTACGCCCGCAAGATGGCCCGCCTCCAGACACACACTGCCAGCACCGGCCCAGGCACCTCTAGCTCTCAGTACCCCCCCTGCTCCGGGCCCCGTGGGGACATGCATTTACAGCTGCACAGACAGCCGTGGGGTGTGTCCTCCAGGGGGTACTCTTCATGTGAACAGGCCCTTCTCCACCACCAGCCGCTCCATCAGGACATACACAGAGAGCTCCAGGACCTGCCCAGACCCCCACACAGCAGCTGATGATGTCATGTACAACTGAAGGACTTGGACCAGGACATAAGCCACAATTCCACTGGTTTGCTTTGGGGCAGATCGGTACAGCCCAAAAGTGACTCCACTGTCTTAAGTCAACTGCCCGGTCCGTTTGAGTGATTAAACCCGACCAAACCGGAGCAAACCGGATGCATTACATAATGAAAGAAACTCACTTTCCTTGGTACCTTGTCGAATACAAAATACAAATAAAACAAACACATTATAGCCCAATAAAATGCAAATAAAACATTCAATAAAACAATAAAATTAACGAATACAGAAACACTTAAACATATAATATGGGACAAAATCATGCAAAACAAGAGCACTGGTTCTTTGGGAAAGTGCTTTGAATTCATTAAAAGAGTCAGTGAGACTCAGGAAAGCTGGAGGATTTAACTTAAGGTGCATGTTATAGGTCAAACGGGGAAACCTGAGGAAACTCCCCCAGACACTGAGACAACCTTCTTCTATGGTGTAACTAAGGAACTTGAATTACAGAAAGTCATAAAACCTTGGAGATTCTTACCAATATATAAGCATTTTAAATAGTTCCACAAATATACATAGTTTTTTAAGCTTATGGGGGGGAAAGCAAATAGGAATTTTGCTTCAGGAACCATGAACTAAAAGACTCGGAGCCCAGCCAGTCACTGATGCTTCTGCTGGAAGAACTGCTGTTAATTCTACATAAATCACATCATTTATCTTTGCCTTGTTAATATGTATTTATTTTGTTAAAAACCACGAATAAAAATAAGTGTTTACGATGTATCTTGTCATTCATTCAACACCTTATTTGTTATGCCTGTCATGTTTTATCACAGTTTATATTTGACTATAATTCATTCTTTCACCTCACCGCCAAAGCAAGTTCCGAGCATGGATCTATTAGGTTCCGAGTTACTGAATTTTGTTCACCGACAATGGCAATAAAGCTTATACTGATCCTGATTTGTGTTTACTGATGAAACCCTTCTCCCTTTGGACATTATGAATTGAAGGTTTGTATGTTGGTCATTCTATGAAAACTGCCTTTTGGCCATCAAAGATTTTGAAAAATGTATATTGAACTTCAAATTTGAACATATCCACACTATAAAGGCCACAATTTACTGTATTTTCTTCAATGTTACTAAGTAAATATATTTTCTACAATTGAATTCTCCTTTCTAAAGTGAAAATGAAACACTAACATTTTTTCCACTAAACAATGTGTGACGGAGCATTAAGGTTAAGCTTTACAAGCCTCATCTACAATAAAACAAACTAGATATTAAGTAAGTTGGGAACTTTTTAAAGTTTCCACTCCACAAATGTTCAAGTGAAGTTACTGTAACTTATGATGTACTTTTAAGAAACGGTAATTGTTGTTATAACCATCTAAAGTTGACGTGACGGGGTGGTTAGTCAAAAATGTGGACACAAACACATCATTTTTTACAGAAAGGAATAGAACAATATCAGGAAATGTACATTATGAGTTCATTTTAAGACATTAAAACAAAAACACCAAAAAGGTTTGATACAAATATAATTTTTGTTGAAATATAAAACAAAATTGCAAATATCAAATTTCGGACATGGAAAAATGTGCAATCTTAACACAAAAATGAATCAAAACTTAGGTTTACTCTTCAAGAATAACAAATGCCAATATATTATATGATTTAGAACACCCCAAATAAAAAACTCAACCTTAAAAACTAAAATTGAGACTATTATTAATTCTGCCACCATCAAAGTCTGAGGTCTCAAAGGACATTCATTGTTCGGTGTAAATGTAGCACTCTCCTCGTTTGTAGGAGCATTAGCATTATGGCAATGACTATGACATGACTAATGCAGAAGAACTGGTCGTTTATGGAGCTTGGGGCTATGAATAACACACAGGTCAAATGTAAATTAAATATTGTATTGGGGTGTAGATAGATAGAGTGATAACAAATATATAAATAACAAATAAAGACTTAAATTTCCTTTAGAGTTCAATTCATGTAATCCTTGAGTTCAGTGTATATAATCCTTTGTTGGGCATGATATATATAGCCGTAATCCAAGGATAAATGAGAACTTTTCCTCCCAGCTCGCCATCAGTAGTTCATATAGTTCAGTTATTTGGGGTCAACACAAAAACCTGACCGCTGAATCAGATTAAATTGAAAGTAGAAGTAGGTGATTGATAATGGGCCATGTTGCCAGACCAGATGCCAGCGCTCACAGTAATCAGAGATATGTCATGAGCATCACTTGCGAATTACGTAATTGGGGTTACAGGGTCCCCCCTAACTCAATGTGCGTCCATGTACGTTGACCGGGCTGGCAGCGGATGGCAGATGATTGGGTGGCATTAGCAGTGTCATTTGTCTCTCTTGGATCATGGCTAAATGCAGTACTCAGCCCATGGAAAAACACGTGGAGGCTTTTCAGGAGGGGATGACCCAGTTTATCATACCGCAGCCTGTCCGGTGGCACTCGAAGTCTGGTTGGCCGCCTTTCATGTTGATCAGATTCAGGACTAGACGGTAAGGCTGGTTCAGGACTAGACGGTAAGGCAGGTTCAGGACTAGACGTTAAGGCAGGTTCAGGACTAGACGTTAAGGCAGGTTCAGGATTAGAAGGGTAAGGCTGGTTCAGGATTAGAAGGGTAAGGCAGGTTCAGGATTAGAAGGGTAAGGCAGGTTCAGGACTAGAAGGGTAAGGCAGGTTCAGGACTAGACGTTAAGGCAGGTTCAGGACTAGACGTTAAGTTAGCAGGTTCAGGACTAGACGTTAAGGCAGGTTCAGGACTAGACGTTAAGGCAGGTTCAGGATTAGAAGGGTAAGGCAGGTAGGACAGGTAAGGCAGGTTCAGGACTAGACGGTAAGGCAGGTTCAGGACTAGACGGTAAGGCAGGTTCAGGACTAGACGGTAAGGCAGGTTCAGGACTAGGGTAAGGCAGGTTCAGACTAGACAGGTAGAGGCAGGTTAAGGCAGGTTCAGGACTTAGACGTTAAGGCAGGTTCAGGACTAGACGTTAAGGCAGGTTCAGGACTAGACGTTAAGGCAGGTTCAGAGACTAGACGTTAAGGCAGGTTCAGGACTAGAAGGGTAAGGCAGATCCAGGATTAGAAGGGTAAGGCAGGTTCAGGACTAGACGGTAAGGGAGGCAGGTTCAGGACTAGAAGGGTAAGGCAGGTTCAGGACTAGACGTTAAGGCAGGTTCAGGACTAGACGTTAAGGCAGGTTCAGGATTAGACGGTATAAGGCAGGTTCAGGAAGGTAGGCAGGTTAGATAGAAGGTAAGGCAGGTTCAGACTAGACGTTAAGGCAGGTTCAGGATTAGAAGGGTAAGGCAGGTTCAGGACTAGACGGTAAGGCAGGTTCAGGACTAGACGGTTAAGGCAGGTTCAGGACTAGACGGTAAGGCAGGTTCAGGATTAGAAGGGTAAGGCAGGTTCAGGACTTGACGTTAAGGCAGGTTCAGGACTAGACGTTAAGGCAGGTTCAGGACTAGACGTTAAGGCAGGTTCAGGACTAGACGTTAAGGCAGGTTCAGCGGAAGGTCTCTCGATCAATTGTTCTACATAATCAGAAGAAAATGATTCTGTATAAGCAGGTAAATCAGTCACGCCTCCCCTTTCTGGAAGTTCTTGTGGCTACCTGCTAGCCCCTCTACATAAGGAATATTAGTTACCACAGGCAAAACAGAAGAGGACGTTGGAATCTCGACGGTTGTATTTCTGAACTGTCATCAGGAAAATCTGGTGACGTAAGCTCCTTGTTTCTTTTTGGTGGTGCCGGTGTGAGCTTAAGTGCAGCGGTTAGGTAACAATAAGGTAAAAGCAGATCTCGATGGAATGTGTGGAGTGACCGGTCTTTGTGCACTGGAAGAGATCCTGCTCGTTTTAAAACAATATAAATGTCTGACTCCCATTTATCAGCCACTTTGTCTTTTCCTCGAAGCTTCACATTTCTGACAAGAACCTGATCACCAACTTGCAGCTCTGAGGCCGTTACATGTTTGTCGTAGCGTGATTTATTTCTCTCCATAGCCTTCTCAAAATGTTCCATTGCTAGCTGGTAGCTCTTTTCAAGCTCTTTTCATAACGATCATCAGTTTTGACCAGGAGGAGGCAGAAGTTTATTGCGCCCACCTCTATCTGAAAGCTGACAAAAATTGCACTTAATATAGCACTTTTTTACTTACTTACTCGATTGTAAATGATGAAATCACACTAGTAAATCCATACCTGCTACTAAGCAACCATGTTGTTGTACACTGGCCAAAACTCGTCACGAAAATTATTATTCAATAAAAATATATGAGAACATTTTTCTTTGGATACGTTCATATTAAATAGTCAGAAAATGTGTTTTTTTGTAAACGTTTGGAGTCTTCCTGGTTTAATGTCATCAAAGTTTCAGAACTCTGCTCTACCCCCACCACTGTTCTACTCAAGCATGTATTTACAACAGGTATTATCCCACCAAATAAAATCCAGCTTCGATTTTCATCTACGCACTTTAAGTTGGTTTAAAGAAATAAACCCGTCACTGACCAAACTCCCACCCTGCTGGCTCCCACCCTGACTCCCACCCTGACTCCCACCCTGACTCCCACATGGGAAGCCGCAGATGGAGGCTTCTTCTATGCTCAAGTTAAATGGGTGAAATGCTGCCATCTGCAGTCCAAAAAAATACATATCAGACATACGACAAGCGTTTCAGAGGGATTAATTGTAGGCACACAGCTTTAGGTGCATGGTGGCAGAGTAGTTAGATCTCTCGCCTCCAAATAAGGAGATCATGGGTTTGAGTCCCAGACCAACATCACAAGACCTCTCTGGGTGGAGTATTTCCCGTGTTACCGTGGGTTCTCTCCAGGTTGGAATGAATGGTGAGAGAATGGTTGTCCCTGCAATAAGCTATCTAATAACAAAATAATATAGAATTAAATAAAGTAGGCTTTATTTAGTGGGTGTTTAATAGCTGCCCATACACAGCCCACAAACTAAATCCGATAATTTAGTTTATTAAAATATACAGTGGATATAAAAAAGTCTACACACCTCGGTTTTGTAATGTAAAACAAATATAACCTGTTATATGATTCAGTTGGGTGTGTATATCCTCTTATAACTGGGGATGTGGTTTTTCAAATGTTAATAAGAGTCAATACACTCCTTCCATCATTTAAATAGCCTCTGATTAACCCCCAATAAAGGTCAGATGTTCTATTCTATATCTATAGCCAGGCTAACAAACTGTCACAGTGCAGTAGAGCCCTCAATCCAGCTACTCTCAGCTCTAATTTTCTTCTATTTATAACAATAAAATAAAAACAATCAGAGATAAATTAGATGAAACTACTCCCACTATTAGCCCTGAACAAGCCCAAGCTGTAAAACTAGAGTCCCATATAAATCCATCAGTAAGACTGAACAAAGGTTCACTGCTGTTGATCAAGCAGAGAGAACTTCAGCCATTATGTCCTAAAACGTCATCTTGTATTCTAGACCCGATTCTAAGCAGACTCCTCAAAGACATTCTCCCCTAATTATAGATTATATTCTTAATATAATAAATACTTCACTAAAAAGTGGTTATGTTCCACAGTCCTTCAAACATGCAGTCATTAAACTGCTTCTGAAAAAGCCTAATCTTGATCCTGACCAGTTGATAAACTACAGACCTATTTCAAATCACCCCTTTGTCTCTAAAATCCTTGAAAGAGTTGTAGTTAAACAGCTTTGTCGCCATCTACAGGACGATAACTTATTCGAAGTCAGTCAGAGTTCAGAGCCCACCACAGCACTGAAAAACTAAACTAGTCAAATGATTTGTTTTTAGCTGCTGCTGATGGACTGGTCTCAATCCTGGTTCTATTGGACCTCAGTGCAGCGTTCGACACAATCGACCACAACATTCTACTGCAGAGGTTAGAATCTGATGTAGGTGTCAGAGGCCCCGCCCTCAGCTGGTTTTAAATCCTACCTATCGGATAGGTACCAGTTTGTTAATGTAAACCAGAGCTCCTCACCCTGTTCTAAAGTAACCTACGGTGTGCCACAGGGTTCAGTTCTCGGTCCAATTCTGTTTACTCTTTATATGCTGCCGTTAGGTAACATTATCAGAAAGCATAGCATTAACTTCCACTGCTCTGCAGATGACACACAGCTGTATTTATCAATGAAACCCGATCAGACCGATCAAGCAGACAGACTAGGTTCTTGTGTGAAGGATATAAAAACCTGGATGACACTTAATTATCTGCTTCTTAACCCTGAAAAAAACCGAGGTCATCGTACTAGGCCCTAATCATCTACGAGACGCTTTATCTGAGCAGATAGTCGCACTGGACAACGTCAGTGTAGCCTCCAGCTCCACTGTAAGAAACCTTGGAGTCTTATTTGACCAAGAGCTCTCATTCAAAGGGCACATAAATCAAGCCTGTAAAACAGCCTATTTCCATCTGCGTAATATAGCCAAAATCAGAAAAATCTTGCCTAAAGGCGATGCTGAAAAACTTGTCCATGCGTTTGTAACATCTAGATTAGACTACTGTAACTCCCTGCTTGCAGCGTGCCCTAAAAGCGCCATAAAAAGCTTTCAACTGGTTCAAAATGCAGCAGCAAGATTACTAACAGGAACTAAAAGAAGAGAGCACATTACGCCGGTGCTCGAGTCTCTTCACTGGCTCCTGTCGAGTTTAGAATCAAATTCAAAAATCCTCCTCCTGACTTACAAAGCCATAAATGACCTGGCCCCATCCTACCTCAAAGATACTATAGTACCTTATCATCCAAACAGAGCACTTCGCTCTCAAAATGCTGGACTTCTGGTGGTCCCAAGAGTCTCTAAAAGCACAGTAGGAGGTAGAGCGTTTAGCTACCAAGCTCCTGTGTTGTGGAATCAGCTTCCTGTCCATGTTAAAGAGGCCGACACAGTCTCTTCATTTAAGACCAGGCTTAAATCGTTCCTCTTTGAAATCACTTACGGTCAGGCCAGTTAGGAACAGAAACAAAAACCTACAGTTCCCAGCTACGCTGCCCTAGGAGCAACTATACTGGGGGAAGTATGGCAGCTTGAGCACTATCCTTTGTTTCCTACTACTTTTCTATCAAACAATATTTAATATTTAATTTCACTAGCAATTTGTTCATCCTTCTTTTTCTCCCACTTCCCTGACGGGAGTGGAGCAGGCACATCGATGGCCTGTGGATCCAGATGCTCCTCAACTTCCTGGAGAAACGGTCTGCTGGAGAAATGGTCTGCCTGGAGAAACGGTCTCTACTCCATATGAACGGTTCTTCATCGGCCTCGAAGAATTGGTTCTCCTCCTGAGTGGGTCCAGCTCCACCTTCTATCTGCTGTAGGAAATAATTTTGCGTTGTTATTTCCAAACGTGTTCACGCATCGGAGAAGAGACAACCAGTGACGTCATGATAAGTTCCACAAGTTTTATTTTGCCCTAATACAGAGTTTCTCTAATAAATGTGCGTACAGATATCTGGGTCTTGTTCCTATTAGCCTGCAGGACACACGCTACGTGTGGTTTACGTGCAGAGGAGCAAGAGACAAGAAGAGACTATAACATGAGTTTTTATAATGCAAAAGGCGTAGTTCCTCCTTCGGGGGGCGGCTGAGTCCGTCCAGCTTAGTCTGGTTATGATCCTGGTTTCTCTGCCCGTATGGGGAGTTGCCCTTTGCCCTTGGTGCCTGTTACGGAGAGCGCATCCTCCCTGTACAGAGAAGATAAGCAGAAACAACACAACTCCTAGACCTAACAAACTGAAACCTTTTTTCAACATTTGGTCTGTTGAACAACCAGCTTATTGTGCACAAGTATTATTAAAGCATGACTAAAAACTATTGCTTCATTTTGATTATTCTTCATTCCCTCTCTTGACCTCCGCTCGGAGGTCACAAAACACACGCCAGCAGAGGAGTTGAAAAACGGGTTAAATGGGCCGAAACAAATGTTTCTGCGTTGAGCAGCACATGAGCAAAATAGTACAATGAAATGTAACAAAAATTCAAGGCATATGCACCAGAGGCACGGCTTCTTGGGACATCTCGGGAGCTGAGGGCTCAGCAGTGGGATCCATGGAGTATTGACCTAAGGCCTGACCTTTACCTCCCACCGCCCTCTCTATGACCCGTTGAAGCAGAGCCCTTAAACAGGGGATGCAGCAACATCCACACAGAACCAAAATTGCTGCAAACACAGCCAACGAGAGTAGAATAGAAGAACCAGCATTTTATATTTGCCAAAAACATCCATCCAATTGTCCCAAATGAAGTATCGACCCCAGAGTGCTCTTTCATCATTTGTGTTCAGAGTCCGCAGTCCTTCTATTACCACAGTCAGTTTACCCACCTGCTTTGGAACTTAACCAGTTAGTCCATCTAAAGTCTTGTTAGTCTGTCCACATCTTACGTACAGTAGAAGCTGTTCTTCGTTGGCCAATGTCATTGGTTGCTGATCGAGACATATGTACACTACTGTTCCATTACATACATATTTTACCTGCGTTGTGTTTGCCTCAATGGTTCGGATACTGGTGGGTCTTCAAATCTGATTCTGCAGTTTGATTTATCAATTTTGGAGGTGCCTCACTCAGCTAGTGTTCCCACAGAAGAAGTGCCCGTAACGAAAATTGCAGAAACATACAGCAATAAATGAACCAAATAGCCCTCCCCTCTCTTCTCTGAGGAACCTCAGAACATAGACAGGATGTGGCATGACGAAGTAATAAAACAGGCAAATTAAGGAATATGAGGGCGCAGCATGGAATAATTGAAACCACTTATTAGGACGGCCCTCAAGCTGCACAGCTCTGTCTGTGCGAGCAGTCACGAGAAGGGTCCAGACCAGCGAGGTTCAGCCCACTTTCGTGACAGGCGTTTCAAATACACGTGCGACCAAGCCTGGATCGGTGAAGGATCACGTGCTTCTGGAGAACGAGGGTCACTGTGGTCCTGGATCTGTGAAGAATAAGCGTGGAAGAAGCATGCAACATATGCCAATAAGCATGTAAGTTTTCCTTGGCTGTGGTCTCTCGTCCAAGGCGTTGAAGAGATGAAGCGGTCCCCCGGCATCAGACGACCTGTGAGAAGTTCAAAAAGGGGAGAAACCAGTGCGCCTATTTACAGTCTGTCTGACTGACAAGAGAGCGAGTGGCAGCGCGGGACAACCAATTTAGCTTTTAGCATGCGATTCATCCGTTCAACAGAGCCCTGTGAAGCTGGATGGCCAAGTGATTTTTCCACTGTAGCAGATGTTTTCTTTTGAAATGTGTGCCATTGTCTGATCTGATTCTAGCAGGAAAGCCATGTTGTGGGATGTAATGGTTTACCAGAGCCTTTACCACAGAGGTCGAGTCCTCCTTTCTGCACGGGGAAAACCTCGGGCCAGCCTGAAAAGGAGTCAACAATGACTAGCAGGTAGCGCTTACCTTGCACTGGATGGATCATGTCAGTGAAATCGCGACCTCACGACCTCAGGTCCTGGCTAAAGGGCCTTGTCAAACACACCTGCTTTGGGCCTGAGTGTGGGACGAACATTAAAAAGTTGACGTGTACGATATCATTCACATTTGTGCGTGGCACAAGTCTCTAAGTCTTGGGTGCCATCACATGGTCAGTTTTGGCAACATAGGCATTTGGGCCGATATGCGCTGGGCTCTGTACTTCACGTCTGCAGCATTGGAGCTTCTATTTCGAGACCTTAAAGCCAAGTTTGTGTAGTGCAGCAACAGACACTTATTCTTCTGAGACAGACAAAAGCAGAAGGGGCAGCCAACCGCAAGTCATCCAACATACATAAGCAAAACACAGCCGTCGGGAGAACCAGGTCCTGTAGGAGAGACTTCAGATGTTGATTAAACAGACCAGGGGACAATTTGAAGCCTCGTGGCAAACGAGTGTATTGCAGCTTAACACGTTTGTACTGGAACGCGAAGAACTTCCTGCTGTCTGGGTAGTGGAATACAGAAAAAAGCATTTGCCAAATCAATGACTGTATACCAGGTGAAACCAGGTGGGTTGCTAGAAAGCATTCTGTGTGGAATCAGGTACGGGTAGGCAGGTGACGGTCACGTTATTGACTGCACGTAGGTCATGCGCCATGCGGTAAGTCAATCCGTCCGCCTTAGGTACAGGTCTAAGTGGGGTACACCAGTCAGAGTCAGAGCATTCAAGTACCCCAGCCTCCCACAGTCCAATCAAGGTGTCCTCCATGCCCCTGTCGGCTTCCTTCACCCATCGATATGTGGGCCGATAAACATGTGCCCCCAGGGGCAACCTGAATTTGTACCGGAGCGACTGTTGAGCAGAGTCCCACGTCAAATGGTCCAGTGGACCACAGTTCGTCTGGCAGGTCCGTCAGCATGTCTTTAGCATGTTCGTGGGTCTGAGCATTCTCTGCCGTGGTGGCGAGAAACAATTACATGCTCTAAAACAGCTGAGTTGAAGGTGGGCGACAAGGAGATCCTATGCATGTTTGTTGTGGGCGAGTGCCGCACCCCTGGCAGGGGTGTTTGGACCCAATCGGTCGTTTCGCACCCTCTCTTGACCATGGTCCCAACGTACGGGCCTCGTGCCCAGGGGCCAGTAGTAAAGAGATGTGGGCACCGCCATCGGAGCCACGCGATACCATGAAAGCTGAGCCTCTGTCAGTGTGCAAGAGGCCGTGACTCCCTCCTGTGCTACAAAAATCGTGTCTGATTGAATTTGCCATATGTCCCCCGCTAAAGTACTGATAAATTGTCCCCAATAATTGTCGTCTTGTTCTCGATCATAGAATAGGTTACAGTGAGTTGGGTCGGGGGCGGGAAGTACGCTCTGAGAGACAGGATCCAAGGTTTCAGTATCAGAAACTCGGTAAACACACCTGGTTTTCGGGATCCTCCGGGTGTAGAAGGGCCCAGTAGATATCGGCTGCGGGCATGGGCGCACGGTCCTCTGCCAACATCCATTGTCCAGACACGCTGTTAATAGTGCCTGTCCTGGAAAAGCCATTTGGAAAAGTTATTTTCAGTCCTTCAGGGGAGCAGAGGATACTGGCGCCTGTGAGTTTCAATATGTCCCGGCCCAACAGATTAACTGGGAGTCTGTGGAGCATGTTGTATTGTCCACTGCCACCAGGGCGCCAGGGGGACCTTGTCCCCTTGGTTGCTGCCGTGGCTGTTTGTGCGCTCTGGTGCTGCCAGTCCTCCTCCTGTTGCCATTGGTCGGAGTTGTATCCGCCTCTTCCTCCCTTTCTGGCTGCACCCCTGGGAGGTCCTTGCCTCCTTGGTGGCTGGGGGCAGTCTCTGTGCCAGTGATCTTGAGAGCCACAGTTGAAGTACCCCTCGTCTCCCTGTCCCCCAGGCGGCCCACGAAGTCCTGCACCCCCGCCTCTTCCCCTGCCACTCCCCGAGCCCGACTGTATCTGCCACATCATAGCCTAGCGTCCTGTACAGGAAACATACTAGTCGATTTCTTTTCTGCCTTTTTTTTTCTTGTTTATCAGCGGTGGCCGCTTTTTGCGCTTTTCTGCCAATTGCAATTTAAACAAGCTGTTGTTTTAATTTCTCAATTTCATTGTCACTCTGTTTCTTTTTGTCCTCGTGTGCCTTCACGTGATGTACTGTATGTCTCCTAAAGCGGGCCTCGTCCCCCGCCATCAAGTCAGGGTCCGAGCGCATTGTGCCTGTATGTCAGCTGGGGACCGGCGAGCACCACCGTGCGAAACATCACTGTCTCAGACGGTGAGCACCCGAGTCCCGTCCCGTCTCGTCTGTCCAGGTCTGAATACAGTCGAGTAGTAGCTGCGTGGGTCACCCCCCCTGGATAAGGGAAAGAAGTAGGAGCAGTGGTTACAGGGTCGGGAAAACAGTGTATGTATAGCTGTCAATAGATTGTCTTGATGTTCATGTATTGGGGTGTGGTCGGGCACCGCGGCGGTCTGAGCCTCTTGCTTCCACCGCTCGGCAGTAATGCCAAAACATGACGTAAGTCTCCCATACAGGCGTTGTCCCGTCATGCATGTAATAAAACCCCGCAGAAACTTTCTCCCCCGCACGAGAGCTTAGCATTCTTTCAGCAAGCAACATCAAGTCTTTTAAAGGGATGGGCGATAAACTACGTGCCCCACTAACCTAACAACGGGTATTGTCCTGCGGTCGCGGTTATAAGGTGGTTTTAATAAGTCTTCCTTAGTTAATTTTAAAGCCTCACTTACCTGGGTCCTGCCGGCCATTTGCCCGTCTTCTGGTCTGGTCCGGCCATGATGTTCTGCTAGCCATGGATACGTTTTACCTGATCGAAGCGGGTGGGTGCTCCTCGGTTCCTTTTTGTCCATGTCGTTAAGCCTTTTTTCCAATCTTACCAGTGTTGTGCGAGGTGCGCTCCTTCTTACCTTGTCTGCCATCATCGCGACTGATTTCCTCTGCACTCGGGCCTGCCCAGAGTTGTGAGTCCTAGGTCACTCACTGCCGATCCCGCTCACGTTGGTGTGGAGTGGAGGGTGCCGAAGAGGTCGTCATGCGAGCTTTCGTCTCCTCTGCGTGCTAGACGCCCTTTCGGCCTGTGACTTGGTGTGTGACCGCTTTAATGCAGAGTTTACTTTAGTCGCTCATGTCCCTGCAACACTGGAATATTACTTGCAATTCGCCCATATTTGTACCATCGCATTTGTGGTGTGGGTGCGTAATGTCTGTGTATTTAGTGGCGGTCCTGTGGAACCGGTTCTGTGGTAATGGTGGTGTAGAAGGTTTTGTGTGTTTTGTGTGTGGTGCGTCACCCTTTGTGTCTGGTGCACGCCCGTCTCTGTGCCTCACTGCCGCTATAGATGTCGCTGCAGAGTCATCAGGTGCACGACAGTCCCGACTTGTTATCTTTCTTCAGTTCACTTCCAGTTCCTTCCTTTGTCCACTTGCGTTTTCTGTTCATCTCATTTAATTATTATCAAAAAAAGCGTATACGAATTTTGCATTGTCGACAAATGTTTCCCAATTATCGGTTTTCACCATCCCACTGCAATTCCATTCTCCTCTCTTCTCTCGATCTTCGCTTTACCCGTGAGCGCCTGTCGTTCGTTTGGTACATGTCATCCCATTGTTGTCAAATTTCGTCGTGTGCCGAGTCCTGGTCGGTGTCAGAGTTTTTTGCACATTTAGTCAGACGAATGGTCCATTCTTCTTGTGCGATCAAATTCATGCTCCATTATGAGTTCAATTTAGGATTTAGAAGATTAAATCTATTAACACTTGTGTAATTGTTAGGTGTTCTTGTTATTAGTCCCTATGCTAAGGAGTGCCCGACTCCTGACCTTTCGGGTCGTCATATCTACGCAGCTAATCAAACTATTAATTCGAGGACTCGCCGGTCCAGGAGCATGCCGACTCCTTTCGATTCCTATTATTTTTTCGGAGACCGCCGGTCTCGAGCAGACGACCGTCCAAACAAAACTAAGTAAAGTGTTCTAAACTAACGCGCCGTATTCGTTATGAGACACGCCGATCTCCGACTATCCGTTTTTACCCTTATAGTGGCCGGGCTCACGATCTTAAACCTCCACGTTTTTGCGTTCGACACGCCGAGCTTCAACGATCTCAAACCTCCTGTTTTGCGGGAACGACTGCCCCGGCTTCAACAGTATAAGAGTATGTGTTCGTACTCTACGACACGCCAACCACGACAGTTCTAACTTTTCATTCACTTATATTCACAAATGAGTAACACAAATTCCCAATCCTGATTTCTCCCTTTTTGATACTGTTCAATTTACAAAATTCGATTTTCATAACAGGTTTCTGCTCACCTTTAAAGTGGGCCGGAAATAATGCCGTGGAAAGTGGCCCCGACAATACGCCGATGTCTAAGTTTTTCGTATTCGCAGTATCACGTCCTGTACGTTCCGTCTCCCGACTCAGGTCGGGGTCACCAGACTGTGGAAATAATTTTGCGTTGTTATTTCCAAACGTGTTCACGCATCGGAGAAGAGACAACCATGACGTCATGATAAGTTCCACAAGTTTTATTTTGCCCTAATAAGAGTTTCTCTAATAATTGCGTACAATATCTGGGTCTTGTTCCTATTAGCCTGCAGGACAACGCTACGTGGTTTACGTGCAGAGAGCAAGAGCAAAGAGAGCGATAACATGAGTTTTTATAATGCAAAAGGCGTAGTTCCTCCTTCGGGGCGGCTGAGTCCGTCCCAGCTTAGTCTGGTTATGATCCTGGTTTCTCTGCCGTATGGGGAGTTGCCTTTGCCCTTGGTGCCTGTTACGGAGAGCGCATCCTCCCTGTACAAGAAGATAGCAGAAACAACACAACTCCTAGCCTAACAAACTGAAACCTTTTTTTCAACATTGGTCCTGTCTGAACAACCAGCTTATTGTGCACAAAGTATATTAAAGCATGACTAAAAACTATTGCTTCATTTTTGATTATTCTTCACTGCAAATTGAGGCGGGTCCGCCTGTCCGTCCGAGGGAGTCGGATCTCTCCTTCACTGTGGAACTTCTCCAGGTTTCTACTTTTTCCCAAAGAGGTTTGGTAGTTTTTCCTGGCCGAGAAGGAGGGTCTAAGGACAGGGGAGCTTGGGACATCTGTCTGAGGACACAGGATACTGGGACATTTCAAAGTCCCTATGAACATTGTTTATTTTGTTTTCCACTGTAGCTCCTCGAGGCAACTACTGTTGTGATTTTGGGCGTTCAATAAATTTAATTTAATTGAATTGAATTCGGCTTTTCCTGACATTTTCTCAGTCACATTTTACGGCTAAAGCCATGGTCTGCAAAGAGCTTCCAAAGCATCAGAGGGATGTCGTTGTTAAAAGGTCTCAGTCAGGTCAGGGGAAGGGTACAAAAGAATGTCCAAGGCTTTAGAGATACCATGGAACACAGTGAAGACAGTCATCATCAAGTGGAGGAAGTATGGCACAACAGTGACATGTCTAAGAACTGGACGTCCCAACAGAAGCAATGAAACGACGAGAGGGAAACTGGTCAGCAAGGCTGCCAAGAGGCCTACAGAGGTCTACAGAGGCCTACAGCAACATTAAAAGAGCAGCAGGAATTTCTGGCAAGAACTGGCTGTGCAGTAAATGTGACAACACTCTCCTGTATTCTTCATATGTCTGGGCTCATATCAGCCAGGCTAAACACATTTGAAGTCTCCCAAAAGCGTGTGGGAAAATGTGTTATGGTCTGATGACACCAAAGTTGAACTTTTTGGCCATAACTCCAAAGGTATGTTTGGTGCAAAAACAACACTGCACATCACCAAAAGAACACCACGCCCACAGTGAAGTGCGTTGGTGACAGCATCATGCTTTGGACTTGTTTTTCTTCAGCTGGAACTGGGCCCTTTGTCGCAGTGGAATTATGAAAAGTTCCAAATACCAGTCAATGTTGGCACAAAACCTTCAAGCTTCTGCTAGAAAGCTGAAGAGGAACATCATCTTTCAGCACGACAATGACCCAAAGCATACATTCAAATGAACAAAAGAATGGCTTCACCAGAGGAAGATTACAATTTTGGACTGGCCCAGCCAGATCCCAGATCTGAATCCGATTGAAAATCTGTGAGGTGATCCGAGGACGGCAGTGCACAGGAGATGCCCTCGTAATCTGACTGATGTGGAGCGTTTCTGCAAAGTCAACATGTGCCATGCTGATAGACTCGTATCCAAAAAGTTTGAGTGCTGTAATAAAATCAAATGGTGCTTCAACAAAGTATTAGTTTAAGGGTGTGCCCACTTATGCAACCTCATCATTTTAGTTTTTTAGTTTTCATCACAAAACATGGTATTTCAACAGAGGTGTGAAGACTTTTTATATTCACTGCAAATATACTTTATTTCAAATGTGCTGCTCCATTGTGGGGCTCACAGAGCCCCCCCTCTGCTTTGCTACCTTTGTTTTGTTTTAATCAGTTATAAGTTAGCATAAGGGGAAATACAGGGGAAATACTTTATCACAAGATCAAGGTCAGCGTTTGGTGAGTAATGATTATTTTCTGATTCTATCTGCTTTTGGCCGTCTTGTTTTCACCTGAGTCTGTGTTCTCTCTTATCCAATCATCTGGCTCAAAAGCGTGAGAGAGCCAAGACAAGCCATACCGCTTTGGGAGCTAATACTTCTCAGAGCCCCCTTTAGACCCCTTAAATGGGCCGCTACAGTTCAGCTCAGACAGTAGAGACACTTTCGGACCATCCCAATCCACTCAAAGGGGAACCAGCCTGCAGCTCCAACATGGGCTCCTCTCTGTGCTGAAAATCCACAGTGGGCCCTCTGTCTCTGTCTCTGCTGCAGCTCCACCAAGGGCCCTTCTGTCTATGTCTTTACAGCAGCTCCACCGTGGGTCCCTCGGTCTCTGCTGAAGCTCCACCGTGGGTCCCTCGGTCTCTGCTGAAGCTCCACCGTGGGCCCCTTTGTCTTTACTGCAGCTCCACCGTGGGGCCCTCGGTCCCTCCTGAAGTTTCACCGTAGGCCCCTCTGTGTATGTCTCTGCTGCAGCTCCACCCTGGGCCCCAGGGCTTGTGTGAGGTGCAAGAGGAAGTGGTTTGTCGTTATATTTCTCTCCATCACTTCCTCACCTCTCCGACGACAACGCGGAAGCGCTCGCGCTACAGTAAGCCCATTCTTTACTTATTTTCAATCATCATTTTATTTGTATTATCATGGATTATCATTACAAATCTCTAACAGTAGCTGACATTTGGCATTTTGGCTCTGGTTTGGCTCTGGTGTAGACTTTTTTGGGGTTCTTAACCTTTGTTCTTTTTTCTACTAGACCAGGTTTAGTTCACTTTCAGTACTAGTGTAGACCTTTAGATGAGGTTCCTGCATGGTGGAGTATTTGCGTCTCTGCCGCTACATTAAGACATTGCGCACGAGAGTTAACCCCCGTCTTCACAGACATTTTTAACACCTCCCTGGGGTCATGCCATGTCCCAGCCTGCTTCAAGTCTGCCATCATTGTCCCTGTCCCCAAGAAGCCCCGGATCACTGGACTTAATGACTACAGGCCTGTGGCGCTGACGTCTGTAGTCATGAAGTCATTTGAACGCACTGGTCCTGCCCCACCTCAAGTCCTTCACCTCCTCCTGCTGGAAGCCCCTGCAGTTCGCCCTACAGAGCCAACAGGTCTGTGGACGACACCATCAACCTGGCACTCCACTTCATCCTGCAGCATCTGGACTCCCCGGAACCTACGCCAGGATCCTGTTTGTGGACTTCAGCTCTGCGTTCAACACCATCCTCCCTGCCTTGCTCCAGGACAAGCTCTCCCAGCTCAACGTGCCCTGACTCCACCTGCAGGTGGATCACTGACTTCCCTGACGGATCGGAGGCAGTGCGTGCGGCTGGGGAAGAATGTCTCAGACACTCGGACTATCAGCACAGGAGCTCCACAGGGCTGTGTACTTTCTCCTCTGCCTCTTCTCCCTGTACACAAACTGCTGCACCTCCAGCCACGACTCCGTAAAACTCATCAAGTTTTGCGGACGACACCACCCTCATCGGCCTTCATCTCGGACGGGATGAGTCCGTCTACAGGAGGGAGGTGGGACCGGCTGGTGTCCTGGTGCAGCAGGTAACAATCTGGAGTTCAACGCCCAGAAGACAGTGGAGATGATCGTGGACTTCAGGAAAGCCACAGCCCCCCAGCCCCCCTCATCATGACAGACTCCCCCATCACCACCGTGGACTCCTTCCGCTTCCTGGGCACCACCATCACCAGGACCTCAAGTGGAGCCCTCCATCAGCTCCCTCATCAAGAAGGCCCAGCAGAGGATGTACTTCCTGCGGCAGCTGAGGAAAGCCAAGCTGCCAGCGCAGATGACGGTTGCAGTTCTACACGGCCATCATTGAGTCCATCCTCACCTCCTCCATCACCGTGTGGTACGCTGGAGCCACAGCCAGGGGACAAAAACAGAGACTACAGCGCATTGTGCGCTCTGCTGAGAAGGTGATCGGCTGCAGACTTCCATCTCTGCAGGACCTGTACGTCTCCAGGGCTCTGGGACGAGCAGGTCGGATCACAGCTGACCCTTCTCACCCGTGACAATGGTCTGTTTGAACCACTCCCCTCAGGCAGGAGGCTACGGTCCATCCGGACCAGAACCTCCCGCCACAAGAATAGTTTCTTTCCCTCTGCTGTTGGACTCATGAACACTTGAAAACACCTGTCACTTTAACTGCAATATTCAGTCACTCACTGCACTGTCACTTTCTGCACTATAACTTTAAACATAACTGTAAACTTGTGTACATAGAAATGCCTATTTTTATTTTTATTGTATAGTAATTTTAAATTGTTTCCTAATGCATGCCCTTTTTTGATTGAATATATGTTGTTTTATTATTACTCAGTGTTCTATGTTGCCACCTTTAAGGCCGAGACAAGTTCCTACGTTTTTGAATTTTGTTCATTGACAATGGCAATAAACTCTTTCTGATTCTGATTCTGATTTGTTTTATTTAGAATGAAATCTGTTTATGTTTTTGTCCTCTTTCCATGGTTTAGTCTAATTTTAGCCCGGGTTTAGCCCTGATATGGGCCTGATAAAAGTATGGGTTTGGCTCTGGTGGCACTCCAAAGGTAGAGTAGGAAAATAAATTCACACAGTTACTGTGGTTGTTTGAATTCAGCCTCAAACTGTTTAGGCAATTATGTTTTGTTTAAAAGATTGATCTAAAATGACAATAAACTGGTGTTAAGAAGTGACTCGTATTTTTCGTATGTACTTTTTATTTTTACACAAGTGCAATTCTGGAAGCAGTACTTTATACTACGTAATTGAGTAGATTTGTTGCTATGACTGTAGTTTTCCTTGAGTATACATTGTTAGTACTCTTTCCACCCATGTGCAAAAGTAAAATGTGGTCTTTGTTAGCACTTCAAAACCTGAACTGACACAGACCATAAATCTTTGCTCCACTGCTTGAATCCAGTGTATTGAAACACTTTTAAATCTTAATTTGGAATTTATGACTAATGATACTAAAGGCTTATTGACATACTCATACAAAATCCCGATAGTTTGGCTGAGGCTACTCAAAGTACATTTCGTAGGAAGTGTTCACGTGTCATAAAAAGCATGAGCAGAGGCTGTTACTGAAGAGAAGGACAGAAGTTGATGCTGACTATTTTTAGAAGTATTTTTTTTAGCTAACTGTACTTTACTTAAATCATTTTAACAGTGGATCCTGTGTAAACATTTCGGATCATAAAACCCATGGGCTCGTGTCCATGCGTTGACCCTCACAAACACACCACATACATGGACACTGGAGGTAAGGTGGGTGACGTGTCTTGCCCAAGGACATGATGACAGTGTACACTACCGCCCCCCTGTGGAATATGGCATTCTAGGTCTCCCATCCAAGTACTAACCAGGCCCAACTCTGCTTAGCTTCAGAGATGAATGCAACCATGTAACGTGCACAAATATTAATCGCATGCTTTACCAGTTCTCAAAATGTGTGTGTAATACTTTGATTTTTTACTCTTGAACTACATAAAGTATTTCAAAACTTTTAATGGAGTATTTTTGCTCCTGCAGCTGTGCTTTTCTATATTTAACACGATGAATTACTTCTTCCACCACTGAGCCGACACAGTTGTTTTGTCCTGGCTCATGGTCTCTTACCATGAAACAAAAACTGGTGCAAAGTTCCACATGTGTCACAAATGAACTACAGCTTCATATTGTGTAAAAGCTCATGTTCATTTATCAAGTCCACAGTTATGTTAACCCCATCCAAAAGCAAATTCATCAGGAAATGTAGAGAATATGTAGAGAATGAATACACCATAAGCAGATATGTCTGTAGAATATATTTATTAATAAACATGTAATATCACGTTCAACATCATAAAGGGATGATCTTATACTTTAATATATTACCTGTTGTAGAGGTCACTCGGGGGTCAGCAGTGACGTCACCCTGAGACGCAGACTCATCATGGACATGGCTCGGATCACTTCTGTCACTGACAGATATATATATATACACATTATATATTATATATGTGTATATTATTATCTCTCGTTCTTCAAAGGCTCGTGCTGCATGTGGCTCTGAACAGTCTGAGCATTTCTCTACAGCAAGTGGGCTAAGGCTATATTTAAAGCCAGACAAGTGGGCCCTCAGCACATCCTCTGCACACTGATGATCTGAGCTTTGTTCTGGACAAAGTGCTGTTTGTGCCCAGAACTTTCCACTCAGCCCCGGCAGCTGTCACATGGGCTCAAACCAGATCTATAACCCACACTCATGGCATGGGACAGATCCGGGACAGACCCGGGACAGGAGACGGTTGTCCACAGCTGCTGCCCGCGGGCGGGGGGAAGGGATGCACCTGCCGCGGGCTCAGACTCAGGCCTGGACTCGCTCTGCTCTCGCCCTGATCCTCCACTGATCCTGGGCTTGTGTGCTGTTGAAACAGCTCAGTGCGTCAGGGTCATTTGCATCTGACCACAAACAGCCAACAGACACAGATACAGCAGCAGAAGCAGCAGCAGCACCGCGTTCTGTTCTCCGCTCTACAGTCCTAACCCGCGGCAGAGGCGAGCGGCAGAGGACGTGGTTCTGTGCTGACACTCCGCGGCAGCTGCTCTCGGCGTCTGTGGGTAGAAGAGTCTCTTTCAGCGGCTGTAGACAGAGGACAAAGCCGCTCTGTGCCGTGAGTACACACACCAGATCCTGTAGGAGCCGGACAGAGGAGGCTGCGCTCCGCGCGTCACCGCC
Organism: Chaenogobius annularis; assembly: GCA_015082035.1. Classification (NCBI taxonomy): domain Eukaryota; kingdom Metazoa; phylum Chordata; class Actinopteri; order Gobiiformes; family Gobiidae; genus Chaenogobius; species Chaenogobius annularis. The sequence continues at coordinate 230,705 of BJKM01000289.1, forward strand.
GCAGTAACAGACTCCAGTGTCCGTGGAACACTGCTGGCTCCTGCGCTCCGGAACTCGACTGCTCGTGGATACAAAGGAATTATTCTTTTTTTTTTTTACATTTGTTAATATTTTGTGGAAATTTAAATGGCCTACAGGCCATGAGCAAGCAGACTCTCCGCGCAGCCGCAGTCCCGTCGCATCCTTTCAGTCTTTGTCTGTGGCCCCTGTGTCCTCTGCAGCGGGGCCCTGGTCTGTCCTAGTCCTGATCCTGCCCTGGTCCTGACGTCCTGTCCTGTCCTGGTCCTGTCCCCACTGTAGTGTTCCTGAGCGAACCCTCAGTGCGTCAGGAGCGGTGGAGCGGCGTGCGCTCTGCTCGGCGCAGCGGCGCTTTGGAGCTGCGCTTCTATTGGCTGTGAGCGCTTGTATACGGGACTACCGGGTGGACCGTCACATATGCAATGTACGGGGGACGTATGCTCCACACTCGGACCTCTTGGACTGTAGTTTTGAATATAATATGCGTTTAAGACGCCATTTTTAGTCAATAAACTTGCTTTAGCCAAATTGAACTTTTGCCATCTTTGGGGCTCTTTCTGGGACCCCAGAATAATTTCTTTGGTGACTTGATCACCCCTTCATACCACACACACTTGGACGTGTCCTTTTTTGCAGGGATTGCTGGGAAGAAGAAGGAGGCCTCATAGCTGAAGGCTTTGGAGTCAGACGTGCACTCACAGCGCACAGAAAAGGTAAGAATCAGAGCTTTTATCGCGGCCTTCTCTGCTCTGTGCTGAGCCCGGGGGTCAAGGGGAGCCCCAAGCCCTTATTTACACACCGATGGTCCGGTTTTCAGGTGTTTTTGGCCCACTATGAGCCGCTCAGGAGCAGGGTGGGTCCGGAACGCTGTGCGTCACAGAGGAGCATGGAGGCACGGCAGGGGGAGCCATTCTGCGCAAAAGCGGCGCACAGCTCTTTTTCACGCTGCTCCAGAGCCACACAGGGAGCAGAGGGGTACGGGGCCTGCTGTGGGGCCAATGGCATCACCGGGGTTACCCATGAGGAGGGTTATAACGGCGTAACGCAGTGTTTCACCTGTGGACACAGAGAGAGGGCCAGTTTAGGACAGCACAGGAACAGGACTGGGACAGGGGACACACTGCAGTTGGCTCTACTCTGCTTGAGACTCTGGGCCTCAGCAGACCGACCTCAGGCCCAGGCCCAGGCCCACAGTATAAACTAAAGCAGAGGGCAACGACACTTGAGAGTCTGAAAACATCCAAGATGGCCCCTGCAGGTGAACACTTCCTGCTTCTGTCCACTCTCACTTTTAATGCACCTTTAATGGTCATCTGGACAGGGCCCACATAACGACTGGACCCTAACTGCAGGGGCCCCTAACTGCAGGGGTCCCTCACTGTCACCGAGGGCCCATGTGAACCAGCCTCTGCGTGTGGACTTGTTTAGTCGTGACTGAATGAAAGTGTCACTTTGTGGTAAAAGCACAGGCTTTGTGTGTCTGCTCTGCTTTTATAACATGCTAAAAAGATAGAAAATTAGAAAATTAAAGACAAGAAAAACATTTTCAGCAACATTTGGCCCCTAATATTTTCATACCATAAAGACGAATGTGTTGAATGATCACGGGCCTTTTGCGTGCTCTGTCTTTATAAACTGTGGTCAGACATAAAGATAACTGTTCTAAACACAAACCTGAAGGGGCGTCTCTGTGAGTTGTGTGAGCTGCAGCCTGTGGGAGGGCGAACAGCGCCACCTGTGGAGCACATGCAGAACACACGCGTGACTCAGCTGCATCAGGATTCACTCAGTCACATCACATTACGCAGCTTTACGCACAGCAGCAGCGAGTCAGGATCCAGAACATACTTCCATCTAATGTTAATATTCTGCCGTGAATGTGACTAAACCCGGACTAAAGCTGTTCAAACCAAGGCTAAAACGAAACCGGATCTACACCAGTCCAAATCAGGCCTAAACTGACTGGACCAAGACTAAATCTATTCTAATCTCAGTTACTAAAAACAATTAAGCATGTGTGTCTTTTTACATGGAGAAATGAAAAGGCCACCCATCACTTGTTCTTTGGCTGTCTTTGTGGGGACGTTTTGGCATCAGTTTATATAAAATAATAAAATATTTGGTCTATTATGCTACTTAAACCAATGATTACAATTGACAACAAGACCTAAAACGAATTGAAAACACACAAAAATGCAAGTGGAATAGATTTTTGGATGTTTCCTGGCGTTATTACCTAAATGTGTCCCATGTTGTCTGAAAACGTATCTCGTCCCCGTTGTGTGTGTGTGTGTGCGTGTGTTTGTGTGCGCGCGAGTGCTGTCCTGGTGCTGAAATCTAAGCGTGCTGCACTGCGCCCTCTGCTGCCCGCTCGGCCTCATTGCACATGAGTCAGGCTGGTGTCAGGTGTAGGCTTAGAGCTAAGGCTGTGTAAGACCATGTAATGACGCCTTTATCCACATCACTCTAACCCAGCCCCGAAACACACGAGCAAACACCGCAGGGATTATGTGAGTCGCTCTGAGCTCCCGGTGCTGATGCTGAAACACACTGCTCTCCACCACAACTCTCTGTCAAACCCCCCGGCTCTCTGTCAAACCCCCCAGCTCTCTGTCAAACCCCCCGGCTCTCTGTCAAGAAACCCCCCGGCTCTCTGTCAAACCCCCCGGCTCTCTGGCAAACCCCCCGGCTCTCTGCAAACCCCCGGCTCTCTGGGCAAACCCCCGGCTCTCTGGCAAACCCCCGCTCTCTGGCAAACCCCCCCGCTCTCTGTCAAACCCCCCGCTCTCTGTCAAACCCCCGGCTCTCTGTCAAACCCCCGGCTCTCTGTCAAAGCCGCGGCTCTCTGGCAAACCCCCCGCTCTCTGTCAACCCCTCTCTGTCAAGCCCGGCTCTCCTGGCAAAACCCCCCGCTCTCTGTCAAACCCCCCGGCTCTCTGGCAACCCCCCGGCTCTCTGCAAAGCCGCTCTCTGGCAAACCCCCGGCTCTCTGTCAAACCCCCCGGCTCTCTGTCCAACCCCGTCTCTGCAAACCCCCGGCTCTCTGTCAAACCCCCGGCTCTCTGTCAACCCCCGCCACCCTCCTCTGTCCAACCCCCGGCTCTCTGTCCAACCCCCCGTTCTGTCCAACCCCCCGGCTCTCTGTCAAACCACGGCTCTCTGGCAAACCCCCGGCTCTCTGGCAAACCCCCGGCTCTCTGTCAAACCCCCAGAGCTGATTAAGGAATAAAATCAATTTAAGAGTGTACAATTTTGAGCATTGATAAAATGATGTACATTTACGATCAACAATGATTAAACATTCATCAAATCTGACAAAAAAAAAACATAAATGAGCTCAAAAAGAGATGAAGATGAAGTATACTTTATGATCTCACCACTCGTCACTTCCTTTAGAACTAAATTGTACTGTTTCCTTTTGATACTGTGTTAACAATAATACATTTTCTTTTTTCATTTGACAAAAAATCATCAATAACCAAATATTGTACTCTCCTTTTATACTTTTCAAAAGTAATTTATTTAGATCCCTTTTTAAATTGTTTACTTGTAAATTCCTTCCAGGGTGGTTTTAGATGTGCCATTTTGAAGGATTATATAATAATAAAAGATGATTTGTTTTCATTATTGCTCATCCTCATGTAGACATTTGAAATGACTACTTTTACATGGGCACATTTTAAACACGTCCAGAGCACCAACAGTGAGTGAAGTTACAGGACATGTTTGCACAGTCTAAAGGGTTAAAACTTCTCATGGACATGACATCTTTTCTAATGTGTTTTGTGTTGCTTTCAGGTGCTTCCAGAGGACATCTGTAAACCAGATCTAACGTGAGGTAAAACGTCCAGACAGACCACTCCTCCACAGTCCACACAGCAGACCCCGCCCAGTCTATCCCCTGTGTCATTTCCAACATTTCAGACCTTGAATTAGTCAAAGATGGGCATCTCTTTACTGAAGAGATGTCTGAAGAGTCTTTAGTAGCAAGAGAAAATTGAATTCTTTCCACTGAAATAAGGTTGAAGAGTGAATAGGTTTGGCCCCTCATCCAAGCTTCTTCAGTTCATCTGACACTACTTGGATGAGTGGCCAAACCTATTCACTCTTTATTTGTAAAAGATGTAAAAGTTTTTGGCTTATTTCATTCTTTTTAAACAGACAGAACACACTTCTCCTGTGATCACACGCACACGCGCACACACGCACACACACACACACACACACACACACACGGACGGAGCAGCCAAGTGATTAGAGCATTAGTTCATCCCACACTGACGCCTCTGTCCTCTGCCGCAGACACAGCGCCCCCTGCTGCAGACTCAGACATGATGAACGAGGAGGTGCTGGAGGACCAGGCCAAGCTGAAGCAGGGTCTGGTCAAAGTGCTACAGTGTGTGGCCACCATCTCCTCCGCAGCAGCTGTGGTTAATCCCATCTTTGGCGTGGCTGGTTCTCTGATCCGTGTGGTGCTGCACCACATCGACGACGAGGACATCCGCACGCTCAAGAGAGAGTTTGGCTCTGTGAACCGCGCTCTGGACGAGATCTCGCAGCAGAACCGCAACACGCTGCTGCAGATCAAGAAGGAGACGCTGGACGGCCAGTACTGTCGCGTGGAGGAGAACCTGCGCAACCAGTTCAGAAAGTTCATGGAAATGGTGGAGGCGCGGCCGGACCTGCGCGAGCGCAAGAAGGACGACTTTGAGGAGAGCTACAGCAATGACCTGGGCGACCAGAACCTGCACACACTGTACGACGGTGTGGTGGGCAAACCCAAGCTGTTCAGTCGACCCATCCTGGAGGTTTACCTGAAGCACAGCCAGGGCGACCGGCGCACCATGGAGCGCCTCTGCACCCGCCTCACATACCTCTTCTGCATCGGCCTCATCGCACTCATGGGCTACGCTGCCATCATCGGCGACGACGAGGAAGGGCTGAGCGAGGAGTGGGCCGAGAAGATGGAACACGTCCAAGAGAAGATGCAGGAGGCTCTGCGCCGCTGCCACTGACTCTAGACTCATTCCCTCAGCTTTTCTAAGGCCTCTGCTCAGAGAGACCCCAGCAGAGGACCAGAGCAGAGTGACGCTGCTCACACAGAGGCTCCTGAGACTCTCGGGGCTCCCGAAACCCCCAAGGCTCTTGAGGCTCTCCATCCTACACCTCATGTTACTCTAACGGGACTTTGTTTCATGGCTCTTCTCTCTTTAGGTTGTCTGACCACTCTGTGTTATTCTGTGCATGTTTCGCTGAGGCCACGCCTCCTCCACCGACTGTGCCTGAACATGTCTCATTTTATATTGGTTACTTTTTTTATTTTTCTTATATGTAATATATTTGGCTTGTGCATTTGCATATTTTACTTTTATTTCTACAGATTCTATTACAATCATGTTTTATAACTGAGATTATTTAACTGCACTTAAAGAGCTTCTTATGTCTCGTGAGAAACCTCTGCCTAAAATGTAGAATGTATATATGCATCAAATAAATATGTAACGGATATTACAACATCCCTGTGTCTCCTCACTATTCCAATGAACATGTATGTGTGAACACTAGGGGGCGGCAGTGCACACTAACGTTATATCAGTGTCGAGATGCAACCATGGATCTATTTGATGCAACTGGTTATGAAAATGAACACATGACATCTCAGCACCAAATAAACAAAATGAGCCTATGGTCAATATATTTTGTATGTGGTTGAATAAATGACCAGGACGTCACGCATTAACCCTTTAACGCAGGGTCAGGGTGCAAAAACTATCATGACACCATTAATGGGTAGGTTAATGTCAGGACAAGCATGGATATGAACAACTGCAGTTTTATTTTCAACTATACATATCTGGCCAGGCGTTTTGGTCGATTCTTAATTATTTGCCTGTTAATAATTACATGCAGTCAGCAGGGGGCGCTACTGCCTTCTGTCACCGGTCCGGTGTTTTCAGCGCGTAATATTTAAGTGACTGTCAGTCACAAAACTGACAGTCTGAGCTGTGAACGTGAACAAACATCTAAATATCTCAATTTGAAACGCCTTCTATAGTTTCTGCAGGCTTAGAACTGAACAAACCCTGTTCGACCCGTCGAAATCTTGTTCAGTCTAAGATTGTAAAGTTTGGTGTCGGAGCTACTTTAAGGGCTGATCTTTCACAATGCCTCATATGTGAAGTGGATTCAATGAAATCGTTAAAAAAAAATAAAAAAAAATCAGTTAATATGTCGAGAGAGCAAACGGACCAAAAGACAAAACCGAGCTTTGTCTGTCTCACTTTAACAAACAGGACACGGACCTGGCTGGTCTTTCCAACCATGTCCCGCTACAGCTCAAAACCTACATCTTTTGAACGGGCATAAAAGTCCTCCAAATATCACCCGTGGGCTACAGCAGGAGGCCACGAATAGTTCCAACCACATCACAGAGGCAACAGAGAAACACAAAACAAGATCCCATGTGGAATGTTTAAAAAGTTGCGAGCCGTCCATTGTAGGGTGTTATCTGGTGTATCGGCCTGCGGTAGTGTGTGTCCGGGGTTAAGCCGCTGTGGAATGGCCCTCATGGCCCGGAGCCTGCCCCGGAGCCGCAGAACAGGTTGGTCCGCAGTGCGCATGTGGGAAACGGCTGCAGACACATGAAGATAACCCTTTTCCTCACACACCATCACATCACACACACGCACACGCACACGCACACACACAGCTGCAGCAGAGGGAGATGAGGGAGAGGAGAGAGAGAGAGAGACAGAGACAGAGACAGAGATAGAGTGGAGAGAGGGAAGGGAGAGCGAGTGTGTGCGTGTGTGCGCGTGCCGTGTCCCGGTGTGAGTGTGGGTGCGTGCAGGTGCGTGTGCGTGTGTGTGTGTGTGTGTGTGTGTGTGTGTGTGCGCACGCGTACGGGGGCCTCGCCTGACACGGACACGCGCCTCATCGAACCTGGTGACGTCAGCAGTGTGGCATCTGATTCACAGCAGAATCAAGTACTCGTGGGTTTCAGCTTCTTGTTATATTCAACATTATCAGGACTTTTTCCCATTCAAAAGATGTAATGTTTTGTTTTAAATACATCGCCATGGAAACGGTCCTAATTTCTCATCATTCTGAAACCCATGCTTGGACGGGATCATGTGACGTGATGGGATGTAAGGTTAAATAGTGCAGGCCTTTACAATGTGTAATCATCATTCATTTCGAAATAATCTTAACAAGTTTTAGACTTCTATTGGCCAGTTTTATCTGAATTCTCTTTCTCCCCTCGGTCTACAACAGCCTCATAAAACCTTGGCAGAAATCAAACCAGTCAAATGCTAAGGCGGTACTGGGAAAGAGCTGGTCAGACCTCAGTGGGCGTTAACGACCCAAGCTGAAAGTGTGAAGCTGTCAGACTTGTAAACAAGGACAGGGCGAGTTTCAGTCATAACTCCTCCCCTTTGGGCAGGGCTCAGATGAGTATAAATTGTAGCTTCTCATCAGTGATACCAATTGATACCAAGTAACACTATAGCAAATATCACAATATCAATCCGATACCAATATGAGTCTTGTACATAAAACAATGAAACCGCTCTAAACCGCTTTAAAGAAAAGGCGTAGGAGGCCATCTTTGTTTTTTCTCCTCCCCAACTTAAACTTAAATTAAATATAAGTGCAGGTGAACCAAAACACGTCTTTCAAAAATATATAAAAATGTGATTAAACCAAACTTAATCAATTTTTGGAGAAGTCGTACCGATATCTTTACAAGAGAATCAAAACTTTATAATACCTCGGTCAGTATCGAATATGGAATTATTTGGTATCGACCCGCTCTTCAAATCATTTCTATCAGATTGAAAATTACATTTCTGACTTATTATATGTATATTTTTTTAAAAGGGGGGGGGGATGACTTCAAAGGTTTCTAAAACCTTTGAAACCCTATTTCCTCTTTTCTTTTGTGCTATGAATGGTCAGAACTTAAAAGCTCAGTATTTGGCAGACTGAACCCCAGAGGACGACGTGCAGGAGAAGTGCGGGCCCACGTTTTGGAGGATGTATTTTTAGGAGAATTTCCATAATGTGAGCTCAATTCATGACAGATTCCACCAAACAGATCGCCACTGTTCGTGCGCAGAAGGTAAAGCCAGAGCATATATCCACAGGCCTCGGTCGTGTGCGCAGTCAACAAAATGAACAAAATGAGAAAATAATGTGCGCAAATATTCGACATCATCGTGCCAAAGTGGCGCTGTGAACGGTTATCGAATAACTGATGAATAAATAATCAATAACACATCTTTCCATGCCAAAAATGTCTCTATTTGGCCGCTGAAGTTAGATTATGGTCTAAAAACACAATTGAGAAAATATATTCCTTACCGCAAGTCGGATTCCAGACGCAAAGTGCACATTTGGCGCACAGGTTCCAAAGAAAAAGCGCAGGGGAAACGCACGATTGCTTCTCAGATGGCGCAGATACTGACATGACTTGACGCACCACAGATCACCTCAGACGTGCGCGCGCTCTGCCTGTCCGTCCGTTAGTGCGTGTGTCCGTGCGTGTGCGGATCCAAATCGCACGTTTAGACCTGGTTCAGTTCTGGTTTAGTCCTTGATCTGGCGTAATTCTAACTGAGACGCGATTTAATCCTGTTAATTCCCCGTTCAGACCTGATTGAGTCCTAGTTAAACCCGGTTGAGTCTTGGTTTGGACTTGGTTCAGCCCTGGTCTTGCGCTGTGACTTCTCGTTGCGCAGATACGGGGGTCTTTTGACGCACCACACCGCGCCTTCGGACGTGTGCGCGCTCTGCGTCTGTCTCCGTCCGTTTTGCAGAATCGACTCCGACGCGCACGCATCTCCATCGTCCCCTCTTTTTGGTTTTTATCCAAACACCACCAAACCACACATTTCTCCCTTCTTCTCCAATCGTTCCGTGCGTCTCCACGACACGTCAGGCTCTGGAGCAGGTGCCCGGACGAGCTGGAACTGTCTCGCGTCCCCTCAAACCGTGCGTAATAGACTGCAGATTTCCCCGTGCGCGCAGCAGGTAAACGCCTCCCCTCTTTTCACCATTCTCAAGATTTCAGACGTAAATCTCTTCTACAACATAAACTACAAGTGATACAGCGTTTTCTGAAAAGTTGTGTAGCAAATGTGGTGAAGTGGAGCGGCGCAGTTTGGGTTAAAGCTGACGCAGAACGTTTGCACGCGTTTGGGAGTCGTGACTGACGCGCGTAAAGACTGCGGTTTTTCCCCGAGCGCAGCAGGTAAACGCCTCCCATTTACGAACGGACTCCAGATGTGTCAGATTCTAGTTTAGTCCTGGTTTAGTCCTGGTTTACTCCTGGTTTAGTGCTTGTTTAGAGCTGGTTTAGTCCTGGTTTACTCCTGGTTTAGTGCTTGTTTAGTGCTGGTTTAGTGCTGGTTTAGACCCAGTGGGTTTAGTCCAAGTTTTTTCTGTTTAAATCTTGGTTTAATGGTTCAATCTTGGTTTTTCCTGCGTCAGTCCTGATTTAGTTCCGTTCCTCGGGTTTAGTACTGTTAAAATGTTTTGTTGTCTTGGTTTAGTTCGGATTAAGTCCAATTGTTTAGTCCAAATTTCTCCAGTTTAGTCCAATTAAAATCTTGGTTTAATCCTAATTTGTCCTGGTTAATCCCAGTTTAATTCCGTTGTTAACCTCATTTCGTCCTGGTTTAAGGTTATCTTTGTTTAGTCCTGATTGAGTCCTAGTTTAATGAAGGTTTAGACCCAGTTTAATTTTGTCCTGGTTTAGTTCTCATTAACTCCAAGGTACAACTTTTGCTTTTTAGGCTTGTTGAAATCTTGGTTTAATCCTAGTTTGCCCTGGTTTAGTCCTGATTTAGTCCTTGGTTTAATCTTTGTTTTGCTTTAATCCTCATTTAGCCCAAGTTTAATCAAATTTGTCCTGCAAATGTGGCAAACTAGAGCGGTGCAGTTCGGGTTCAAGCTGATGCTGAACGTTTGGATGTGTTTGTGATTGCCGTGTGTAAATATTTGGACGGTGCTATAATATTTCAGATGACTTGGTTACAAATGACCTTTGAGTGGAAACGTAGAGGAGCCGAGCCGAGCCGTTTCAGGCACGCTGACGTGTTTTAGGCACATAAATAATGAATCACATCCGACCTGAGTGCTGGAGTGAGACGGTGATGCGCAGAAAGATCACGGCCCTGGCTCTTTCCAAATTGCGCACACACATAATTCGGAACAAATGTCAGTGTGTTTCTTTCTGTCGGTGTTTGGCTACGTTCAATCAATGCGACATTTTCTGCTCAAGTAGATCAGTTGAGACAACATCTTTACAACAATTACATCAATAATATTTTGAAGGCTTTAGTCCTGATCAAGTCCTGGCTGGTTTAGTCCAAGTTCCTCCTGCTAGTCGTATTTACATCTTAGTTTAATCGTAATTTGTCCTGGTTTAGTCCTGATTTAGTCTCAGTTTAATCTTGTCCTGGTTTAGTCCCGGTTTAATCCTTGTTTCTTCTGGTTTAGTCCTGATTTTGTCCTAGTTCAGTCCAAGTTTCTCTTTCTTAGTACCGTTTACATCTTAAATCCTCTTTTGATCCTATTTTATCTTTGTCTAGTCATGATTTAGATCCAATTTTTAGTCCTGATTTAATTTTAGCTAGTTTAGTCTACTCGAATTTTCTCCTTCTGAATCCTGCTTAAATCTTGTTTTAATCCTGCTTTGTCCTGATTAAATCTATTTTTGTTAAATCATGATTTTGTTTCAGTTTGTAGCTGGTTTAGCTTTACTTTTCCTGCTTAGTCCTTAATTCTTGGTTTAAACCTAGTTTGTCCTGTTTTAGTCATAATTTAGTTTTGCTTTAGTGCTGGTTCATTTAGACCTGATTAGGAAAATGTGTCCGTATATTCACAGTGCATTTGGATTTGTTTGTTACATCTTAACTCTGTTCCTGAAATGAATTTATGTGGTACTAAGCTTTAGTTATGCATCAGCTCTGGCCATAAATAATAAAAGACAACATCCTTTCCGAGTTTTAGCTTTAGCAGAGAGAAGGTTCACTCTGCACTTGAAATACACAGGGATTTTCAATAGATTGTTGTCAGTTGTTTGTGTGTGTCGTTCTAAAAAGTCCACATTGAAACCACTTGTGATCACACATCCACATGATCCCTCATGTCAGTTTGCTTGTTACTGCTATTTTTAGCTCTTCTTTATCATGAGGTCATTGTCAATGAGCACAAGAGAGCAAGACTCTTTTCATCTGAACCAGAAGTCCAACTTTGTATTATCACATCTTTTCACCACAGGAACAATTGCATTGGTCTTTATTTAATGACAGAACAAAACAAATGCATTCAGAGCTCAGGAGAAGGCAAAGCCATCCGCGGCTTTAAACACGTCAAACATTTTGTACTTTGACTTTTCATGTTTTATGACTTTAAATATCTAGAATAGAAGAAAAAATAGTAAAATAAATAAATAAAATGCATATATACATACAGAGGAGAGGGTCAGATGGAGCAGAAACGCAGAAGACTGGGTTAGATGGAAAAGAAAATACTGAGGAGAAGGTCAGATGAAGCAAGTCAAATAATGCTAAAAGGATCCTGACCTCTGGTGGTCTTCCAGGTGTCTGCAGACATGAGTGCGTCTCTGGAGCGGCTGGTGGCTCAGAAGAAGGAGGCCATTGAGGCGGTGATGGACATGATGGAGCGAGGAGCCGAGGTGCTGGCCAGTGCCGTGGGCGAGTTCCTGCCGCTGTGCGAAGCCGCCGCTCCGCTCCTGCGACTGGCCCTAGACAACGTCCAGAGCAAAGAGGTCTTCTGCGTCAAAGAACAGTTCCTGACGGTTAGGAAGCAGATGGACGTCCTCTCCTCGCAGCTCCACGACATCGACGCAGAGCTGGAGAAGGCTCGGCTGGACGCGCGCTACTTCTCAGTGGAGGAGAACATCCGCAACCAGTTCCGCAAGTACATGGACATCCTGGAGGCCAAGCCGCAGTTCAGGGAGGTGAAGACGAGGCTGTTCCTGGAGCACTTCTCCAAGAGCGGAGGAGACAAGAACCTGCACGTGCTCTACAGCTCCATGATGGGCACCGGCCTCTTCGGAGAGTCCGTGCTGGAGCTGGTGGACAGGTAAAACGATTTTGTCTTCCAGAAAAGAGGTTATGCAGATGACATCACAACATTCAACATTTTAGCAGTGAGTGGCTAAAATGAAAAATGAAAATGAAAAGTCAATGATGAGTAAAGATCCTGTCAGAACTCAAAGCACAGCTAAAATGTGAAAGAGCTGCTGCAGTTTAACAAATATAAAAGTCTACAACTCTTCTGGCACTTGTACCTGGCATTTAGAAGTAGAAAGCCAAAAAAACAACAGACGTTGCAACAACAGAGAAACTGCTTTCAGTTTCAAGTAGACCATATCATTTAACTGAAACAATAGCTCCACGGCCAAAAATTAGGCACAATACAAAGCAAAAAAAACAAAACAATTTGTTTGTGTTAAAAATGATAATTCAGTGTGAACTGGGAGATGGTCAAGTGACTCCCACTTCACATACAACAAACTGAGTGATTAGCCACCGCATAAACAATGTAAACCTTTGTTGCAGGTTAAATTGTGAGCTATTTTAGAGATTTTTAGAACATGTCTTTAACCTACTGATTAGCAATAGCCGTGTTGTTTGCATACAACTTAATTCAGCGGGAATGCTCTGAGGTTAGAACTGGGAAAGCAATGAGTTAAGTGTGACATCACAAGTCAGAATTCCAGACACAAACTGCAAAAATAGATCAAAATCACCAAAATGCCATCATACTGACTAGGGCTGGACTTGGAACCCCCTAATAAAAGCTAAGCTAAGAGAGATTGGGGGGTCTGTTGCTTTAGCAATTGTGGCATCCATTTTGTGAGTGGGAAAAAAGCAATTTTAATAGAAAAAAAGGAAAGAAAATGTATTGATGGAAATGTTTAAATGAACACATGATTGTGTATTTGTGGTCCTAATCATGCTGAACCCTTCCTGTTTCTGCCAGGACATATTCATTCTGAATTATTCAAATGAATATTCACCCTAAAACCAGACCCGCACTGGTCAGTATTTTACTCAGATCGAAACTGTGTGGATTTTCTATTGAAAGACAAAGAATAAAAAGGAAGACTTGAGCAGAGTTGTCTTTAGTCCAATCATGAGGATTTCGTTTACAAGTGCACACAAGTAAAAACAAATCCGACATCCGTCTGGCCCTAAGAGAAGTCCAAACAGGAAACACACATTTCATACCAAACCAGGAGGCACCAGTAATGAAACCACTTAACACCAGTAAATGGGGACAAGGCCTCGACAGATTAGCTTCATGACAGATTCATTGTTCTTTGTATTTGAACAACCCAATGTTCATCTTCGCACTTCCTGTGATATGACAACAGGCAGCGGACATTTAGTATCTGGACATCGAGATTTTTTATATGCAACATTTTGAGTACTTTGTTCCAATCAAAATATATAATAGTTGGTTGTTAATCGCTATGGTAACAGTTTCAATTTCTCATCATGCTGAAAACCACTGAAAGAATTCCATGCAGGGTAAATTTCCATGGTAACACCTCTGGCAATGTGTCTTAATGTATGTAGTGTGTTGCCATGGTAACTGTGTCCTAGTGGCTGGATTTAACTTAAATATTGACAAGGAAAGGCTGCAAGTGACATAGAACATTTTAAGCATTTGTGGCTACTTCCAGTGCGTCCGGAAAGTATCCACTTTTTCCACATTTTGTTCTGTTACAGCCTTATTCTAAAATGGATTCAATTCATTATTTTCCTCTAAATTCTTCAGACAATACTCCATAATGACAATGTGAAAGAAGGTTATTTGAATTGCTTGCAAATGTATTTTAAAAAAACAAAAAGCACTTGTACATAAGTATTCACAGCCTTTACTCAATACTCTGTTGAAGCTCCTTTCTTTTTGAGTTTAATGCTACAAGCTTGTTACTCTAAATTTATGGGCAGTTTCTCCCATTTTTCTTTGCAGAACCTCTCAAGCGCCGTCAGGTTGGATGGTGAGCCTCAGTTCACAGCCATTTTCAGATCTTGATCTCTTGTTCTTCAGATGTTCAATTTGGTATTCAAGATGGCCTTCTGTGGCTCGCCAGCTCAAGGAAATCAGAATTCACAGAGTTGTCCTGTGTCTTGTCGCTCCTTTGTTATTCCTGCTCCACTGTTACTTAGCTCGCAAGTGCTCGTTGTCTTGTTGGAAGATGAACCTTCATCCCAGTGCTGTCAAGTCCAGAGCCTCTGGAGCAGGTTTTCACTCAAAGAAGTGTCTCTGTAACTGCCTGCATTCATCTTTCTGTTGACCCTGACTAGTCGTCCCACTTACGATGTGACACGCGTTAACAAACATCCCCACAGCATCGATGCTGCCACCGACCATGTGCTGTCACTGTAAGCGCATGGTCATTGGCCAGGAGCATGAGTGGGGCCTGGTCTTCCTCCAGAGCACTGATGATTGCTAGTTTTTCGAAGACCAAAGAGTTACACTTTTTAGTTTCATCAGATCAGAGATTTTTGTTTCTCATGGTTCTTGAGATGTGCGCTTCAGGTGAAATGGCCAATATCATAGGTCACATTTTACTATTAACGGCTTCTTCCATACCCTAGCCAAGGCACTCAAAAAGCGGCTTTACATCATATTGATAGTCAGGCCGTGGGCACTCCATTACACGACACCAAATTTACGCCAAGACACTGGGACGAGGCGAGGTAAGTCATCTTGCGCGCACAAAGGAGGACAACCAAACAAGGCAAGCAATCCCACATGATAGCTTCTGATCGCATCTTGCAATGACTCCATGATAGGACACTTTTTGGACAAGACTGCACAGAACGGCTGTCATAGTGCCTTTTTACGGAAGGTGAGCTGAGCTTTACACGTTCTTGACCAATCCCACTCATTTGGACAACGGGCCTCAATTCTCTGGGTGGAATGCTCCTTGCGAAAGAATAGGCGCTTTCCGCGTCGGCGGAAGCCGGGTGTACTTGTATCTCTCTCAGAGACACACTGAGATCTTGCTCAGTGGACCATCGGGTTCATTGGTCAGCCTCGCTGGACTAAGGCCCTTCTCCCCGATTGCTCAATTTCGGCCTGGGTCCTAGCACATAGGTCTTGCTAGTCTTCGGTGGTTTCCAAAACCTTTTCCATTCACGGCATGATGCCCGAGGCCACTGTTCTCAGAGGAACCTTCTCCAAATGCTTCCAAATATGTTTACTGCACCCTTCCCTAGAAGCTTCGTTCCACAAATGTTGCCTTAGATACAATACCGGTCTCGGAGGTCTACAGACAAGTTCCTTGGACTATCAATGGGTCTTATGTTTGTGCTTGCTGTCGATCCCACTGTTAAACTGTTGGTAACCTTATCACACTGTAGACAGGAATGTGCTTTTCCAAATCATGTCCAATCAACTGAATTTAACCAACAGGTGACGATCCAATCAATTGTCCAAGAGCATTGCTCCGGAAGGCTTTTGTCACAACAATAACCTATTTTTTATGGATGTCTTATGTTGGAAAAAGCTAATTACCTGAGGCTGCGCCCCAGTATTCTGACAGTTGTCCATATTGCAAACACTCGTGAATGCCTAGCGAAGTGAGTGTACAAGTGCTTTTTTGATTTGTGTTTATGAAATTTAGAATATTCCATTTTAGAAGATGGCGCGTAATTGGGTTAAATGTGGAAAAAGTTAAGTGAAAAGCATGTGAAATACATTCTGGATGCCAGCTGTCGTAGATAAGGAAAATGTAGCTAACAACAAGCATGGGTGAAGTCCAAATGGCTTGATGTCTTAACTAATCCTAGCAAACTGATACACTACAGTGTGATGCTTCTGTAGAGCTCTTGTTGGGTGTTACGGCCTTTGACAGAGATCCAGGTATCGTCATAGCTGCAGGTCGGGCTCTGAGTTCTTGAGAGCGAGCAGACAGATTGAAGTTAGGTCTCCTATCGGCAGCAGCTAGCACATCCTCTGTTGGTGCTGCTACAGTGTGCGTTTTTGACTACTTCCCATGCGCGTACTTGTTCTAAGACACGCTGAGCATTGCTGATCCAATACGGCTCCCCTACTGTCTCTCATCTGCCTCCTAGTGTCTCTTTGATCAAGAAGTGGATTCTAAAAAAGAACAAACAAAAAATAATAAGCAGGAATAATTCTTGTGTACTAGTTTTATTGTGTTTGTTGTGTTATAGTTAATGAATCTATTTAGTTTGAAAACCTCTTTAGAGCTTACGGAATGTACATCTAAAAACTTAGTTATCAACAACTTAACGGAAAATACCCACTATAATACGACAACACAATTTGAACTTTGCCTGAATGATGATTTTGGAATGATTCATGTGATGCTTTTATCGGTAAAAAAATAAAAAGTGGTTGAAATCGATTAGATTCTTCTATTCGTAAATATAAAAACTCAATCAAGTACTCCTTTGATTTGATAATTGTATTCTGGGACTATACCCTCTACAAGATCTCTTTCGCCTTATAAATTCTGTATAAGAGGACATTTATGAATAAAAAACAATCAACAATTTCTGATTTGTCATTAACCAGTACATTTTACTCTTTAAATTATAGTTTTTTCTTATCTTGTAGAATGATATCATATGTTAACCTATTGTATTGATGTTGATAATTATGAGTTTAATTAAAGTTCTTCGAGTATACAAGGGAAATATATCCTTTGTTGTTTCCGACGCGTTTTTGCCTATCAGTAACATAATCGTTAATGACAGATTATAAAGTATTCGAACCATTCCTTAGCTTTCAACATTGTGTTGTACATTTTTTTACTTTCTGGGGGTACTAGTTCCCTATTAAGTAATGCATTTGACGCCCTTCTTTAAATCCTTGGTAAATCATCTCATATTTATTATTCTTATTTGTCTAGGTAATGTGCTATGAGAGACCATAAATAAAAACTGTGGGTAAATCATTTTTCGATGATTGTTCTCCGTTAAACTAACTTACTTATAACTATAGAATTACAAGCTGCAACGTGTTAATTTTTATCCCAGTTTTAATGTCTATAACAGAGCCAGACTGTTTCTAAGAATGCATAATCCTCCATTAGAATCAGAATGAGCTTGTTCTTTTATATCACAAATCACAGGACAACTCATTTTGGTTTTTTTTTATGTTGTCTTTTATGAGTTGTGTTGGTGTTTTATGTTCTTATTTATGTTATTTCTCCCCATATTGTGTAAAGCCAAAGTATGAAAGTATAATATTATTTTATCAAGTTTCATCTTTGTGCTCCCAAAATCATATGTTCGCTTCATAGATTGGACATTCAATTTTACTTATAAGCTTTTATAATTGTGTCCATATATATATTCACACACAGCACATCAATCATTTTGCATCATGTTTGTATTTTGTGTTGGAAAATGGAGACTCTTCTACATTAATGTCGAGGGAATTTTTTGTGTAACTGGGCTTGTGTAGTTCTGTCTAGACAATTTGTCAACTCTGGTCTTTTGCAACACCTTTTATGTGACTAGAATACAGTACATCCCTTCGTCCCTGTAAAACTCCTTTTTTTTCTGCGCTCAATAAATCAAGGGATTTGAAAAATGATACATAGGACATTTTTCACTCCTTGGCAGCGCTCCAGTATTTTCAATGTCCCCTTTGTATTACCCTGTGGCTTTACCCATAATACCAGTAAACCGGAGTAATACTGCATAATGCTTAGTTGCGTCACTTAATAGTGTTGAGCTTTTTGTGCCTGCATAGTTTCTATTGACATCTTAGAGGAAAAAGTAAGGGGGAAATCTTAACACTTTTCTTGTAGTCACAGTGATGGTAACACTGTCACTTTCTTCAATGCCAAGTCTTGAGCACTTTATGGCTTAAAGCCTCTTTTTTCTTGGGGCTTATTCCTCGGCATTGTTTGAATTCATTTAAATGGCTAAAGAGATAGTAGCGATTCAGGTAGGAATGAATTTCACATTGAATGAATGAATAACTGTCCGTGCATTGTAATGTGGTGTGCCTGATTCTGCAAAGAGTGTAATCTCTCTTATTCCGCATTTTTCCAAGTTCGTGGATTTGTCACTGTTGTGCCTTGCACTGACGGCATGGAGTGACTTATAGCGCGCGGTAGACTGGGAATCTAGAGTGGTTTTCCCTCTTTCTTCTATGCAGAAGATCTCTGTCATGTTCGTCTGCTTGTTTTGTTACGGACGGACCATACATGTCCTTATGATTGGCTAATCTACCAATCCAATCACGCAGAGAATAAAACTGTTACCCAGAATACGCAATTTTAGGAAAGTATTGCGCGGAGCGTGCCATTCTTTACAGACGTAGCAAATAACGTTTCCTTTTCAAAGTAAAAAATCTAATATTTTTAATAAAAAACCCTCCCTTTTTATGTGACACAATAAATCCTAAAACCAAGCAAAATTCTTTAAACTAAAGTCAATAATTATAGCACTATATATAAAGCAGATAATTGTATGTTGCAAATATGCAGAAATTCCCATTCTGGGCCTTTAGTTTGACTGACCACATTATCCAGAAATACCCTGAGATTGGCACGAGTGCATGGCTTCTATGAGGCAATTACATGAAAGTCTCCTCCATGGGGTCTACCTTAGCTGTGGAGATTTCAGGCTATTATTATGCTGAATTGAACAGCCATAGAACACTTGCCTGCCATACGGGCACAGCTTGCGTTTGTTTTCTTTTGCATATTTCCACCCATATTTCTCCAGCGTCTTTCTGTTATGCCGCTCTTTATTCCACTCTTGCTTTTTGCAAATTGACGTCCATTTGTAGATTCCATGGCACGAAGATTAAGAGTATCAGAACTTGAATCTTGGGACAAATGTCACGCTCCCACCAGATACTTTTAGACGATGCCTGTTGAAGCTATGCGCTTGGAATCAGAGATTTTTTGATTCCGCTCCCGATGAAACATATCAACAAAGCCGTCTTATCGTCCTCTGCCCCAAGCCTCCTTTTCTTGGCTTCCCATTCGTTTCGTTCGTTCGCTGTGGTTTTCACGATGTGCACTGGGGGAGAGAGGCCAGCCACTCCCCTCCGCTGAGTGGCTCTCATATGAGAAGAAGAAAATGGAAGAAAAATCCGAGCTGGGGCTTCCCTTAATGAGCAAATCAATGCATCTGTCCCTCAAAGAGAAGGCCTGGAGGAGAGAGGAAAAGAGGGAGACGCTAAATTGGGAATCCCGAAGACCAGGCCAAAACACTTGCACAGAGGCAGTTACCACATTGCTGTGTGAATAGGAACCTTTTTAAACTTAGCCACAACAATATATCAGCCCAGAGCCTCTCATTGAAACGCGCTGTAATTAATTCAGCAAGTTTGACCTACCCGCTAGCCCCTCGTTACCAGGTGCTCGAGCCACGCTAATGGTTCAACCTGCCTCATGGCTTCAGATCCATCCCAAACATAACCCATAGCAACGACTTTGCAAATGCGTTCCTCACAAAGTTCATTATTCCCGCACCATGCCTTGCCAAAAAAAAAAAAAAGTACTCTCCTCATAATGTAACCTGTCGTCTTCAAGAACAAAACACATCATGGGAGAATGCACTTGGATTTGAAAGAGGGTGGAATTTTTTTATCGGTTGGTGGGGTCCACAAACAATCATGTAAAGATATTCTTCGCTTTGGGAGTACGCTTGGTTTTCCGTGGCCAAAACACCTCTCGCTTGATGTTCCTTAGACAATTTGCACGCTATTGGTGGAGGCAATTATGGTGGCACAATGGCTGAATGGATAGCACTCCTATATCACAGCAAGCAGGTTCTTGTTTGGAGTTTACATGTTTCTCCACATGTCCGGGTGGCTCTCCGGCTTCTCCCTTCAATCCAAAAGATGCACGATCGGTAAAATCATCTAGCTAAGGTCCTGCCTCAAGATCTGGATATGGGTCCCGTTGCTGACCCATCCTTCAAACCCAAGTCTTGTATGTGCTTTTTTGAACACTGAAATATGCTTTACATGATAAAAAATGACAAACATGACATCATCTAGTAATGGAAGCACCAGAAAGTGTCCATCTTTAGCGAGTTGCTATAAACGCATTGCTCTTTGGCCTTTTTTTGTGATCTGATGTACATCCCTTGCAGTAATTCCCTTAACGTACACGACTGTCAGCTCTGAATACTTTTTTCCACAGTGCGACAAGCGTGACTAATAGAGATGGCCGGGCGCAGAGTATGGTTCACATTACCACTGTCTCCGTCCTCTGACACAATATATCAAAGCCCCCATCGCTCAGTCTCTCAGCCCTAACTCTGACCCTTTAACTAACCCTGTCTATCATGTCTTCAGTCTGATCTAGGAGGGTAGAGCCCGGCTTGACAAATGTCTGAAAGTAGTCCTGTGATAAATCCATGGGACAATTTGTGTTACGGAGATGGCGTCTGGTGGTCCGAACTGAGGCTTTTCCTGAGTTTAAAGCCAGAGCCAGGCTCCTGTTTACTGTTTTAAATGACGCTGAGGAGCATTTGTCTCTTTGCTATGGTTTGGCCTACCAGCATGGAAAATCATGCTAATTGGAAGATGCTTTACTTCCTGCTGTGTGGAAATGAGCACGGGCTTCTGAAGAGTGTCGTGTGACAGAAATGCATCATCAGTACTGCAATGATTGCTTAACTTGGCAGCCTGCTGATTCGATTGACATAAGCAAATGATTGATTCGAGATGTGAATAAGGATGTCTGTAGTTTTGTTTTGTTTTGTTGTCTTTAAGCAGCCACACAGGGATAACAATTTTCTATATAATGATATTTCCCCACAGGGCCATAAATTGTACATTAACTTTTAGTTTAAGGCCCAAAGTCACTGGGATAGGCTCCAGTCACCCACGACCCCTAACGGGAACAAGCGGTAGAAAATGAATGAATGAATGAATGAATGAATGAAGAGTCATGAAAAGCGTGTGTGTCTTGGTGTAGGTCAGCATTTCTGAGTGCTTCTGATGTCTGTGCTGTTGTCCCACTAATATAATTAGAAGGTAATATAATAGTTAATATAATACTATTTATAATTATCCATTGTATTTAGTGCCATTTGGGGCACTCTTGGATACTTTGCAAAAGTTAAAAAAGAGAAATAACAAGCATGAATAACACAATTAAATCATAGAGATGGCTTGGTTGCAAAATCAAAGGGAGAAGGCTATTCTGAACAAAACTTGTTTCATGTTAATGTATCTGTTACTTTGCCCTAAAGCCGATGAAAGTTGTTTATAAAGTCTTTCTAATCTGACTTTCTTTGCTTATTTTGTTGCTCTAATGCTCTGATCTGTCTGTTTTTCCTCTCCCAGATCTGGTTTGCATTTGTCAATGGCTTCTCCGGTCAGATCCTGTTTGAACGCTGGTGCATCGGTCTGTACAATGTGGTAAGTGTTGACGTGTACCCTCCAAAAAACCCACTCTGATCTTTTACTCTGACACCAAATTGACTTTCTGCGGTGCCCCAAAAATGATCCATTTATTGCACTACAATGTCATCAGCATCCTGAATACGTTCCCCCTTATTTATGACCTCTTGTCAAGTCTTCATTCCCACCGTGGCCTAAAAAATGTACTGAACGTGAAAGAACAACAGCTTTGGTTGCCCCACAGAGTGTAGTTAGCAATGACCGCTCACTTTGAATGATAAAAAGAATAGAAAGAAATAAGCAAAAAGAGCGGGCTGTTGATGTGGTGTATCCCACAGGGCTCCGTAATGGGACCACTCCTAATGAACTCATATTTCAAATCTGTCATGAGTTTAGGAGAGGAGGACCATGTGCATTTGCTGGTTTGATCATAAATACTATGTCATTTCACCCACAAGGAGTTTATATGCAACTTTAAACAGTTTATGATATTCCGTTTACCTCAATAAACAGAAATGAATGAGAATAGTGTGAGGTGAAATTTCCCAAACTCAACATTTGACTGCCCTCGAATGGAAGTCATTTCTGGGAGGCACCAACTGTTGAGTGAGAAGGTTATTTTCACAGGCGCGCTCTCAGGTATTTTATATAAATGATAATAAAGCAGCTCTGGACAGGCCCTGCCGCTATTCCGTTTGTCCCGAAACTGAGAGAATTCCTGCACCTCAGTGGGAGTCTGTCGGAGGCAGTGGCCTGAATCCACCCTTCAATGGAGACTTTCCCGGGCCCGTCTCTGAATGAGAAAGGAGCCCAGTGGAGCATGTCCTGTGAACCGCTGGTCACATCGACACCCACTCCAGATGGGCCCAAAGGGGTCTCACGCCAACTGACCCGCTGAGCCCCCAAAAGCAAGTACACAATGCCCGCAATGCTCTTCTGGCAGCTGCTATTCAGACTGGACATTACAACACCAGGCAAAAATTAAATTGCACTAAATATAGTGCAATAAACCTATTCTGATTCTAAGTCATGATGTTCAGTTTTAAAGGTGCACCATGCCACCTGCTAGTCTCTAAGTAGAAGATGTCAAGATTATTCGGTTAATTGATAATCAGGATTATTCAGGACAAAATGTAATTGTAAAAACTACAAAATATTAATTGTAGAATTGTAGAATTGTAAAACTAAAGGTAAAGGTTCATGTAAAGTTCTGGGCTTTTATGTGACTTTTTTTTATGCAGAAGTTAGAGCTCATAAAGCTCTTTAAGCAAATTTAAGGATATCACTGCTGTTTGGTCACAATGTGCATAAATCGTAAAATCGTGACATTACTAATATTTGATATCGTGACATTATTATCTCCAAGAAGATTTATGCATTTACCTGGAATTATCCACAGTATGGTATTTAACTTGTATCTCAGGTGTGATCTGTAGGAGAGCTTTTGAATGATAAAACCACCCAAAAAAACAATAAATGCAAGATAGATCAGTTTAAAGCTATTCTGTGGAACATTCCAGGTGAAGCAATAACGCCTCACCGCAGACGAGTATTGCACCTTTTAAAATTGTAGGGCATGACACTAGAACGGTGATTGTGAATGATAAAAAATGGACGGTGGGGTATATAACATTGAAATTATGACATGCTGTGTGATCCGTTTAATTCATGTAAAATATATACTGCATGTCCGAGGGCTGGGAAATATTTAGATTTTGAGCAGAGATCAAGATTGTCATGTCAAATCAAGTTTTGACTTTGGAGGACGAAATTCTGCTGTTTTTGTGTGAAATTACACACATTTAAAGTCTTTATTTTTTATGTTCATGAAATTAATACTGAAAGACGTTTTTATTGTTTTTAAAAGGAAAAAATAATTGAATCCTAACTCTAGATTGATCAATATGAGGAAAAAACATTTGTGAAATATTTTCCCCAGCACTAGTAAATGCTATATACTGTATCCTGCATTTTGTCTTCTGCTACTGTATTCTGTTCATGTTTCAAGGATAGTCTACTCCTAACTGTTTGCCTGTTTTTCTTGTTTCTGTCTCTCAGCTGTTTACTGCATTGCCGCCTCTCACTTTGGGAATATTTGAGCGCTCCTGCCGCAAAGAGAACATGCTGAAGTACCCCGAACTCTACAAAACCTCGCAGAATGCCATGGGTTTCAATACCAAGGTATGGGCTCTGTTTCAGTATTAACCTGTCTTTATTTGTCAGTTTTCGGACAATTCACTGCACAACATGTATCACTGGAATTGGACTGCGTTATGTTGTTGATGTTTGGAGTCGCAGTATTGACCTGACCGCTCCGACCGCAGTCTCTGGGTCGGCCCGGTGTGACCCGCTGTGACCCGCTGTGTCTGTGCACTCCTCGTTTCTAATCAAGATGTCTCCCCGGTTCTTCATGCTGGGCGCAGGCTCCTCACAGGCGTGGTGACCTGGTTAGCGCTGCATGGTGGTGGATTAGAGAAGGATTGGCCATGGCGGACAGGGGCACCAAAGGTCACGGGGTTGTGGGACGCAGCCCAAAGGATCGGGCTAAAGGAGGGAATAGGAGAGTGTGCTCGTATTGTGAGGCAGCTTTTGTTGTGGAAAATTATGCAATTTGTTTAAGAGAGTTCTTGTTTGTCCTCCGAGCAAGGCTGTCAGGTCTAGTTTGAAACACCCGTGACTAGTGGAACTAACCAAATAACAGTAGGGGTTCTATCAGAGGCCTAGTTGTACGGCATGACTTTTCACAGTTCATTTCAAGAAGAGGAAATGAATGGCCTTCGCATAAGTCATTCTCTTTTTTTTTTTTTTTTTTTTTTTTTTTTTACATTCAGATGTTCATTGCTTCAGTAACACTTTTAACCAACAAGGCTGTGTGAAATAGTTTACGCTATGGAGAATGATGTTTATAGTAAATGTTTCTGCTATAACCAAAAACGCTTTTGATGATTGCAGAATGTTAATGCAATTAAAGTCAAAATGAAGAAATTCCGTTCCATAGCTACAGCCAAAAGGAAAAGTTAAAGACAAATTACTACGGAGTTGTTAGTTCATTACTGTAAAATTAAGATTTATTTCTTTCGTCCGGTCAAAATGTGGTGTTTTATTCTCATCAACTTTTGTGACACTATTTTGTCCAATAGCGCACACAAACCTTCATTTTGTTTGGGCAACATTTTCCAAGAGCCGTAAATGATGACTGGGCCAGGTCAGCAGGTTGTTTTTGCTGGC
This sequence comes from Chaenogobius annularis, assembly GCA_015082035.1. Lineage (NCBI taxonomy): Eukaryota > Metazoa > Chordata > Actinopteri > Gobiiformes > Gobiidae > Chaenogobius > Chaenogobius annularis. The sequence continues at coordinate 255,350 of BJKM01000289.1, forward strand.
TTGTCCACCCTCTTCCCCAGATATTTTCCTTGCAGCTGGCCCGAGGCGAGGCGAGAAAATCCAGCAGGAATTTGGCCCCTCACCGCCTGTCCTTCTGCGCGCCTGGCTCTTTTGTACACAACAGATACCGCTTTTGTGTAGTAAAGCTGTTTGTGTTGAGGTGAGAGCAGGGAGTGACCAAGGTGGGGTCCTGGCTGTGTTGTCTGACGGTTTTCCTGATGAGTAAACCTACTACTTTTGACTTATCAGAGACCTAAACATTTTGTAAACTTGTTGAAATAATGACATAAATAGAAGTGGGCAGTATAAAATCTACCATTTACATATTGTAAGGCTATTTTCGAACGTATACGTGATTAGAATATCTAGCTGAACAACATCTAGGGCTGCTTGATCATGACAAAAATCATGATCACAAATATGTGGCTCATAATTGCGATCATGATTATAAAACAATTACTTCTATGCAGTCAAAATTAAACTAGAAAGTATGGACATGATATAATGTATAATGTTTTGGGACTTTTATTGTATTTTTGATTACAACCTTTTTTGTAATTGAACAGAGCAATAATTATAAATGTGATATATTGCCCTTATACCATCTATAATAAGACCACATCAAATAAAAACAAAACTTGTTTAATCTTCAAAACCATCTTACAAAGGTGATACATTCTGCACTTCTATGTTTAAGTTTACCATTGTTTTACATTTGTGCTTAGCCTGAACTTCAACCTAGACCAACAAATCTTCATGCACATTTGAGCAAATTTCAGCAAATTTCAGATTAATTGCAAAAATATTTTCTGATCATCATAATCAGAATAACTCAGCATTTTTCCTTCAGTTTTTAAACAGAACAGAGAGCAGAAACAACACACTAAGAGAATACATACATACATTTTACATCTTGAACAGTTTCCATTGCTTTGTTAATCTCAGTCCAATATTTATGAACAATAGGACAGTCCAAAAAACACATGGAAATGGTGGGCCACACTATCAGTAATCGAAAAGAAATTTACACATATTTAATGTCACAACTAAATTAAAAAATATAATTCTAGCTCGTTTTACATGTAGCACGTTTTCTATAATATTAAGTTAATGCTAAGTTAACTGTGAGAGTTGCCAAAACAAACACAGCAAAAACTTCTAACCACAAAAAATATCTGGCTCCAAATTCATTCCTGCTGGTTTTGTGGGCCTCCCAATCTTGCCAAGAAACAAAAAAACAAGCCGAAAGAATAATTACAGGTCATTCATTTGGATACAATGTGGAGAGAAAAGTTGATTCCATTAGCATTCATTACAGTAGAGGGATAAGGGGTGTGGGACTTCACCCCTGCAGTGCTGCGTCTGCGACTGGAGGAAGCATGTGTAGACGCAGAGCAATAATCCTGTCAGCTGGAGGTTAATTGGCGTAAATATGGCTTGGTAACATTAGGGATGATTTGGCGCACTGTGGGGGCAGTTTGAGCCACTCCGTGACCAGTCTATCGGGTTTGTGTACACAGTGGGAGAGTGAGGTAATCCTTTTTAGGCGGGCGGCGGCCATGCGACTCTGTTTAGTTGACAGAAAAACGTGATGTTGTCGAGTCTAAATTCTGAACCTCGGAAATGTCCTGATTATACATTCCAAAATGTCAAACGTAGGCCTGCTCAATATATGACACAAAAATAAATATATTTGGAGCTCAATATTTATCGTGAATGTTTTGTTTGCACTCTGGGGATCTCTTTCTTTGTTCTTCTATAGGATTTCAGCCAAAGATAATTAAATTAGTCACTTTTATTACACGTTATTGACACCAACTAAATATAAAATCATTTAATTGTGCTATTTATTTATGGGTGCTTTTTTTTTTTTTTTTTAATATTGCACAGTTCTCCTGCTGTCAGTGGCATAAAGTAGAGTCAGTATTATTGTTTTCAAAATTGTTATTGTTGTTGTGACCGGTCAAACGTGAAAAGTTCAACTTGAAGTGGAAAATTTATGAAATTGTAATTTGCGTTTGAAATTTCAACTTCATTTTTGCAGCTATCGTTTTTCTTAGGCCATATTAGAACTCTTAAAGCCTGCCAAGAAGTCATGATTAAAATGAGACCAGCAATGTTTTCCTGTCTTCCTGTTTTTATTTTCGCTCCGTCAGCCAAATTCGCTCTTTGAATACGGATGAACCCCCCAGCACTGCGAATTAGCACCACCGTCTGGGTCAGCCCGGCGGAGGAAAAGAGGGCAACAGCGGAGCGGTTTTTGGCCGGACAGATTTCATGGCTGTTTCATGCTACATCGTCCATTAGTGTTTTGTTTGGCTCCAGCGCTGCATAGTATACATTTTAAACAAGGTGGTTTCGGATTGGCAGTATCGGTCTGAAGTACTCCAAAAATCTCATGTGGGCACACACTTTTCCAGACTTTTAATAATTACCATGAAAAGCGTTTTAATCTGTGTGGGGCCGGTCTGGGTGGGTTTTGCTTGAACGATGTTGTATATTGTGCTGGCGCTGGACCCAGCAGTTGATTTGAAAGACTAGACATCTCCAGAGTTGTTATCCAAATTTCCAAATAAGCTTATTGTAAAGAAAATAAAGTTAAAGCTGAAGGCCAACATTGTGCGCTCTTTTCAGCACACACTCAGCAGCGCCTCTCTCGCTCATAACACTCAGAGGATATACAGCGTGTCTGTCAGCGGGGAGGCTATTCAGGCAGGAGGCCTCAACAAAACCGCCACTTAGCCTAGCGCTGGGCTGGCACAAAGGCGAGGGGTCAGGGGTCACTGGGTAGGCTGGAGCTTCTCGCACTCTTTTCAAATCCTTTTTCACTCTCTCTCCTCTCTCTCCCTTGTTTTTGGACTCTCCCACCGCCTCCACCCCCACCCCTCTGCTGCCTCCGTCCCCTCCATCTTTCTTCCCATTTTTCTGCAGGTCTTCTGGGCCCATTGTCTGAACGGCCTCTTCCACTCAGTCATCCTCTTCTGGTTCCCCCTTAAAGCGTTCCAGCATGGTAAGTAGCTCCCTGAGAGCGCACTGGGCTCGGGATGAAGAGGGAGGACAGTCAGACTCACATACTCTGTCTTAATTAGTTCTCTCTTCCATCGTCCTCTATTACAAACATGTGTGTTCTCCAGCTCGAAGGACATGGTCTAACCTGCAGGAATACATGTATACTATAGTTCAAGTGCACTAAGATGCAACTCTGAATACTTTTGGTATTTGCCATTCTTGTGTCAGACTCTTAAAAAACTTGTCATCAAATATTGAAATGGCAAAAAACACCTTATTATAAAATAAATGTACAGCAGAGTTCACAAGTTTGAATGAACACATCCAGGCATGTTACTCTTCATGCAGAGAACAAATTATCTGAGCCAGGGGCTGCTGGCCACACGCAGGACCACACAAGCTTGTGCCTGTGCTCCAAACAAAGGCGCCGAGCCCCTTGAGTCTGACTGACAGGCTGTCAGAGCAGCCTCAGTGAGCACGCACATGTGATCAGCCGGAAGTAAAGCAGAGCGGAGCAGCTCTTTCTCCTGTTACTGACACTAACCTGGTGCTGTTATTTTAGATCCAGCCCGTGTGGCATTGTGAAATGTTAATTACACCTTTTATTATTTCAGGAAACGCCTATTACCGCTCATGTTGGTCTTACATTTGGCCATCTACCTTCCTGTCACATTGATGACTTTATAAAAACACTGTGGTATTAAGAATTGTGAAAGACAAGTTATCATTCCACTGACTGTGCGTTCCTTTCTCTCTTCTTATGTTCGCTGTACACAAGTCTCTAAAGGAACATTTCTCACCAAAGTTACTGAGCAGAACTTAGTCATTTCCTGAGCACACTCACAAGTTTTGTTTTTAATTTTCTTTGCAGATACTGTTTTTGGCAGTGGACAGACTCCAGACTATCTCCTCTTGGGGAACATGGTTTACACAGTAAGTGCTTGAGTTGTGTTGACAGCAGCTGTCTGTGCTGAGCTTGGATCTATGTGTAATACACCTACTCTGATCCTTTATTACATTTACAGAGCGTAAATGTTCAAATTTGTTTTTTATAGTTTGTGGTCATCACAGTTTGTCTAAAAGCCGGTTTGGAGACATCCTCTTGGACCACGGTAAGACACCTTTCAATGCAGTGCGGTTTTAATTAGAACAAGTGTGTGTTTAGCTACTAAAGATATACAAAAATGTTTTAAATCAATTCTAAGCCTGTTGATACGATTTTTTTACATATAGAATCCATAAATTGTTCAACCACAGTTAATTTTATAGTGTCTATGCCAACTATTAATTTCTGTTCAGCTCAAATACTAAGCTGCTAACCTGTCTCCACAGTTCAGTCACATTGCCATCTGGGGAAGCATTGCATTGTGGGTGGTGTTTTTCCTGATCTACTCCTCCCTCTGGCCGCTCATCACCCTGGCCCCCGACATGTCCGGAGAGGTAAACATGTCCGCTCGCATTTACGGGACACACAGACGCGCACACACCGTCACAGCAGGACCACAGCGCTCTAAACTCAACAGAAATGCTCCTCATGTAAGCGCCTCCGCTCCTGCCAGATTCTGTAAACTCCGGCAGACACTGGGGGAGGCGTCACTGCGCTGCTTGACGCGGGGCTTTGTAAGGTGAGCCAGATGGGTGTGTAAACTGTCAAACTTCTGGCTTGTGTTATAAAATGACTTAATTGGGCTAATTAGGCTAGTGTTTGTGTTGCTCTGCCCTTTGCTACTCTGAGTATCCACAGGTGACACAGACTGTGAGGTGTGTGCGCTCTGGATTACAGAAAACTGAGGCTTAATGTGGATAGTGCTTAGGTCCAATGTAAATTTGTATTAAGTGATTGACTCGGCTTCTTAATTTTGTTTGTCTTCTGAACTATTGAAGTTGTGTTGTCTGGTTTTCTGTTGTGGAAGAAGTACGGATACAGCAGCAAAAAAAGAAAGTATCGCATACAATGGTCTACTTAAGTAAATGTTTTAAAGTACACCTTGAAAAAATGTACTAAAATAAAAGTTACTTGCACAGATTTTGAGGACTGTTACAGCCTCAACTTGTGATTTTGATAGTCCTGATTTTTGGTAATCAGAAGCAATTTCCCAGGTCATTTATACATCTTGATTTTTGTTTGCTCAATAACGGGACTTGGAACTCTAAATATGTTGGCAAAATGTGTCCAACAACGTTCTAAAAAAACAGCAGGTCTGAAAAGTCCTATGCAGTAGAAGGTATGGATAACTCTTCTCAAATGTAGTCAAGTAAATGTAAAAAGTATCCACTGTAAAATGTACTTCAGTAAAGTAGAGCTACATGAGAATTTCACTAAAACACTTTGTTACTTTCTACCACTGCTGTTTTTATGCACTGCACCTGGAGCCCCCCACAGGTAGTGAATGGGCAGCAGTTTACCCCAGGTGTCTTTTCCTAATTGTCTAATTGTCTGTTTATAACAAAAGGGCACAGCGGGTGAAGATTAAACTGTCCGTGTTGCCGATTAGTAAATGAATGAGCCTTGTACATACTGTATTTTCTCAACTAATCCTTATTGTAAGCACGTTGTTAAAGACACACACCAGTACTTGTCACCACCAGATGCATAACGTTTAAGCATGAGATTCTCAGTGAACCTTTTTCTAAATGTGCCACATCATAAAAAACATCAGCTGCAATGAATAAATGGCAGAATAAAACACTTAAGTAGTTACTTACATTACTGTATGTTTAATGTGTGATATTACATATACAGTACATACATATGTTGTGTATTTATTAACCCCACAGCTAAAATATCATTGCACTTTCCTAACAAAAACAACAACAAAAACATTCCCAGCTGATGCAAAGAAAAGTTGCATACAATAAATACTGAGCACAAAAAACACTGTTCGTCTGCCCTTTATTGAGAAGCCTCTTTGAAGTAAGATTTACTTCTGATCTTTGTTTAAGGCAATATTTTTGACAGATCGTACGGAGGGATTTGGTGATAAATAAATCCGGTTTAGAATTACATACATTTTTACTTTTAAAAATTAGATAAAATTTGAAATTCTTACACATTCAATAAATACATCCAAAATCCCTTCAGGATTTCTAAAATCTAATACGTCAACAAAATAAACCAAGAATATGTATTCCTGGCTCTGTCCATTTTTCAGATTCATATGCCCCAAATGAGTATGTACAATTTTGGCACGCATGAAGTGTATTTTTTTTTTACAATTAAATCATCAGTTCAGTTTATTTCAATCACATTTAACTTGAACATATTATCTAACATAAATGGTATTGAATATTGTCCATAAGATAAGGCAGAAGTTCCACGTCATACTTCATCAGTAAAAAAGTATTATGAATATGTAAACCACAGAAGAAGTTTGAAATGAATAACTCTTAAATTTAAGATTTTGTTCACTATTCACTCAGCGTCTCTCACCTTCAAATGTAGAAACTATTGTAAATGTGCGTATTCCGTCTCTGAATATACCTTGAACCAAACCCCATAACACTGCAGATTCCAGCGACTGTCAGACTGTCACGTACGACGCACTCCAGAATCTTCCGCCTCGTCTCCTAAAAGCTTGGCTGCGTCTCCTTCGCTCAGTCCGACAGACGCGCCACAGCAGCAGTCTACATTACCCTCGTCTTCTCATCTTAGCGTGAAACATGCCGCTTTCATCCCTGGCCTGCAGCACTTGACCGAGGACAGTAATGGTGTCCTGTGGGTAGAGGGGTAACCTTACGCCCCTTCCCCCGGCTCGGCCCCGCTCAGATACCAGTACATCATCAAACGGGGGGGACACATCTCTCAGAAACTCGAGACGGCATCACACACACTGCAGCCCCAAAGCCACGCACTGTGCCCTTGAAGAACAGCTCAAACCCAATCAGGACCGGCATTTTTCACTCCGGCCCCATCTGCCAGCAACGTTTACAGTGTTTTGAAGCTCCTGGGCCTTCTGTCTGTTTTCTTACTCCTCCTTTCAAAGCTTTTAGGAAACCTGATGTAACAATGCCCATGGACTGTTTGTTTTCCAGCCAATTTAGGCGTAAACGGAGAAGAATGCGAGCTTTCTGAAATAAACATTATCGGCTTAATAACAAAAATAACAAAATGGTATAATTTAGACAATGTTATATCCATGTACTGCATAGATGTAACAGATTGTCGAATTTTGAGGGATAAAAATCCAATGTTGTCATAGCCAAACGATAACGAAATATTACCGTTATATCTTTTGAATGAGCAAACGTCCTTTAAATATAAGAATCAGGTTTTTTCTTTTTACAGCATTACATTTCCGTTGCTTATTTGAAGACAGGCAATTGTTTATGAATGGTTATTTAGGCCCTTGATTTGAATGAATAACTTCGGAGTCAACTTCTGCGCTAAAATGAAAGCAAAAAAAAACATTGCCGATATGAATGAACCAGGCAGTGGCACGGACAATATTCGCCACATTTATATCTTTAAAGAAAATAAAGATACGCCATTTGGCTGATGTGCCGCGGCATCTTTTCAATCCCAAAAAGTTAAAGAACATAGCGGTTTTAATAAAAAAAATGCACATTCCGTCGCTGTTGCCTCGCTATTCCCCTTCTCTGGTTTTGGAAAGCGACGGAACCAGCCTCATCACACAGACACCAGAGTTCCTCGCCGCTGCTCCTGTTTCTGCTCTTCCCTCTCACGACACCCTCTCATCTCGAGACGTTAAGCAGCGCCTGGCTCCGTGTACGCGCATTCATCAACGTCAGCCAGGGAAACGTTCTCTGTACTACTGACAGGACAGGTGCGAGATCCAGCCAAATCAATAAGCCCTTTTTTTCACGATTTGGCACTTGAATCCAAACTGCTTAGACTAGATGTTTTAGTTGAAGCTGCTGTATACATTAAGCTTGTCGGACTTGCTTCAAATGAAGTGAAATTACCTCTCGCACAAGTACGATTGCAAGGATTTTTCTTCATATTTGTGTTGTGAATCAAAGCTGGAGTACCTGACTCTTTTTTTTTTTCTTTCCTGTAAAATGAGTGCGCTTTGTTTTCCCCTCGATAAACCAGCACTTTGTGTCAAAATCAGACCAATGCGCACTGTCTGCATCAATAATTAAGTCTTTAGTCTTTTGCTTTATCTTTTTGATTGACTGAGCTTTGGCGGTCCGCCCCAGTTTCCCTCCACCGTCTGAAAAAAAAAAAAAAAGAAGCTTGTTCTAAAACCCTGCACACGGCCAAAAAGAAATGAATGATGATGAGTGCGAGGGACGAGTTGGATAGATTTAAATACATCATTCCTACTTTCGCTTTTTTATTTTTTTAATTCTAGTTTGTAATCTTAGTTCCTTACAAATAAGAATGCAAATATTCCTTCATTATAAACATACATACTCGGGCCAGGTTTTCTATCTCTTTTTCACAGACAAGCAAACCAAAATTCATCCAGATGTCTTTGCGATCCGTCAATCGTCCAGGTCTGTTTCAAAGCAACAGAAAGTACAGTGTATGTGAGCCGGTCCATATCAGAGCCGAGCTGAAGAAGCTCCTCATTTTATGTTGTATATGACAGGCGTGCATGTTTTTCTAATTTCTAGCTTCATAATAGCTTTGTTCAATATTTATCGTAGTTTTACATCAGCCACTTTGGGAAGAAAAGTTGAACAAATAAAGATGAAAATGACAGAAAATGGTGCTGAAAAACTGAATCCCTCCATCTACGTCTTCAGTACACACAATTATAATAAAAGAACAAAAGGTTTTTTGACAGTTAAAACTTAAATTTAAGAAAACTAAAGGTGCTACATTTAAATTTGTATTTCTATTTATTATATCTATTGTGTAATTTAGATGAGTTATCTCCAACCAAATTATAAACTTCACAGAAATGATCAAACTAGGGAAAACTAAGCAACATTTTGAGTAATCTAACCTAAACTTTAACCTTTTAATTTGCCATAATTTATTCAAAATCAAGCATGGTGATTAAATGTACATCTGTGACATTTCGTAAAGAAGACAAATTGTGTTTTTGCTGTTTTAGCATTGTCATTCAGCTATAGCATGATTTATTTGTATAAAGGAAGAAATGACAAACAGATGTTAACATTTGTTGAGGCTCTGTAGATTTCCAAATATGTTAAAGTTGTGTCTGCGCCTCTAAATACGAGAAGACACCGCTGCATTTGATCTGCGATTGTTTACCCGTCTTCAAAACACTCCGTACTCATTTTAATGCCGTTTTAGCCTCGAGGCATTTATAGGTTCTCATTACAGTATGTACAAAAGAAGCATCATGGAAAAACTCGCTTTAGTTAAGTTGAAACATGTGATTTGTTTATGTGGTTCATGTTAACGCCGGAGCAGACGGAACTCTTCAAATGTTTCCTGAACCATGATTTTTACTGGTTTTCCCTGCAATAATTCACGATAAGCTGTTAAAATGTCGATATTCTGCTTTTTGACGGATGAAAGTCTTTTGCTGTTTGATCTGCGAATTGTACTGTGATAAATTGCTGAGAAAATATTGCATAAATAGATAATATTGAAGACAAAACCTGCGCGATCGTTGTGTAGTTGCAGTGTTGGAAAGGAATACGTTGTATAATCTCTTGGCCGCACAAATGTGGACTTTAAAGTGTTTATCTTGACGTTTAATTTAGTTTTAAATGTTTTGCAGTACTGGGCAAATGGCACAGTGAAACTATGACTCAAAACAACTCATTTGAGGCTCTGTGTTGACTTTTCCACTTTCCTCTTCTGCATTGTTTATGGCTGATGTGGCCAGTCAGCGGATAGCTTTTCCTTTTACCCTCATGTGGAGCTTTTGTGCTGGCCCTGTTTTCACCAGTTGATCATTTCGCCTTTGACGGTAAAATGTTCAGACTTTACAAAGGCTTCAGACGAGGATTGATTTGATCCATATTTTTGAACAATTTCGTAGTTTCACATTCCATTTCCTGCTCCACAGTTGAGTCGGACGGTTTGTGGTGCAGCGGGACTGCCTGGATTCGGCACGCCTTCCCAAACAGTTGGATGTGAAACATTTTCTTAAAAGTGGTTGATACAAATATTTAAGATACAGTAGTTTGTATTAAAGAATAGTCTAAAGAGCTTTACAACTGCCTAAAGTAATGATTTGCTCTACTAAAATAGTGGTTGACCTTTTCAGTCACTGGATGCAGATATGTTTAAAGTTACAGAATGTTCTTTTCCGTTTATGAACAAACCTCATGTTCAGCTAAGAACCTCCAGCATTACCCATTTCAGGTGCTGGGTTTTAGTAGTTTGGTCTGAAAACTCTAAACTACCAAAACTCTCCAGCGAGAGGCCGTTTTAGGTTTCCTTCAAACTGGTTTTAGGATCTGTTTTCTGATTTGTATAATTGTATTTAGTCTTTATTTGGATCCACTCTAGCTTCAACAAGTGGTTGCTAGTCTTCCTGGGGACTCTATAAAATGTAAAATGTAAAATGTACAGTTTGAATGATATTGTACAATTTAAAAGGTACATATTAATATAATATATATATATTATTATTATTATTATTATTATTATTATTATTATTATTTATTATTATTATTATTATTATTATTATTATTATTATTATTATTATTATCAGCACTACCTAAACATTATTTTTTCCCAGAGGATCTGTTTTTAATACATTTTGTTCTAGTGTGAAGTGAATCCAAGCAGCAGCTCATCTGAAGAGAATAATTCTTTTCATGAATTCACTTCTTGAAAAGAAGGTCTGTGTACAATCAGCCTTTTTGCCTGAGGTAACTTGGCAGGTTGTATTCATGTAGCAAAACCCACTGAATAAAACGTTATCATTAAAAAAATAACACACACACAAAAAACCTGCTCTTTTCCCACCAACAGACTGAGTTACTTGTCTGCTGAACTAAAACAACAAATGACAACATAAAGAACTTGGTCATCATTCAATGTTTTTATATTCAAGAATAAATTAACATTACATTTGATTTGAACATGTTTATCTCGTATCTGGGGACACATAGAAGCAATGAATAAAATACAATAATCATAAAAATAACCTTTCTGAGTCTAATTTATGAATGGTTCTGAAGTGGAACATTTTGGTCTCATATCTTGTTTTTGTATCTTTTGTAAACACCCATAAGAGGGGGGGACGAGGGGTCACTGCAGCCTGCTCGGGGACACTACTGTCTGACCAGCAGCCAGACAAGTTTATTAGTTGTCCTGAAACCACAGCCGTGTTCCCGGAGCCCTCTCACCCCGCCGCTCCCTGGGGCCCCTTGGTATGAGACATCACCAGGGCCCGCTAACACCCGAGCATGACCAGGGGCCGGAAAACAAACATGTGTTGATTGGGACTGGTCAGCAACATCTGATCTTAAAACATAAACAGGAACATTTAAAAAAACGCAGTGAAAACAAATGAAACAAAACAGCATTTTAATGAATTTTGACCAATTTCAAACAGTTTAATCCGTGCCTTTACAATAGCACATATCGAGTTATACTATATATTTTTTACAATATTACATACATTGAACTTCCATAGTTTATTTATTGGAGCTATTTGACTTTGATTTAATAGACTGAGCACACGTATATAGTTTATTTAAAAAAAGAAAAGCACACTCCGTCTTGAAAGTCTCCATTTAAAATGCACGATACACCGGCTGAAAGTGAAAATAATTAACCTGACGTATGACCAGAAAGCAGCAAATGTTTCCACCAGGGCTGCACTATTTCAAAATCATCATGAAAAAAAAAAAAAAAAAAGAAAAAAACATAAGCCCTTGCGTCATTTTCCCTCATTTCATTCGTTCTGGGCTTCTGTGAGAAGAGAAAAGCTCTATTCATAATTTAGTAACCTCGTCCCTGATAGCATTTGATGTCATGATTAAGATGAAGGGCAAAAGAAAACTCACGGAAGTATAATGTTTTGGAAGAAATCTTCAAAAAGAATATCCAAACGTTTTTAATTTCAGGGTTTGTTCTGTAGACTGTTGATGAAAGGACTTTATACCACAGGGTTAATATATATAACAAGGAATCAGGCCACCACTTTGTGAATGAACGCTATAACCTTTGTTTTTTTTTGTGGCTGACTTTGTAATTACAGGCCATATCTACTTGAAGCTAAAACTGACAGATGTTGATGACGAGCCAGGTCAATTAAAGCTGCATTTTGACAATTAAAGAGTCAAATTATATATTAAATAATTCCCACCTCACACCTCCATAGAGATCAGGATTCTGTCGTCACACATTATGACACTACAGTGTGATTACCGTATTTTGCGGACCATAAGCCGCTACTTTTGTCAGATGTTTTGAGCCATGCGGCTTTATTTTAGAGGCTGCGGCTTTTTCTGTGGTTTTTTTCTTTCACCGCTAGGGGCGAACTAACCGGAATTAGAATCAAAACGTACAGAAAAGTTAAGCAAAGAAGCAGATGTTGCTTTTTTATTCAGCTAGCAAATAGAACACGGACGACAAATTTACCAACTATAATTATTTTCAAATTCTTTGTCCCATCATTATAGGGAACCCAAACGAAAGAAGTTCGTACGAAGCAAGTTTTAAGCTGAAGGCATCGATCTTGCTAGGAAACCGCGCGGCTGCACGCAAGCTTAACATCAATGAATGTACGGTGAGACGCTGAGGGACAGGCACGGAACGAGCTTCATGCGATGCCAAAAGTCAAGGAAGAGTTTCTGCGGCTTATAGCAAAAGGTGCGGCCTATGTATGTTTTTATTATCGTTTTTTTAAAAATAGAGCAAATGCGGCTTATTAGGGGAGCGGCTAAAAGTCCAAAATACGTGGTAAATACATTTAACTGTGACCCAGCAGTTTATTTTGTTCCACGACTTTTGACGCTGTGGACGTTTTACATGGTTGCCACAAGAATATTCGGTGAAGTAAGAACCATATCAAATGTTTATTTATCGATTATTGTGAAAAGAAACGTCAGGATTTTTTGATTATTCTACTTTACATTTGTTATTTAACCGTGATTATCGATTAACTGAGTGAAATCACATCCTTAATCCCAAACTCGATCTTTAACTTGGCTGTCTAGAATGTTTTGACGTCTCGGAACTGTTGCATTTCTGTCTATTCCTGGCGTTTTGAGATGCCCTGTGGCCCCGTGTGTTCGACAAGCATCCAAGTCGATTTGTAGGCTGACTAATAGTGAGCGGATTGGCCCGTTGGAGATAAGCAGTGATAGCCGCGACTGTGATCGGAGCGTTAGTGCGTCCGCGGCGACGGCTACCGAGCGTGTCAGATTACAGGAAGAACGCTGGCGGGGCCTCACTTTAAACAAGGGCCACATTACAATGCATCCAGCAGTGAGCATTTCTGACACGCGATGACAGATTGTTTCATTGCACCGAGCCAAAGAAAACACCATCCACGGACCAAATGCGAAAAGGCTTTGCCCTCAATAAGACAGTTTCCATATCACGGTGTCACAGGCTCCACTTTAAGATGTTAATTCTTCCTCCAAAAATGGTTGTCTAATATGTTTAGTCGGCATCATGACCAAGAGTGTGAAAGGCTGTTTGTGGTGGTTAAATCAAGTGGGGGAAGTAAAAGTAATCTATGTAAAGGCACAGTGCGTAACTTTTTAGCCACAAGAGAAACTATAACTTATAATAATATAAAGCTTGGTGTTGTTGGTGTGTGTGTGTGTGTGTGTGTGTGTGTGTCTGTTTGTTTGTTGTTTTTTCATTTTGGAGGGTTTTATTGCACTAAAATGTATGAAAACGGTGTCGTTCCTGTGAGTTCGCTTGCTTCTCCACAAAACTGACTCTTACTCGGCCTGGAAGGAGCGTCAGTTTTTGCTTGTTTCCATTGAAATGTTGTTTTGCCCTGAGAAGGTTCTGAATTATCGAATTTTGCAGGTGACTTTTCACCTCCAGCATTTAAGTAAAAGGTTTGAAGTACATGTTTAAACATGTACTTTAAGAGTGAAAAAGTAAAAGTATTTAACACAAATTTGAGAACTGTTAAAAGCTGTAAATGTAGTAATTTGTGTTGGAACTTGGCTCAACAGAGGTTGGGGGTTGAAATAACATTAAAATGATTATTAAAAAAAATATTTTGGTTTTCTGGTCAGTTTGCTTTCTCAACATTTAAGCTTTCATATGGCAACAACAAAAACTGTCCAATCGCCAAAAGATCTTTTATTTCATTTTTAAATTTTTTTTCAATTTCACCTGGAAAGTATCACTGAGTTTCAGTTTCCCTTTTAGAACGGTGTAATTTAATACACTTGAATCCATAGATTAATATGGAACATTGTAACTTCAAAGGCTGTTTTCTCCAAATGCATTATTTCTCTCTCTGAGACATAAAGATCAGCCCTTAAAGTTAAAGTTAAATTAAACACACCAAATTTTACAATCTTGTACTTGTAAACACACCCTTCTGTACAATCTGTCAAAATCTTATTTAATTCTAAGCCTGATTAATTCAAGTTTGAAAACAAATATTAGAATTTTTCACAATATTTAGGTCAAATAGAGTTTCATCAAGCCCTAAATACAATATCCAAATGACAAATATGTAACGCATTTTTTTCTTAAATTTTTTTCTTACATTTATGTTACTAAACTACTCACTAACTTAATGATTTGTTTTCCTATTCATCTGCAGTGTCTCTCCTTAAAATAGGTTAGGGTAAAGTAAAATGTGATCAATTTACTGTAAATAATGCAAATAAACTATAATAAACTTTATTGTACTTGATTTTCTCCCTGAAATTATTATGATAATACATTTTTTATTTATTTTTTACAATTGAGCATCTTGTGGTGTTTTTTTGGGGGATATTTCGTGTGTGTCCCGGTTTGTAGAATATCGGGAATATCTGACTCTTAATGCGCTAGTTGAATGTCAGTGGCGGTGGAGGAAGGTACAGTAGATTCCCACACACTAAGGCCTTTTAAACCCGCGCTAACATTAAGTGGCCGTTGCGTTGTGTGCGCATTAACAGACCTGTCAGTCGGCGGCAATGCAAGGACAGAAGCCTCAGCAGAGCACACAGTGGAGTTGTTTTCCTGTGTGAAGCCGATACCACGCTCTAAACACTTCATAGGTACTTCCTGTGCCCTGAGGGGGACCCATACAAAAACATGGGCTCACTTTGTCACGGCGGCTTAAGCACTTTGAACAGTCGGGTCTCGATTTCCCCAATACAACGCTTTATTTAGGCTTTGTCAATAATGTTTCTTTATTATGTGAAGAATACTCAATAACATCTGGAGCATGGCTCTCATCTGTATCAACAGCTGCTCGATTAATAACTCACATAGGCTGACTCTGATTAAAGTGCCTTCAATATGGGCGAAATGTAAATAATCTGTTTTGGAGTTGTCTCTTCATTCAAAAGTTCTGGTCAAACATATTTTCTTTTTGGTCCGGTGTTTACTCAAGGACATTTCTTGGACTTTACTTTGTTTGGAAGGCTCATTGAGCCTCCTTTCTGATATGCAATCAGGCATGTTATTGGGCCTCAAACAGTGTCAGTGTTTGCAAAGTGGCTTAATGAACTGATAACTGTCATACACTTAGACGGATGGAAACAAACTTGAGGATGCTTATCTACTCACTCAAGCTGGACTCGAGAAACCATGGACATATTTAAAAACAAAAGCAAAACCATTTCATAACACCATGTCAAAGTGGTCACTATTCACAGGGAAATGCTAAATGTTGGAGAAACTGTGGTTTCCAGGAAGCCCACCATTATCATGTGTTCTGGGACTGTCCTGTTGCTCAAAAATATCAGACTGAAGTTTACATTATCGTCCCACTCAGTTTCAGAATATAATATAATAATATATAATTTGGCCTCAAAACCCCTGCCATGGACACAATAAATGTATACCTTTGGAACATATAAAAACATATAAAACCCATATGGACTCAATTTGAAAATGGACAAATCTGACCAAAAATGTACTTTGTTTGCCTTCATCTTCTCTTTTTCTCTCTGGTCTTGTACTGTATGTTTTTTGCTGTTTTTCTGTTTTTTTTGAACACTGAAATACAATAAAATAATATATATATTAAAAAAAGATAATTGTAAAGTAAGGACTGATAGTTGTAATGCTCAAGTGTTTCTTTTAAATTGTAAATGAATCGAACAGATGATAACGGATGCTTCCAATATCAGGTGTCTCCTCCTTAAGGAACCTTTCTTTTTATCTCTTCTCGAGTTGACCCGTCCTCCTTCCACGGCGACCTAACAGTAAGTGGATCTCTGTTTCAGGCGACCATGATGTTCAGCTCGGGCGTCTTCTGGATGGGCCTGTTTTTCATCCCTATCACCTCTTTGGTCTTTGACGTGGCCTACAAAGTGTGAGTTCTCTCCGTCATAGCGCTTCTCAGCGTCACCGCAGTAGATATCCCATGAAGGAAATCCCCCCGAGGATCCCCGTTATCTATTCCAAATTTATGGACTTCCAACACATTTTTAGCATTCCCTTTCACTCAAAAATCCATGGGAATGTTCTTACTCGATGTCACAGATCTGGATGATTTCAACGCACAGCTGAATCTCATGCACGATTTACTAAGCTAAATGTTTGTCAGAAATTGAAATAGTGCGTGTTATTTTTGAAGCCATCTACTCAAAGTTGGTGGTGATGTCGTTATAATGCTCTTATTTTGTCTGAAGGGTGAAAAGGGTTTGCTTCAAGACTTTGGTGGATGAAGTTCAGGAGCTGGAGGCTTTATCCAAAGACCCTGGAGCTGTGGTCCATGGCAAAAGGTGAAGTACAACTACAACTATCATAATATTGATGATTATGTTTAGTTTTTATACAGTGGAAGTGGGCGATCATTTTGTCAGTAATGTGCTGAATTGAGCCTGTAAAAAGTTTTGGTTGAGGTTCAAATATTGCAGAAATGTGAATGGTTTAATTGCATTTGAAGATGTACTTTCTATTTTATCACTGTTTTTATTCTTTTTGATAGTTTTCCTAAAGACTCTTTAAATACTGGCAACTGGAGGTAAATTATAAAATATTTTCACTGATTTAACTGATGTCAGCTCTAAATGCTAATAGTTTTCCAGTGTAGAAATGTCAAGTTTGTGTTTCTGTTAAAAAGGATGGACATAATACTATTTTCTAGCCTCAAAAGTCTTTGAGCGTCATAATATAGTAAAGTATGAAAAACTATTGCGAGGTCAACACTATTTGTCCAATAAAACCTACAAATCAGGATTTCACATGTAGTAATATACATAAACATGTCAAACACAATGCTGTATGTCTTTAAACCAGACTCTGTAACGTGTATCTGAGTGTTTTGCATTTGACCAAACCACCTTGTTTTTAATATTCTGTGATACTCTGAGGTAAATCTCAGTTTGTCCATTGAAATCACATTATGTTCTACTTCACTTTTGCCTCCATTCCAGTATTTAGAATGTATTTGTTTACAAACTTTTAAAGGGTCTTTACTGGGCTTTATCTTCTTGACATATCTTCTGTTTTTATATATCCATGGGTTTGAGTGATGAATATTTAGGACTGTTGCCATAGCAATTAGACATTTTAAAACAAATTATTAGCCATTTAGAACAGTGAAAAGTCCTCAAAATGTTGCAAACAAAGCTGAAACCCATGAATATCTCTAGTATACAGCATGTATTATTAAATAGACACAAATCTGACAACTTCCTACTTTTTATGTTCTTCGTTTCCTTAGTTTCAACACGTTCCAAACAGTCATAAATCATGCTCATGATGCTCTAGATATTTTTTCAAACCCATGATTATTGCTTTCCTCTCCAAAATCTTTCAAACTTGGAAAACAATCTTCTTTAACCCCAAATTCCCTCATAATTTCCTTAAAGCGCCCCACACCGCTGCCAATTTGATTATTACGTGGAAAGGCGAGATCTTCTAAATGACTAAATTGCTGCGGCTTGACGGTGTGCTTGGTAATCACGTCAAGAGAAGGTGTCCATTTTCCACATTCAGAACGTCTCATTTTGGGACTGTGGGCCTCCCATATATTTAACTCTTATAATGTTAGCTGAAGCACGCTCTCCAGGGTCAGCGTCAGGCCTCGGGTTTGTGAGATCCCCCACAGGTTAATGAGACATTTCCTTGCTCTGGCTCTTGCGCAGTCCTAGCACACACACACACCCGACTGATCATCACTAACATTTTCACACTTGATTTTGATACTAGGAAAAGGCTCGATACTCGATTCCAGCAGCACAATGATGATGAAAACATTTTTAGACCATAGAATGATCATTTTAACCCAAAATAGTTTGGAATTTCACTGTTTACCATCTAAAACGATTAAAGAAAGGTTAAATGTTGTCCTATTTATGTGGTGGTGGTGGTGGTGTTAATAATGATTAGTAATATCTGTATCTGTTTATTGACAACTCTGTTTAGAAATCACAATGAGAATGAAATGGTAGAAAAGTGTTTAAATGTAGTCTGGACACTCTTCGACTTCCAACTGAAATTCATTTTCAATCTGACGGAAATTGTTCATTTATACTCTCCTGACCTCCAATTGGTCCAAATGAGAGTTAAAACACAATTTAACATAATGTAATTTTCAACTCAAATAATTTCCGTGTGGTTTTATGCAAATTCTGATTCTAAAACTATTCAGGAAATGTTGTCCTGCTTATGTAAGGTTTTCAGTATTGATACTCGCTCAAATAATTTTCTAGTTTCTATTAGGAATGAGACGATAAACCATTATATCGTTTATCGCAATAAAAAAGGGCGGACAATAATCGTTTGCACAGTATAATTTTAAAAAGTGACTTATCCATGATGTTCTCTCCTAGATCATGGTTGTTTTCGCTTTTCACAATTCTATAATGCTTAAATTTGAATGATAAATATCCATTGCATTTTTACACAGTCAGGAATTTTGATGTAATTGCCTTGACGTTATTAATTGCAATTATTTTGGCCATGAAAATTGTGATACATTTCAACATCCATGCCTAGTTTTGATACCAGTTTTAGTATCAAACACACAAATATGGTGGGTCCCTAGCGCGCACACATACACAGCCCACTGCAGCGTGGCGTTTGGACCGAGGCTGGATTCATGCGTCATTAAACCTGCCTGTGGAGCTCAGCAGGTTTTAACTCTGCTCTCTGTGTCTGTGTGCAGTTTGACGGAGAGGGCCCAGCTGCTGAAGAACGTCTTCAAGAAGAGCACAGTCAGTCTCTATCGCACCGAGTCCTTGCAGCAAAACCTACTCCGTAAGTATTACAGATTCAACATTTTTCTGTTCTATTTGTCATTATAACGGCAACAAAAACGTAGATTGGCTTCCACGTTATGGGCCCGACATGTGAACAGTGCACTTTGCTGTACCTCTTGAGCTGTGGTCCTCAAATTTTTCACACCAAGCACCACCTAAGAAAATAACTGACCTTCCGAGTACCACCAGATTTTATTTATTTTAAAGCACCAATAGAGCTCCGGCCCCCACGTGACTAAATTGGTTGAGGACGTCATTATTGCTCATTACGACAGGGAAGAAATGGCTGTAATGAACAGCAACGAGCCTGATTTTGTCATTAAATGAAGCCACAAATACCAATACATCATAATCAGATAATAAACATTAGCGACCCTCATGTTTTGAAGCGTTCACGTAGATTGTGCCCCAAGATCTGTAAAATCTGAACATGTGATTCAATTCCCACCTTCTAATATCATCAAAAAGTGTCTCTGGAGATGTTTGTGAGAAATACACTTTATTATAAAACCTTGTACATATCATGTTGACTGATATTGGCAATTAAAATGATGTGATCTTGATGAATCATGTACAACATTTCACGATTTATGTCTTGTAATAAAGACCCGAAAATCATTGATTTAGCATTAGTTTATGATTAGATCAAACGGACAACATTTGTGATTGCTTCTCTCTCTCATTTAATCAATAGAATCACCAATACACAATCTTATTAAAGATTTTGAATCGTTATGAGGCAATTGTTAAATCATTCCCGAAATTAAAACCAAAATGAATGCAGAAATGCATGTGACGCTTGACTCACTACAGTCCTTTTAAATTGCAAAAATCAATTTCTCTGCTTTTGTCAATCCGGTAAATAATACACAATATTTTAAACCCCCATCAAGTTTGTTAATAGCGACCGTATGCGATTCGTTTCTATGTGAATTCAGCGCCACCATCCCCCACCATCCCCCGCCAGTGTGGAGTTTGGTGTTGCATACTGGGATTGTGTGACAGCATCTGCAGGAGCTCTACACACATGATACAAAATACATTCAACACTGTACACACACATCAGTCCAGATTTACCTCATGCACTATTTACAAAAGGGTACAGATTTGGTACGTTTTCAGCCAAGACTTAAGCCTGGAGGTGAACATTTTGAACTCCGAATTGCTTTTCATTTCAGTGGGTCGTGAGTTTTACAGTTCAAGGTGTCTCTTGTCACCCTGCTGCATGGTTCAGGAGTCAAATTAGGAATATATTTGAATATTAATTTCAAATAGAACGTAAGTAACTGAAGCTTTCAAAACCTAAACCAGGTCTAAAGCAGGACTGTTTAAGGTCTACACAACCACATCTACACAATTGCTGTATTATTTTGAATAAGAACTAAATCAAAAGAGGACAAAAATGTGGATTAAATGGGCTCTAACTTTGAACAGCAGAGGAATCCACGTATATGCTGAAGGAGTATGTGGCGAGGTGAGCATAAATACTGCCATCTTACAGGTATTGTGTGCAAACAAGATGCTTCAACTTGATGACCTCACTCCTCACGCATGACCATATATCGACCTGTTTTGGTCCAGCTCCTGTTTGGCCAACGTCTAAATTTGAGTGTAAACGATGGCACCAAAAACCTCAAATTTCATAGCTCTTCTTCAGCTCTTTCTCTGCGTGTTTTTGTTTGTCATCTTTATTTTGCCGTGTCTTCTCATCTTTTTGTCTCTGTTTGTTTCATAGGTGGGGATGAAATCATTATTATGTGATTCCTTTACCTTTTTCCCATCTTTGATAGATAGAAGCCCCGCCCCCTTTAGCCTTACATAGTCGCCTCACTTCCTGTCCTGCTCTTCTCGATCTCCCCCTCTCTCTTCGTGTGCCTCGACTCTTAGTATGAGTTCAGCAACTTTGTGATAAAATGATGAAATGTTGCGCTGTTATTCCCCCCCCCTCACTATGCACACGTCCCAGCGGGGTCTGTTGAACTCGCCCGCTCGCCTCCAGGTACTCACCAAGTCATTTGACACGTGAAGGTGAGTCGAGGTCAAAGGTTGCAGTGGAAACCTAATTCTAGCTACTCACCTGTAGGAAACACTAAGCCATAGAAGTTAAAAAGAGTGTGTCTTTTTTTAGTTATTCGTTTGTCTTCATTGAGTCTGATTTCATTTGATTTGTTTTGTTTTGATTCTTCTGTGTCGTCGCCTAAAAGTGTGTCGTCTTTCGCAGATGGTTACGCCTTTTCTCAAGATGAAAACGGCGTGGTGTCTCAGTCCGAGGTGATCCGGGCGTACGACACCACCAAACAGAGGACCAACGCCTGGTGAGATCAGGCCTCCTCGCTCGGGCCGGCCACGCAGGAGCCCCAGAGCCGCTTCCTCTGATACTGAACTAGGAGAGACACTGTGGCGCGATGGTGGGAGCTCGTACCAGTAACATAAAGATCACAGATGGAGAAGAGTAGTTATGTAAGAGCGGGGAAGATCCACACCAAGGGACACCACGCATATACCGTAGAAACACATTCACTCTCAGCTGTCATGCCCAGCAGACATAAAGAGCACTGTGCTTTCTTTAGCAGTCTGTGGTCTGATGTTCTTCACTGTCCTTGCACAATTTACGCTTGAACAACTGACCCTTTGCATTGGTTTAAGAGATTGTGGTTTAAGGACCAGACCAAAAAGGTTCACATAATTGAAGTCCATTCAAATGAGCTGCTTTTGACACTGTTATTGTACAACATTAGACAATGTGTGATCATGAGGATATAGACTTGTGTAAGATTGCCAAAGAGCAGTCGTGTATACAATCTTCTAAGTACTAGTGAATTTGGAAAACCTTAAACCAAATGTAATCACACTTGTGCGTGTATTCCAGCACTAAATGGACCACATCAGCGCAAACATGTTTGTTTTGATTTGCACTTGAGAAAGCATCTATTGTGTAAAGCCTTACATATGCTCATGCCTTCATCTTTTACTGTGCATATTTTAGTTGAATATTTGATGTATGTTACTAATGTGCCTGTTTTTGTTTTGATTTCTCCCTCAAAGTTGTAGTCTCATGCCACACTGTCCACTTTTCTTACTGTTCGACACACATCCTAGCATTCCACACGTCAATCCTGTCTGAAACAATCACATCGGTGCCTACGTAAACCTTCCCTCTTAGATGATAGTTAGCCAGAGCAGATTAGCCAGCTACCTTCGGATAGTGCTCCTCACACACCTAGTGAAGACCCACCACAGTATTGCACTTGTACAATGTGATACGACTGAGCGCCTTGTGGCACATGTTCGGCTCTCTGCAGTGGTAATGTTACCTACACATGAAGATCCTAACCTTCTAACACAAGTGCCATTAGCTCAAGGGAGAGAGAACTATTAGCCAGGAAACTCCACGTCAATATCAAAACTACTTTGTCTCTATAGTTATTTTGTGGATTTGTATTTTTATATTGGAGATGAATGACTTTTGCATTGACTGGCTTTGTAATGAACTGTCTGTAACTTTTGTTCTTTTGAGAAACTGGCAGATTAGATTGCTTGAAAGAGTAAAGTGAGCTATGTTAATGTCTTGTTATTATTAATATTGTAACTGCTTGTTTTATTTATAATTGAGTACTTACTGTCTGTGTGATTGCTTTTTTTCTCCCTATGGGAGATGAGGTCGTGTATGCGTGTGTCTGCATGTGCATGTGTGTACTCTGTGGATAACCTGAGATTGCACTGCATGTTGTGTCTGAGCTGGGAGCATACATGTGTCTGTCCTGGTGTGGAGTGGATGGGAGGTGCAGACGCCTGCTGCAGTTGTCCTCACTTATAGTATCTCTGGTGTACTGCTGTGTGCTGAAGCATGGCCCTTATGGGCACACCGTGTCAGTCTGCAGCCAGTTTTTATGAAGCTCAGCTCGTTTTGGTGGAAGATGTTGCACAACGCACTCAATGTACCTTTTCAGTAGTGATCTCTGGTATTCTCGAGTTTGATAATTATTTAAGTTCATGTTTGTAACTTATTTTTCTTCATGAAATGTACTTCTGCTTTGTGTTTATCAGTTTAGTGATGGTTCTGACTCTTTAATGTTTGGTTGTCATTATGATTTTATCAAACTACTGAATGTTGTTGTGGAAAAGGCTTGGACTGTTGCTTTTATTTATGGGAAACATTGATCATGTCTGTCAGATGTGGACTGCATGAATGGTTAAACTGTTCTCAAGTGTTAATTGTACTACTTTGTCTCTCTTTCTCTCTCTCTCTCTCTCTTTCTCTCGAGTGTTGACCATTTTCAGAATACTGCACCTTTTAACTTTTCTTTTAATGTTGGATTTCTGTTCTAAATTATTAAATGATTGTTCTGCATGTTGGGACTGCAAATTTAAGTGTTGTCTTTTACTGCCATGAAAGACTACGGAATTAAACTACAATCATGAAAATAATGATGTGCAAATTGGCTCATTCTTATTCATATACTACATTGTAAAACTCAATTTGTCATAGCTAAGTTCGTGAAAATGGGACGGCTAAGTTATGACAACGAAAACAGGAAACACAAGATCTACTTCACAAATTGGCGTCATTTATAGTGAGGATGAAAAACATCCACAGGTTACACTACAGGTTGATTTGTTTACTCATCTGTCTCAAATACATGTTTGTTTTCTCTCCAATATAATTTTGGATCAGGGTCATCAAGAATAACATTGAGGGAAATGACTTAAGTATGGAATTATGTGACATAGGCCTAGTTTGGGAAGTTCATACAAGTTTCCTGTGGAGCATATTTTAAATTTGGGACTAAAAACTAGACACGCTAAATGGGTAGAAGATCTGCCTTTGTTTTTGTTTTTTAAGATTTTTTTTAGATTACTGAAGAAATAAGAGACTGCTGGCTTGTGCGCTTGCTTTGGACCGTAATGCGAACATTTTTAATCAAAAACTGGAGAGGAATTCTGAAATTTGGAAGTGCATGACAAACATTTATGAAATGTCATGATTTTTTGCACACAATTTGAATATCAAACATGAAATTGGTGTAGAATTATGTCATCGTCTTTGTAAATAGAAATCATTTACGACACAATCGTTCCTCAGATGGACCAGGTGGTGATTGGCAGCACTATTTCACAGTCAAATGAGTGAAGAACACAGAATTCTTTGTCCGGGCCTGGTGGTACCTGTTAGCGCAACCTAAACCTCCATTTCTGGGATGAGTTGTTTTTAACACTGTGACCATGGGATGCTCATTGAACACTGACAATGACTGATCTGAGCGCCACATTCCTGCTGGGAAATGTGGCGCAAGACTGAGGGACAGGTAGAGTGTCGGAGTGCAGAGCGGCCACTCCGATTTCCTTTCATTCAGGATACGCTCTCGTCCTCCTGTCATCCGGTTTAGTGTTACTCCACAGCACACAGCGGGCAGTAGAAAGAGACACTTTATTCATCAATTTTGGGAACCATTCTGACAACACCACTCGGGGGGGCAAAACCTATACAATGTTAATGAAGTCCACATTTCCCTTCCATTGTGTGGCAGTCACTCCCCCTTTAAGACGATCTGTGATTGTCAAAGACATTACTCCCTGATGTAACAATGTGATTTTAATGGCATATTCTCTGAGTGTACAGTATCAAACGGTAAAAATACATGATATGTAACTCTTTAGTGACCGCTTGGATAAGGGTGATCAAGAGAGCTTCTTTGTGGTTGAAAAGTGCATTATACAAAGACCACCTCGGGTCTGTTTGTTTACCGCAGCTTAGTGTCTCCTGGTCCGTGACACTGCCTCAGGTCCTCATCCGTCTGCTGCTGCCCTGCCACGAGGTAAAGGATCGGTGAAGAGTTTCTGTAAACCCACCAACATGGAAATGTGTCATCTACCCTTGTTAGATATGGTAGATGTTGGGATTGTTTCAGAGATGCTTTCCAGACTAAAGTCGTACCCAAAACATTACAAGCATAAGAGCACTTGCTGAGAGTCTGAAGGAGCAGTGTTTATGTTTCTGTGGACTGTAGTTCGGGGATCTTTTTCCAAACCAAACCAAAAGCAAGTGCTAACCAAAAATAACCATATCAAGTTAGCTTTCATATGAGAGAAAGTCTATTTAAATATTCCACCTGTGATTGATTTACAAAAAGAAATCATGACAGTTTGATTGGATTCTGGCACAGAGGGTGCTGTTTGTCTTGTAACGTGCAGCAGCTCTGTCAGCTCTGCCCAAAGTCGGCGAAGCCTTTGGCGACAGTGAAGGTGTCGGGCTGTAGAGGGAAGAAGTACTGTTGGGGCAGGAGGAACCCGGGGGTGTGCTGGTGCAGCTGCAGCTGGGGGTGAGTGTGGCTGGGTGGCACAGGGGCCGGAGGAGAGGTGTAGGGGGGTGGCAGGGGCGGAGTCTGTGTTGGGGTTGACGCTGATGAGGACACTGTGGCAGATACCAGACACCCGTGCTGCTGCTGCTGAGAACCCTGACCCCCCAGGGAGAAGCGGCGCATGGAGCTGCCCCCGCCGGCTGAGCTGGAGCTGGTGGTGGCCGTGCTGGACTGACGGGATGGAGCGCGCAGACTGGGGGGGCCTGGGGTCAGGATCATGGGGATGGTCTCGCCCTGACAGCTCCGCAGAGAGAAGCGGATGGGCTGCTGCGTGGGCTGCTTGGGCCGAAGGCATGTGCAGCAGTAAACGGCCACCAAAGAACCCACTATGACGAAGGCGATGAAGATACTGCCCACCATCAAGAAGGGCACGTACACAGGCTCTGTGGAGACACAGAGTCAACAAGTTAGAGGGAAAATAATGTTCTCCCTGTACAGCACATGAGGTTGTTTTAAATTTGCTTTATAAATACATTTGACATCGGTGTACTTTTCTGCATTGAAATGTTTGTCCTCGATGTAACGCTAAACATTATCTATAAACCTTCCTTGAGAATGAATTCCATTTAAATGTTCTCTTAACAGACTTGATATCATCAGTATTACCATGCACCTCTTTGTATAATATACAATTTCCATAACGGAACATAACTGACATTCAAGAATTTATGTCGATTTTTTGGCAAATAAATGATCATTTAAAAACCTCCAGGATACAAGTTCACCTTATTGTGTGATTTGCACATTCTGACCTCTGCAAACACAAGCCTCTTAAGTTTCACTGACTTGAGCTAAAGAGGAAATCAGCTTGTGTTTATTTATTTTGTAAAGGAAAATTGAGAAATTGTCCATTGAGCTGCAGATCCTTTCGGGAAATTTAAAGAAAACTGATTATGCTCATGTTTTAACTAGCCCATTCTGTATGCCTCAGAGGTTAGGACCACACTGAGGCTTTCATTTGGCAACAAATGAAAGATTGTTGCATACATTTACGTTTTATTATTTTTCACATCAATAAAGATGTAAGCATGTGGTGGGAACTGACATATGAGTGATGTTGAGAAGAAATCACAGTTAAAGGTGTTTTTTTTTTTTTTTTTTGTGACTTTAAACTTTCTTTAAATATGAGAGTAAATATGTATTTTCAAAATGTAGTCTCTTGATGTGATGACAGCAGGTCCAGTGTCTGACTTGGCCTGCTCCTCTGACCTTCTCCCCAGGTGCTCCGCTGACCTTTGACTTTTCAGTGGAAAGAACGGATTTGAGTTTGAACTGAACTAAAACTAATCCTCAAAAAAAAAAAAAAAAAAAAAACTCCCAGAAAGAACAGAATTGAGATAACGTCGTCAGAGGAAATCATGTGTTTTCCATCACATGTGTAGACTTGATCTCATCTGTCAGTAAAGTAGACCTACCACCACAAAGTTACTTTAATATTTATTAAACCCTTGGCCTGCATTGCAAATAAACATGATGCATCCTTGTAGTGACCAGCCACACTCTTGAAACTTACGCGCAGCAAACTCCGTGTTGTCCGTCTCCCTGTCGTTGGTGCAGCTGCCCTGGTCCAGCCGTGCGTCCGGGGCCGCGCAGCAGTAGCGCAACGCGCAGGTCCCGCAGCACACAGTGGCGTCTGTGGTGTCGAAATCCTCCGGGCACTGGAAGCCGTCATGATAATTCCCATTAGTGTCCAACCAGCCGTGACAGTACTCTCCTTGTGCGTCCGATATGCGCAGATTCCAAGTGAAATATCCAAGCAGGACGCAGTGGAGAAGGCGCACCATCACGACCACTTTCACGTCCCGCGGGACAAGCGGGGAAAGGGCTTCAACTCCCGATGGCTGGCGGTAGTTACTCTCTCCACAGTGATGAATGAAGCGTCCTCAACAGGTCGGATTAGGTCACAGTCATCTTTGCAAAGTTGATTGGACTAAAGTTATAGTAAACAAAAAAATCCGTTATAGTCTGTGTCCACAGGCAACGTTATTCAACTCCCTTCGGACGCAAACATAATCCAGGATCCATCGGGGAAAAACCAGGACAGTGTCCGTTGCAGATGTCCGAGCACAAACTGTGGGTTCACTTCACTGAGCCGCGCTACTTTTGTGACTCCGATTTGTACGCGCGTACGTCACTCCCCCATTGAGCAGACGTGCGCATTCACGTTGCGCACCAGCAAGTAGCACCCAAACAACTCCCCACGCGGGAGGTTACTGAAACATTGTTTGTTTTTGCAAAATATCGGACCTTGCAGATGATTGAGATTTTAGGGAAGGGAAAAAACCAAACCCTAATAGACTTAATTTGGTGCTCATTTCCCCTGGTAAAATGTGAGCTCATGTCAGAGAGAAGAATTGAATCTCTGTTTTGTTTTGCGTCATGTAGGCTAAATCAATTAGTCCATGTATTTATTTTCACTTCTGCAGGTCCCTCCTCAGATTTAACTCAATCAATCGTCCCACTGTCATGATGTGGCAGAATTTACATTTGCGTGAACGGATGTTAATAGGCTAATTACCTACTAAATTAACATGATAATGTTTTTATTGACAGAAAGCAAAGCCCCCTGTAACATTTTGTTTTAACCTGTCCGCCAAGCTAAATATGTTTCAAACAAATCTTCATTTGCTCTGAGTAGCACTTGACCAATGGCCCGAGCAAACAACAAGAAGCCTTAGAAAAGTGTTTGTAGCTCTCAGGCTTGGCCCGGTCGTCCCAGTGAGGGGCGCAGTGAGGGGCGCAGTGAGAGGCGCAGGGTGAGGCGCAGGGTGAGGCGCATTGAGAGGCGCAAGGTGAGGCGCATTGAGAGGCGCAAGGTGAGGCGCGTTGAGAGGCGCAAGGTGAGGCGCGGTGAGAGGCGCAGGGTGAGGCGCAGGTTTAGGCACAGGGTGAGGCGCCTGTGGAAGAGTAGCGCCCTCGTGTGTCCGCTCAGATCACTTAACCCTGCTGAGATATTTGGCTCTTATCCTTTAGCGTCTATTAGAGGAGATTTAATGGTGCCTTCTTCATGCAGGTAAATGCTTTTTCTGTGCTTAGAATACTTTAGAATATTATCTTATATCGGGCCTATGGGTTTTGTTAATTGCCAGTGTTATTCACGCGCGCGTATTGCTCAGCCTAATGCCCATCACATGGAAATCCAGGCTGTGTTGTGGTTTTTAAAGAGTAGATGTTTTGCATTGCTCCATATATACAGCCTGTATCATTTAGATATTAATAAGCCCACCCAGCCTATTAGTTTGCATTACAGCGGTGGCAGAGTGAGCTGATCAAAATGGCCCCTCTCTGTTCATTTAGGACAATGTGATTTTCCCCGCTCCGATAGTAAAAGCACAGCGCTCCGTTGTTGTAGACGTAGTGAGGCAGCAGCAGTGGCCTGGCGCTAGTCCCGCCTGTATTTCCCTCTGGAGGGTGTCGGTGTCGGCGCTCCCGGCTGGGGATTGGAGCGGGGGCTTGTCAGTAAATGAACCCACCCTCACGCTGTGTCTGTGTAGGGAAACGAGCCAGACAGTGAAGGATCAGTAGCCCTGTCACCAGCTGCCTGTCACACCAGCACAACGGGATACTGACCTGCACTTTCCGGGATGGATGAGGAAATGCAATCCCCGGACGAAGGACCATGCGCCCCCAAAATGAGCCGTCTTCAGCGGGGTCCGTACAGCTCCCTGAAATTGTTCCAGACCAAGCGTAAGTCGCGCTTTGATAGATCTGCTGTAGTTGATGTGCCACTGTTTGGAGATGGAGCGGGGCACCAGTTCAATTTCCATCCCGGACAGCTTCATCCTTTCCCGCCGCACCATCAGCAGCAGCTCCAGCTCCAGCAGCAGCGTCCACAGATCCAGCAGACCTGCCTCGCGTCGAGCAGCAGCCAGCAGCACCAGATGCACCCACAGCAGCAGCAGCAGCAGCAGCACCGACCCCCCTGTGAGAGCAGGCCCAGCAGCAGGGTGCCCACCTCCACCTCAGCGTGCGGCCAGCAGCGACGTGCCAGCGGGGAACATGAACCCAGATTCTCCCCTGGAAGAGCTTCTGTGAGTCAAGCTCCAGACTGCACCTTTGCCATCAGCTCAGGTGAGTCCAAGCATGTAAAGCACTCCTCTGTGCATCCCTCAATCAGTCAACATTTGAAGAGTAGTAGACCTACTAACTTACTTCACTTAAACAGTCAACGAAGTATTATTTGATGTACAATGAGTCAGTTCCTCGTGTTTTAGGCTTTTTGTGTCCTCATCGTTTGTCATCCTCTGAGCAGAGTTTAAGCTGCTGCTAAAATGAGAGCAGTCATGATTGGATCTCTAGTGTGCAGTGCATGTGCTAAAAATTAGACTGGGTAATTGTCTTTGTGCCTCTATGTGTTTTCACTGATGTGTGTGTCTGTGTGCGGACCCCAGTCTCCTGTTGAAACATATTGTTCCATGCTCATTTTTCATCTCAGCTGCTGTTCATTACAGTGGTGTTGTGTGGAAGAAATGGGCTCCCTGAGCAGAGGGTGGGTCCATGGGAACCTGTATTGAGATTGTGGTGTTTATGAAATTAAACGTCAGACACCTCATGCTCTAATCAGAGGTTCATCTCTTTATCACTGCCACTGACGCAGGCTCAATTTGCGCTTTATTATTCTCCCTTTCTCACACCCAAGTGTTCCGTCTGAGATCAGGTTGCAGGCATATGTTATGGCAAGTTCAAAATCCAACTGTAGGCTTACTACAAACATTTGTTACTAACATTTAGCATTCTAACCTTAACAAAGTTTGTAACATTTATAAGCACTACTTGAGCAACTGAGCAGTATTCAATGTATTCAATTTCCTTACTTCTTATATACTATGCTATATATATCAGACTGCATAATAAAATATATGACTATTACTCCTTCTATTCTTCCTCAAGTGGTCCCTGATCGCTCAAGTTACCAAATGCCCTTTGCACAAAGAGAAACTCAGATCCCAGACTCTGCAATCAGGTCAGCACACAATAGCACAAATTGCATTGAAAAGCCTTCCCAAAGAGTTGTGATTAAAATAAATGGGTCTCATAAATTTTCTTCTGCCAAGCGTGTTGTTTTTAATGAAATTTTATGAGGCTCTCAGCTCGCAGTGCCACAGCAGTGGTGTGATGTGCTGGAGGGAGGGAGGTGGGAGCAGGCGAATGATATCAGATACATCTCGATGGGTAAACAGAGACCACACGCATATTAATAAATGCGACACATCTGCGGCGGCCTGATAGACACGTCTGAACGACTGCAACGCACAACTCATTTTGTCTCCTGTGATGTGTGTGGGCAGTGGGTCCGTCCATAATCATTACATGGATTTCATCTCATTGAGATATTCAGATGGGCACATGATGTGTCATCATAACTTCTGGATAACGCTTGCATTCTTGAGACAAGGAAGAAGACGAAACTCAAAAAAACTTCATGCAAAATAAATTCGATTTTCCAGATTAAAACTTCATCTATGGTAAAAATGTAAACTCTGCATGGTTCGCAGACCACTCCCCCTTTAAGAATGCAAATGTATGAATGTACAAGGGGGGTATACCCCATAGTCTGGCTCTTCTCCAATAGTTTTCCAGGTGTTAGGGCACGTGCTGCACTCCCCCTGTATGTAGCTAATTGTTATTCTGGAGTTTTCCCAGTCAACCAGATCAACAACCCCAGACCTATAGCTCTCTCCTTTTAGCATTGTCTTCCAATTAATCTATCCAAATTTTAGATGATTAACAATGATTTTGTCATTTTTGACCATTGTTCTATACCAAGGCCCGTGTTCTTGACACTCAACTTTATCTCTTTAGTTAGTTTAGTTATTCAGTTATTAATCTCACTGACATGTTCAGCACCAGCTCTTGTACCCCTGTCATATGACCTCACCAATCCAAGTTGGGCCCCAAGTATGAGCTCATTGCTCCTAATACTCTGCTACTGTTTCTATTATGACCGCTGTTTCACCCCTCAGGGTGACGTCATCCACTACTGCTCAAACTGCTTAAGTCAACAGTCTAGGGCTACCAACGAACTACTACAACTCATCCTACTGTGGCAGGCCCAGACGGCATGGTGTAATTCAAGACCTTCCTCTGCCCATTGCATTTTCTTTGTTAGATAGATAGTTAAATTAAAAGTAAAAGAAACATTAATAAACAAAATAATAACCATATTGGCATTTGCTCTAAAGTTTTAGCATAAACTACAATGCAAAATAACCCTTGATGTTACAATCATGTTATTATAATGCTTCATACATTTGTGAGGCTGTTGGAAATGCTTCATCACACAGACTACCAGTGCTGATGACAATGTCATACATATGGGCCTAAAGGTTACTCATTTTAATTTGTCTGATTCAAATTCTTTTATCTTTTGTCCAAACATAATTTTTCCTTCACATTTGCTACAGAAAACCGTCTCATCTTGGATGCCTTTGCCCAGCAATGTAGCAGAGTCCTGAGCCTCCTGAACAACGGGCGTTTGCTGGAGCCTTCTCACTCCATCATGTCCAACATCAAGCTGGAGGACGGCCCAGGAGGGGGCCTGGGCCCTGTCCTGGGGAAGACTAAGTCTGAGGAGAGCTCTTCCACCACAGACCTGGAGGAGGAGGCCCAGCCAAGCCATCTGACCCGGCAGCAGACCTCCGCTGTGCTGCACATCTTCACTGACTCGCTCCAGAACTACCTGCTCTCAGGGCCCCAGCAGCAGCCCATCGTGGCTTCAGGTCTGAAGAATGAGAGCCCACTTGTTGAGCCCAGCTCAGGGATGTCTCCTCAGCGACACAGCCTGGGGGGCTGGGGCTCCCCCACACCCTCTGAGTCCTATGGCCACCCGTCCTCCACACTGCCTGAGGAGGGGGAGGAGGAGGAGGAGAGCTGCTGTCCTCGCTGTGTGGAGCTGGAGCAGGAGGTTCTATCTTTGCAGCAGGAGAATGAGGAGCTGCGTAACAAGCTGGACAACATCCCAGGTGTGGTGCTGCACCACAGCTTTGTACACAATATTTTCTGCACCTTTTCATTTATCTTTAATTCCATTATCTTTTTACCAGTTCCGTGTCAAAATGTTCTTGACTTCTTTAAGACGGTTCTTGATTTTCACAATCAGCTGATTCAGCCGACGCCTGAGGAACCATTCATTGAGGTTAGGAACAAAACAACTTTTTTGTTTTGTTTTTAATTTGCTATGGAATATATATATATACATATATATTTCTTTTTTTTACAGGAAGAAGAAAGACAGACTGTTTTTGAGGTAAGACTTTAAAAAAAAAAAAATTATATTACAATGGATTATGTAATTAATTAGCAACGTAAAATTCCTTTTGTCGAAGAAGTATGAGGACAATTCTCATTTTTGTTTATTTATCATCACCTGATTTCATTATCATGATTTATGAATAACGCTTATTCATACTTAATTACACAATTTCAGCAAGGAAGTAAGCAGCTCTTGGAGAACTATCCCCTCTTCATCACTAACAAACAGTGGGACGAAGCAGTCAATTCCTCAAAGAAAGATGGCCGAAGACTGCTGCGGTACCTGATCCGGTACGTCTTCACCACAGACGAGCTCAAGTTCTCATGTGGGCTGGGCAAAAGGAAGCGCTCGGTCCACTCCGGAGAGCCAGGACTGGAGAGGCGACCGCTGAACCCCGTCAAAGTCAGCTGTCTCAGAGGTACAAACACGTCTGCACTACTAGTACTACTTCAAACTATGAACATAAAGAGTCTTGAATTATCTTTGTAATTTAGTTTTAGTGAACTGAATATGTTGTATTTCCCCCAGAGTTCATCCGGATGCACTGTGCCTCAAACCTGGACTGGTGGATGCCTTCTGAGGAGCAGATAAACAAAGTGTTCAGTGATGCCGTTGGTCATGCGCGCCAAGGCCGGGCAGTGGGCACGTTCATGTGCAGCAGTGGCAGCAGCACCAGCAGTCTGTACATGGAGGCCTTTGATGGGCATTTATCACAGGATGAACTGTATCTCAAAAGCTGTCAGAATGGCCAGTGTGACTGACGGTTTTAGGTGGGAACGTGTTCCAAATGCCTGATTTGTAAAACAACATATCCCAAAAACAATGACCTCATCCTGTCCTGTTACTATGAAGAAAACATTCCAAACTAATGGGAAAACGGTGAGTTAGTTTTGTATCGTTCTACTTTTGCGTTACGTTGGTTATGTGAGGTGTCAGACAACTCTAAGCATTATGTCAGCCCATGACATATTACTACTTCTTTACCACTTTAAATTCTTTTTAAAACCTCTACACATTGCACCATAAAAAGAAACTGTCATTTCAATTGTATCATTATTTTCACCTTTTAAAACTATTTTTTAATAGAAGAGTGACTCTACTTTACATGGTGTGAAATGGGCTACGACATATCTTTTATTACACTGTACTACGGGCCATAATGATGATCTAAATTGAATTTCAAGTCCTTTATATCCCAAATAAAGAAGAAGTCTAGCTGTGACCAAAGCACCACAGTCAGTTTGTGGGCTTATGTTAGTGGGAATAACACTCCCATCACCTATAGAAGCAGGAGGTCACCAGCTGCACCACAGTCCAGGATATCTGTAATCTAAATGAAAAATAACATTCAAATTAGTTTTACAGACAAATCCACATTTCAACAGGAAGTTAGCTGATTGTTATCTGAATAGCTCGTTGAATTTATATCCCGTGCAATTTCCACTGCAGTTTTACGCCACATGAATATTTTAGTTGTTTGCAGATGTAGTATGAACACTATTTTATTTCTTTGGTACACACTTGTATCATCTGCAGTCAGCATGTATCCATGCTTGGACTGTTATTTTTTTACCACAATGTAGCAGTGTTTTGTTTGTTTTCTTTAAGGCAGCTGCCATAGATACTTGAATGCCTTAAATTTCCTTCGTCAACTATTATTCATATGCTTATTCACACATCATAAATCTATGAAGGATTTGGTGAATAAGTTTATGAAACGCACTTATTTCTAAATGAGAATCTTATTTGCACTTATAAACCTCACTGAAGCAGGGACAGTGAGAAGTCAGCATTTATGAATGACTCCGCATATTTGTATTGTATTGTAATGTGTAAAATTCCCTCACAGCTACTGTTTTCTATGGTTGAATGTATAAGATATTAGGCTATATACAGAACGTTTGCCACTTAGTGTAAGTGTATAATAAAGAACACAACTGTGTGAGATGTCCCTTTCCTCAAAGCCAAGTAGAAAAGTGCCACAGAAACCCTCGTTCTTGGCCTCTGTCCTTGTACTGTTTAAGCTGTTTCTTTGTCATATTATTATCCTCAAAGTTCTACTCACACTGTGACACATACGTAGTTTTTTTACTGATGCAAATTGCATTTTTGTCTCTTCTAAATAAATATTTGAAATTGTGTGACTGGTCTTTCATTCTAAACAGTTTTAGAAAAATGAAACTCTCTCTTTGATCAAATTGTCCATTCAGTTTATGCAGTCTTGTTTATGTCCGCTAGATGGCATTACACGAGCGTTTCCCACTTGCTTCCCAGCCCATTTTGTACAATAAAAGGTCGTTTTAGTTCCATGGATTAAGAAAAAGAAAAAAAAAACACAAAGAAAGAAAAATATAAGTCAATCAATAAATACAATGTCTGTAAAACAATAACAATAGACTAAAGTGATTGATGGCTTGAAAGCAAACATTTAAAGAAAGTAGAATTTTATCAGCTTTTGAGTCAAATTGATTTGTCCATATTAAGAAAACACAATGCATCATGGTTGTGCATTAAACTGGGCCCACCATGCTCTCCCCATGTTGTGTGAGTGGAAGTGTCCAGGCTGCGCGCGGGTCTTTCTCTTTAATTCCGCAGCATCCCCGTCTCTCTCCGGCCTCTTCGTTGGAGGGTGGGCCACGATCACAGTGTGCATGTTCTCTCCGTTAACCCACTGATGCAACGACGACATGCAGCCGCAGAACAACGTGAACTTGGAGCGATATCCGAGTTCCTTTCTCAGTTAACTCGATTAGCCTTGATTGAATTTGGAGATGGCTCGCACCGCGTCAACATGAGCGCAGATCCTGTTTAGTGCCTGGGCGCAGACAACACAGACGGTCGGACTTCTGCAGAAAGCGTTTGGCGCAGCACAGACAGACCCCGTGGCGCAACATGCAAGGATTATCCCCCATGCAAGTTATTTGATTTCACTCTAAACTGTGCGTATTTAGGGGCCGACATCCACTGACACGTTTCAAGATGATGTCACTGATCGATCTGGACGATGACCAGCGTTGGGTGCCCACTCATGTGAATGTGACCGTGCTCCGCGCCAAGGGACTGCGCACCAAGAGCAAGCATGGCAGCCGTTACCTGTACACTATCATTCAGGTGGGAAAGGAGAAGTACACCACGGGGCTGGTGGACAAGGCCGAGGTGCCGCAGTGGAACGAGGAAAGCTGCTTCGAGCTGCTGCCGGGCATCCTGGAGGACGGAGGGCGCAGCTCGTACCCTCCTGGGAGCGGGGACCTGGTGCTCACCGTCATGCACCGCGTCCTGATTGGACTGGACGTGTTCCTGGGGCAGACCATCATCCCTCTGGATAAGATCTTTCAGGAGGGAGCATGTCCTAGAGAGCAGTAGGTCATGTGTATTGGCTGCTGCAGGCTTCACTGCTGACACATGAGATGGAATGTTGAGTCATGACTGTAATGAAAGTCATGAGTGGAGTATAGTTATTATGTAGCCTGTAAAATACTATTTGTCCCCAATGACAACTGATCATGCAGAACAAGATGCAAGCATCTTTCACTAACAGCACTGTCATTAAATTGCTTCATAAGGCCGTTATAGATAGAGAAAAAAGACTGCAAAATTATACATATTTTTCCCTGGACCTGTTGCTGTAATAACCATTTAACCTCGCTTAAGCTGTCAGATTCACTGACCCATAGGTCGGCGGTTCGGTCGCAGCTACCAGCTACTGTGGTTGTGTCCTTGGGCAAGATGCTCCCATTGTCTGCTTACACGGGTGTGTGAATGTGTGAGTTGTAAATGTGACCATTTATTTTATTTATACAGAATGTTATACTATACAACCTTGTGAAATGTGCAGGACATTTCTGACAAACAAAACACATAGATTGTAGAATTTATAGTTTTATCAATCACAACAAAATAGGTCACCAAAAATGATATGATTTATGAAATATAAATTGAAATATCATTTATTATACTATAGCCTGTACACATATTTGCATTAAAAATGTTCGATTTGAAAATGATGAAATCCTGCCTCGTCCGGATATGTTATTGTAAACTCAGCAGTGGCACAGGTGACGTAACAACAGTCACTAAGGGAAACATTCACAGCTCTCACTGAGGAGCTGGATGGAGTAACCCTCACATCTGGTTTTGATTTTGTCCTCCCTGCCTTCTCCTGCCTCCACTGCAGTCCCGCTGTTAGTTCTGTTGCTCCTTTTACTAAAGATAAGACTCAACATATTGTCTACTCTGTTTACACTGCAGGTGTAAGAGGGTGCATCTTCAGGAATGTATGCCATTTCCTGCTCTGAGGCCCCTTAAAGTTTTCAAAGTGGTTTGATTTGATCCAGCCCCCCTGAGCCATTTCCACACATTATGTAACACATGCTCACATGCCAAGTGACTGTTTTTATCTCCTTGTTTTAAAGTAATACATTTAAAATTGCACTATGAGACTTTTGTGGTGAGGTTCTGTGAAGACGACATTGCTTTACTTGGAATGTTGCACACTGTAGCATTAAACAAATCTATCTTGCATTGATTCAATTACATTTGCTTACTCTTCCCAGATCTGACTCGTGACTTGGCCTGGTGGCATCCCCTGCTTATCTCCATCGCAATAAATCAGTTTAATGTCTTACTTTTGTACATTTCAAGCAAAGCAATGGAGACAAATGGTGCACTTGTAAATGTTTGTTTGGAATTGGATGGTTTGAATATTTATCATTTGTCTTGGTCGTAGGTGGTTCAAGCTCCACTCTAAGGTGGGTCGCAAGGAGAAGGAGCGTGGGGAGCTGCAGGTAACCGTCCAGTTCACCCGAAACAACATGACGGCCAGTATGTTCGACCTGACCATAAAGGACAAGCCGCGCTCTGCCTTCGGCAAACTCAAAGACCGCGTGACTGGACGGAAGAGGGGCGACCTGGAGTCCTCCTCTGCCATCGTCCCGGGTCGCTACGCTGCCCTGTCTGCATCCTCAGGACAGCCCTTCGGAGAGGACATGGGAGGGGTCGTCCGAGAGCTGGAGGTGACAGAAGAGAAGAGGAACAAGATGAAGGATTTCTTCAAAGGCAAGCTGCGTAAGTCGTCTGACACCAGGTCGTGTTCATCGCTGGCCTCGGACAGCAGCATATCCTCCATGGCCAGTGATAACCCTCCTCCCAGTCTGGACCTTCTCTCGGACCCCCCCAGCTCTCCCATCTACACCAGCAAGGTCAGAGTGGACCCTCATTTTGGAGAAGCAGACTTAGCCAAAAAAGGTAAAGCTCAGTCGACATTGAACATTCTTCCTCTCAGCACATTTTTTTGGCATGACATGGAATTACCTTATTCCAGAAGGCTCTCTGGGCGCCGCTGTACGACGTATTCCTTCTTCCGGTTGTATTAGTTAGCATAGGGCTGCAAACCTCGAGAGAAAATAAGTTCTACACAGACTAAAAAGCCGGTTTTGGGCCCCCAAGGGAATTGGTGCATTGTTGATTTGTTGGTGCACATAAACACTGGACATTTTACACAAATCAATCTACTTTAGAGCATATTTTCCGCTGGACCGGAAGTGCAATTATAACGAAAGTGCCGATCACGTGGGAAAAGAGGGAAAAGTGGGAATAAGGTCAACAGGCTTTTCAGACTAAAAGTCAATTTTACATAATAATATCTATTTCACACAGATTTTGTGTCAAATGTAGTGATATTGATAATGTATTCTGCTGATCTTTTGAGCAATTCCAATCAATTTATCATTTTATGTATACATTTTTGTTCAAACCAAGGACCTTTATGCAGGATGCCACCCTAAATATGCTAAAAAAAATAACCCCACTAAAGGAAAAAATAAAATGACAAATACAAATGGCTACTTATTGAAATACAATAGCCTATTTTTACTATTTTATGTTACTTTCCACCACTGATTATTGATGATATACTCATTACTTCCCCCAGTACATGAAATTGTTGTAACATTGTTTTATCCATACATCTTTTACTTTGTTATCATTACCAATGCGCAACATATTTATACAGAAGTTGAGTTCAAAGACAACCGAATCAGTTTTTTCCTCCTCTCTCCACAGTGCTCACCAGCCAGCACACTACAAAAGTGCTGACCCACAAGCGTGCTCTGAGCGATGAGGCCAGTAAGATCACCACTGCGGTCCCTCGAACTGTGGAATCCCTCAAAGGCCAGACCATGACCCAGTCCAAGTCCTCTTTGTGCATCAACGGAAGCCACGTCTACGACTCCGAACCCTCCATCTCAAAGATCTCCGGCGCCCTCCCATCCAAACTGGTCCTGCTGGAGAAATGCTCGCCTCTGTCTCGCTCCCTGCAGAATCTGACAAAAAAAAGCGAGGACAAGAGTTTGTTTTCAGAAGGTCGGAGGTGGTCTTTTGACAAAACCAAGAAGGAAGAGAAGGAAGAAGCTAAAGAAGGACAGTCATCGCCGCCATCTCAGAAGTCGCCGGTACAGGCAGCTTCAGTCTCTTCGGCCACAGCGTCGCCGGAGAAAGGTAGGAAGTTCCGGAAGACGCTGTTCTCTGGGGGGCGAAGTGACTCTCTGCCCACCAAATCGGACTCGCCCCAGGCCACGGCCACCTCAGAGGGACGCCTCCGAGGCTGGTTCAGCTCCAGTGACTCTCAGAACAAGCCAAGGTGAGTCAGGGTCACTGCCGCTAAGCTCAGGTGACAGATCAATGCTAAATAGGCACATGAAAGCTCTGTGGGCGTCTTAAGTTTAGTGGATTGATTTAATAGCTTTTCCCATCTCACACCCATGCTGTGTCACCACCACCTCCAATAGCAATGCTCCATATCAGCATTTACGTACATAAATACTTTGTAAGCTTGCATCCTCTAAAGAATAGCTGCCAGATGGTTCAGAATGGCTTCAGTGCTTCATTTATTTCCAAGCTTGATTGTTTTGCTAATGCGCTTTGCTTTTTGTATTTTATTTCCATAACTATTATTTGGCCACTTTTGTGTTTGTTGAATTTGCTGTTTGTGTGACAAAGCTGTGCCCTTTTTGGTTCCTTGGCACATCATTAACTAAGAGGACTGTTGTGCCCTATTTTCCTCCACAGGCTGGAAGTTTCTCCTAAGGTAGAAAGCAGCTCAGACGTACCCCCTCCCCTTCCCTCTTGCTCCCCTGTGCCTCCCCTGCCTCCGGTGTCTCTGTTAGAAGGAACCCACGCCAACCCTTTCACCACGCCTCCGTCCTCCTCTCCCTCTTCCACTCCCCTCTCTCCATCCAACCCCTTCTTCCCGCACCTGCAACGAAACCCCTTTTTTGAAGAGCTAATCGATTCCCAAAGCCCCCCGTTCACGCCCTCCTCCCTCTCCGACACTTCCCCTTTTCATTACACCACGGTGCCCTCTACAGCCTACACAGCTAGTTCCTTTAATGAAGCTGCAATCATAGCCTCCATAAAGCGTGAGCGCCCCAAGCCAGTACCTAGGCAGACATCACTTCCTGCTTTGCTCCCCAAGTCCTCCTACCCTTGTGACGCTTCTGGCCCTCGCTCCATGTCAGAGAGTGCAGAAGAATGGGAGGAATCTTTCGATGTCTTTGCCTCAAGCAGACTCAGCTCACCTAAAAGCCATTCTAAAAGTCGATCAACATCAAGTCATAAATTGGAAACGGCAAAAACAATCCACACACAAGACTTTGAAGCCGTCGAACCTCCACCTTTGCCTCCAAGAAGACTACTGAAAACACCAGTCAATGAGATATACTCTGATGGCTGGTTGCATCGGGGTCAAGAACTAGCGGTGCACAAAGAGGCGTATTTGCTATCGCAGACTGGTGTGGCTTGTCTTCAACGTGGAAGGGAAGCAGAATGCAAAAGCAATGCTCCTGGTGTCTCCAAGAATATCCAACCACCTGGCAATAAGGCTGCGAATTTTCAACCCAGAATGGAAGAGAAGTTAAAGTATGCTCCGTTGCAAGATGACTCCGACTGCTGGGGTGGAATGCTTTTTGAAGAGGACTTGTTCGGGCCCATGGGCTCAAGGAATTTTGGGTCAACCGCTGTGAATAACCACCTATCGCTCAGAAGTGAGCTATTAGCTGCGGAGAAGACAATTTCAAATAACAACGGATCAACAAAGTTTCTCGGTAGTGAAATGTCAGGTACTGACCTCTTGGAAATGTCACCTAAACTTGAAATACCTTTAATAGACTGCACTCTTCCAACAGCTGAAGAAACTCTAGAATTCCCATCGAGTCCTATTGAATCATGCCTGAACAATAATATTTCATTTTCCTTAACTTTAGGCGATTTGAACATGAATAACACAGATTTTGGTTTCATTGATTCCGATGCCTCGTCACACTCTGAAATTGTTGATTGCTGCAAAGGCCAAAATGGTCTAGGTAGGACTTTACCTTCAAGCATCCCAGAATCTCCAAGGACCACTCCAGAAGAAGTGTTTCATTTGAAGGACACTTACATACCCGAGATTAACTCTTCATTCGAAATATCAACAAATACTTTGTCCAACATCTCCTCGATAGGTCCAGACACTTGCCAGGACTGCCTTTGTGATTTCCAGAATGTAGAACTGAATGCAAATGTAACAGTCAAAGACACATTGACACCGAATGTTCAAATCAAACTAGACACAACCGTCAATGATTTAAAAAAGACACAAACTACTATTGATGATAATGGCAACCTACAAGGCAAGGTAGTTAGCGCACGCTTAAGACCCAAAGGTGTCTCCAACACAAACAGAAGTTGTAGTCCAATAAACCAAAGCAAACACGGAGAAGGAGAGTTTGAGCAGTTTTTGTCGCTCGTTCAAAATATCTCACAGGAAGGACCACTATCGTATCAACCCCGTAGATCAGCCATATGTACAATGAGAGCTTTAGATGAACAGATTGATATGATAGTGAACAACATCAAGAAAAGTGGGCAAAAATTAAACGCGGAAACAACATCAGAAAGCAATAATGCAAAAAAAATGATGAGCTTTGAAGATTTTCATGCTAAAGTCAGTCCCGCATCGAGAACCCTTTCTAGGATTTTGTCAGAGCCGTCTCCTTCCATTCCCTCTGCACTTTCACTGACAGCTGACCATCAGGCTGAGCTTTATCCTCCTTCTGTCCATGGCCCCTCCTCTGACACTTCAGTCATGGGGCCCACATCTAAGGGCCCCTACCACACCTCCTGCACCTCTGACTGGCCCCTGGTTGATGCACATCACTCACTTTTGCCTGAGGAGACACAGCCAGCTAGCAGCCTGTCCCATCCCCAGAGCAGGTGAGAGTCATAGCACAAGAATGACACATGCTACAAATAACCATTTTAAGAGAATGTATTTGCATCACTTTGGAAGTTTGTTTGCTCCTGGCCTGGCTGGTTTGACATTTTAAGTTTGCTCTTTGCATCCAAAATATTGGATGCTATGTGCTGCACAGTTCTTGGCTTTTGGTTTTAAAATAAACATGATCAATATTTTTTTCAGCTTTCCTACACCTATTTGCTACTATATGAGTAAAAGACAAATTAATGCACATAATTATGTTGTGTGCATTATGTGTATATGCTTAGGAATGCGTGAAGCCAGGTTAGCCTGAATATATATTTTTGGTTACAACATTTACAAAAGTATATTTCATCCGGTAGCTCGTATTTTCTAAGACAAATTGTGTGTGAAAATGTTCAACACTTAAGATTTGTAACAACTACAACCACTAACATATTGACTTTGCAGAACTCACCCTGTGAAGCCATTAACTTCCAGCCAATCAGAGAAGAGGGAGGGTCGTTCAGTTCTAGAGATGCTTAAGTCCACAATCAGT
Organism: Chaenogobius annularis; assembly: GCA_015082035.1. Taxonomy (NCBI): domain Eukaryota; kingdom Metazoa; phylum Chordata; class Actinopteri; order Gobiiformes; family Gobiidae; genus Chaenogobius; species Chaenogobius annularis. Next base: position 298,006 of record BJKM01000289.1, read on the forward strand.
CCTGGGCGAGCGGCACAACAGGCTTCAGCTGAAGCTGACAAGGCTCCGGTAATGTCAACAGAAGCACTTAACACAAAGAGTCAGTGTCAAAGTTTATGTACAGAGTTGTTTTAAGTACACTAATTGTTGCTCACATATTTAGTCAAATTAATTTGTAAAATGTTTATAGACCTGCTTCCAACTACTTGCCGTCACAATCTTATGTAGGACAACATACATTTTTTACATGATCAAAAATGAGAGTAACACACAAGACAACATAGACAGGTATTTTGTCCCCCAGTTCACCTGTCGTCCCTGTGTTTTGCAGGAGGTGGTGGTGGACATGTCCCAGTACCAGGACATGACAAACATGGAGCTGATCTCTCTGCTGCTGCAGCAGGAGATGGACATGCAGAAGCAGCAGGTGGCCTCGGAGCGACAGGCCTCTCAGCTAGAGAAGTGCGAAGGCGAACTCCGAAAGGTCAAAGCACAGGTCCGCGATCTGGAGGACTACATTGATAATCTGCTGCTAAGGATCATGGAGCAAACGCCTACTCTGCTTCAAGTGCGCACCAGGCATAAGTGACCACACAATAATGCTCTCCTAAAGGTGCACAATGTAACTTTTCTGATGATGTCTCCATCACCAACTTGTATTGCTGGAAATCAGAATTACTTTTATTTGAACCCCAAGTCTTTTCTTTAGAGATATGCAGCAGGCCAGCAGAAGAAATCGAGGTTTTAAAACAAGAGACTAAAATTAAATATCAGTATCACAGTAAGAATAAAATACAATAAAACTGTATTTTAATCTGCTACCCCCCTGGGTAACAACAATACATTTCAATTTAACTTAACTTAAAACATTTTTTGTTCTTTCACAACATATTTTTAACAGCACAAAGATGAGCAGTTTGATGACGACAGCAGGAAGGAGAATTTAAAGGACTAATATTATGTATAATTTATTATTGGTCTTTAAAAATGCTCTTGAGTACCTGGTACCTGGTATAAACAATGGTTTATAACAAACAAAATTACATTTGGATCTCTGCTGTTTCCAACAAGACTAACCATCTACTGGCTGCAGAGGGAATTACAACAGCCAAAAAAAACAAAGCTAAATGCAACTCCAGGTATGTTTTGATGAGAGAACAATTGCCAAAAAGTCTATTTTGCATAATATGTGTGCTTTAGTGTGTTTCTCAGTGTAGCAGTCTGGCAGTGACAGTCTGTTACTGAATGAGGTCTTGCAGCTGACCAGCTAATGTGGCGCGGGTGGTAGGGAAAGTCTGGAATAGTTCCGACATGACAGAGAGTCCAGCTCCTACACCACAACATGTCCAGCCTTCTTCAGGATCTTACTGACTCTATTAGCATCTCTCACGCGCCAACTGCTGCCACCACAGACCACAGCAGACCACAACAGACCACAACAAACCACCGCAGACCACCGCAGACCATAGTAGACCACAGCAGACCATAGTAGACCATTTCAGACCACCGCAGACCATAGTAGACCACAGCAGACCATAGTAGACCATTTCAGACCACCGCAGACCATAGTAGACCACAGCAGACTACAACAGACCACAGCAGACCATTGTAGACCACAGCAGACCACAGTAGAGCATTGTAGACCACTGCAGACCATAGTAGACCACAACAAACCACCGCAGACCACCGCAGACCATAGTAGACCACAGCAGACCATTGTAGGACCATTGTAGACCATTGTAGACCACAGCAGACCACAGCAGACAACCGCAGACCACAGCAGACCAGCACACCATAGACTCATAGAACATCCTGAGCATTTTCCTGCAGATGTCGAAGGACCTCAGCCGCCTGAGAAAGTAGGGACCGCTCTGGCCCTTCTTGCTTGCTTGCTCTTAGCACTAAATTCCATATGGTTCCACAGTAAACCTATCTATCTCCATGGGGACAGGCAAATATGGTGTGACAAGTTACAGGTCAGATCTTAGGAGAGGTGACCCCATTTATCATAAGAGTTTCAAGGTTTTGTATCGCAATAAAACCACATGTAATTGAATAAATGAAAGACAGATACATTAAATGTGATACCCAAAGTGTTACTATCTCCATGGAAACAAGTAAGTGGCAGACAACCTAGCAAAAAAGTTACATATTGCATCTTTGGTGTTGCACAGGCGAGTTTGAAAGTATTAAAAACTGGTGTTGCAGAAAACAAAAGCACCACAAACACAATTACTGCCTTTAATACTTGGACACTAAACACACACACACACACACACACACACACTTACAGAAAATGGGCATGTTGGTCACTTAAAGCTAACAGCTAATTTGTCGAAAATACATCAAATTGCATACTTCAATGCAAGCAGATGCATCATATCCAAGCTCACTAAAATCAGTTGATCATGTTTAAAACCTGCTGCTGTGCATAAAGTAAAAGACCAGTATACAAGTTTTTCTGATATTATTCCATTGATGTTTCAGTTGGCTGTTTTGCACTAGAGCACAGCTTTGTAGGATTTAAATGGTGTGATTTTGTTTGTGAACTGCAAAAAACTGCACTTACATCGGACTTGATAAACTGAATTGGATGGGAAGCCAAAGGAATTTTTTGAACACTGAATTTAAGACTTTTATTTCCATGTTTTATTCCTCACAAAACATATTTAAAAGATGTATAAATAAAAGCTAGCTATAGTTTGGTAGTTATACAAATTACATGATGTAGCAACACTCCACCGTAGCAAACCATTTCAATGTATTAAATTGTTTTCTGTTTATCCGTTTCTATTTTCTGCACCACTGCTAGAATTGCAAGGCTTTCCCCGACCACAGTACTGTAATGAATAAAGTGCACAAGAATCATTTTGGTCTCTCATGATTACAAACCACACAACATCTCACAACACAAACTATTACTATAAATATTACACAAGTAGAAGTAAAAAGCAGTAACCAAAATAATGAATCAAGAAAATGTAAAAAGGTAATTCTATCACTGGAGTACTAAGTAAAAGCTTGGACGTAAAATGTAGCTTATTTAAAATGTTAATTGTGATTTATGAGTTACAATTGGACAGACAAAAAAAATGCTAAATAATGTACAGATTCTTGGAGTTCCAAAGAATAGACCACAAAACTGACAACAACAATAACTCGTTTCAAATATTACTCTCAAGTGGTAGTACAAGTATGGTGTCAGAAAACTACTCGGAAATGAACAATTTCTATTACAGTGAATAAATTATGCTTGAAAGTTACTTCTAACTTCTAATTGCAAACGCATTACACAGAAATCCATTAAAAAAAAATAAAAAAAATACAATAACCTAAAAGACATGCGGGTTCAATCACAATAATAGGCCGAATAATAATAATAATAATAATAATAATAATAATAATAATAATAATAATAATAATAATAATAATAATAATAATAATAATAATAATAATAATAATAATAATAATAATGAAGTATCTATCTCTGTAAATGAGGATGTAGTGTATGTACGTCCTTGTCCACTAGAGGACACTCGTTACTTGAAATATGATTATTTCTATATTTTCTAAAGGTGTGTATTATTTGTATCGTGTTATTTGTAATTGAACGGGGATGATCAGACGAATTGCTGCGCGTACTTTCACTAATTGTGCAAAAGGGGTCCAATAAATAGTGACACGTTGGCCCCTGTCGCTTTCTTGACATCTCCGGCACAGTTGTAATGGCTTTTGTGCCCCCTAGTGTTCTTATAGAGCGTCTAACGCCCTAAACCTCGCTGCTCCGCTGTATAATTGCCTAATTATCCTCACTTTATCCCTGGCTTGGTTACAGCCGCTGCACGGGACGCTAGTGTCACGCACGCAGCGGAGGTTATCACTTATCGTGCCCCCGCTATTCTGCAGCGCGCTTGCACCTGAGACGCGCGGGTCTGAGGAGCATCACTGTACCAACATCTTCCTCCAGGCCACACCTCTCCACACACACATTGCGATGAATTAACGGACCAATCAACTCCTATCTCTCCCAAGATCAATCCGAACAGTTATGCAACAATAGCGACAACCCTATCGATCCTTTTTTGGCCATAGATAGACAGTGAAGCCATGCGTTTTGCTGGGAACATGGCGCGCCCGCGGACTACACATCCCAGTTGACGTAGCGGCTCGTCGCTTCACTTCTTTTGCACAGTGGATGTAGTTCGCTGTAGTTAACAATCCCGTCCATGATTCGGTTCATTAATAAGTAAATAGTTGGGTGTCATGGCGGAATCTGCAGTGTGTCCTGCTTTCCAATTGGGAAGACCTCGGTACGACCAGGTAGGTGCGCTCTTTCCTCCGTTAGTCAAGCGAAAAGGGCTTTTGGAGAAGGAAAAAAAATAAAAATATGCAAAAGAAAAACGGCCGTCCTCCGCCCTGCCTGAGCCGCTCTGCTTCAGCTCAAAGTTGTAATTGTGCAAGGCTTTTTTCTTTGTCTTTGGGGAATCAACTACTTGGGTACTACTTTGAAGTTGGTGGTCATAAAATTAGTTTATGGAAAATGCGCGCGATCTGATAAATCCTTATTCTTTGTCTCTTTTATCAGCGGCGCCTTTAACGTCAGGTGCCCACATCATGTCTTTTTCTTTTCTTTTCTATTCCATTTGCTTGTCTTTTTATTTATTTATTTATTTTTTACTTCTTGTTACATTTTGTTCTCTATTAGTCATCATCAGACAAAATGAGCGCTGTCCTTCCTTATCCCAAGCCCATCATTTACACAATTGTATTGGTCATGGTCAGGCTTTGGAGTAGAAAGTGACCTTCACGTTATAAAGATATCACATGTACGCCACTCTGTAGTGACACCCTTATGCTGTATGCTCCTGTCAGTGTCTGCAGGGAATCATTTACTTGTTCAAAGTGCACCTGCTTCACATTCTATAAATATGTAATCCTGAATGTAACTTTTTAATAAAACAAAATGTCGTTTTTGAATGTAAAACACACCATTTTAATCTCTAATATATGCATACGTACACATAGTCAGTCTATTTACTATTTTATTTTAGTTAGTCCTTATTCCCACATGTGTCTTATTTTATCATAGTTTATATTTTGCTATTATTATTATTATTATTATTATTATTATTATTATTATTATTATTATTATTATTATTATTATACAATGACAATAAACCTTTCTCTGATTTTCTGAATCTGATAAGTATCGCATTGTATATAAAGTATTGCCTGATAGTTACAATGTTTAGTTTAACATAGGTAAACAACAATAAGAAGAGTTGTGTTACTGGAACCAAATAGCAATCCTTACCAAGTGTCAAAGGAAATGGAACTATTTATGTGCACTATCAAAACTGATATGTGTATTATAGCGTCGATGTTCTGCACTCGTTCACTGATACTTCATGCATGAGTTTTGTGTTTCCTCCAAGACACAGACGCATAAACACGTTATCGACATTGAGCTTTAAACCATGTTACACGTTGTATTCCGATCGAGTCATGCATTTTTTGAGTATTCCTGTATTGGACTTGAGTGCTCAGAAAATGTCTGTTTTCACCTACCCCCTATCCCTGCCCACTGCTTTGTACTTAAGTAAAACAATTTAGACTCTGGGTCAAACATGTAGGGTTTAAAAACGTTACACAGACATCTTTTCAACACATTTTTTTTAAAGTATTATTGTAATTGAAAGTGCGCTGGTTTCTCTGGTCAATGCTGCAGAGATTGAACAGGAAGTCAACAATCCCATTTCATTAATTAAGCCAGTTTTAATCAATATTGCAGTTTACAATAAAAAAAAAAATCCAATCTGAAGATGCAATTTATAGTTTCATTGCAGGTTATTCTTAAATGTTTCCAATCTTCCCTTCATACTGTAGGTAACAGAGATGGTATAATACTTTCAGTCTATTGCATCAGTGTTGTTCAGAGGGGCTGTTCTTTGAATCAGCACAAACCTAGGGGTGTTTGTCAATGCCTCCACTCATAGCGCGCTCCCCTCTTGCCCGGCCTTGTTTTGCACTCCTTGGGGAGCTCAGGCTCATGCATAATTAAAGCGGTCTCCTCACATGGATCTCACACTCTGACAAAACAGCACTGCAGCACATATGGGCCGTCAAGGAAGGAGACCTCCAAGCAACAACAAGAGTATAGAGCCAAACCGTACCGCACTCACTGAGCTTTGGGTAAAAACTAAAACAAATGTGTTCGATCATCACTATAATTCTCATTAGTGCTCACCATGTTTCTTTTAAATGAAGTTTTGCTACATTTCTTTAAAACACACATCTCAAATAAAGGTAGGCATTCACCCATGAGTATTCCCAGCGACACTCTTGGCTCAGGCTGGACGTGGGCCTTTCCAGACTCATTGGCATGCACTGTTAGCTGCTGGCACACACTGAGGGGGACCTGTAAGTAGCAGGAAACAGACAGACTGCACTGCTGAGCTTTCCACTTAAAAAATTAAAGATGGATCTTATTTTGAACGCCCAAAAATGTATCCATATTGTAATGCAGGCTATATAGAATGATATAGTCGTGTGTGCAGCTTTTAGAAACAATTAACACAAATGCACCCTATCTACAAATGACTACAGGAGAAACAAAGCAAAAATAAGATGCATATTTGCCTTATTCACTGGCTGGTTTTTGCTCAAGTGAATGTTATATGTTGGAGTAAAGTAAACAGTATATTTGTCTAGCTTTAATTAAAAACTAACCAAATTGACTCTTTTTGTCACGCTTTAAAGGGTTCCTTTCTCGGCCGTCTGAGACACTTCATAGACATCATTGACCCCTCTACGTTATTTGTCTCAGAGGTAAAACATCCACATTGAAAAAAAAATATATAGAAAATGTTAATAACTGAAGTGCATTCCTTTGTTTAATACAGAAACAGCTACAAGCCAGCCTCAAGCTCCTTAATGATTTTAAAAATGGCATTGTTCCTCCCGGGGTGTCTGATGATCAGGTGAGTTGGTGTTAAATATGACGTGGCATCAACAGGGAGTCATGTGCAGTCGTCACGGCTGCTGTGAGAGTCTTTATAGAGCAAAGGAGTAATTATGTGTCTATGATGTTGTTGCACCTGCAGCTGTGGGAGGCTCAGAAGATCAAGCAGGTAGGTCCTCACACACTGACTCCACGTGCACCTCCATACACAGCCCTGAGCCCCTGGCAGCATGAGGATGATGTCATGCTCTCTGCTGCAGGCCATCATTCATCCTGACACAGGAGAGAAGATCTTCATGCCATTCCGTATGTCAGGTATGACCACAGATGAAGATCTTTGACCAGGCTCAAGTCTGTCCATTTAACCATTATTGATCAACAAGTCCATGTTTCACTGTGCAGGTTATGTGCCATTTGGAACTCCAATTGTAAGTTCCAGCCAAACTCATATATACAAATCCATACACATATCCACGTGTGCAGAATAGATGAAATGAGACTGTAGACTTATTTTGTGCAAAATAAGCTCATGTTTCCTGGTTTCATCTAGGTCATAGGCCTTCTTCTGCCAAATCAGACTGTGCTGTCTACCATTATATGGCAGGTACTGTGACCAAGCTGGGCAACCATTACATTTATATCCATCTAGCACATAGTCAATGCACTTTTATTCAGTTACAAAGCGTGTTGACTGTTGAACAAAGTATTTGAATTCAAATAATAATCATAATAATTTAAAACTCTATATCTCCCGTGATATAGTGGCTGAACCAAAGTCACAATGCCTGTGTGAACTATGCAAATCGCAATGCTACAAAGGTACGCATCATTTCCAGTCATTCATAGTGTTTCTAAGTAATTGTAGTGTAATTATTATTGAATTGTCATCCATTTTCAGCCTACGCCAACATCCAAGTTTCTCCAAGGATATGTTGGAGCTGTTACCAGTGCAGTCTCTATCGCAGTGAGTTCGCCTTCACTTAAACACTATACATACTGATTTAGGTCTGGAGCAAAATTAGAATATCATTACAAAATTGGAGATTATAAAATGAAAATATCGAGTATATCGTCTTTAATGATCTATTAAAAAGGCTGCAAAATAAGCATAAATAGAACATATTATGCAAAATAAATAAAATAATATCTAATTTGTTTTTACTTTCTGGTTAATTTTACAATCCTATTATGTTCAATGCTATATTTCAACCCTTAAAAAGACATTTGCAGGCACGTTTCAAATTATTTCCAAAGGATTGCAATATTAGCCAAATATCTTCTATATATATATATCTACACACACACACACGCGCACACACACACAGCATAGTAGTGATTATCCAGGTCACACTGTAATTGTACGAACAAACACATTATAATTGTGACAATTTCAGAAGCTAAACTGAGTCATTAACTTCAGTCTATTCTCCAAAAAAGTAAACACTTTTCAGCACATTTTGGATGAATTGCTCAAACATTACCATCGTCATCAGGATAATTCTTTAAAAATACTGAGAAAACCCCCCACTTCTAATACAAAGATACTGAAATGATCATTGAAACCAGCAGCTTTGTGTTTGATTTTGCAGGTGGGACTAAACGTGCTCATCGAGAAGGCCCATAGACTGAACCCTGCCACTAGAATGATCATTCAGCGACTGGTGCCTTTCCCAGCTGTAGGTGGGTTTTCAAAGGACCTCATTTGAATTAAGACCTATTGTTTGGTTGCCCGCTTGTTGGTTCACTGATTTGTAATGCATTTTAAAACCCGCAGCCAGCGCGAACATCTGTAACGTGGGGCTGATGAGACACAATGAGCTGTCTGAAGGTATTGACGTCCTGGACAAAAACGGCGACGTGGTGGGCTCATCCAGAATCGCAGCCCGACATGTAAGAGAGAGGCTTTTATGCACACAAACTTGATAATCTTCCCGTAAATTGAAAACTGTAACAGCGTTTCATCGTTCATCGTGTTCTCGTTTGGATTCGCAGGCGATCATGGAGACGGCCTTCACGCGAGTGGTGCTGCCGATGCCCATCTTTGTCCTGCCTCCCATTATCATGTCCTACTTAGAGAGGTCTGGTGCACATTGCTCATTTTTTCTATTAGAATTTACACTGACTGAGCCATGTAAGGTCCTTGGAGAGAGGATTGCTTACAGATTCCTATGTATTTATTTGAGAAAGGAGGACCAATGCTTTTTAATGGACGTTTAATTTCCATCTCTAGACCTCCTGGCAGGCTCATGATACGGAAAAATTATTGTTATTCTATAAGTCAAACTACAAGGAGCAATGAGAGAATAAGAGTATTTCAGTAGTTTGATTTAAATGACTGTGATGTTTCCACAGGGGACAGTATCAAAATTTGCCATGATCACAATGAAAGAAGAGCTTTTTAATAATTAATGGGGTGAAAATAGATACTATATAAATGATAAAATATTTGAGTAATAAAATGGTGGTCATGCAGATTTAATATTTATTTTCTTAAAGGGACATATTATGCTTTTCTTAGTGTTGAACATAAATCATTATGTTACATTTTGTTCATTGTAAATCGCAATATTGATCAAAACGACTTAATAATAGAAACAGGTCAATTGACTTCCTGTTCAAAACTGCAGAACTGATAAGCCCCGCCTCTTCAGAGTGACATTTCACTGTAACAAGCGGCAGATTGTCATTAACATGTTCATGAAAAGGGGTCTTCATTTTTCCAATAATAGCAGCTATGCACAGGGAAGTGGGGATAGGTGGTAGGAAACTGGAATTATCTGTGTTGCAGGATAGTACAGGATTATTCAAACATACATGAATCAATAAAAATACAACTTGTGTGCACGAATAAGGAGGTAACACCATTGAAACAAGGTTAAAAACTTAAAATTAAAGTTAAAATGAAAGATTTTGCATAGTTTATCCCCTTTAACGCGCTTGGGTAACTCTTCATGTGGGCAGTTTGAATAATACTTCAAATGAAACACTCAACACATTTTATTTAATATCAAGGCTAATTTAGGAGGTATAATGAAATCTCAACCATGGGAGAAATCAATAAAGGCATGAAAAAGACAAACGAAAAATAAAGAATAAAATCATACCTGATAACTTGCACTGTTTTTGTCTGAGCCAAAGCTCATGAGGCTTCACCGACATTTGCACTTACCACGTGTCCCTTTGTTCTTGACTTATCTAGGCTACGATTCCTTCAGAAGAACCGGAGACTGCTGCTGCCCATCCACAGTGTAGTGTGCCTGGTTACCTTTGGCCTCTCTTTGCCTGTGGCCATCAGCCTGTTCCCGCAGATGTCTCAGGTACAGTAAAGGCCGGATAAACCAACCAAACGGGGCCAGATGGGTTATGGGAGCAGCTGTAGACACATTCACATTATATATAGTCCACTAAACATGCACATTTTCTGCCCATAAGCCTCTGTTCACCCCTTTTACCAGATGTCACTTAGTTTCTACACACTGAAAAAATTATGTCCAAAACAGTCTTCGACAGAAAGACATGTAAGTGAATTCAGCTATAATTCTAGTCTTTCAATCTTTCTTGTAGATTGAGGTGTCTCGCCTTGAGCCAGAGATTGCCATGGCAACTGATTGCAAAGTGGTGACCTACAACAAGGGTTTGTGACGGCTGGTGCGCGTGAGAAGAAAAGAAAAATAGACGGCGAGCAGAAGTGAAACGAGTGGAAGTTGACTTAGTTTGGAGTACAAGGGACTGTTAAACATGCTGCATTGGACTTTACTGTACTTTATAGACAGTCGACTATACCAGTGACTGTTGTAATTTATACTGATAATCTTTTATACCAGTAATGTTTTAACATGTCTACTACTGGATTCATGTTGTAATATCAAACCCTAGCCTTTTGAAGAACACTAAATGCACAGTAGCACATTTATTGTGTAATTCCTCAGAGTCAGCTGCTAATAATGTGACCCCATAGAACCAGAAACTTACAATGCAAAGCAAGAGAAATGTGTGTTCTGTAGAAAGATAAGTGCAATACACAAATTAATATACTTTGATTTAACAGAAAATTATGCTCTAGTTTTTAATGATGTGAATACTGGATGGTTCAAATAGTTAAGGCTGCAGTGTATTCTTTATGGCATATGACTCCAAGCTATAGCCTGATAACCCTATTCATGTGAATGGTAAGATTTGTTTCATGTTGTAGGATATGGCCCAATATATGCTCTATGTCTACTTATATACTAGGAAAAGGAAACCTTTTTGCATTACCTTACATTACAGCAGGGTGTCCAGACTTTTTCCACCACGGGGCGAACAGTGAAAAATAAAAATAAACGTATGAGAGCCACATTTGACCCCCAGGCCATAGTTTGGACACCCTTGCATTTGAGGTAATCTAAAACCAGTGTAATCCCATCCAATTCATTTACATATGTATACTACCTAACATGATTTATTATTTTGTATTTTTGTGTAATACACGTAATAAATAACAGATGTTTATAATATTTGCTAATGTAAAGCAATTAAAGTATTCAGTAAAGGCACCTGATTGCTTTTCTGACTTTTTATCTATGCTTGTTTTTGTGTGATGTGATTTATTTTCTTTAGTAAACACATGAAACACATAATCAACAGCATCAGTGCATCCAGTCATGAGACCATCACCACACAAACAGATACTGCCTTCATGATGAGCTTCACGTCAGCTGAAGCGGGGGTTCACAGTGTGTCCGCCAGATGTCGCCACCTTCTTTCTGGAGACTTCATTTAAAGTGTCAGTCAGGGTTGAAAGGGAAAAGGTCGCGTCATCATGAAAGATGGCGGCCCCCCTGGATGACATGTTTTCCCTGTGCGTGGATCCCGTTAAAGTTTCTAGCTGTGTGGAAATCCGATTGATCGACCACGTCAAGGTAAAGAAAAGCCCGGCGCAGCAGACCACAGTAGCGTGAGAAAGACACGTGCCATTACGTCAGGGTTAAACTTATTCGCTTGACTGCTCGGCGTCAGTGCATCCTCATCTTCATCCTCCCCCCGGTGCAGCTGCTGGGACATGATCTGGACAGCATATAAAACTAAACGATTGCATTTGCAAAGCCCGCTGAAAGAGGGATTTCACCCACAAACGTTTTATAATAAGCAAATATTTTCTTATTGATTTTTCAGCCTGTTCAGTGTTTTATACCGACACTTTAGTGGCACGCACGCGACACCTATACACAGTTTATAGTATGTAATTGTCACTTACTGATCACAAAATCACTAATTACGGACTAAAAATAGTTACGTCTATGTATTTATGACAATGCCACAAGCAGAAAGTATGTATAACCACAATTTAGTTTGTTTTTCGCTTGTTTGTAGACGATTGGGGCTAACATAGGACTATGGGAGCAAAACTGTGACAAAATGAAACCACTGTGCCTATCTGTATTTAATGATACATAAAGTAATATCTCGTCAACCTGGAAATAAGAGCTGAAAGCAGCGCTCTGATTGGCTGTGCTCGGGTGGTCCGCCCCAGTTTCACCTCGTCATTAGAAAAGCTGTGCACAAGCCCGGAAATGAATGTTTGTGAATATTAACGAAGTAAGATCTTGGGACGAGTTACAGATTTAAAAACCTACTTCTATATTAGCGGTGTGAAAACGAGGTACAGCAGCTTCAATGGGAAACTGTTTATTTATATTGTAGTAAGTGTATTTATATATTGGCTAAACATTTAATCAATATCACCCCTAAAAACAGTGATCATCTCCCCAGCACCATGAAGCCTGTATTTGTGTCTGTTTCCATAGACTGTACTGACCTGCAGTGTGTGGTTTCCCTCTCTTTTGTGTCTTTCAATGCTTCAAAGCTCAACATATTGTGATGATATTCTTCTGTTCAATATATTTACAAGCAATATATACAACTATTGGTTATCTTGTAAAGCAATACACTTGTACCCTATTTGCTTATTTTGTTTGCACTTTTATTGATTTAATTGTTGCACTTATTAAAATGTCACATCACTTGATGTTCAGGGGAAAGGGCTGTTTGCCAAAAAGAACATTAAAAAAGGGGAGAACATTTTCATCGAGCGCCCTCTTGTCGCGGCTCAGTTTCTGTGGAATGCACTCTATAAATACAAAGGTGAGTGTAACATTCTTAAATCATGTGTTCATTTTGGTTATTTGGTATTTCAAATGTTCAGATCTAACTTTTCTCTCTTTTATTTGCAGCCTGTGAGTACTGCTTACGGGCTCTAGAAACTGCAGAGCAAAATGCGAGGAGACTCAGTGGCAACCCAGGACTCAGCCTTCCGCACCCCGAGCTGTGCAAAGTGCGACCAGAGCTGCACCAGGCCTGCCCCCAGTGTCAGGTGAGGCTGGTTATGACAATACAGAGGATGTTCAAACCTGTGGGACCAGAAAGTGTCCACTAAAAAGATATCATTTCCTATGTGTGGGCAGTGTTTTCCCTCTTGTGGTTTGTATCAGTGCCTTAAATCAATAAACTGGATTTTTATTGACCAGGGACAGGCTAAATGTAGTATAACATTACATTACGGCATCTGCACCTCCTTCGGTCTGAGCAAGCCTAAAGTATTTCAGTAAAGACATGAATATATACTTCAAACATTATTATACAACATGAGATACTGGCCTTGACAAACCTCCTTTGCAGGTGATGTATTGCAGCAGTGAATGCCGTCAGGCTGCAGGTGAGCGCTATCACCGGGTTCTCTGTCTGGGGCCGTCTGAGAACGATCCGGATCACCCCATCAACAAGCTCAAAGATGCATGGAGGTGTGTACTACCAAACTCATGTAATGTTAGTGAGCAGTTTAAATGGCTTGCAACCAGGTTAGAACGGTGTCCGCTCACCATCCGCTTAATCAGAGTTGCATTTTCATTGATTCATGCATGTTTGAGTGATCCTGTTTTATCCTGCATTGGAGACTTGAGTGCTCAAACTTCCTGTTTTCACCTACCCCCTATCCCTGCCCAGTGATCTGTACTTATTTGTGAATAAATAAATAAAAAGATCTGACTTTGTCACACATGTAGACATCTGCTTGTTACTGTGAAGAGTCTTCTCAGATCTGCAGTTTTAAACAGGAAGTAAATGGAGTGTTTCTAATATCGTTAAGTCATTTTAGAGCCATTTAAGGTTCACAATTAACGAATTGTAAAATAAGAAAATAAATCCGCATGATAGTTTGAATACTAAATACCAGCCAAGTGTAAAATGTCTTCTTTATTTGTCCTTTTAGGAGTATTCATTATCCTCCAGAAACCTCCAGCATCATGCTGATGGCCAAAATGGTCGCTGCTGTCAAGCAGGTGAGGTCATGTCAGTACTCATGAAGTACTTGATCATGAACACAAACATCATGTCATTACTATGTTAATATGTGACCCAGGCTAAAGACAAAACGCACTGGCAGAGGCTCTTCTCACACTTTTGTAGCCGGACAGCAAATGAAGAGGAGGAGATCGCACACAAGCTCTTGGGAGAGCAGTTCAAAGCAAGTTTACCTCTGATTCCATTTGAGGCTAAATTATATTTCCTGTTTTAATACAACAGAGGCAGTCTTGCAATATTTATTTATGCTCACCATCTGAAGTATAATTGTATGTATTTGCATGTGTATAATACATGTGATCAGTTGTATTGTAGTAATATTTTTTGCTTTGTTTCACAGGGCCAGTTGTCCTTGTTACATAGTCTCTTTACATCAGCACTCTTTGATGAACATATCAGTCGGGTAAGTGGGTTTTTCACTTTTCCATTTGCATTTCATACATCTCTGCAAATAAAGGTCATCTAGTAAAACAAGCTTAGAAAAATGAAATAAGGAACAAGTTAAATTAACAAAGCAAACATCATTTGTCTCTGTCTGACGCATGACATGTCACTGTCCTGCAGCGTCACTGGAATGAAATCCTGTTACGTTCATTGTCTACAGGAAAACTATCAACATGCTGGCGTAAAAGAAACATCAATGTGCTGAAATCTGAGCAGCTCAAGTTAGGCTTCAGTAGGATTTGACCTCTAACCTTAGAAATGAAAGGGTTGGATGGAATTACTCTTAATGCCACGTCAATCAATAAGGCATTTTCTCTGTTACAGTGGTTTGTCCCTGAAGGTTTCCGCTCATTATTTGCTCTGGTTGGAACCAACGGCCAAGGCATTGGCACTAGGTGAGCGCCTGAGACGCTTCAGTTTGGACCTTGTCATCACAACTGCACCTGCACTAAATCACTTTTCCATTTAGTTCATTGAGTCAGTGGGTTCATGCCTGTGATGCACTTGAGCTTCCTGGCCAGCAGAGGGAGCAGTTGGACTCCTTTATCGATCGGCTGTACAAGGACATAGAAAAAGGTCACACACTTATCTCAGTTGTGCAGTAGTTGTATGAATTAAAGCCTTTTGTTAGAGCAGAGACTGTGGTCGAGTCTTGTATATTAGAGTTGTGGCTTTGCTCTTTGTGTCAGAGGTCCAGCGGTTACATAATGCTTTCTCCTGTTCCCTCCCATAGAAACCGGAGATTTTCTAAACTGCGAGGGTTCTGGGCTGTTTATACTTCAGAGCACATGTAAGTACACAAACACGCTCATTGTTTTTTTTTTTGATACATTTTAATAACACTTTGATATTAACTAGCAATTGGTTGGCAGGTAACCACAGCTGCATACCCAACGCCGAGGCATCGTTCCCGGATAACAACTTCCTGCTTCACCTCACCGCCCTCAGCGACATCATCCCCGGAGAGGTCAGCTGATATACGTCTGGGTCGGGGGCGATAAATTCCAGCTAAATCCGCAGCGGGCCAGAACATCCCCCTCGCTGTGCTGTGTGCGCTCCCCTGTCACACGGCATTACAGGGCTGAGACTGAGGGCTGGAGCGGGTTTGTCGAGCCGTCACAAAGATTGAGAAGCCTTGCATCTGCATGGCACAGTAATGTCACAGCAGCCACGCACACGCTCAGCTTTGAATTCTGGAAACGACAGGAGCACTTTATGTATGATTTCACCAGCAGGAGCATGGGGCACACAGACGGGGGCTGCTCCACAGGGATGGCCAAACTTTTTGTGCTGGTTTAAAATGAACTAAAATAACAGATTTAAAAATGACACACTTGGTTCTCTTAAGTCATATATGTTTGTTTTTTTCCTTCCATTTCCAGGAGATCTGCATCAGTTATCTGGACTGCTGCCAGCGGGACCGAAGCCGCCATAGTAGACACAAAATTCTAAGGTAACTTTTAAATAAACCTGAATTTTAAAAATGGATTACCACTCAACAAGGTGCTCAATCTTGTGTATATGAAAGGAAATGGTAGCAACTTTTTATTTATCAAATTGCTATCTTATTTTTTTACCAAACCATTGAAAATGCGACTATTAAAAGTAAAATGTAACTAAAAAGCCCCTTTGCTCTCCAGGGAAAACTACCTGTTTGTGTGCGCGTGTCCAAAGTGTGCGTCCCAGATGGAGGAGCTGGACGTGACATCAGAGGAGGAAGATGAAGAGGAAGGCGAGGCAGAAGGTGAAACCGAGGGGGACGAGATGGAAGACGAGATGACAGATGTCTGATGAAAGACTGGTCCAGTTTGTTTGTGAAGACACGGAGACCAATCATCATGCGCTGAACAAATAACCGTTATCTCCAGAAATCTCCACACAACAGGATGATTATATTTGTATTGGTCTGTAGCGGCACTCTAAACTCACTCCTTGTAATAATTGATTATACACATTATCTATGACAAGCGTAGTAATGAAATAATGGTGTCATGAAATCACACACAAGCTCCTACAGCACTGATAGCATTAGTCCCTCTCACTAATAATTTCTGTTCTTCTGTGATCTGATTTATGGGCCAAAAACATTGGAATTGTGAACGTTACTGCCCCTGTGGTCTCTCATTATCCCCATTGTTACTGTTGTAAGTTACAACCAGCTGTCTGCTTATATATGATACGATTGGTCCATCGTAAAAAGATCGTAAAAAGAAATCTATATTTGTTAATAGTTTTTAACCAATCTCATTTCATTATGTCTATATTTCATGACATTGAACATCCAAATCAATGGCAGACTATTTGAATCTTCTGTAAGCCCAGGCAGCTCTTTGTTTGTTGCTGTAGACACATGTTTCACCTCTTTTTTTTTTTCTTTTTTTCTTTTTTTTTTAAAACACAAAATGATGAAGTGAAAGGTAATTGGTTCTCAGGGTGTGTTCAACTCTTAAAGTTTCATCCACGGCTATGCATACTTAGTGAGCAGCACTTTGTTTACACTCTGTTGTAATTACAGCGCTGTCATAGAGCCACATTTCTGTAGGACGCTTTCCACTATGATCTATTGGATTACGTTAAACCTTACTAAGTGTGTTACGGAGACCTTGAGTTGAAAATTGCATTGTCAGTTTTCTTTTATGGAGGAAAAATATATTAACTCCACTTGACTGAAACGGCTGCTATGTACACAAATTTCAACTGCAAATGTTCAGTGTGCATTGGAAATATTGAATTGTTCACTGAGCTGGAGGCATGCAGTAACGTGACATGAGAACTGCTTTGTAAGCCACAAGTCTAAATATAACGGCAGAAAACAGAAACCCCCGTTGTGCTCGTCTTTACTGTTCTGGTGTAAATCTGAGGTGTTTCATATTTGGTTTGCACAAAGTCTTCTATTGAACGGCTCTTTTGAAATGCATGTTCTGCTGTTGAATATTAACCAACATCGACACATCTTGAATATCCTCACAAATCATTGCTGCTTTATTGCTCTGGTTCATTTGGGCTATTTTGCTCAAGGGGCCATTAATGATAGATCCCTTTCAACTTATTAAAAAGAAGGGCTCATTTAATGTTATGCTAAATCAATATTGAATTAAAACAAAACCATAACTCAGACCTATTATTTCAACCTTAATTTAATATGATTTTTTTTTCTTCTTAAAATCAACGTTATCTGAAATAATGCCTTGGAAAAAGACATATTTAGGATCTCTATGGGGCAATCTGTAAAAGTACAATTGTCGCAATCAAAATAACCGCTTTTATTTTATTTATGTACTTGCTGACCCTTGTAGTTTAGATCTGGGATTCTTGTAGTTTTCTTGTCTCAAAAGTTAAAGGAGACATTCTGCTTTCTTCAGGTGCTCGGCGCTGAACTACTATAATATAAGTCGATCTTCATTTTACATTTTTCTCATTGTAAACTGCATTATTGATCTAAAACGACTTGATAACAGAAACTGGTCCATTCACTTCCTGTTCAAAACTGGAGAAATGATAAGCCCCGCCCGCCTCTTCATGGTGACATTTCATCATCACAAAGCTTCAGATTATTATTATTTTTTTTTTCTTTTAAAGGCTACATGATATTTTAGAACCCTACATGTGTCACTTGGAGTCTCAGTTTAAAAAAAAGAATCACAGCTAAGCACTGTGATAAGGGCAGGGATAGGGGGGGGTAGGTGAAAACGGGTATTTTCTGAGCACTGGCGACTCAGTTGCAGGACAATACAGGATTACTCAAACGTGCAGGAATCAAACAAAATGCAACTTTTAGGAAACGAATGATGAGGAAACACTGTTGTAACAAGATTAAAATCTTATTACGGTAGATTTTGCACAATGTGTCTCCTTTAATACTCCTTGCTGGATTTATAATGTGCACATTGAACAGAAGCTCATTTTTAAACATAAATCACAAATCAAATAGCAATCACAATGCTTGTCAGCCCTTGCACATGGTGTGTACTGTAGGCTAGCTGCTGGTGATACATTCAGTGCTTTTCCCCAGTGTTCAGCAGTTTTGTTTTGCTTTTCTTAATCCTTTTACCCAATTCTCTCTGGTTGCTTGAACATTCTGCAGTTGGAATTTACCTTTTTAGCTTGTATGTTTATTCATCTTATTCATTCGATATTGTTAAAATGCTAATTCATCCAGAACATATAAATGGAGAGTAAAATGAACAGATTATGTACATGAAAGGGTCGACACCTGCGGCCCAGTGCTGTCCCGGGTGACAGCGTCCCACTCGTTTGTCTAAAGCCAGGCCAGAAATGTTGTTGGAAGTGTTGAACTGGAGATCAGGGACTTCGGGGGCCAGCGCTGGGGCTTCAGTTGAGGCAGGCGGGCAACACATCATATGCCACGGTTGTTTCAAGTGGAAGGCGCAAAAGGAGGGTCAAAGAGTATCGGCCCACAGAGGAGAGGGACAGAGAGCATTGTGGGGGCTGGCAGTTTGAAGTGACGGTGGGGGAAATGGAGACATTAGCACGTCTGTATTTTAATATAATGCATATTCACATCATTGTCATTGTTTAAGTTTCAAGCAGTGTCTGTATTGATCTGTACAACAATATAAGAAAAAACACTCTAAAGTCTTCATGGATAATATGTCTCAGTGAAATATGGAATTTGTTGCAATAATTTATTCTTCAAAAATGCATCCAGTTTAATATGCTTTGTATTAATTTACTGAGTCATTTTATATTGAGCAACTGGTATTTTTAGGGCTTGACATTGCCCACTTGTCACTCGTGACACACTAGTAGATCTTCCATTTTGGCTCCTATCAACCACTTAATATTGAATTTTGTGCTTAGTTCTAATATTGATTAATTCTACCTATGTAAGCAGTAGTTTATTTTTGTTCATTTTAATCCCTGTCCCCCAATTGTACTATTTATTTTATTTACAAATTATGCTGTAACACTTTAATAACTGCACAGGATATTTTTTTTGGGCCCGTTGGTTTTACTAGACGGTATAGCATGAAATGGGGATGAGACTGGGAAAGGACATGCAGAAAAATGTCGAGAGATGGATGCGATCTCATGACACTGCGGTTTGCTCACATGGAGCGCACATGAACAAATTATTAATAATATTAACAACGATTCAGGCTTAGTAACCGCTAAATGCCCAAACCCTTGATTATCTGTTACTAAACTGAATTATTTATTTGGTCATGCTTTATTGGGGACTAATTAAGATATAGTTATTCAACCATTCAACCATTAAAAAAATAATAATTCTGAATTGTTCATTGCTATGGCAACAGTGCTTGTTTTGAATTGTTCTGAAACACACGGATAGAATTCAACTAAGGCTTCATTCATCACTTTTTCAAAACTGTCTCTTTGCAAATCTCTTTGCTCAAAAGGGTAAGGAAAATTTCAAATTTTCTCAGCAGTTTAAATGAGATTCGAGGTAAAATATGGCCGTTCTGACTAATTTGAATCCGAAGTTTTATCTCGAGCTTAAAACACTATCCGACTGCTGTGTGCGCCACAGTTACACACAGACGTTTGGCAGTGCACTCGTCCAAAGGTTAAAGGTGGTCTGTGTTGTTTATCAGAGTTGGTGTTAAAGCTGTATAACTGTTTCACATTGTTTGCTCTAATTGGGTAAATTCAGTAATGGACGCTGGTTTAAAGAAAGTAAGCGAAGCACTGCGCTGTTAAAACGAGGCCCACATGGAAACGATCCGGCCGCTGCATTAGCGCTGTCCACATTGGTTACCACGAACAAATGCCACTGCTGCCTCTGAGGGCGACTCGGTGTAAATGATAAACGACTGCCTCATGTGAAATCAGCCGACCTGGAGTGGGGTTAGCGCACTTTTGCTCACCTCGTCATTAAAGTAAACAAAAGCGAGACATTTTGTACAAAAGACAAACATGGCTGAGGTTTGAGCAACGTTAACCGACTGTGCGTCTGGTTGCGCTGAAATCCTTTCCTTGTTCTAAAACTGTCAACACAGCAGTGCACGCTCCACGTGGTCACCTGGGAGACGAGTAAACCTCGTGCTCCACCCGCTAACCTCTCATCCATCTTCACAGCGAAAGGCTGGCGTCCTGGATATGTTGTTGAAATAAATCTCGCAGCACAGCCCGACTCGGTGGAATGGAACATGAAGAATTGAACTGTGCATCTGCCAAACGCGAGCTTTAGCATCACAAATGTTACACCGGGATAAACAATGAAACTATCTGCGGTGATCCCATGGAGAAATGCGGCGAAGAAAATGTTGTTTTGATACCTGGAGGTGGTGTGTGGATGGATTCTGTCTGCGCGGCTTTGCTTGGAGCTGAAGGATTTGGAAGAAACTGAAATGTTCCTACAGTCACTCACAGGAGGAAGAAATTTGTAAGGATTGATCGAAGGGTAATTTCAGAGCCAAATGGTTTCCGACCATAACCACACAACTCTGCATCTTTTTTGGCGGAGAGCTGATCCAATTTGAGCATTATATTTCCTTTCCTTTCATACATGAGGAGACAACCATTCCTTTATTTTACAGTCATTAAACAGCATATTAACCATCTGTAGAAACTTTGAAATTGGCAACTTTTTTCAGGGACCGAATTGACACAAAGATCACACCTCTCAAATTCAGTTCAAGAAAGTGAAGGTCGGACTTTCGAACCCTTCCGTTTCAGAATTTGAGATTGGGACAGCTCATTGTACCGAATGTGACATAGTTCTGTGATTAACTGCAAATTACTCCCGTGAATTCTTGCTCCGAGGGCAAGCCACACATTCCCTTTGAGACACGCGAGCCCGGCCTGACCCATGCAGTGCAAATGAGGCATTTCAAACACTTCGGCCATTCACTGCGTTTCTCGGCCTATCTCGCGTTCACATCTCCCGCTGCTGGACATGTTCATCCTCGCACCATGAAGCTAATTCCTTCTTTTTGCGGTGGCATTTTGGCGAGCTAAAGAACAGTATCCAATTATATGCGGCTCATTGTTCCTCGTCAGAACCATGAGTGTGTCGAGGATAGCTCGACAAGATAAGAGGTTTTTTTTTTTTTTTAAGCATTGGTATTGGCTGGGTTTGTTAATAAAGACTCCTTGTTTGGGGATCAGTTATTATTTAAGTAATTTCTCTTCTTAGGATTAGTTTCATCATTTGAAAGGGTAATTTGAAATGCCAAATTACAATCTGTTATTTTGAAAGGGAAAAGGACTGTGACAACATTAAAATGCCACCCTTCAGTGGAGAGGAATTCATTTGGCCAAACCACCAAAAATGGTGGAATTCTAAACGGCTTCATACGCGCTGAGATGTGTGGACTTTCCAATTCATTTCTGTAAAAAACACTGAACATTGCACAAGTCAAGCAACGAAAGTGATTTAATATTCCAGTCGCAACAATACAAAAATGATGTTTCATTCAAATTCTGTTTCCAATAACAACTGGCCAACGTGCAATGACCTTTTCAAGATATATGGCCCTAATATACAAAAGTCCATCATTCCTCATCTGTAAATTTCCTCTCTCTGTCCTGAATGAAATATGCTTTATGAGAACATGATCTCAAAGCCTCCTGGACACACTCAGACCAGCGTGGCGGTGCGGGGGGGGGAGAGTCAGACCAGGCCTTAAGCTTTACGCTCTTATTTAGGGTCCACAAAATTTCCATTGATTACACATAAAAGAGCACTGGTCCCAGAGGCGGCTTCATTATGTGTCCACTGGGAGAGTATATCCTAATTGAGCAGATGTGAGGGCGGGCTGCAGGAGAAGCCTATTTACACACTTTTTACACATTTTTAAACTATGTAAATATCTAGACCTGCCTATCTTTGGCATGTAAAAAGTTCGTCTGCAAAGAGATTTTAGTTTAACTGGTTAATTATTGTATTTAGGATTATGGGCATAGACTGGTTTGGTATCTGTTTTGTAAAGATGAATCAAAATAGATGCTTCTTACAGAATTCAGCACACACTCACGGGGCCAAATTAGAACCATTGAAGGGCCAGTTTTGGCTCGCTGGCCCCACTTTTGATCCCACTGATCTCGACATAATGATATATTGTATAAAATTGTGCAAAAATGACTTGAAGGCTGAATTTGTTATTAAATGTCGCTTGACCGATTTATTTTCTCATTGGCCCCTGTTGCAGATCCCTTTAAAGCTGCACTATGTAACTTTTCTTTTTGTTTTGTTTTGCCTGGAATGTTCCAAAGTATGGCATTAAACATATCTATCTTGCATTTGTTCAGTTACAGCTGGTTTTATTGCTCAAAAATACCTTGGAAAAGTCATGCATTCTTACTGCGAGTGGGGCTCGCCTCTCCACAGATCTGACCTGCTAGATAAGTTTACTGTTGAATGTTCCAGGCAGAGCACTAACATAGAAAAAAAAAAAGTGTTGCGTTTTATCCTTACTCAAACACACTGTTCGCGTTTCTTTTTTTGTTTGTTTCCTGTATACCAATAAGAAAAAAAGAAAAAGTATTTGCATAATTGGATGGCATGGTTGAAACAAAAAAAAAAGAAATTTGATTCAAATTTTAAATCAATAATTACTTGGAGATGAGCTAACTGGCCTTTATAATCTTGTAAATCATGACCCCAATACTTCCAATCCTCTGGTGAAATGATCAAGATTTCTCCATGCTACATTTGTCTACATAAACATGAAAGTTAATATGACTGCAGAGCACAGAACCTGAATTTCCCCAGGTGACTCAGATGTTCACACATTCTTTAAATAATTTTCCTATAATCATTCGCTTTCCTTCATCAAATCCTCTGCAGTTTCCCGTAATACTATTGAGATCCTGAGCCCCAAATCCACCTGGACCCAAAGTTGGATCTGTGCACAAGCTGGAAATGTGATTAAGCCCCAAACCTCTGCGGTATATGGATTCACTCAACAAAGTCTCAATCATTTAGCCACGCTTCCCCAAAGACATCGAGCATTTGTTTGCGTAAACCTGTTTGGTGTTACAAAATGGAAAGCCCCGCAGTGACAGACGCTCTTTATAATTTAAGATGTTATAGAAGTAAACTTTTTCCAAATCCAGAGGTGGCCGAAGCATTTTACTTGTTGATATTGAACACTTTAATTTCAAGAGCAAGTTGGTGGAAAAGTATACCCCACCTACACTCATCATGACTTTATCATTTCAACTCTGAAGAGACTGTGGGTCGGTCCCGCCTCAAGCTACTTTCAAACACAATTGTATGACTGATAGCAAGGAAGGAGCAGGCACCATTTGGACTCTTTTTAAAATAAACAGCCAAAATGGTTGCAAAAACATACTTAATATCGCATGAATCATGACTTGACACAATACTAATCATGTTTTGTGTTGTTTTTACTACTTAACCTTCACTCTTTTTTCATTTTTTTGTTTGTTTAATTTATTAAAGGCAAGAGACAAGTGAAAGCATCTTACATTACACTGAAATTTCTTCTGTAGTTTGTTAAATGTATAAGGAAATCATGTAAACAAGTTTTTCATTATGTAAGTTTTTATATAAATGTAATAAATTGTATGTGTTTAAAAAAAAAAGGGCAAAATTGCACACATTTGGCACATATGAAACAGAAAAATTGATAAAGCCAGGTTTTAATTTCTTGCTTAATTTTGTTGACATATGAGATGGGAAAAAAAATACATGATAGGTATTTTTTGTATTTATTCAGTATTTGAGTAAACCTGATCTGACTGAAGATTGGCGTAAAAATTCAAAATGTGCTTCCTTTTTTTTTTTTGTTAAAATTTCAGGCTCGGAATTAGCATTTGTCAAAATCTTGTCGAGTACAAGACTGTAAAGTTTGTTGTGTGTAGGTGCTACTTTAATCTATGTGGGAGAAAAACGCATTTGGAGAAAACAGCCTTTGAAATTACAATGCAATTAAATTAGAATATCACAATGTTGTAGAAGTAACAGCTGTCGAGAGAGCAAACTGACCAAAAAACTGAAAAAAAAGAGAAAGGTTTTCGCTGTAGATAAGACATTCTTGTTTGGTTTCAATGTTTTATTATTTGCTACCTCCACAAGTACATTTAACCACTCAAAAATTGAAAAAAAATATTCTGAATTGAAGTCTAATTTTTTTCTGGATTGGGAATAAAAGGGTCTCCATACATGTGTACTTGAATGGTTGGACTATCGTACGAGCAGGCAGACAAAGGACGCTCTCAGAGGCTGTTGGTGTTGAAGTGTCTTGACAGTGAATGGAGAAACCCGGCTGACTTTCAAAAGGAGGGCACACGGGGGGTTCTGGCACGTTGGAGTTTGGACAGCTGGACTGCCCTTCGCCAGTTTACAGGCGAGACAACAGAAACAAACCGACAGTGGTCATCGTATGTGTGCGCTATAGCTCCTGGATTATTTCTGCAAAGTGGTTAAAGAGAACTGTTTCACTGAGATAAATGTGTGGTGAAGTCCATTACCCAAAATGAAGGGAAGACATTTGGATAGCAGTAAATCAAAATAAGAATAAGAATACGAATAATGATAATAATAAATAGGCTACACTTTTTGCATGAATTTACTGTAAAACGAGCAACGACACAAACTTCAGCCCCAAATTATCATGTAATTGTCCTGATTAAACTGTAAATTTTGTGTATCTATTTAAAATATTTAGTATAAGTTTATTTCTACATTATTTAGTAACATTTTTATTCACGCTTTTAAAAAATATTTTGCTATATATTATATTTGTTGTTTCACGTTGCACCTTATCACCGAGGAAAGTTCCTAGTTTGTGAATCGTGTTTTTATTCACTGACAGTGGCGACAAACTTTTCTGATTCTGATTGTTTTCAGATGCATTTTGTCAGCAGATAAAGCATTTACCCCTGAACTTTAAGAGTACCCGCTTGAAGACCGATGGATTGTTCTTCACGTTTTCGCTCCAAAAGTAACCATTTACTTATTTGTTTTTGTTGACTCGTCCATTATTTCAGTAGAATACAATTATGCCTCATCATTTATTGAAAAACGACACGTCAGAAGCAATTTCGCGCGCATTCGTGATTCAGTTTGTCCTTAATGGTTTTAAGCGATTGCTGTTTGGACACTGTGACGGAGCCAAAAATCTTTAGACTTGACTGGCTAACTGTGCACGTCATGTTCATACATATGCACACACAGGAAGCCACTGAATTATAGATGTAGAAACAGGAAATTCCTCCTTTACCCTCTGGCACTCAGGTTCCGACCTTGCACTAAATCAATTAGCAGAGCTGCAGGCAATCAGCGGCCCCTCCACACGCAGAGCCGCGCTGAATGTGGTCCAATGCGTGAACCGCTTTAGCCCCTCTGGGTGGGCTCTTCTCCTTCATACAAGCACTGTCATTTCACGGTGCACGAGCGGATCAGGACACAAGAGAGGGTAGTCTTTCTTTTTGCCGTGCCTTCAGCATCCTGTGTCGCCCATAAAAGGATTGGGCTCAGAGGGGCTTTCCTGCAGGCTGACCGCACACACACACACACACACACACACGCGCACACACTGCAGCTTTGTGGTCAGAGCGCAGGTGTCTTTTATTTCAATAGTCTACAAGGCAAGAACAGACATTTACAGCTGCTCTGTCAGAATGCAAAGGTGCAAAGTTAAGCGGCTGGTTGATTGACAGGTTTTTAAGTCAATGGTCATTCAAAGTGTTTATAAAAAAGATTAGATTTCTTAGACACATTAAAGCTCTCTGCGTGCAGCACCATTTGGCTCGTTACGTTGGACAAGGAGCAATTCTGGAAATGTTCTCAACAAGCAAAGATGGATTTTTTTCCTTCTTGATCTGAGATAATTTATGTGTTTTTGCAACCATCGCTGGGTCAGAGTTTTGTCTGACAATATCAAGCCTAATATGAATTTGATTTGAGTGGCAGATTGTGGTTGGAAATTATCTACAGCTAAAGTAACTAAGACTGTCTCTGGTGATGGGGAAAGTGAAGTCTCGTGAACCAATGAGGCCCCACCAAGATGAAGTCTCAAAATACGAATCTACTGGGAATTTAAATGTATTGCAAATGATAATTTTGAAGGTTTTTTACCAGTGTGTTTGGCCTTAGGTTGAAAATAACAATAACAAGAATATAAATGCAATGATTTCTGCTCATAAACATCGTAATTCTTGAATGTCTGATTTCACACAAACCAAAGCCTTGGTCACATGACTTCACACTCATTACGAGGCTTTGTTTTTCGACACGCCCACTTTAGCTCAAAGCAGCCTTCGAAGTCTTGCTTCATTTGCCCATCACTACCTGTCCCAAAGTATTATATTTTTTTATCAAGCAGGAACTAAGTGCCAAAAGCAGTGCTCTGATTGGCTGCGCTGCCTTAAACAGATGCTCTAGATCTGTTCACTTTCCTGAAATGTGAATACAAATCGTTTGTTAGAGCTATGAATGAGTTAGATAGATTTAAATAACTACCTCTCACTGTTAAAATCTATAGAATGTGAATAATAAAAAATAACCTTTTTGATATTTATTCCTGGTTTACAGTAATAGTTCTTTGCTTGATTAAAAATGTCAAATAAAATGAAATACTATAGTAATACTATAGTAATAGAATTCCATTAAAATATTGACAAGTTGACCTACATGTAAAGGCCTGCCCCTCATTAAGTACATCTCTATTGATCACCTCGAGGGAATGGTCTAAACCAGAGGTGCTCTTTTCGTATATCAAGCTTCAGCGAAGACCATCCATGCTGCTCCCACGGGCGGAATGATTTTGAAAAATAATCAAGGCAAGGCAAATATATTTATTAAGCACAATTCATACACAAGCAACCCAAAGTGCTTCACAAAAAGACAAAGGAGAATAGTAGAACCCAAACGCTGGCTCATTCTGCTTGAGCCTGATCCTTGGGACACGCAATAAACCTCAGAAGACCTGAGGACGCTTTCTACATCAAATGGAACATGTCTAGCATATATTTCGCTGCATTACCATTGAACGCATTGTACACCAGAAGAAATATTTTGAAGTCACTCCTATCTATGGCTCACTGAAAGCCACTGAAGAGATTGCAAAACTGGTGTAATGTGATCCATTTTCCTGGTATTTGTAAAGACTTTTACTGCTGTATTATGGAACAACTGCAGCTGTCATATGATTTTTTAAAATGTATTTATTTTTGCTGAGTTCTGTAAAAAAAAAAATGCCATTACGGTAATTCAACCAAAAAATAAAGGCATGCACAAGTTTAGATTGGCCAATTTATGCTTTAAACTTAGAATTGTGTTCAGAGTGGACATTTAAAACTCAGCAGGAGCACAGGGGCATTAACATTTGGGAGAAGACTGAAATATCAAAACTTAAAATAGCATCATACTCAAGATTGATCAAATAAATGTTGCGCATCAATCTGATCACAATCCGTCTTTGTGAATTACCAATTGCGTCCGTCAAAATAGCTATTTCACTTCAACTGCAACTAGTCTTCCGGCAGTACCCTCACGTCCTCCTGTCCCGAGCCGTCTTCTTTGGCATTTCCGTATAGTGCAACCTAACACTAGCTGGAGGCTGTGGTCATTGAGTGTTTATCATCTGGATCAATGCTGCATCTGTGTCCACCCCCAGAGACCCACTGGATGTAATCCTTTTCCAGCTGAGCGGATCCCAACTCTTCCCATTCACTCATGTTCCCAGCGGACGCACGGGCACATTTCCCATGGAACTGAATAACTCACCATGTTATTTGTACTGTGTTTCTTGGGACGCTGCTTCTGTATCGCCCCTAATACATGTGGCTCAGATTACTCCCTTCTATTTCCGACTGTTAGCGTTGTAGAGACAGTTTTAAACCGTCTTTGTATCCAAGTTGACATGTTTAGGTAGAGTTACATGCGTGCGGGCTAATTGCTGTGGTTTTCTGTGTTTTGCTTGGCCTTCACGCTCACTTGAGTGGATCATATGTCCAGATTAGCATTGATGTGAACGTGCGGTGGGCTAATCATCAGGGAAATGCACAAAGACATGAAAAGAGCAATAGAGCGTGGAAGATTGTACCCAGAATATCGTCTGTGGTTTGCGCCACAACTCGATTAAAACAGTACAGCATGACAACATATGGCAAAGTGATGTTATGTTTTTTTCTGGAAAGCATGTATTTCGTAAGCTTTGTTAAGAGATTTGCACACATTTATTGTCTGCTGTGAAATAGCTTTTGCCTCTCAGTTCTTTAGATATGAGGCCATTCAGTTGCTGATGTACAGTTTTCTGTTGAGTTTTTCCGAGCCAAATTTAAAACATTGTGAGCAGTTAGTGACTGTAATAAAGGAAAAAGACAGATCTTATTAAAGCAAACTGGCTTAACGCATACAGTAGAAGTGCTTTCCGTGTTGGGTACAGCTTCTGTTACAAATCATTGTGGTAAAAAGTGATGCAAAGAACAGTAAAGTAGTGGTGAAGTTTTATGGTTCATTTGTATTGAAAAGTCAAATAACATCAATAGAAAACTGCTTTACTTACTGACATTTATCTATCATTATTTATAAGACAGAATTCACATTTTGACGGTAAGGTGTCTGCGGGAATCCTCCGTGCAAAGTTCTCATACATTTTCAATTAAAAACTGTAATACCACATAATGAAAACACGATTCTTTGTTCTGATGAAGACAATGATGTGATGTGAGAGACTTTCCTGTGCTGCTCATGTTACTGTTAAAGGAACACTTTATTGTCTCTGGAAAGAAATCTTCCCACTGAATTTGATTGGGGGCATTTTATTCAGAATAGACATGTCAGGATATTAAGTTTTAATGTTGCAATTGTTGGCACTATGACTTGGCAACACTGAAATCCTTAATTTGCTTTCTTTCAGAAGTCTGGCTTTATCAAATCAAACTTTCTGAGTAATGATACTGTCACTTTACACTTTTTTAGAGGATATATCAACCTGAAATTACTCTTTACTGCTTATGACTCACAATTATTTAGTTCTTATATTTCCAGATCTAGTGCTAGTCTTGGTCAGGACCTTAACTGGAGGATTTTGTGCACATTTTGGGTTGATGGGAGAAAACTGGAGCTCCTCGAGGAAACACACCCAGATACGGAGAGAAACATGCCCTTTTTAAACTCATTATACAGTAATAACAACATTGCATTGTATTTTTGAGCATTTCTGCATCATTTGTTCACTTCCCATACACTGGTGCTTAGCTGGAAAGCCGCAGCTGCCCTGACGCAAACAAGGCTGCCAATCTGCGCCGTGAGACCTTCCAACCGTACCACTCTCACGCACCACATTCATACGCACAGGCTGGTGAAGGTTCTTACCCAATTGAACCACTGACCTGCGAGTTGATGTGCAAATGCTTGAACCGCTGAGCCACTGCTGCACTAACTCTTGCCTTTTTATCATCTCACAATTTAACGCTCCACTTGTGTGATTGCAGAAAGAATGTGTGTGGTACAACTATTGTGTGCGGTGCCACAGTCTCAGTTTGAAAGTTTCTTTGCGCTTGTAAAGGTTTCTTCCTGTGGGATACTTAGGTCAGATTGCTGCTGTTTACAAGCCACTGCTCCTTGTGTGGTCAGAGCTTATATTCTAATGAGAAATGCAAACAGGACTCACTGTACACACAGCTTTATCTCTCTGCGCTACGGATATTCTATGTATATGTAAACATGAGCGAGGGAACAAGTCATAAAAAACACAATTCACTTAAATGTATAATTAAATTAGAAGGAACAGCAGACACATTACTCACGAGTATTGAGTGAGCCTGGCAGCTAATATCTAAAATGTACACACGCCATTTACTGTAACTGTCCATGAGAGCAATTTATCACATCTTCAAAGACAAAAGGTTTCAAAGTCGTTGTTTTTCTTCTGGGGAAACTCATTGTGCTGTATAAAGTGACAACAAACGCCACAATGAAATTTAAGGTCAAGGTTAATGTATACTTTATACATTTTTTGTGTTGAAAATGTATTCTTTGCATTTGACCCCTTCGTCAGCGCTGCTGGGGCAATCTGTCAGCTCCAGATTACAAACTCCTATTGTTAGGACCACCTCAACTGGAGGATTTTTTCTATTAAGATGATTTCTGCATGAATAATTTATACTGCTCCGCTGTAATGAAAATATATCTTTATTTGTTACAGCAATTCAAAACTATTTTCAAAACCAATTCAAGCACTTTAAAACGGAATACGAATGTATGTCCAAACAGTGCACAAATCTGAATATTTAACTTGCATAAAAGTCCAGTTCAAGCATTCATTTATGCCATTGGAATATAATAGATAGTATTTTATTTTATTTTATTGCTCTGAGGCTTTATGCCAAACGCATTCGATTTTTAGTGTGTATCTGTGTCCTAAGAAGAACTACCCTTTAAAAATTCATAAATTATAACTAACTTGGGTTAGCAGTCATCAAGTCTTGAGGATGTGCAACCTTCACCCCTTGACAATAAAAAAATAAATGCTTGTTATACAGTACATAATATAATTTCCATCTACTGAACACCTTGACCATGCGAGGGGTTCTAATGAATGTTTGTGGTTTATTGATGTGTCTTTGATGCGAGCTGTTTTCCAATGGTGATTTAATACGCTTATATATATTAGCACCTATATAATCCATTGTAGCTGATTCTGTGAAATATTAGCATTTTAATGTACAGTAGACAACGGAAAGGTAATAAATATATTCTGTTTGTGTGAAAATCATTACAATAGATTAGAGCACCATCACAAATCTGAAAGGTCATTAGAATCTTTGTTCAACTGCAAATATTTCCCTTTAATGTTTGTCTAACATATAAGGTAATAATTAATAATGTGACTAAGATGTAAGTATAGACATTGATATGCTGTAGTAGTACAAAACTTCAATGTTTTATTTTTTGCCTTTCTTAAAAACACGATCTCGTTCAAGTTTCTGTGCATTATAGCAGGTGTTATTGTTGTTTTTTGTTTTTTTTAACTTTGATATGAGTATTGTAATTGAGACCTGTCTATTTGGGATGTGAATTGACCCCAGAATGTATTTATGTTGTCATGGTACATAGAGAATCCTGTTGTTCAAAGTCAGGAATTATAGTGAATTCCTAATGTGAATCTGACGTTGAACACAAGGCATTCCTCTGCCATAACCTTCATCTATTTTTCATGAAGTAATGATACACTGGACACAACATGGATTTTACCATAAATGCTGCAATATTCATGAAAACCTCAGGCCAGTATAAGCCTTGTATGAAGCTATGGAGCTGAATATTGAGCGCAGGATCACATCTCTTATCCCGAGGAATAAAAAACATTTGGATGCATACAAATAATGCATCTGCAGCTCATCTCATAAAACAAGCAAAATGTAAGTGTTTAGTTACATTTGCCTGAACAGTACCGTGGTTGTAGAGGGACATGAACAAAGATATTTCATCGGGAAAAACATTAGGAAACACTCACAGAATCAACTATAGGCCAAGATCTGTGAAGAATCCTGAAAGTTGGCCCCAGGACCAGCAGTGACATTGCAGGATGGGTCAAATGCAGAGGATACATTACCTTACTTATTTTGTAAACTTTTGGGTCTGAAGTTCGCCGTATGTACGCCCCGGGGGTACAAGATGGCGCTCCATTCAAGTCAATGGCGTGTGCTCAATGGCGCATGTCGGCAAAAAAATCTCTTTCTTCCGCATTACTTCCTGGTTGTGGGGCTAGCTCTTGGGCCTTTCCCCATGATGCTTTGCGGGAGAGCAGATAGTAGATTACCGTTCACTGTTCACCGTGACGTCAAAAATTGTCATTTTGAGAATTTTAAAAATGGTAAAAGAATGAAATTCCTTCTATTTTATTTTTAGACAAAATAGAATTGAGCACTGTTGGTAATTCTACTGGCCAAACTCTTTGAATGTCTGGGCCGTGAGGGGGCGTGCCTTATCCACTTATATTAATACATCCATTGTACGCCCTAGCTATTTTTGAATATACTTTTTATAGTGGCATGATTTCCATTGTTACCATTAATTTGTCTTCCATCCATTTTCTTCCACTTATCCGGGGCCAGGTCGTGAAGGCAGCGTGTCTGAGCATTGAGGCCCCCAGACTTCCTGCTTCCCTCACTCCTCCTTCTCCAGTTCTTCCGAAGAGATCCCGAGGCATTTCCAGGCCACACAGAGACATGGTACCGCCAGTGTGTCCTGGGTCTTCCCCCGGGTCCTCTTCCCACCCGTGGGCTCACCTCATGGCTGACATTTACTTCACCACTATTTTTTATTCAAATACAACTCACCTTCTTCTTAAAGTACCCCTTGGTAGGCGCTTGCGTACCCCTGGATGGGAAACACTGACCTCAACCGGCCTCATACTAAGATGAAAGGCATTTTGAATAGTCTCCCCAAGCCTCAAAACACCTACATTCTCCTTCAGCCAGAGCTCATTACAATTTGCAAATATATTTCCATACACATAAGAGCACCACATGTCTGCACTGCATTCTATTAAATAAAGACACAAGGTGGACTGCAACTTCAGCCGGTTTGAGACCAAATGGTGATGACTTCAAAGAGGCAAAAAAGAATAAATTATGGAAATGATGAGAACTGCTTTATGAAGACATCTATATATTAGCCGTTGAGAAAAATAAGCCATGTGTGCAATTCTTGTCCGCTCCCTCCTTTTTGTTCTTTGACAAGCAAGAAATGAATGTGTGGCGGCCTGGTTACTAAGTAACAGCAAAGAGTAATGGGTTTCTAGAAATAACATCGCTACTGGGCCGTTTTACAAGCAACTCTGGAAAACATCCTGGGTTCACCCCCTGACCTTTGCCCTCAGCAGGTTTTGTCTTCTAATTTGGCTAATAGAGTTTCTCCCCACGGGACGAACATGCGCCACCGGCATGTGCAACATCGACGACCCCCAAACTGCGAGAAGTCACGTCAACACAGAAGAGCGTGCATGGACCTAAACACTTCAAACACGCTCGATTTATCAGATTAAATCTTTAGTCTCCATAAAACAACTTTGAGTCTTAGAGATCTGTGTCCAATTTAAATGTATGCTTTTAGTTGATTGATGGATTTGGCCCAGCAGCTAAATTCTTAAACTGTCTGACATTGACGGTTATATCATTTCCACTAATATGTTTTGTGGTTCTTTAATTTTGTGGGATATTTGACCTATTTTGCCATATTTAAATAAACAGGGACTGGTTGAACCTTTACATTAGAACTTAATTTTAAGTTAAAGAGATAATTTTAGTAACAATTCACATTTAGCATTTATCCTACACTGCTCTGGTTTTAGCTTGTATCAGTCCACTGTGGTCATTTAAGGCTGATGTTTTGACCTGTAAAAAGACAAAAAATTACCACAAGTGCAGTTTTTGACAGCACTTGTGACTGACTTGTAGGCCAAACTTGTAAATAGAATAAGTTTCACTTCAACTCGTACATGCTTTTGTGTCTTTTACCCACCTGAGATTGAAGTGTTATTGGGATAAGCATGAATTATACTGTCTGCTGTTTTCACAGAAGGCACTTCACCCACCACGGTGCATGAAATGAATGAAGTGTGAGGCAAGTGTCAAGTATGACAGTTCAACTGTTTGGTGTGACAAGAATTAATTGATACATTATTATATAGCAACTTGGTTCAAGAAAAAAAAATTACAATTTGGGCTTTTTTTTTCTTGTAAATGTTTTTTTTTTGTTTTACAACATTTGTACACATTAAATATGAATTATAAAATATATATCATCAATTCTTTTGCAGTTCTACAATATAGTGGTCTATTGACCTGATTTGTACAGGGTAACTACGTGGAGGAGGTGCAGTGGAAAGAGAAGAAACATTGCCCTTGCTTCACAACACTGTCATTAACGCTCTATAAATGTTAGGGCGACAGTGGCTCAGCGGTTAGAGCACTCAACCAACAACCCACTCGGACCAAGTTCTCTTGTTGTTTCCTTCAGGCAAGACACTTCACCCACATAGCCAGTATGAATGTGTGTGTGAGTGACTGGTGGAGATTTCCAGCCTTTCTTCCACCAGTCTATTTCAGGGCGGCTGTAGTAGCGCACCACCACCGAGTATATGGTGTGAGTAAATAATGGCTATACAGTGCTTTGAGAGATTTTGACAAGCCTGTACTTTGCATTACAAGTGTAAGCGGTGAAACAAATGAAGCCTGTGGAGGTTAACTCTGACGAGGTTATTTCAACTCCAGAGAAAGATGTGGAGCTTCACTTCCCACGAACATCTGTTCAGCTTAAAAAGACATTTTCATCCAACTTTTGCAGCAAACAGTGGCATCTGCCCACACACAGACACATCTTTGCACAAAGCATTAGCAACTTGTACAAGTGTTCAAACTGTTGATCCAGGTGCAAAGTGATTATTGTTGGCCACCAGCAGTGTCAGGAAGCCACTGAGATTGATCTCAGATAACTGCTTCACCTCCATAGACCAACCACAAACCTGCAACAAACATGACATAGTTCTGCATCGTACAGTGTGTTAGAAGGGTTAGCTGACACCATGGCAGCAGACAATACAAATCTGGAATACATCCAAAATAACAATATTGTGAACAAAAATGTATCAAATTTTGGTCAAAATGTTGTTTTGACTGATTGATTATCAATCACTTTAGAAACTGATTTTCAATAATTAACACCAACAAATTAAAGTTTTAAGAGGTTTTTTTTTACACAGTCCAATAGGCTTTATTAGACTGGACATAAAATGTGATATAGAGGTAAAGAGTCGGGAGAGACATTTAGCACATTTCCAGAGATCAATCATCTGCAGCTTCCTGGGAACCAATCCCCAGTCACAGTTCAGAACACACACTTTGTTTTATGCATTTCTCACCACCTGTATACACAAGCTCCACTACCACCGCCTCTGACCTACCACAGCGCAGCTAAAGCGCTAAAACTTCACTTCACAGGACACGTAAAGTTCCTTTTTCTACCTATAATAATTTTACAAACAAGTGCAGAAGAAAAGTTTAATACACGTCAAACATGAGTTACACTGTGGCAAAGAGTGTAAATGAGCCCACACCTTTACCATTGTGCCAATCCTCACCTAGCTCCCAACACGACACAATTTCACTAGTTATATTTTTGCGCTCCTTTTTGTGTGTAAGAGAGACCCTTTCCAGGCAACCAAGTTTGTGGCAGTTACTCCTATCAGAATTCCACTGGTTTGAATTGGAGCGGTCAAAATGACTGGGAGTTCGAGTAATTTCAGAATTTTGGGAGTCCTAGTGTTAAGGCACAAGCAGGCATCGGTTTACGCAGCAGTAACATAACCTAGTGTGCAGTGTCCGTGAGACGCACCATCTGTTTTAGCCAGAGCCAGTGTCTGCGTCGATGCTCGCCGCTCAGTCTGGCACTGCCTGGGCTCCTTTTGGCACCAAGGAGAACTGGCTCCGTAAATGCCACACATACAAACTGGCACACACTGTATTTGTTTGAATACAATACAGTACATTTAAGTATGTTCTTTACGTAGCTGAGAAATCGCATATATATATGTAATTTCACTGATCACTTTAACTCCTATATCACTTTTTGCAGTGAAGCGGGTGAAGATTGGACAGAAAATGTAAAAAGTACACATTGGCCAGTTAAAGAAAGTTAAACTGGCACAGTACTGCATACATACTAGAGTATTTAAAGAGAATGCATGGATCAAATGTTTTCTTATGTGCAAAATTCCATAAGGTTTGAAGAAACTTTTTATCCAGGTTATCTTGCATTATGACTTTTGAAAAATAAATAAAGGTTTTCCTGCAGTTCTAGTGTTCAAATCACACATTCAATCAGGTTTGCTCAGACACAATAGGAAGCAACTTTTGCTGTAGAAATTGCCTTTTAGAACAGCCACTAAAATGCCTTTCACATGATGAGTAGAGTGTGGTACTAAGAATTCAAAACACGTACTACGTATATTGTACTTAGTATTAGCATATCTAACCGTTTTACTTGACTTTCAGTGAAGTAGCTTTGAAAATCCCATTTGTTCCTGTTTTAAAATGTACATTATAGGCTCAAGGCTGGAACGGCAAAGCAGTTCTTTAACAGTTCAAAGGTTTGCCATGGTTAAACTGTAATTGGGTCACAAACCAAAGTAGTAATACTAATGATAATAATCCATAATAATAGTGTGGCGTTAAAAGGTGCGCGTGTAAATATTTCTGGATTAGGTGGGGCTGCGTAAATCATGCTTTCTGGACTGTTCTGTTTTGCCTGTCGACTGTTCTACAGAAGGCATTAATCTATCCATGAGACACAAGTCCACGCTAACCGAGCAAGTCACAGTCACCAGTCCCGACTTTTTCCTCACTCCAATTCATCAGGACAAAGCACCGGACCTTGGGGGACCCGAGTCTTCACTGCCCTCACTTCCCACAACCGGTAACTCAGACTCACTAACCCCAGAGATTCCAAATCATGGCTAAAAACTTCACCTGTTTTTTGTAAACTTGATGATAGGATTTAATTACCGGTAGAACAGGACAGCTTTAGTGATGCCTGCGTCATCCACCTCTTTTTTATGGCCTTTTTTCCCTGCCACCCTAAAAGTATAATTCCAAAATGGTATCTGTTGATTGTGTCCATGGCAGGAGTTTTGAGGCCCAGTTACATAGTTTTAAAGTTGAGAATGTATGTTTTCAATTACGTTTAGCAACAGAAATGTTGAGAAAACATTTGAAGTAGTCCAAGAGTTATAATAAGAAGCAAGGGTTATTAGAACAGAAAACACGTCTCCAATACTTTATGAAAAGCTTAATCAATCGTGTTGTGAGTTTGAATCCCGGCTCAGACAATTTCCTGCATGTCCTCCTTCTCTCGCATCACCATTTCTCGCTCAGCTGCCCTGTTTAATAAAGCATACGGGCCAAAAAATCCTATAAAAAAGAAATAAAAGTCTAATCACCTGGCCCTCCGACGTGCTTTGAGCTAAAATCAAACAGAACCGTGCAATCAGGTTTGCTTGTTTTAGCGATGTATGTGAAATGGAGTATCTCATTGGTCATCTGCCATGCAGAACACTTCAGATAAACAGCTTTGTGCTTTTCTCATTGATTCTGCAGAATCCTTAATGTTCTTTTGTCTATTAGGGACTTTTTGGCCCAAAATCTTTATTAGACAGGGCAGTTTCAGCGTGAAATGAGGATGAGAGAAGGAAAGACATGCATTAGATTGTCAAAGCTGAGCAATGTTTTTGAATCCCTTGTGATATCTTTTTTCTTTCTTTTTTCTCCGTATAAGCACCCACGTTTGTTTTGTAACGGATGGACCATGCGTCAATCACAGCCATCTGAACTCGGGAGATGAACGCAGTGACCAGACTGATATCGATCTGTATAAAAAATACAAATATATAATAAATATATATAGAGATATAATTCTGAACGGGAAAACTTAACATGTTCTGGTAAGTTTGGATGACAACGGCAATGAAAGGTCAACAAAGACCAAGCCAGTGGTGTCTTTAGTACGGTAGTGTAAATTCCCCATCAAAAAACACAATTTGAATGGCCAAGATATACAGTATAAGTTTAATGCCAAACTGTGAAACATTCCAGGCAAAACAACATCAATAGATGGTGACAAGCAGGTGGCAGACCCTTTGGAAAAGTTACATAGCGGACCCTCATTAGACATGCTTGCATCTAAAGAACAAAAAAAGTGACAAAGAATGTTTGCCCATTTTTTTGTGTTGCAAATGTCAAGAACCTCCCTTTTTCAAGAGCAACAGCCATTGACTGACTGATCTCTTTGGGAACAGAAACGTCGGCGCGGGGGTGTCGTGCCGACCGAACAATGACAGTCGCTGACTGTGTCCCCCCCCACCCTACACCCCCCCCCTTGCAGACATGACATCACAACGCTGGGAGCGCACCCACGTTACTCCCGCTCCTCACCCCTCGTGGGCCGTAGAGGTGAAGACTGAGGTCCTGAAACACAGCTGTACACTTTCTACACACGTTATTCACATTCATCAGTCATCTCCGTGGTAACAAATACAGTATGTACATGGGAATGAGGAAGAAATCGATACAGTGACTTTGCAGCTGAAGTGAGTGATTGACAGCGGCTGTGTAACAAAACGCAGCAGCCGATATGATGACTAAAATTAAAGCTTTGCATTATGCGGCAACACTGTTCCGACCGAGAAGAATGTCAGCCTGTTCTGTGAAAGCTGTTTACTCTCTTTGCAGGAAATAAAAAGTAAATAAAAAATGGTTAGCTGTAAAAGTGTCTTCAGGAAAGTACACAGAGCTGTGATTGTTCAAATGTAGCTAAAAGCAAAACAGAAAAGCAATTAAGATGACGAAGGAATGCAGTTAGAATGGTAATTGAAAGACAAATGGCAGCATTTCTCTTGGACTAACACACCTGGATAATGTATATTCGCAGTCAGGGTAGTGCCGCAGTTTGAAAAAGTATTGCAGCAATCCCATCAAAATAAAAAGTTGAGTAGAGAACAATAACACCACTCAGAAAGTATATTTTAATTCATGCTGTCGTTGAAATATAGCATGTTGTCGACTGTTTTTGCAGCTTGCTTGCAACAACAGTGCAATGTCATTACGAGGAATCAAAGGTCAAAAGACTTTTCTAGTGGAAGGTCCAATACCTGCTTGATGTCATTTATTTGCCTGGAATGTTCCACAGTATTTCTATATCTATCTTGCATTTATTAAATTACAGGCGTTTTTTTATTGCTTAAAAAACTTGCGCGAAGTTGACTCCGCGCAGATCTGACCTGTAAGTAGGCGGTTACTTATAGCTCCTTAAACAATGGAATTCAAACAGTCCTGACTCTTAAAAGTCAATCTGTGTTGTGGCTGGTCTTATAAACACCGAATCTTTTGTTTCAGGGGAACAGGGAATTTTTGCTTATGCCAAGAATCAAAGACAGCAAGGTAAATAATTTGTGCGTGCTTTAAATCGCAAAATAAAATACTGAAACGTCACAAGGGACAGACTCCACAGACTTCTTCTTTACCTTTAAACCTTTAAAAGCTTATAGAAAATGTGCATAAGACCGTTACTAAGGACAGTATGTCAAAGAAATCGGACTCACTGATGCCATTATTCAAAGTTATTCAAAACTACAGTCAATAGAGAGACATGTCAAGGAAATTGAATTACTGTAATGAAGCAGTTGTAGCCTAAGGACTGCCCTTTGGTGATCAGGAATGGACTATTCTTGCCTGTCACGTAGCTATGCCTCTGGTCACACTATACATTATTTGCAAAATTATTTCAGATATGGCTTTTAATTCCGGTCACAAAAAGGCAGTTCTGTCTTTGTAAATGTCACTGTTATTCCCCTCTGAACTCCACTTTTGTTTACTTCACTAAATCTTTCAAAGGCTACCAAAGCTCAGCGTGTAGCGGGGCTTTTTAAGCACCATTGACATTCAAATAATAATTAAAAATAGAACATCCAAGTGAGTTTTAAGATGTACGTTTTTAAAGACACTGCCCTCTGTAACATTTAATGTTTATATGTAAATTCCAAAAGTTTATGTCTTTGTGCAATATATTATGTATGAGGGGCAAATTATAAGCTCTTGTCCTGGTTTGATCCCGGTTTAGTCCTGGTGGGGGCTTCTGTTCTAGTCCAGTTCCGGGTTTAGTGCCAGTTTAATCTTAGCAAGTGAGGTATTTCGACAGAGCACCAATAGGTTTTCATCAAATGCCAGACCAGTGGAACTTGGAAATATTATGCACAATTTGGAACAATATTTGGCTGAATCAGTGCACAGCTAAATGGTTCCAACAAATATTTGCAGTGCAGCTCTCCATCATCTATTTCTGGCACTTGGACACAGCAATGATTATGGGTACAATAACTAATCCCTCATTAATGTTGTGTCCACACCACGGCAGCACACGCAAAAATTGGAAATCAATATAGCTTTTGCCTGAAGCAAAGCTGAACGTTGTCTGTCACTAGTGCAAACCTGCTATGCATATTGAAGATTTTTTAAGGAAGCGTGACGAGTTTAATGTTTATCTTTAAAAGTCTCGCGATTGAAGACATATCTGTGCCAAAACAAAGTGCAAATCAACTTCTATTATTTCAATATTAGTTCATTTTAGGCTAACATAGACATAGCCCTCTGCACCAAGCATCCACTGGGACCGAGCCAGCAACTTTCCGCTTAAAGTGGTTAGGAACAAAATCAACATCTTCTCTCTAATTCTCAGTAAAATGTCAAAGGGGCCTTTTCATTCTTGCAGAATTTTGAGATGATCTGAATTACAGATGCAGATTGCAAATATGTACTTTAGTGACGGTTCCCTAAGGCTCTGAGATACGCTTTAAAGATTCATGGCACATTTTCAGAGCATATCTTCCCATATTTAAGCACCAGGAGTCTCAATAGACAGTGAAATATATTGTTCCAAATATTCTCCTTGGAAGCTTGTTAGGGAGTTAAAATTACAGTCACCCAGGCGTAAAGACGTTTTACAGTTCCAATTTAGGTTCTCTGTGAAAAAAAACTTTGTAACAAGTAAAGCTCTGGACACCGACTTGATGTAAGCGGTGTAGAATAGCAGTTAAGATAGCCGGCAGCAGCCAGTAGCAGCAGCAGCAGCAGCAGCAGCAGCAGCAGCAGCGGATGGCTCTTTAGTCTCTCGTCTTTGCTTCTCAGCTGGATCATCCTTTTGGGCCCTGGAGTGCACGCACACAAGCACACAAACACACAAATAGTGTACTGTAAATCTCATGCTGTTCCAACATGGTGTCCCTTTCTTATCTTCTCCTCAGCAGCTTTTGTGCGAGCATCAAGTGGAGACCGCATTTGGAACGGTTATGATGGCACCACAGTCAACAAACTTCAAATCCACAACACCATTTAATGTACAAGATGTTGCTGGACTGAAAAATAAACGTTAAATTCATCCCACAAGCAAATACAATAAGTGTAAAACTCCAACAATGGAAATGATAGATGGATACCCGTGGAATGAACTTAGAAAAAAAAGCAATAACAAGGAGATGGATGACAGGGACAATGGAAAGACTCACTTTTGCCGGACATTGGGACAAATGGGACAGGTAAAAAAGGGAACAGATTGACTTTCTACAGATTACGCTTTTGCTATTCACTTGTTATGTTTTCTTGTTTGAATATTTTCTTATATGAAGACAATACAAAGAAAAACATGAAAAATCCACAAGTAGGCTATCAGTTTGAAGGCGTGAACAAGGCTGTAATCACTTGAGCCACATCAGTGACAACAGTATTCCCTCCTATCGACAAGGGAACACTTTTAATATGTGTACAGAACAAAATTCAGCAGCAGCCTCGACAATCTGTTTTAATCTGGCACACATGAGCTCTCCAGGGCCCTGCTGTTTTTTTTGTTGCTTTTTTTCTATTCACATTACAATATACAGACATTAATATTTTAATAGCTCTTCACAGAGCAGAAATTTCACTCCGCAACCAAGTTTATATCAAGCAAAGTGTAGAAACTGTAACCCTTTCCAAATTATTTCACCACACATTTGAATAAATAAAAGCGTAGATACTTATTATAAAGTGTTACCCAGTTTTTATTGTCCAGGCCTATTTATTTATGTGTTTGTTTTGCTCTTTCTCCAACTTTCTCCAGTTGTCCCAGGAAACTTTTCTTATGAATAATTTCGCACAGTATCAAACCATAAGGAATACTATTACTTATACTACTAATACTTTACTTTAACAACAGTTTGGTTATTAAGACTAATCTGCAAACTTTAACAGAGAAATGCCCGTGGACTAATTCAGAAGATAAATGCAATTCAATATTATGCAAAACAGCAGAAATTTATTTGCTCTCCATCCACATCGGTAACACTATAAGACCTTGTCCACCCCCCCTCCACCTCCTCCTCCTCCTCCTCCCCCTCCACCTCCTCCTCCTCTCTCTCTCTCTCTCGCTCTTTCCCTCTCTCTCTCTCTGCTCCCCCGGTTCATTCACTTCTCCTTTATCGCGGAGCATCTCTCCACCCGCGGACCTGACACTCTTCCCCTGTCCACGCGTACCGCACAAACGCACAAACGCACAAACGCGCAAACGCCAACTTTCCACGCTTCTCTTTGCGCCTTCACCGCCGACAACGGGACTGTGTGACGCACGGGCTTCTTCTTCTTTTTTTTTTTTTTTTTTTCTTTTTTAAATGAAGAAAACCTGCTGCAGGATTTTATTCACAGGTTCTTCAACTCCCAACACTGTCCCCCACATGTAGCCTGCAGGAGGGATTTCCACGCAACGGTGAGAACGCAACATCAGTCCTCCAGTTCCGACGCCGCGTAAAGTGACTCATTCATCAGCGCGCTGAGACATGGATCTTTGGGGAGTTTATCTTTGCCTCTTCGCAAGTTGGGGTGAGTAGGGTGACAAGTTTACTCAATTAACAGTACTGATGTTGAATAATGCATTTGGAGAATAAGAATTGAACGTTGCTTGCATAATATCAAGACTTTTTACTCATTTTTTTTTTACGCGTTTAAACTCATTTGGATAGCATCATGCAGGGTTCAATATTGCACTGTTTAT
Organism: Chaenogobius annularis; assembly: GCA_015082035.1. NCBI lineage: Eukaryota > Metazoa > Chordata > Actinopteri > Gobiiformes > Gobiidae > Chaenogobius > Chaenogobius annularis. Next base: position 341,262 of record BJKM01000289.1, read on the forward strand.
TTAATGTGTGTTCTTTTTATGTTTTCGTGACGTGCGCGTATCTTAGCAGGACCCTGTCTGAAGAATGCTCGCAAATGATTGCAGATCCATATTATGCGCAAAGTCAAATAAAAAAAACAACGTGAATGTGTCGTTGCCATGGCAGTTTCACGTGCTTGTTATTATTCTATTTTTTTTTTTTTTTTTTTTAGCTATAATTGGGGTCCCTACGTGTCACTGAGCGGCCCCGTGCCAGTGACCGAAGTTGGATTATTGATTTTGGAGCACATTGAATATTCAGAAATGGTGCGTGCGTGATCGTTTCCTTTCGAGAGTAAACGCGTGCCTCTATTTAAGGAGCTTGAAAGAGTTTTTGGAAAAGAGCTTGCAAGATATTTTTTCTTCACATCTATGACCACGCCATTCACGTCAGAGCACACTCATTAATTCATTAATAAGTTGCCTTTACCTGCCTGCGTGGGTCCTTTGCGTGTCTCCAGACTGAAACCTGCGTTTGCACACGTTAATACTAAAATAAAACGTTCTGCTCATAATAACTTGATAATATATAAGGTGGGTGGTGTTTTCTAATGCGTTGCACGTCTATTACAGCAGAATTAACAGTGAAAGCCTGTAATTATTGGTCCCACATCTACGTTAATGTCCTCACACTTGTTGTATGTCCACGTAACGAGTGGGCACTTTGAACCCGGGTTAACAAAAGCGGAAATATGCATTCAGTCTTTGCTCTGGATTCATTATTAATGCGCTGCTTTAGTGGGTGTCTTTATAGAGGATGGAGGTATATAGTTGCCAGGAAGGAATGCTGCTCAGTGGAAAAGGAGTTTACGCGTTTGAGTCATGGCCCGCTCCGCTGCTTGTCCGTGCGCACTGACCTCTGACGGTTATATATTTCAGGTGGTTTCAATGAACACTTTCAGATGCAGCTCGTTCGTCATTTTCTTTAATCAAACCGGTGGATTCCCGATATTTTTTAAGAAAGTCCTCTGTTTTCTGGGAGATGCTGCGTGGAGCTGCTGATTATAGAGTCACTGTACGGCCTGTAGCCATCTGCTCTTATCAATTAAGCAAGACAAATCAGTGAAAGGCCATAAACTGCGGCCTGCCTCGGTGACTCAGTCCATTTATAAAGTTTGTGAGGCAGAACCAGGCACACAGTGAGCTCATGATGGTCTGGTCTGGGGCGCCATGTGTTGTACCTGCAGCCAAAGAGGTCCCACAAATGGATAATGAATTACTCTCACTTGGTTTTTGTCCAGACAGAAATAGCTGTTTTGTGCATGTCAGAGATTTTGGGTGTTTTTATTTTTATGTTTTATAGCTCGGGACCAACACAAATGACCTGGGAACTCATTGTTTTTTTGTGGGTTTTTTTTACCAAACAAAAAGCACTTGCAAATCAGAATCCACTCAATATTTTCTCTCATTGTCCTCAGACAATCTGACCTCAGCGTTTGACCCATCCTTCAATGCCAACTCATTTTCAGATCTTGGTTTAGAGAGACTAGCTGGCCGAGTGACAGTTTTATTATCTGACAACGGGGGTTATATAAAGAAGTGTTGTTTTTTTATTTTTCCAACGCGCAGATACGTGTGATCATCTTCATAGAACGCCTACGAATTACAATAGTGGCTTATATTATGAAGAGCCAAAACTATATTTCAGTCAAAGAAACCTTCAATAACTTTTGTTGTCATGGGAATAGGGACGTCAAGATAACAGAATAATAGCAGTGGAGTTGTGCACTGGATTAAAAACATATAAAATCAGATGCCCATCCAACCAGGTTTGTCCTATTAAGATTTGGTGTGTTTATGAAGCTGATTATCAATTCATTGAAAACTTGTTGAATTTGTCCACATTATTTTTGTGTGAAGACGAGTGACTTCAAAGTGAACATGTATTTTTGACCACACTCAAACCCACAAAGAGCAGGGGGTTGTTTAGGCAAGTTTGAGTTCGGTCTAATCACGTGATTACCAATTGGACTCCTTTAACTAACTAACACCTGTGATTGTTCACCAGCCCTGATGAAGACTTAGACGAAACGCGTTGACACGATCACAAATAATACATTCACTGCAAATCAGAGTGCCTGCCATCTTCTTTATTGATCAGTTAATCAATAAACGTGATTAAAGCTCAATATTGAAAATAATAATACGTGTTTAAAGGCACGACGTGGGTTAAATTTCAACAACAAACATTTTAATAGCACAACAAAAATGCTTTTAATAACACAACAGTTTATAAAGTTTATAAAAATCACCCCATAGTTGATTCGCCCTGAGCAAGCTTTCAAACATTTAATATCTTTTTTTTAATTTATTTTTTTCGCAATCCCGATGAGAAAATTTGTGGAAAATGGAAAATGTACTTCCGGAAAACAAGAGGTGGGCGGTAACTGTTTTTTATAGAATTTAATAAAAAAAACATGATCAAAATAATAATTTCCCAGTCCCAGAAAATTAGTCTAAATCCATGGTGCTTTTTTTTTTGTGACTGTTTATGCCACAGTAACTTCACTTTACGATCACATAGAGGAATGGGGAGCTATTATACAATGACATTTTAAAAAATGTTAGATTTACGTCTCAATAATGGCAAATAACTGTACAATCATGATGTTTCTTGTCACAATAAGACAAAAACTTAATATTGTGGCATACACGGGAATTTTCCGCTGCCTTTATTATCCGCACTGTTATTACCACTTACTCGCTGGCTCCATTACGATAACACTAAAGCTTGTGTGACATTGCGAGATCTGACCTGCGTCTTAAATGAAGACGGATCGACACTGCCAGGCCTGTTATTACCTGCTACAGTGTAGCTTCTTAAAAGGACATTTGTCATGAATCTCATTTGAGTTGGGCAGCGCACACAGTCCATCTCAGGATCAGGCTTTCTTCATACACGGGACAGGCGCAGAGTCCCACAGGAGCGCTGACAGGACAATATGTGCCCTATATCATAAATACACTTCATCCTACACAGGGTCAGGGTCAAGCACCTGGTCAGCACGCTCCAGCGACTTCTACATTAGTGTCGGATTAGCATGGTCTATTACATATGAATGACATTTTTCTTTTTTTTTTTTACTGCAGAACATGTCATTTACTTCTGATATATGCTGTATGCAATGTGAGATTGACAAGCGGATCGGCGCAGCTTCTGCAGTGATGCGGTCGCTGCATCGGACTGTTGCGGTGAAGAAGGAGCTGAGTCGAAAGTCAAAGCTCTCGATTTACCGTTCAATCTACGTTCCTACCCTCACCTACGGTCATGAGCTTTGGGTAATGACCGAATAACCGGATAAATGATGCTCGGGCATCTGGTCTGGATGCCTCCTGGCCGCCTCCCTGAGGAGGTGTTTTGTGCATGTCCCACAGGGAGGAGGCCCCGGGGAAGACCCAGGACACGCTGGAGGGACTATGTCTCTCGGCTGGCCTGGGAATGCCTCGGGTCCCCCCCTGAGGAGTTGGAGAAAGTGTCTGGGGAGGGGGAAGTCTGGGAGTCCCTGCTTAGACCGCTTCCCCCGCGACCCGGATAAGCTGAAGAAGATGGATGGATGGATATGCTGCAGTGCTCTGTTTGACTTGTTTTGTCACCTCATGATTTGTCACGTGAAAAGAACTCCCCGCAGTCGTTGTCATGAATTCTAATGAACCTGGAGTTGCCACAGCGTGAAATAAATGTAAACTGTTACAGTGATAATGATTTTGGATATTACAATTCATTGATACATACAATGTGACATGATTGCTGTAATTCCATTTTTGTTTCAGCAGCATTTTAAAAGCAATAGTAAACAAAATGTTTTGCTCTATATTAATAAAAGACAAATTGACCAACTTCTGGACCCAGGGTATTGCAAGAGTTCAGTGATAAAATACGTTTATGAGCTGTTAGTTCTCAAAGTGCTTTTGGATATGACATTGAAGAACCATATTCTCTGACGGTTTACAGTTAAAATACATCCCTTGTAATTTATGTATGAATGTATTTATTTATCTATGTAATTATTATTATTATTATTTAGAGCCCATTTCAAAGATTTTTCAAAGAAGGTAACAGGACGTGATGTCAAATAACTGGATTGACTGTAAAAGAACATAGTACATTATGTATTATTTGTTATTGGCCTTTAAATACCTTTACATCTCTTGTTTTAGAACTAAAGCATTCATTGAAAACCACACAACTCCATCTAATGGCAACAGAGGGAATCACCGTGGGGAAATAAACAAAAGCTAGCTTGCCCTGACATGTTAATGCACACAATTGTAATGGCTGTGATTTGAGGCAATGCTCAGAACAAATCTGACAATGAGTCTAAAACTGTGCAGAAGATCTCCTACATATGATATCACAAATCCGGGAAATTTGAAACCAATTGTTTTTGTGGGGCTCAGAGTAGGAGTACATAAAATCTTGTTTACCTTGTACACAAGAGTAATAAAACAAGTGTATGTTTTTGATGTTATGTCATGGGTAAAAGCTCAATCTTGCATGTGTCCTTTAATCAAATCCTATAACAACAATTGATAAGAACAGTTTTCTCCCTTATCCTGCATCAGTTTGATAGATGGCGACTCCTCAGTGAAGCACCTGCTCTGTGTGGATTGTACAGGAAGCTTCTGCTCTAGAGGATATGACTTTTCCTATCAAACGATTTGAGTGATCCAGTGATGGAGCTGGGTTTTAAAAGCTTTACCGACACAATGGCTGTTCAGTGGTGTTCCAGGGGGGCCGCGCCTCCTCTCCTCTCCTCTGAATAAACTCCGGCTTTTATTATTGAGCTTAATCTGGCACATTACCATTCTTTAGATGTCACTCGGCCTGATGGCTGCGACCTTTAGCGGGAACAGCTCCCATATAATCATTGCCCCTTTAACGCCACAATAACTTTTAAAGCGTTCATAAATATTGAATCAAAGGAGAGTTGAATTATCAAGAAGTAACCCCATTGTCAGGATCTTCAAGGGGGCGGGCTCCAGCCAAAAGACCATTGATTAGCGCTGATGAATGTGGGCGCAAAAAGAAATGATTTGCACGTTAATACCTTAATCCATTACGTTAGTCCAGAGCCTGTGGATAAAATTCAAATAGAACATTGCTCATGGTGTTTACATTGGGAGATTTATGTGATGGAAGATGTTTAGTCAGAGGAAAATGACCAACATTAAGTAATGGAAAGAGACGTCTGGGGAGAGAGGCTTAGATGATTAGAATGAGCATTTAACAAGACTCATTTGGGATTACATGCACACCTGAAAAAGCAAGAACGTAACTCGGCCTTGCACCGTGATTCAAAAATGTAAAAAACAACCTAAACTAGTGACCCTTCTGTGTAAGCAAAAACATCTCTATCTTTGTAAGTTGAAGGTAAGTACACGCTATTTCCCTGTTAGAGCTTCTATTATTTGTCCAATTTATTAGAGGAATCAAAAAGTACTAAACTGATGGAATAAAATCACATGTAAATAAATTCTTGGATGAATGTTTGTTATCTTAAAATCTTAAAATAGTGGCATAATGTGCAGTAGGTTTTTTGTTGTTGTTTCTAATTTCAAGTGATCTTTTTGTTATTTAGATAGAGATAGTGTATTTGATGCTTGTTCCATTAGCAAATCTCATTTTAAATCAAAATATTCTACTTAATTCAAGTACGTATTTACTTATTGTCTTAGTTAAGATTGGTGGTGGATACACTGGAAAAAATGACAATCAACCACAGCCATAAAAGTACATTCACTCTGTTGTTTAAAAAGGTTACGTGGTTGAATTTCTTAATTTTACTAAAGTCAATCTTGCAAACGATTAAAATGCCAGAAAAGGTTGCACAGCATAACTTATATCCTGCATGCATTATCCCTTCATTGTTGTTAGATTGTCTAAAATATAAAGCCTTGATAGAGAAATGGTTTGGCGTTTGTGCACTTGCAGCAGAATAGTGACTGATTTTGGCCATGAGGCGCACTGTGGTAAATGTTGGAGCGCTGCTCTTGGGTATTAGTCAGACGTTATGTTTTTTTGGCTCAAAGCCTTGATCGCTGGTAGTTGTAAATCAATATATCTGACAGGAGATTTTGTTGTGTTCAAATTATTTTCAGGGGAAAAGCTGAGTGTACATTTTTATTTCAAATGAGATGGGATCAGGTTCAGAACATGGTGTGGTGAGACAAAGACATTGTAGACAAATATATCATAAACCACTGGATTTTTTTGTTTTTGTTTGCTTGAATGTTTTTTCAGATAGTCTTTGAAGGGTTTTGTCTTTCGTTGGACCAATTGTGCTTGTCGTTTAAATCTGGAAAATGGATGGTGCCAGGTTTAATCTTGGATCTCTGCAGTAGGGATACATGATATATTGGTCCCAATATCAGTTGGCAATATTCACCATCAAAAGTTTCAATTTTCTGTATCAATCAATGGATGAAAGTTGGTTATGTAAGCATGCAAAATGAAATAAAAAAGAAGAAGTCTAGATTGGAAAATTATCTTTTGTTCCTGGTGAAAGACCATATCCTCACTTAAAGAGATTTACATAATTCTATATATAGAATATTAATAAACTCCAGTGAAACACACACATGCACACACACAGACCATACAAAGTAGCACAAATGAAACATCTGGCACGGACACACAACATCCCATAATCTTATTTGAACTCGCTGGATGTGCTTTCAGCTCACCTCCTTCTCGCCTGTCACAATATTAGCCTCTCTGTGATCTCCGCTGCGGCTCTGTGGGAGTGGATGGCCTTTACGCTGGACTTGGACAGTTTGATGGTGAGGAGCGATAGTTTGAATGTCACTTTGGCGAAATGAAACAGCAGTAGCGGTCAGCACGACTTGTGTGACAGTGATGTATGCCCACCAAGGCTTTTCGTTAATCTTCATAAAAAGGTTTTATGAAGTTGAACAGCAGGTCTGGAGATAAGAGATGAGAAGTAATGGCTTCCACTTTTATTCTCAAACTTTGTGTAAATGCTTTGCGAGCTTAAACATGCAGTGAAGCTTTGGAGGATACATATTGGTTCATTAGGGTAAATTTTAGTTCAGAAAAGTAGGGAAAGTGTCTTGCACAAGGAAACAGAGACAGTTGGACAGTATAGGACCGCCAATTAAGGGTTATGATAAAAGATTTCTTGAGGATTCAATCATCTGAGAACTACGGGTTTTCAAATGATAAGAAATTAGGGCCGTTGTCACAGTAGTTAATGATTTAAAACAAAATATTATATATTTTTAATGGGAAAAGTCCTAAAAATGTTGCATTAAACTGGAAGCTGAAACACAGATATAAATTCAATATCAGTTGTATAGACCCTTTAAAATACAATATACAATATACACTTTCAATGATAAACTGACATCAGATTTCTATAGGATTTTTTCCTTCATCAAAATATTAATTGTCTGTCCTCATCTATTTGATACATAAATAATGACCAAACACAATAGTAAATGTCCTGAAACCAGGCTCTGATATCACTCCAAAGTATCCAACGGCAAAAACCACCTTCATGTTTCATATTTTGTGATATTCTGAGGTTAATCCCAGTTTCTCCATTGACATAACTTTTGTTGCCTCCATTATGTCATTTGGAATGTATTTGTTTACACGTTCAAAGGCTCCATATTGCATTTCCAATTCTAAATCAACCCACACTTTTTTCCATGTAGATCTCCTCTTTCTCTCAATGTAGAATCAGTTTTCCACAACTCACAAACATTCTGATCGGTGTAATACGCCTCGCAATCAATTATCTATTATAAATACAGTAACTTGGTTCACTCTGATCAAAAACAAACAAAATAGTGTCTATACCCACTATTAAGTGGCTCAGTTATCACCATCATGACAGGACAACTAAACATAAAATAACATTGAAACATAATATCAATAAGTTCTCCAATGTTTTTACTGATTAATCTAAGTGTAATGGTATTGTCGAACGTCATGATATTTAATTAGTGCGCTTCTGTTTGTTTACATACACGGGTGTGTATATCACACTCAAGTAAATGGAATAGTTCCTTATCAGTTTGTCCAGACCAGAGCATGCAGAGACTCATACACAGCACCACCACAGTTTGTCAGAGAAATTAATTCCACGTCTTTTATGCCTAGGAGCTCTTCAGTTAATCAAATCAGCCAAATCAGTTTGTGTCCTCGTCGCGGACGCAATAAAAAGGCCTGACTGGAAAGGCTTGTTTGTGCAAAATAAATCCAATTATTTTTTGGGAGATGGAGAAATATGAAATACAGGAAGTGGGGGAATAAGAAGATTGCAATCGGAGAATCCTTGTGTGTCGTCACTGAAGCTGCGCCGTAAACCTGACACGATGGTGCGGCTGACATGCTCAATCTTGATCTTTCTGTGTATTGTTTTTTTTTATAAAGATGACACCACCAGGGCAAATTACACAGTTCTTTGGAGAGGTGAGCCCACTCAGAGTAACAATGTATTTCACAAGTAAGGATCACGCCACTACAATGGTATTTAATGAATATATTGTATGGAAACAAAACAAGAGACGTGGGGGAGACATGAAGGAGACATGGGGGTGACATGAGGGTACAGAGCACAGTCAAATGGTGTTCTCAGGATAAAGAGAGCGTGTTTGAGTAGGCGAGGTTGAGTGGGTTGAGTCTTGCTCCCCAAGTTCAGTATTATATTAATTCACACATCTTTCTTTGTAATTGTAACACTTGTAATCTAATAAATCCAAGATAGATACGTTTAATTCAAAGCAAATGGAGAAAAGCCAGTACTACAACCTGCTTCAGGAAAGTTACTAATGTTGCATTCATGTGGTTCTCGAGAACCCGGGAAAATGATAGCATAACACCAGCTACAGAAATAGGCAACAAGGCAGCTGATCTCAGCCTTTGAGGTGCTTACCTGACTGGGTGTCAGATGACATCACAACATTCCATAGAATCAGAATCAGAATCAGAAGAGTTTATTGCCATTGTCAATTAACAAAATTCACAAACATAGGAACTTGTCTCGGCCTTAAGGTGCAACATAGAACACTGAGCAATAATATAAAAACAACATATATTCAATCAAAAAGGGCATGCATTAAGAAACAATTAAAAAATTACTATAAAATAAAAATAAAAATAGGCATTTCTATGTACACAAGAGTTACAGTTAGATTTACAGTTGTAGTGCAGAAAGTGACAGTGCAGTGAGTGGTTGAATATTTCAGTTAAAGTGACAGGTGTTTTGAAGTGTTCATGAGTCCAACGGCAGAAGGAAAGAAACTATTCTTGTGGCGGGAGGTTCTGGTCCGGATGGACCGTAGCCTCCTCGGAACATTAGTGCATCCTTTAAGTGTAATAATTCTGATACAAAGGTGCAAGCTATGCTGAAATGGGCAGCTCCAGTGCAACCATTTCTGTGACACAAGTTATTTTGTGGTGCATGGGAAAGTAAATATTTACTGTATCTCATACTTACAATATTATATAGGTTATATAGTTTTTTTTTTATATAGTTTTTTTTTTAAATATATATAATTTTTTGGGCCAATTTGTGCCCACATCACCTTCAATTCAATTCAATTCATGAATACAATTTGAATCTACAATTAAAATTATAATTATTTTAAGATGTATTTTTGAGAGCGAATTTTAATAAGCAAGTTTTGAAATTGTAGTGCGATCTTGAAGTTCTATGACCAAACTGATTTAACTGAGCAGGCTTGTAAAGTGGAGCAGATACGGGGTGGCCATCAGCTCCAGTGTTCCCGAAAAGGAAAACAGCATTACAAAAGCAGCAGACAGGAACGGGCTGGAGGGCAGCGCACTCTGAATGGATTTACAACATCTGCTGGATGCACAAGATCATGCCACCCCCTGTTCAACTAGGCCTGATTCATTCTCTCCGACAGTATGAAACAAGCAAACAGTGCACAGAGAACCAAGCAAGATTATTGACTATAGAAAATAACTGTGTGGGAATTCTTTTGTTCAGAATAGGATCTGTACATTCTGTCTTGAAGCTAAAAAGGGACGCTTAGTGAAATAGTGAACGGCAACTCAACTCGTCCTGCGTTTTATCTTAATAGTTCTCCTTCTACAGTGTCCTTGCTCATCGCACCACATATCAAAATCATAGAAGTTCAGAAAAGTACAAAAAGTGCAAGTACTTTGTTGTTGCTACGTTGCTAAACTTTTACTTATCGAAATAGATTAGACATTGGACTTGGTGAACAAAATGTGCAGTTTATCAGAATTGCTAGATGAAGTTTGTTATAAATCTAAAAAAACTACTGTAGGCTATAGAGCTCTAATGGAACAACCATTACCATGGAAATCCACCATGATTGTGTAAAGTGTGTAAAACATCCATAGGTACATTAGCAAAAACACATTAGCAGTAAACGAACGTGAGGTGGAACAACCCGATAAACTGTTGGGTCACTACTGGTAAATACATTTGTCACACTAGCGTCAGAATAACTTTAAGTCATGGACCTAGTGTGCATTAGCCTTTCTTTTTAAAATGCTATTGAATATATATTTGTCTTGGATGCCTTACTTTTCTTATCGTTTGCCCTGTCTTGTCTTTTTTTAATTCTTTTTTTAAATATTCATTTATTCATTATTATTATTATTATTATTATTATTATTATTATTTTTGTAATCATTTCAATTTTAAAATACGAGTTGTGTTTTTCTTGAATAAAAAAATGTTAATTAAAAAGAAAAAGAAAAAAGGAAGGAGTATTGTTATATTCCTGGGTTCCAAGCAAATAATTCCTTCCTGATTTGAACGATTTTGTGAGGATTTTTCCCCATTCAAACATTTGGATTGGAATTGCATGATTGCTGTGCCAACCGCATGCCTTTGCCATAGCTTGAGACGCATGCATAGTGTACTTCTGGTATACAAACATTGCTGAATCTCTCAACAATATGCAGATTACGCTGTGTCTTCTGTGACTGCAGTTCTTCAGACGACTTATGATTCCCAGAGGCAGACATGACACTGGCCTCTGACTGCTGTCACCATGCTGCTCTCCCACCTCCCCTCCGCTCGGTGCCTTATTCGGCGCTAATTAATTGGATCAAGAGGATGGCAGCTCCTCCTCTGTGAGTGAGAAGTGTGAAAGTGGAGCCACAGTGCCACAGCAGGGCCCACCAGAGGAGCGAGTCCATGTAAGGCCCACACTGATCCTTGGCGCTTCAACTCTGCCACTGTGATAATAATACACACTTCCCCGCAGTCTTTGTTACCACGACTCAGGAATATTAAACACTTTAGTACATTTACAACTATCACGCTTTTTTAAAATTACACTATGTCTATTCTTTATTCAGTCATTTTTAATAACAACTCTAAGAAAATTTTGTTTTTGTTTGTGCCGTGACAAAAAGAGCTGTAACTGAATACATGCTATACGTTTAATGACACACAGTGGAACATTCCTGGCAAACAAAGTAAGATCTCCATGGAGACAAGCAGACAGATAGACGCTACACTACATTTAATTTCAAACTCGGTCATTTTATGCACAATAACGGTCACTATGCACACTTACATAGCAAAAAAGTACAAATAATACTACAATTAAAATCAGATAATTAGACTAATCAGATAAGGCAATAATTAGATCTGGTTTTGAACCACACCCGGTGGCATGTGTCTGTGAATTTGTGGATTTTCTTTCGTTTTTGTCTTTGCCACATTAGTTTGGCCTATTGTGCATAACTTACGCAACAATCAGAGAGAAATCAGATTTCTCACCTCAGATGTAACATTTAAATCCTTTGATAACTCAGAAATCAAGATAATGATTGGATGTTTTGTGTGTAATAGCCACTGTGAGAGTAAATTAAATGCCATGCCACATACTGTACATGGAGTTTTGTCAAAGAAAAAAACTTTGATTAATATGCACAACTCAAGGTTACAATTATATGCAATATCAATGTATTCATGGATTTCAGAATTATGAGATGTTTTGACTGTTGCCATAGTAATTAACAATTGAAAACAAAATATTTCATCTTTTGAATGGTGAAAAACCTTCAAAATATCGCTGAAAACCATGAATACGAAAACGAGACGAGCCAATATAGTTTGCAAAGAAAGCATAAATGTAGTAACTTTAGCAACTACAAAATTTCCAGGCATCTAAAACCCACAAGACTTTAATCCCATTAAAAAAAAAGATCCGACTTTTACAAAACAGAGCAACTCCAACCCAAACTGAGCAGCTGCAGTTAAAGGGAGTCTTGACATTATTAATGGCCTGGATCCTGCCGTGAGGCGGTTCTGGCCAAATGACCCGCTCATTAACAGATCCAAACTGCCCAGCATAAGGTCCAGAGGCTGCCAGTGTTTTTCCTCCTCTCTCCTTGTGGGATGTAGTTTCTCTGGCCCAAAGCAAAAACTCCTAGTGTGCATCCTAATGAGACTAAATGTGAAACGGCCTCCATTCCAGCATTACAATGTGCACCAGAAGAACTGAGCAGGCAAAAAGTGGGCTAAGTCTTTACAGGAGGCTTGAAGAACATGCTTCACTGTAAGATTATCGTTTCTCCTGTCAATGTGGGCTACACCTGTCAGTCTGTTGGTACAATATATGCAGGGTGGTACTGAAAGGTCAATGCACAGCTCATTCTGCAATAGCTAAGGCGTGGAAAGAGTTAGATTTGAGCTAAAAATGTAACAAGGGTTGGAAAGGTTAGGTATCTTGCTACAATCCAGATGCGTCAGATAGAACAGAATATATACTGTATATATTTTATATATTCTATACATACATTAATTAACTAACTTTAACTTTATTGTCCACCACAGAGGAAATGTTTCTTCAATCCCCTTTACATTCACACAACACTCCAGCAGACTTTACACTCCGTATATATGTGTTATGAAAAGTGAACTGTGATTAAAAGAAGTGTGCTGCACGTGCTCTCATTTGTGCTTGTTAAACAAACTGACGTCATGTGGCACAAATTAACCTTTGAACACCTTCTTTGTTGTCAAAGGCATTCAGTATCGATCCCCTGAGGTATTCAACTTAAACTCATCACACAGAGGATGTTTAACATCACTGGTGATGGACTTGGCCATCCTGATCCTGTTACATTCATTGTGAGTTCACACTGATCCTGGTTTGGTCCTGGTTTGGTTCTGGTTTGAGCCCTGTTGGGTGCTGATGTCAAAATCAGGACTTTTTTCTGTAGACTTGGTTTGGTCCTGGTTCAGTTCTGGGTTCAGTGCCAGTTTAGTGACCACTTTTGTTTGTCTGTTAGAGTGAATGCTGCTTCACAAAAGAAACTGGCATTAAGTGTCTGAAAATCTGTCTTTATGTATTCCTCCCAAAAACAAACATAATAGAATTAATTCTGTTTTATATTTTGAATTTGGACCAACCTTATAGGACTTTTAGTTTTTAGCTGTAGGTCCTGAGGGTCAGTTTACATTTTACATTTCCCCAACAGCAGAAGCATTTTCCTGGTTTCAGCTTCCTGTTTATATGCCACATTTTGAGGACTTTTGACCATTCAAAAGATAGATTTATCTTAAAGTCTATATGACAGGTTCTGGTTCTGGTTCTTAGTTTGGTGGTATACAACCTGTGGTAAATATTTGGCATAGTTTTACATCCAAGAAGTTGCAGTTTGTGAAGACATTTTGATTATTTTATTTTTTTTTGTAATTAATTAAAACAAAATTATAATAATAATTCAGCAATTGAACAAGAATAACAATCAGGGTACAGTTCTTTTTGATTAGGGGCTACTGATAGAAGGAAAGAAATTAAGAAGAGAAAGGGGGGGAGGCCAGGGAGGGAGGGGGTGCCAGGGAGTACAGAATCTAGTTGCACAGTTTTATACAGACCAGGTATTGAGCAGTTCTTAGATTTTTATGGCTTTAGGGTGAGAGGAGAGTTGAATGATTTGTTTGTATAGGCTGATTTCTTTATGACAGATTATGAATAGCAGTTTCCTGTTTAAGAATTTTGCCAGAATTATCAGTAGGTTTATCATGTAATGTTTGTTAAGATTGTTGTAAAAACCAAAGGGCATGTCTTGAAAATGAAAAGAAAAAGTTGAGGGTAAGATTTTTGAATGAACCTGACAAAGTATTTCCAGAAGGTGGAGGTGTTGGGGCATGACCAGAAAAGGTGATTGAGAGAACGTACAAGTTGTGTCTGCTAATGTCCTGAGGTTGCTTTGGACTGGATAACAGCCAAGTAGGAGTTTGTATGATACTTCTCTCTGCTTGTTTGTGATGAAGAAACTATATGGCAACGTCCAGACTTTTTTCCACGGAAAATTTGGTACATAGTAGAAAAAGATTCAGTTGTAGTCATCTGGACTCTGTTTTAGAAAAAACAAAAACTTTCGACTCTCATCCAAGAGTCATTCTCAATCTGTGAGACTGATTGAGAATGACTCTCACAGATTGAGAATGACTCTTGGATGAGAGTCGAAACGTTTTGTTTTGAGTCCAGATGACTACAGCAGAATCTTTTTCTACAATGGAACACTCCTGAACGAATGAGGGATTACACCGACATTTGGTACATAGCTTCTCCAGTGATGGTGAACATATGGTGCAGTGATAATATTTGTTTGAAAGAGGGTTCTGATCTTGCGGTTCCGAATTAATGGTGAAGATGAGAAGCTGATGAGAAGTTTTCCCTGCAGCAGTTTCCATCAGAGAGAGTGTTTGACTTGGTGGAGCTGGATGTGTGGCCTTTGAACAGCATCAGAATTTGTTTTGGTATTGCATCCATCACGAGGGAGAATTCTCTTGGGTTTGACAGGAATGGTGAAAGCAGATACAAATTCATTCATAAATTGTCTGTTGCTATAGAATAGTTGTTTGACATAGACAATCCCGCCCTTTACCCAGTTATTAAAAAAACAGTAACTTATTCTTAATGTTGTTCCAGATGACATAGGCGTGAGGAGAGAAAGCGTGGTGGTTAATCAGCTGCCAGGCAAGGAGCATTTGTTTGTGGAATTTGGAGAGGTTATACGGAAGTTTTTCAGCATAGAAATTAGCTTTGAGCAATAGCAGGATACCGTCCAGTTTGGAGAGTATTACAGTGGGAATATGGTTCCAGATAGAATTAGGGTTGTTTAAGAGGTTACAAAGCCAATTGAAAAATCACAGAAAGTAATGATGAGTTCTAAGACCGAATCCCTCTGTGATGTCATCAATATGCGACATACCATTGAAAATACACAGTTTACATACAACTGATGCAATTTCCCTGAGAGTTTAAACCTTCATTCAACAAAATAAAGGTTTTTATCAGACAATATTTAATGTCAAATCATAAGTATTGTGTAATTTATATGGATTTTGGCTCTTGTTTACAGTATGGTTGCTAGGTAACTTCTACCTATGTCACATCTGCTGCTCATGTCCAACCAGGAAGTTATCAACTTTACAAAAAAGGTCAAACTGGAGACAAATAGGAAAACTATTTAGTAAAGACATAATCATAATCATGCTCACTACTCATTATAGTGAAATGTGTTGTCTAGCGTGTGCATTTTAAAAAACTGTGACTTGCTATTGACCTTATTCTGCCCCGCCTCTTTTTGCCATAATCAGCGCTTCAGCACGTCCGGTCCAGCGGGAACTCCATTGGTTTAAATGGAGAGAACAAGCGAAAAGTCTCACCGCTAAAATATGCAATAAAGTAGATGCATCGATTCCATGGGCGGCTCGAAGACGGCTTTTTAGTCTGTGTAGAACTTTGTACCTCTGGAGGTCGGTTGTTAACTAATACAACTGGAAGAAGGATCGTACGGTGGCGCCCAGACAGGCTTCTGGAATAAGGTGAATAGCAACAGTGTCGATTTGTGATTACTCTGAAACCTGTGGATATTACTGTATGACCTTTGACAAGCTTGAGTCTTCAGGTGGACGTCATGGTAACCTTGCATGTAGACCCTTATGATGCTGAAGTGCGGTGCTAATCAACCAATCTGCACTTTGCAGGTTCATATTTGCTTCTGCTCCGTTTTTTCTTGACTGTTGCTCATTATGGACATCTGGTTACACTAAACTAGAGCTTTAAGTGGGCCGGGATACACCGGTAATCAGTACCACCACTTCGAAAAATGCCCTTTTTGAGTACCATCACTTCTCTCTCGGTCAGTACGTACTCCCACGCAGCCCTACTCGACACCCAACCAGACTGACTCGGGCTCGACAGAGGACTATAAAGCAGCCTTTACCATGGATCTTTTAAATGGTTATACTTCCATGGCCTTTGCACACACAGCGCTCTTTCCGTGCACCATCTCATGTTCTCTTCACTGATTGGTTACTCTGAATCTAACATTCCTCTGTCTCTTATTGGATCCTGTTTCACGAGTCCCGATGAAAACTAAATAAATGGCGATTACTTTATATAAACTGCTGTAAACAGAGATGAAGAGCAATCCTGACAGAAAATGACTGTCCACACAGAGGAGATGAACCCGAGTAAGTCTTTGCTAACGTGAGGCTAAAAGACATGTAGGCCTGTGAGAATATTCTTTACATAACCTCTATTTTCTGTCAGTCTAACAGTGTGAGCTGAGATTCAGAGGATTGAGCTAAATAGTAATTTGTCTCCACTTACGTTTAGAGAAAAGGATTTGTTATCTAACAATATAATTACACAGACTCAGGAGTGTCCTTTGTCATGACAGATATACTCAGATATCTGACCAAAGCTACTGTAACTTCTGCTTATGCCTTCCTCCTGCTGCAGTAAACTCTCTTCTCTCTGTGTCATTTGGACAGTAAATGTGTGTCATTAAAGATGTGCAGTTTGGTCATGTCTAATGTGTGTCCCACCACAGAGGCGTTGGACTGTAACTGAGTGTGTGTGTCCGAAGAGGTGTAGTTTGTCCTGAGGTGCTGTTGATTAGACTGCTAGAGCAATGTGCATGTGCTCTAGTGTTTCATTGTTTGGTCAGTCCCCTTAAAATGGGTTAGACCCCAGAATTAAATCACATACAATTTAAGTACAGCAGAAGCCAGTTTATTCAGCCTATTTATCACTTAAATTGCATACGTTTGTTGAAAATCGCAAATGGAACATGGAACAACAATGGAAAATGAAACGTACTTTTGTCACCTTAAAGCACTGCAATAAAATAACAGTTGTACGCAATTATAACGTATGTAAATAAATGCAAGTAGCTGCTGCAGTTGCGTTAGCCAAAAGCATGTATGTCGTTATTTCCCATTTTCTGTTGCTGCTGGAGGTAATCAATGCTATATAGCCACTTTCACAGGGGCTATGTCAAGTTGGGCTCAATAGCTAGGCATGTGTATCCAAACCTCTTTTATATTTCTTTTCACACCAGAAACCGAAACATGAGATAAAAGGAGAGTCCGTCGATAAGTGATCTGTAATTCGAGCTTCATCACTGTCATTTTCAGTGGGTCTGGGAAAATGCGAAAATGTTGATAGAGCTGCCGTCTAAAAGGAAGATTGTTATGGTTGAGAGCTTTCAAGTACAACGAGGGCGTCTCTGTAAACAGCCCTTCCCATCAAAATATTGACTTGTGATGCTGCAGCGTGTCCTTATGAGACCACTTGATACCGGTGCCTGTTAGGGTCTCGAAGCACTTTGCTCAAAGGTTTTTTGTTCAAATGCTGAGGTTGTATTAGGCCTCCCTTTTATGTATTTTCAGGTGCTGCGCATTTAGCAAAAGAAAGAAGTAAGAAAAGAGTGAATGTTGATCACGCCTAACCTTCTTGACAGCTAAA
This sequence comes from Chaenogobius annularis, assembly GCA_015082035.1. Classification (NCBI taxonomy): domain Eukaryota; kingdom Metazoa; phylum Chordata; class Actinopteri; order Gobiiformes; family Gobiidae; genus Chaenogobius; species Chaenogobius annularis. The sequence continues at coordinate 359,031 of BJKM01000289.1, forward strand.
AGGCTCTGAAAGGCGTTCCAACCCAGTAATGTTCTTGTCGGAGAATTTAAAGTAAAGCTATTCGACTGATATGAGCACTTTTGATATGAGCAAAATAAATGTAATGGGTCTGTTTGTTTGGCATAATGGATTGTTGACTCACTGGGAAAAGTTGAGTTTTTTTTTTTTTTTTTTTTTTTGTTTTTTTTTTTTTTTTTTAGATTTGAAGCATGTAGAAGTTAGAAAATACCCTGAAGACGTTTGTGCCATTTCTGTTGACTGTAGAACCGCAAAGAAGTCTGAACAAGGAACTACATCCAAGTCAGATCAACACACAAGTAGTGGACTCCATTACTAAAGCATAAATAAGAAAAAACTTATGACATTATAGACAAACAAGATGCAATTAAACTAGTAGTTAGTTGGTTGGCTATTATAGAGTGTCTCATAAATCACACAAGTCAGTCACAGCAAAAACCGAGCGACCGCGGGATGACTAAATCTAAATACACAGTTTGGCACAGTTGGGTTAATGGTAACTCATAACTCAAGCCATACCTGAACAACTGTCAAATGTTAAAATTCAAATTGTAATCCTTATCCGTTGATGCTAACATGCGCTAGCGTTGTTTTGCTAAGCATGTCAGCACAACAATGAAGTTCCCATCGCTTGAAATACAACGGTTTATCACAAGATAAAGTCAGCATTTTGGAGATGATTATGTTTTTTGTCTCTAATCCAAATAATTCTCTTCCTCTTAGCTAAAGTGTATCACTTAAAAAGCCTTGTACAGTTCACTTAAAGCTGAGGTGCCCTAATTTCCCACCCCTCATAATTAGTAAATTCTGTTTCCACCCCAGATAATGTATTGTAAAAGCAGAACTTAGTGGAACAAAAATTAGACCTCTAAACGCGCATCTTCGTGTAATTATCAAAATTTGATCTTTTCAAACTTGTAAGAAAGAGCCATGTGAGTCACAGGGATGAAGGCTGATTGGCTGTGCTCCAAAGCTGTGCAAGAGAGCCAAAATAAATCGATGCATAGTGATGTGCCAAGGGGTTTGTTAGAGCTAGGAATGAGTTAGAAAAGTTTCAATACCTCCTTATTTCACTGTTTGAAGATTAGATACCCCCATTTTAAGATAGATAGAAACATGTCCTGACTGTACCAATCGGCTCTATAAAGTGAACCAATGTAAACGCGGCTAAAGACTGGTCCAAACCAGGATTAGGCCATGACAGGTCCAACCCAGGACTATAAAGTCAGTAGGAAAAGTATATCTGTGTTCGACTCAAAAGAACTTCTAGAAGAAGCCTGCACACCCCCGCTTACTGTATTATTGTGACAGCTCAAGACTAATAGCCCACATCCCAGACAATGACTCTGTGTATTCTTTGCGGTGATACTTCTGCTCAGGCCGGGTTCGGTTACACTCTTTCTTGCTTGTGTAGCATTAGTTGGCGTCAGACGGCGTGTGACTAAGGGCTTATGTTCCGGTTTGATCTTCAACTATGCATTTTGTCCCTGCCATCCTTGACTGACCTTTCATCTGAGACTTTAAAACCATCTCAAAAGGAGCAACCATGACATGTGACCCAAACCAGAGCACCGCTGTGGGCCCATGGGTGCACACTGATTGACAGTGTCAGGAGAGAAGAAGTCTTCCTTAATCAGTTAACATCTGGTCACACTGACCTGCAGCTCAGTTAGTGAAATTTGCTCACTCTGATTTTGGACTTTGCCTGAGGAGTTGTACTTTATGAATTGTTTTCATCATCTTGGTGTTTAAGTCCTCTCAGAATATGTGGCCAGAATTATGAGTCCCCAGTGAACATTGTGAACATTTAATAAAGAAAAGACGTTTCAGTGTAAATGTTTTCATAGATATTTGTCATTCGAATTAATATATACTGCATAGATATGTAGGCCTGCCACAATAAATAATACTCACTTGAAGAAAATATTTTTCCGTGTGTTATTTTATTTTATGTAGTATAATAAGCCGAATGTAAAGTATTTCAATCAGCTTTGTATTTGTTGCGCTCATGTTTTTCGAACATTTTGCTCATCCAGAAAAGGGTTTACTGAGATTCTTCTTTTAAGTAGTTTCAATAGTATCGCATATCGTGATGTTTTGATGTATTGCACCTCAAAATGTGATATATAGCCCTATAGATATGAACATATTACTTAAAGGCATGAATATTTTTGATATGCAAATGTATATTAAAATGATGTGTATGTGATGAGTTAGGGTTAGTCACAATATCATATTTTAGGGTTACGAGTATTGTGTGAATAAATATTACAGTTTTATCTATTATTCACAATTACTGACACCACGACCAAACAACAGTTAAATCATTAATTATATCCTGTAGTATCTGACTGGATATAATAAGCAATAAAATCCAAAAAGATGGTGAAGCGGGTGTTGGATCCCCAGAAAAGTTACATAGTGCACCTTTAACTGAGTAATCTTGACATTCCAGTTTGTACACAACCTGATTTCAATGAATACAGTCAGATTGATAGAATGAAAGGATGTTGTATAAAGATGAATGCCATTTCCATAATAGAGTTGCAATGCTCCTAAAATGTCTGGATTTGATCTGCGAGAGCATGTCCAATCTGATCTGTGCAAAAGCACTTTCATGTGAGTTGTTCTGCGGGCGCTGTTGTACGAAATGCAGATAACAGAGCAGCAGTGTTGATGTCGATGTGGCTGTAATGTTTAAAGGCACCAATTACAGTTCATAAAGCCACACAGAGGCAGAGTGAGATGTGAGGCGGGGACGCTGCTCACTGGCCAGATGGGACATTTAAATAATGTGCACCTCAAACAGACTCCACTGTTTCACATGACTTCTCCTGGATTCGACACATGCTCGCAAACATGGCCTCGGCAAACGGAGAGAGCATATTGTTATGGATGCTATGCTGCCACGGAACAATAGGAAACATTTGGAAAAGAAGTTGAGTAATGATTTTCTTAGTGAGTTTAACAGCCTTTCTGATTTTCAAAGAGTAAATTCTGCATTAGATGAATGTCCTTTGGTCATTTACTGAAAAGAAAACATTCTGTAAAGAGACAACATATATTTTAAGACAGTTGCATTTAGCGGAAAAGATGACACATCCTATTTCTATTTATTAACTTAAGGTGAACTGAATTTCAACTCATGTCATTACTCTTCTGTTTTTGTGTGTCTTTAGCACCATTGGGAAGTCACAGCAGGACATCTGTACACAAGGGGGAGTGACTGAAAATATATTCTAATGAAATCCTAAAAAACACACGAAACAAAGATGATTGTTGATCATGTTTATTTCATATCAGTGATGATAGATAAATAAAAGCATAACCGTATATAGGAAACCCTTTAAAATATGTTTTTTAAAAATGTTTTTAAGTTTTATGTTGTATTTCCTAGCTTCAAACAAAAATCCCAAACCACTACACCACATTTTTATTTGTTTTATTTATCCCTGTATGAATAAAAGTTTTACTAATTCATTTTTAATTATACACATGGTTACAAATAATCATGATAAAACAGTATGGGGGAAAAAAAAAACATATTACCCAGATCTAGAAGAAAGTGTATGCACAATACGGCTAAGATTGTTTTTTATGTATCTTTTGGAGTACAATGTGTATCCTTCCCTGTAACGTGGCCTGGTCAAAACATAGCCATAACAGAAGATTAACACTTCACCACTGTGCGAACTAACGGAGCAAGTGTTCAGTCATTTGTCTTGCTGATTTAGACCAACAAATGTGTCGTGTTTTTATTTCTCCAGCAGAGAAAGCTTTGACAGATGGATTCAAACCCAATGGAGACTAGCTTTGCAACCACCCGCAGCAAAGATTCAGGTATCGTGGCCTGTGAATGACTGACAGCATTGAGAACTGTTTATACACATATTATACAATTTGAGCCTGGTTGGCAGCCGTCTCATACACTAATACTTTTAATAAGAGACCCTGTGCGACACTGTCTTCTACTCAGACCACGAAGGACAAGAGGCTGAGAAGGTTAAAGCACCAATGAAAATCAAGCTCATAATCTCACTACTTCTAACTACAGCTTCAGATATTATACGTAATGAGCAAGCAAGTCATCATCCTCAATCAAGCTAAATAAAATGTCATGCTTCAATAAAAAGAAGATGGATTTATTGGCTAATGTTCCCACTTTTTTTTTGGTTAAAGTATCGCTGTGAGGAACATGTTCATTATGTTATAATTGCTTGAGCAAACTTTCAGTATTTATTTAGATTTATCTTTAATTAAACAAATTGAACAAATCATTTAAATGTTCACTTGAAATGAGAAGAAAAAAATCCTCTATTTGGTATTAGACATAATTTGTCTCTTTTCCAGTTGTGTTAATTTATATGTTACATTGGAGATGGTGCTATTATATTAACAGTACAAAGTAGTAGTGAAGTATTCGCCAGTGCAGTAAGTAAGTACAGGTTTCTTCTGTGGACTGTGGATGAGCACTGTGTGTGTGTGTGTTTGTCTGTATTAAATGACACTTATTATGCAATATTTGCATACTTTTTTTGAGCTTTGAAGCATGTTCTAACATACCTGGAGTAGCATTTAGCTTGAAATACGTTGACATTTTTATCTTAAACTGTGTGTAATTCCCTCTGCAGAATGTAGATGGCAACAAAACTCAGTTAGTCCTGGGGGAAACAGGAGACGTTTGTATAAAAAAAATTTAAAACATGAGATCACATACTTAAGGTACTCATAAGCCAAGACAAATAATGGATAATGTTGGGGTGCACGGTCTCGCCTCCCAAGAAGGAGAGCATGGGTTCAATTCCCGGGCGGACATCACATCACATGATCTCTCCGGGTGGAGTCTGCGTGTCCTCACCGTGGTAACCCTGCGACGAGCTGGCCCCTGTCCAGGGTGTACCACCCCAAAGGCACTGGGACAGGCTCCAGTCACCCGCGACCCCTAACTGCAGGTAATGAATGAATAATGGATAATGTGTCCTTTAAGCCTGGTGACATTTTTAGTTTTTTGTTTCTTTTGTCTTTTAAGATTTTTATATGTTACACTAAGACATGAGGAATTAAAAATCATATACAGCTCAATATGCAATAATCAATCCTGTCTACGATCAAAGTTTGTCTGAGTGAATAGGCTCCAGGCTCCGTGCGGTAAAGTCATTGTTGCACCTGTTCACTGAGGCTAGTGTTACATGCTAGTGTGTTTTGCAATCGTAAGTGGAATGTGGAGACATGTCCCGTTCACGGATGAGTTCCTCTGCTGTGCGCTTGATCGCATGTTTGACAGAAGACGGCCCATGAACTCTGCGACCAAGATTCCAAAATGTCAGACAGAGCTTGGTATAAACTGCAGCTTTCCTCTGGTTGTATACGACAGTTCGAAGTTTAATCCTTGTTTCTGTTTCAGTCACTGTGTTTACATGCACACAGAACTCAGGCTGTGCCAAACGACCAAAACTCAACGTCCCCCAAAATTGTCAGACCACTCATGTCCCAGTCTCCAGCAGGTTAAAGAACTGAATAGGTGCGAGCAAGCAGGGACTGAGGGGCGTTTAGGGACATCTAGTCATTTAGCAATAGCACTGAGCTTTAATTGCTAATAGAAACGGTCAACATCGTGCATAACCAGACTTTTGGCAAACAAAGAAAAGTGACCACCCAGTTAATTTTCAAACATTAGAACCTGTTATTTGCTCTCCGTGACAAGTGAATACGCATGAACACACCGCGCTGTTACATGCAGCAGAAACACGACCACACACGCGCCTCACACATGTGTTACTGGGGTCTTTGAGTATTCAAATGCCTCAATTGTAGTTCCAAGGCTTACATTAAATTTGAAAAAAAAAAAAAAAACGGTTTGAATTGGGCTAGACAACTAATCCGTGCACATTTTTGAGCCACGACATAAGATTTTCCCACAATGAATAATCTCTCATCGTAAGAAGCCAAAATCATGCAGCGGACACCCAGCTTCAAAAGCAGAGAGAACAGGTGGGTGGTGCTGTACTGGTTCATGTCTGGCTCGCTGCCCAGAGCATTAAGACACTGAGCCTGGCACTGTTTTTAACCCTGAGGTGGTACACTAAGACTTTTAGGACAAACATGAGAGGCACTAGTCCAGCTCACAGCAGCGGCGTATGTCATTTGTGTTTCACTCCACAGTAACGAGGTGATGGACAGATTTTCACAAACACAAACTCCTGCCGGGTTGAGTTCCATGTGCTGTTCTGACGTCTATCAATAAATAATGGGGTTGCAGCAGTTTTGCTGCCTGCTGTTTTTCTTATCCAGGCAGTGTTTTTGTCACAAAGGCTGGAGGCAAAAATGGGACTACCTGTCACCTTGGTCTCTGCACTTTTCACCATAATATGTGTTCATGCCAAAGTACTTTGGGTCATCTGGAAATTAAAGAGAGAAACTTGTCGTGAGTGAATGTACTGTGTAAATGAGGCTGAATATTTGAGATGAGTTGACGTGCACTATGTGACGTTTCTGCTGTAGCGCCATCCTGTCTTCAGTGAGATGTTATTGCTTTGCTTGGAACGTTCCACAGTATGACCCTAAGTGTAGCAAGTGATGCAGCTTGGACGATGTACAAAGTCAGGTCTGCGACAAGGCCGTCTCGCTCACAGTATGAATGCATGTTTTTTAAGTTATTTTTCAGCAATTGAAAACAAGGCAAGGCAAGGCAAGTTTATTTGTAGAGCACAATTCATACACAAGGCAATTCAAAGTGCTTCACACACAGGAAAAATGCATTAAAATCACAAAGACATGGCAGAAATCACAAAAATAATAGTTCAAGACATAAAAGAGAAGAGTGCAAAGAAAAGCATTTCAGTCATATGCACAGCCAAACAAAACAGTTTTTAGTTTAGATTTGAACATTGCCAGAGTAGAGGCCTGTCTCACATCCTCAGAAAGACTGTTCCAGATTTTAGCTGCATAAAACTGAAATCAGAATCAGAATCAGAATCAGAATCAGAATCAGAAAGAGTTTATTGCCATTGTCAATGAACAAAATTCAAAAACGTAGGAACTTGTCTCGGCCTTAAGGTGCAACATAAAACACTGAGCAATAATAAAACAACATATATTCAATCAAAAAAGGGCATGCATTAGAAACTTTAAAATTACAATAAAAATAAAAAATAAAAATAGTCACTGCAAGTGACAGTGCAGTGAGTGGTTGAATATTGCAGTTAAAGTGACAGGTGTTTTGAAGTGTTCATGAGTCCAACAGCAGAGGGAAAGAAACTATTCTTGTGGCGGGAGGTTCTGGTCCGAATGGACCGTAGCCCCTGCCTGAGGGGAGTGGTTCAAACAGACCATGTCCAGGGTGAGAAGGGTCAGCTGTGATCCGACCTGCTCGTCCCAGAGCCCTGGAGACGTACAGGTCCTGCAGAGATGGAAGTCTGCAGCCGATCACCTTCTCAGCAGAAGCGCACAATGCGCTGTAGTCTCTGTTTGTCCCTGGCTGTGGCTCCAGCGTACCACAACGGTGATGGAGGAGGTGAGGATGGACTCAATGATGGCCGTGTAGAACTGCACCATCATCTGCACTGGCAGCTTGGCTTTCCTCAGCTGTCCGCAGAAAGTACATCCTCTGCTGGGTCTTCTTGATGAGGGAGCTGATGGAGGGCTCCCACTTGAGGTCCTATCGCTGGTGATGGTGGTGCCCAGGAAGCGGAAGGAGTCCACGGTGGTGATGGGGGAGTCTGTCATGATGAGGGGGGGCTGGGGGGCTGTGGCTTTCCTGGAGTCCACGATCATCTCCACTGTCTTTCTGGGCGTTGAACTCCAGATTGTTACTTGCTGCACCAGGACACCAGCCGGTCCACCTCCCTCCTGTAGTCAGACTCATCCCCGTCCGAGATGAGCCCGATGAGGTTGTTGTCGTCTCGCAAACTTGATGAGTTTTACGGAGTCGTGGCTGGAGGTGCAGCAGTTTGTGTACAGGGAGAAGAGCAGAGGGAAAGTACACAGAAGCGCACATTCCCCATGTTTAGTCCTGACTCTGGGCACCAGCAGGAGGCCGTCCCTGAGGTCCTCAGAGTCCGAGATGGTTCATATGGCACTAACATGTCCGAGATGTACTTTGGTGCTAGGCCATGGAGAGACTTGTGTACAAGCAGAGCTGCTTTGAAGTCTATTCTCTGAGCCACAGGGAGCCAGTGCAGAGACCTGAGCACAGGACTAATGTGATCATACTTCCTGGTTCTAGTCAGGACCCGAGCAGCAGCGTTCTGGATGTACTGCAGCTGTTTTACAGCTCGTTTGGAGAGGCCAGTGAGCAGGCCGTTACAGTAGTCTAATCTACTAGAGACAAACGCATGGATAAGTCTCTCCAGGTCTGGTTTAGACACTATACTTTTGATTTTGGCAATGTTTTTAGATGGTAAAAAGCTGCTGATGTGATTGATCACAACAACAATTTAATAAAGGATTCATGTAATGCCATACTGTGGAACTCCAGTCAAAGCAATAACATCTCCATGGGGACAAGAAGGTGGAGAAAGGTTACAGATTGCACCTAAGAGCAGCAAGAGGTTTTGCAATCGAATTGAAATCGCAGTTTGAATGGTCGCAAAATATTCATTCTGTCTCATTATGTGTAAACTCACATTATGTGTAAACTCACATTAACTTTGAACAGAATACAAATATTAAAGCATAAATTGCAACTACAATAGCAAAGTTTTGATTTCCCCCCCAAAATACCTACGTACTAAAGTATTTTAAGTTTTTAGCTTGGATTATTGTCGCAGGCATATGACTATACTTTGTAAATGTATACTGTGACAAAATACACATTCTGTAAAAAATAAAATCTACAAATCCTTCAGTTAGATTACACCTCACATTCTCAGTTCTTTATCCCTCTTGGCGTAATCTAACCACTCATATGCAAGAAGACATTTTCAACTGCTTAAAGTCGATATTGCTTTTGTTATAAAATACTGAAATAGAATGAATGTTGTCAACTTTTTCTTACCATATGCTTCCAGAAGGTGATCTGAAATGAAAACGTATTAATGTAATAATATGTTTATTCCAAAACAATTCTAGATTCGCCAACGGCAAATTCAAGATTAAAACATAACCATTAATTTGCAAGTAAAATAAAATAAAAAAAGCTAAAATGCTGCACCATGAGCTGCGTCATCCGTTTTGCATAAGGTAAATCTTGTCTGTTTTGTTATGGAATAATGGTAACTTTGAAAGGAAATTGGGTCTGTGCTGGAAAAACATCCCACGGACCTCTCTCCGCTGACTCGTTGGCCTGACTACAGAGGGGCTTCATCCTGCGACGATATGATCTCAATAGACTTTAACTAAAAGCCCGTGAATGGCCGCCGTCAGAGCAATTGCTGATAAAAGCTGATTAATGGTACAAATTACTTTGGTGTCCTTTAGACCTGAGACTGCACTGCCCCATAGTCATGCTCCCATTAAAAGTTAAGTTGAAAAGGTAAGCATCGATCAGTCAACCCAGCAATGAAAAACAAGCTCAGTTCATGTAAGCTTTTGTTTACAATTCACTTCATTCACAAACCCACTCATGCATTGCGCCCTAAATTTGTATGTTTTGGTTTTCGCACAGAAGAACGGCAGCGTGTGTTTTTACGAGCAAAAGCAAAGAGTAATGTGAACATTCATCAAACAAATGCAATGTTTATTTTTTTTGTCTATTAAAGGGCTTATTATTCCTGAGGCAGTCAAGTTAAGCCATTAAACTTCATGATGAACATTTAACTGCCACGCATTTTAATATTGCACTCGTCTTGTCGGCATGTGGAAACTAACAAAAATGAAACTGCCCTTGAATAGTTTGTTTCATACTCACAGGATCAACAAACAAAGAAATGTCACAACACTTTAAGATTTAGATGGTTTTGAGTTAGGGTGTTGAGTAGCTTAACGGAAGTACATTCACTTTGATTTTCATATTGTTTCCTCACAAACTGGAGGATGCATTTTGTCAGAACTGGGGTGAGTTGGTAAGGTGTTTGTTCTCTGGGCCGAAGGTCAGTGGTTCAAATCCCGCGCCTGACATAAGCATCCTCAGTTCAACGGTCAGATCCCTTCAGGTTAGCGGACCGATCCCTCTTCAGATGAATAATGTCTTTGTGTCTTTAGGCAAGACACTTAACACCCCTTATGCTTACGAACAATTTTTCCAAAAAGTCCTGAAAAAATGAGCCCCATTTAATAAGCTGAAGCTGCTCCTGAACATTTGGAGCACAAACAATTGGCTGGAGCCTTTGCGAAGCTGAGACTCTGTAGTTTTGGACTCTGATGTCTGTTTTACTCTAATTATAAGTAGAAACAAGCTCTGCACAGAGGAAATCACATATAAAATCCCGCCATGGTTTTCTTTGTTAAATATATTAATGAGTAAAGCTGGTGTCTGGAGGTATAGTCTGATGGACACTAAAACGAACATCTGTTGGGTTTTGACAATTCTCTTTTAAAAGCTGAAGGCAAATTCACAAAAAAATTGTTTTTGTGACTTGTAATAAAGCAAAAAGGTCTAAGCGGAATCCATATAAAAGTCCTATTCATTTTTCATTTTATTTTATGGTAATTTTTTTACAAACTGACTCTGATGCTTCCCAGAATGATTGATTTGACTGGAAATAAGAGGGTTACAACTTAATTTCTATGTGCAGCATATCAAGCAACTTGAGAGTTTTCTTTTATAAGATGGTAGACAAAATGGAATAAATAAAGAAAAAGACAAGGACGTCCTAAGCGTAAGGGGTCAACATGTGTCTGTGTATACGGGTGTATGAACGTGTGTGTGTTTCTTTGATGTGAAGCACCTTGAAAGTAAAAAAGTGTCATGTAAATGTGACCATTTATCATGCATTTATAAAAGATATTGTGATGAGTTCTTTTTTCCTTGTTTTATTCATTCCTTTCTTTTCATTTATTGTATTTAACATTTGTGATGCTTGGTTTTTGCATTTCTGCTTCCAGAATATTTAATCATTGAAGGAAATTACACTTACACCTGCAGAATGACAGCTTTCCCCCCAAATTTTCTCTGGTTAGGTTGTGTTCTATGTCCCAAAAAAGTGTTCAATAAATATCCAGACTTAGGATCCATAAATGTTTAGTCTTTCCTTATTTCTTAGGGATTGGCTTTACAAACTTGCCATATTAATCTTATATTTAAAAGTCCTTTTAACTGACAACACAGGCTCAATTTTCTGAAGTGATTGTGAGAAAATAATTAAACTTTACTGATAGAAATGTTTTGACAGTTTTCGTTTCATGATTAGGCCAAGTAATTACAGAGCCAATAACAATAAACAAGGTAATAAATAAATAAATACGGCAGTCTGTTGGTTAGAAGGTAAATTCCAACGTAGAATTCTGACCCGTCGCCAATTCAGTTTTAAACTATAAGCGTTCTTTAATGTTGTGCCATCACGTGAACGCAACTATTGAAACAAAGATCACTTGTGTTTCATTGTGTTCATACTTTACGATTTCCCCCTAAAATCCAAGTTTTGTGGCCGCAGAGGAGAGCCACTGACTTCATTATGTTTTATTCAGGCTTTTATCTTTGCTGAAGCGGACCATTAGGCATGTGCACGGGGGTAACTGATCGGCTAATCTGCCCCTGATTTATGTGCCAGGGAAATGTGAGGACTTAAGAGAGCATCAGCACACATTGATTACTGACATGGTTAATTGGCTAAAGCCACTGGTACTCTGAGACAGGCTTATTGGAAATGTCAAACGAAGCAGCTCATTTGCATTCATGATGCATGGCGTCTGTCCCAGGCACACACACAGTTGTTGAGAAAAGGCCTGGGAACTCTGCCTCCAATTTGCAACTGACCATCTGGAATAGTGGACAAGGGCTGCAGCAGGAGACCACCGCACTTTCCTATTCGCGGGTTTAGGTAACGCAGAGATTTCAAAGGGAATACTTAAAAGGTATTCTGTCTGTGAGTTGTAATTGATGGAAAACTTATGGCATTGTAAAAAAAATAAAAAGAAAAGAAAAAAATTAAGAGGAAGCTTTTTTTTCTGGTGGAATTACCCACAGTGTGTGCAGGTGAAAGCGGCATGAAATTGAACATTTAAAAATCTTATGATTTGAGAGTTTGAATAGGATTCACTCAGATAGTTCTGCAGGTCATGCCATGGGATGTTTTTTAAAGACTAAATTGCATGTGTAACGCTTGTTAAAAAAATATTGTTCATGAGCCGGAACGAGCTGTGATGCATAAAAATATTACGGTCACTAACATAAAAGGGACCAAGAATATGATATATACATTTGGTTTAGTTGTATAATACATGTTACATTCTACAATACAAATGAATGTGTTCTAAAGTTAAGACAAAAAGTTAAACCTATGCACTGTTTCATTAGGTTTGTGCCGCTGTGCTGAAGTCCATCATGAACACGTCTTGTGTCGCAAATCAATTCCCACTTCCACTTTTACTGAAGATTTCGATAGTTCCAGTCAATAGAACAGTGTGAAGGCTAATTTACTGTGATCAAGAGTTGACATGTTCAACAAAGTATGGTATTCGTCAATAATCTGCATCCGACCGAGTGAGTAAACCAGCTTGACTAATGTCACTTTTATGACATAGGCATATGCCAAATAAAATGTTGTAAATTTGGATTTGTATTTTGAGAGATTCATGCATTTGAGGCGTCAAAGCTCAGAAAATTACTTTTTCACATCTCGCCCATCTGCCCTGCACTTACTTGCGATTATTTGAAAAAGCCAGACTCTGGTTCATAATGCCACAATTAAAAAGGCAGGGTGGTTTTGAATAGAAAGTCAATTGACCTTTATCTATCAACTAATGATCTGTGTATGTGATGATTTAATCACTAAATACCAGAAAAAGTATAACGTTTCTTAAGTTTGTATTCGCCTACCAACCAGAGAATTGTGAGTCCAAAACCCACTAATGTGCAGGCATGATGTCATTGAGATCATGTACATTTGACCTGCCTTTCCAATTATAGTCTGTATAAAATCTAATAAGCAAATAGGACTAAGTAATTGCTATTATTGCACTTTCATTTACTATATTCTTGTTTAAGCCTTCCCACTCCTGTTCTCCCACAGCTCTGTTGGAGGTGATTGTGGCTGGGAGGGACTGTTTGGTGGCAGGCGACTCGTGCTCCAGTGATGAGACTTGCAGTCCTCGCTTGCGGACCCTTCGACAGTGTGTTGCAGGGAATGGCAACATGAAGCTGGGCCCCGGGGCCAGGAGTCAGTGTGCCAATGCCGTGTCCGCCCTGCTCTCCAGCCCCCTTCACGGCTGCCAATGCAAAAGAGGCATGAAGAAGGAAAAGAACTGTCTGAGCATCTACTGGAGCCTGCACCAGTCTGTCGTACATGGTGAGGAGCGTCGCAGGAGCCCTATGTTTACATGCACAATAGAAAAAACTGATTTGAACAGGATCTTTAAAATACATATAAACACAGAACTTTGATTGAGGAGGTGATGCATATCTCTCAAATCGCATACTACATGTATACATCAATCACTGTCCCAGTAAAGGAGAAGACTAGAAGAGGCGTTCAGAGACTTTTTTAGAGACTTTAATTAACCGCATTTCACCACAAGACCTTTTTTCAAGGGAGTCTTAGTTTCTTCTAGAGCAATATCAACTTAGTTTTGTTTGCATTAAGAGAATGCTTTGATTCAGAAAAGCTGCAACACATATTGTTAAATGCATTGTGTAATGCGTCAACTTGTAGTGTATACATTCTGTCCCACACCATCTATATAATTAGTAAAAAGAAGTGAGCCTAGAATAGACCCTTGTGACACACCTCGTCATCACATTTAACTTTTTGTAATCTGTCGAAAAGATAAATGGGAATCCAACCAAATCTTGGACTGATCAATGACAATAGAAGGATTATATTACTATTGTAATCAGCACATTTCCCAGCATGTCTAAAAAATAAATGCTAAAATATTTGTCACTTATTCATAATTGCAAAAGCGTGGTTATATGTGTGTAATCTGTTATAGCTGCAAAGTTTTTGTGCTAATGTTAAATTGCTAGATGCCCTGATTGTTTCTTAGCCCCCTGTTCATGGCTTTTCGTCCTACATACTGACTGGGACACGTCTAATCGGTTCTCTGGAGAAACAAGACACAAATTAGTATTCTGGTTATCTGTGCATGTAAATGTGGTGCATAATACAAACATCCCATTCCTCACTTTATACAATTAAAAGAGCAGATGTTTTCCATACAGGCTTGAATCTGGTGGAGAGTTATCCCTATGAGACAGTGCACAAGGATTACGACTATGTCCGGCTGGCCTCCATCACAGCTGGTAAGTCCATTTACCTTCATTAACCCGGCTTCATTTACTCATTCCATCACTGATGACGCTATTGCATTCAAAGTCTTTTCCTGGGAGTGAGCCAAAGGCAAAACAAGTGACCTAACATAATGTACACATGTACTAACTGCACAACTCACAACTACTTAATTTTTCATCAGCGATTTTAATATTGTATGCATAGTTTTTCAAATTTACTTCAGGTTTATTTTGTTTCCTTTTTTTGTCAAAGAAGGAGCAACATTCTTGTAAAATGAAAGTATGCTATCATATTTACAGAGGAAAATGTCTTTATTTATTATTGTAAAACATAAACACTTAAATTAAATTATTAAACATGGTATTCTCATAACCAATATTCAAAATGTAATTCACAAATGTTGGACCTTTTCTATCATTTCTATCAGGTATTTGAGGCCAGAATTCCCCATTTCACAAAAATGTATGTGTTATTAGGATAATGGCCTGCAAGTTTCTTCATTCATGCACTAAATTTAAGATCAGTTCATACATTGTTTGGTTCATCAGCCAAGAGTGAAATTTGGGGCACTTCCTCAGAAATCTGCTTTAGATTTAGTTTGTAATCTCACTGATTCTCTGATTTTCTATTTAGTTCAATGCTTTATAGTCATGATTAAGATTCACGACTTTATTAATCCCACCACCTTTAAACTTCTACTTCAAGCCTTTACTACTACTACAAGCCTTTACTACTACTACTTTATGAAGTTCAGTAAAAATAATCAGATGAAAGAAAAAACATTTTAAAGCATTGAGTGCGCATGCTTTTTCTTCATGAGTGCTGCAGACCAATTAGTGTGAACACATTCTAAATTATCGTACAGTCTGACTGATGCCACTGCTACACAAAGACTTTCAATGCCTCAGCTGTTGACAGTTTGTAATGACTAAAGCTGGATTAAAGCTTTTTAAAGTGACATTTAACAAACTGTCTGGCAGCATAATCCTCCTTTGAAGCTCAATTTGTAGTCATCCAAATGTTTTAATAATGTTATTTATCACAAATATTTCTTTTGAGGTTCCAACACGAATAGATTGTTCTAGAAAATTTTCCCACACAATGAAACTGTATTACCCGCCTATTTTAGGTCATTTTGAAACTTTTACACAGTTAGCAATGGTGTGGACGTGCAAAGTTTTACATGCATGCAAACCTCATTTTAAACTCATGTGAATTGGCCGATCTCAGTAAGTTTCAAAGGCCCATTATCAGGAGGTCCCGCCCTGTGGGCAGGGCTTTCACAGAGTAGGATATAAACCTGAGTTCTCAGACTTTTTTCACAGATTGAGAATGACTCTTGGATGAGATTCGGACGTTTTGTTTTTTCTAAAAGAGTCCAGATGACTACAACTGAATCTTTTTCTACAATGGAACACTCCCAGACGAATGAGGGATTACACCGACACTCTGGAGAGAGCTATTTTCATTAAACTCAAAAGAGGTTGACCGATTATTTTCAGTGAAACGGTTGAAGACTTTAAAACCAGACACAGTTTTGGCAACAATACAAGAACAACTTGCAGTTACTCAATTAATCCACTGAGCTGCATCTTCAAATTTGCTACTGATAATAGTTGTTTTGACTTGCCCACAGACTCTGAGGTCAGCATGACAACCGTAAACCGCTGCTTGGACGCGGCAAAGGCGTGCAACGTCGACGACACGTGCCAGAAGCTGCGCACTGAATATGTCTCCGTTTGCATCAAGCCCACGGCCAAATCGGGCTTGTGCAACCGGCCCAAGTGCAACAAGGCTCTCCGCAAGTTCTTCGACCGCGTGCCGGCAGACTACACCCACGAGCTGCTCTTCTGCCCCTGCACCGACACGGCCTGCTCGGAGCGACGCAGGCAAACCATTGTACCCAGCTGCTCCTACGAAAGTCCCGAGAAGCCCAACTGTCTAACTCAGATGCGGATTTGTAAAGCTGACTACGTGTGCAGGTGAGATACGTTTGCGATCATGACTTACTAGAATTTCAGATGCAGGGAAGGGGGAAAAAAAGTGAATTGCCAAATAGATATCGAATATGAGGCGATTAATTTTTTTGTTTAAAGGAAATCGCCAAATGGAGAATCCGCAAATTTTGAACACTTATGATTATTTGCTCAGGATTGCTCAAACATGCTAGATTAATCTTGCATCTTAGAATGCGTTTACTGGTTTGGACCCAGTTTGAATCCTAATGTAGATTTGGTTGAATCCCTTTCTAGTCTTGGTTTAGTCCTGGTCTGGTCTTAATTCAGGGTTCATTTAATTCGGGTTTTAGGCCCAGTTCAGTCCCAATTTTGATGTGGCGATTGTGCAAGTGTAAAGGCCCCTTTATGAATGCACCCTTGAACTGACAACTATAACGTTTTGAACACCTCGCATTTTTAACATCGACATCGTACTTTGTGCCAGTTTTTGTTTCATATAGATAAGGCCAGCAATAAACCAGGGAAAAAAATCTGCAATATGCCAGTTAACTGAAAATTCTACCATAGAATTTGAAAATCTATGCCTTCCAATTCTATTTGAAGTTATGGGCAGTGTAAAATGTGTCATTATTTCACTATATTATATGCCTTTCACTTATTCCGTAGTCTTCCTCTTTTCAGCTGTAGATATTAAAGTCATCTCTCCACATGGAGTCTACATTTACATTATTGTCAATGATCTGACTTCAATCTGACCAAATATCCTGTGTTATCTCAACACCATCTTGATGCAGATCTGACATACATGTTTGAACCGCAGCCGCACTGGATTGCGGCCTCTGGAAAACCAAGCAAACGGCCACTCAATCAACAAAATGGGCCTCTGTTTTACCCCTAAAGCTCTCTACCTTCATGGGTTAGAACGCCCCGGAGAGTCGGCTTGGAATAACACATTAAATATTTAGCACAGATAAAGAGCCAGATGGATCAGAGTTATCGCTCTATTGCTATCTCTGGTCATGGCCATTATTTTTCACAGGCCCATTACACTCAGAGGGCTTTACTAATGATCGTAGGTCTGGAGGGATGAAATATATGGCTCTTTTTTTTTTTTATCACTTCTGCATTACACTCTAAGGCCTTCACGCTTTTTCATATTCAAGAACTTATACCAAACTCTTAAATGACAATCAAGTGTAGGTGCTGTATTGAGGTGACTGACACACTTTACAGACAATGCGGACTCTGTAATACTATAGTAACAAAGGTGATTGTTTGTAGATCTCGCCTGGCACAGTTTCAGTACGACTGCGGTCCATCAGAAACATCCGCCACGGGCTGCAAGCAGGACAACTATGGAGCCTGCCTACTCGCTTACACAGGGCTCATTGGTAAGTAAAAACGGTTTAGATTTAGACTTATTGAAGACTGATTTGGCAGGAGCGAACATTGATAATCCTGTAGTCACAACATCAGAAACAAGATAAGACATTCACATAAAAAGTTAACGTTGTAAATATACCAACTCCAACGCTAAGACACAAGGAGACAATCGGAGAATAAAATAATTTGCGAGTTTAGAGGTATTAAAAACAGCACAAACACTGTATTGTTGTAGACTTTGCAATTCAGAGATTTAAATAATAGTGAATTTGCTTTGTATATGAGTAATTGGTGGTGGACGGTGGGGGGCGAGTGGCAAAGTTTGGCAGCCTTGCTTCTGTCAGTCTACCTCAGGGCAGCCATGGTTACAGTATAGTTTAGCACCAGTGTGTAGAAATGGGCGATTACTACCTCACACATTTTTTGGAGTATCCTGATAACAAAAGTCAGACCATATTATGTCAATCCAACAGAAATTTGTTAAAACATGTATTTTTAATTGTATTAGATGAAGTTTGATTATCACAAAAGTAAAATGAATCACAAAAGTGCAGAAACATCACCTTATACACGACATGTAACTTTTTAAAGTGTGTATTATTATTCAATTATTATTATTATTATTATTATTATTATTATTATTATTATTATTATTATTATTATTATTATTATCATTTTATTATTATTATTAATAATAATAATAATAATAATAATAATAATAATAATAATAATAATAATAATAATAATAATAAATAATACACTTGATATTCACATTTTGCATCTCTTCAAAACAGCATTCACAATATTATCTAAATTCTAATATATTGCCCATCTCTACCCCCGAGTATGTAGTGAATAAATTGAAAAACCCTGTAATTAAAAACACTTTAAATACTTGGCCACTGACCTTAATTAGCTTTTTGCCATGTAATAGCAAGCTAGTTTATTATTGTCTTTTAAGCTGGCTTGCTAATTAGCTGAAACTTTGTCGTTAGTAAGCAGTCATTGGTAGAAAGTATTTCAGCAAGCGGGAAACTGAAAGCAGAAAGAAGGATTTGGCTTAAAGTGCAAAAAAAGTAGCAAGTTTGCAACAGAAAGAGCATAATAAGCGATGATTGCAGTGGTGTGTTTAATTTGCTTTGTAACGTCCTTAAAAAGAGCATGCACACAGTAGAAAAAGGAGCAAACCTAACCTAATGCATTTCAAGAAGCTCAAATGGTGCCCCTCAGCACAAACACACACTTGGCATTTTCATTCCACGCTTGTATTTATTAAAACGCTTGAACAGCCTCTTCTGCCGTTCTGTGGGAAAAGACGCAGCCGCAGAGAGAAATCTTAACGCTGGACACTTTGGTAATCTCAAATAATGAAAAACATAACATTGCTTTTTGACTGTGACGTGTGTCTAGTGCAGTGTTTGGTTTGTTAGCTAATATTTTGGCATGCTTTTTATCCTTTGCTGATGAAAAATACATACAAACCTAAAACCTAATTAAAACGAAATGAGAAAGTGAAGAGTGGAAAATAAATCGAAGCTCGCACAGAAAATATAAATATAAACCTATTCCATTTAAACCTCACCACGTATAAGCTCAAAAAATAAATAATAAATAAATAAATAAACACCTCACATAATGGTAAAAGATCGGTGAGGCAGTCCAATATAAATGTGGTTATTTTAATGAAAATATCTACCTTTTTGGGTTGAACAAAGGCATTATAGTTTGGGTGACTAAAATGATCATGACAGTTCATCGACGAGACTGAAACTACAAAGAAATATTGAACAAATCTTGACATAAAGGTGCACTGTGTAACCTTTCTGGTGGCGGGCCTGCATATGCTTGTCTCTGTGGAGATTCGGGCTGCACATCATATCGCAAAAGTATCAGTGGGACAATATTGGCTGACAGAAAAACTTATTTTGCAACAATGTAAATGTAAAGCAATAACACCAAGGTCATCCATCTGACAGAAACTTACCGTTTATTAAAAGGAAAAAAGTATTGAAAAGGGATGATTTTATTCATGATTTGCATTATTCAGTTTAACTTAGCCTTGATTTAGTAGGTTTTGTCTCTGTTAAGTTTTTATTTTGACCAAGTTTGACTCATACATATGCATGAACATATTTGTTTTAATATAAGTGAAACTATTGTGTCAAAATCTATGTTCGGTAATCTCAATATTATAGTACTTAACAGCCATAGCTCATTCCAATGACCTAATGGAAACTCTTATTACTTGAAATGTTCCATAGTAGGACATTAAACTGATTTATGCATTTATCCAATTACAGGTCTTTTCACTGTTCAAAAATACCTCCAAAAACATATATTCTAACTGTGAGTAGGCTCGCTTCTTCACTGATCTGACCTGTAATTTGACCTGTAAGTTTACATGATGGAACATTCCAATCAATGACATCTCCATGGCAGCGAACACATCACCAGAAAAGTTACAACATGTATCTTTAAAGTAGATTTAATTTGGTTGTCAAATTAAAAAAGAAAATCTTCTCTTCATTTGGTCAGCGTGAAAGAGCTTCCGAAATTATACTGTGAATAACGAGTAAAACTCACGACCTTCTGTGCGGTGTCTGCAGGAAGTACAATAACTCCAAACTATGTGGACAACTCCACGTCCAGCGTGGCTCCGTGGTGCTCCTGCGCCAACAGCGGCAGCCAGCGGGACGAGTGTGACGACTTCCTCAGATACTTCGCTGACAACATCTGCCTCCGTAAGTTCTGAGAACATGCTAAACTGACACAAAACAACATTCCTGTACATATATTCTATTGTGTTTGTTAGTCATTCATATTTAAAACCATGTCTGCTTTGATTGACAGCTGATACAGTGGTACTATCCATCACTGTGTCTCAGACCTCAGGGTTACTGAATAAAACATAACATTCAGCCAAGCCACTCCAGGTGATAAAAAAGTTTCAGATCAACTCATTATATTTTCCAATTAGGAATTAAATAGGGGGCAATATGATATATCATCAGACAAATAAAGTGTTTCAATTAAATTGACACAATAATTGCAAAAAAAAATCATGTCAGAAGGTACGGTGCAAGAAGAGCAAAAATTCGAATCATTTAATGTTCACATCACGTTTTTGTCACTATAGACTTACCCACAGTAGTAGGAGTAACCAAAATCTTTACTCATTTCAAATGAAATATTACTCAAGAAGAAGTCAAAGTTGTGTCGGAAAAATAATAAATGAAAAATGTCTAAATGGAAATGAGATTGTGACAAAGGATGTTATTAACTAATAATCAACACCTCATAGTTCCGATGTATAGATTGTCCTATAGAAATTCTCGTGACTCATTTGCCGATAGTTTCAGAAGGAACAAGTATTAACAATAAGAGCGGTGAGCGTCAGAGGCTCAGGTTAGATGAGGCCATCCATTTCACCGAATAACTGTTAAGATGGTAAAAATTCTTCACATAATGCCATATAAGTCTATTTAGTTTGACACTTATGACTCATGTGGCGATACTCTCGAAAGGAACTAAATCTGATGAAGGCAACTATAGGACCACAGGTTATATGAGGCCATCCATCACTAATGCACATCCTGCATCAACAGACTGATGTATAGCTCCACTGTTCTGACACCGTCACTGGACATTTCTTCCTTCAACTTAGAAAAGAACAAGGAATTTGGGTCACAAAGTAAACCTGAGCAAGTTAAAGGCTTGAACAGAAAAAAAGAAATCGTTATTAGTGGCTGTAAATTGCCATGTTCCATGTTCTTTTAAACATACTAGGAGCCAGTCAGACTTTTTTTTTTTTTTAACATCAGAATGGAGGTGGGTTTTTTCCTGCTACTGACAGTGACAAGTGGAAAAGTACATGTAGTAATAAAGGTAAATGTCAGTGAGTACTGAGATGAATGGAAAAACAGAGAAATGCCAAGAACACACATCTCAAATGTCATCGACAAAGATAGAATATAGCGACTCATAAATGTAAGACTGGAAAATAGCTAAGTAGAAGAACGACATTTTAATTGGATGGAAGTAAGAAAAAAGAAAGAGAAAAAATTTACCACATACAGAATTACTGCGTTTCATATATAAATAATTAAAAATTACAAAGAAATATTAGTGTTATCTCTAAAATAGCACATTCTTGTCACATGTTCTGTACAGTGTTATTGTTGTAACTCACTACATTTAATTAATCTTATAGTCAAACTCATTCATTCATACGCACATGTCTGAGTGGGCTTCCTCCGGACAAATGAGTTCGGGCAAATCTTCCAAGTAACAATAACCATTGTGTAACCGAATTCTGAACTGTAATCACCCACTGCTCCCGAAAAATTAGCCAGACAGCGGGAAAAAATGCTACTGGGACAATGAAATCGATTCGAATCTGTTTTTATCTCTCTCCTTTTGATCAGGAGTGTCACCACAAATGAATGATAAAAAGTACAGTATTCAAAACCAGACATCCAGGTATCACGTCGCTAATGGTAATGCTCCAATGTGCGCTTAACTGTAACATAAACATTACACATAATCGCATAACCGGTTATGTGACGTCCTTCTTCGTGATCTTGTCCCTGACCCCTTTGTTTAACCACCTTTTATCCCTTGTGACCCCAGCCCTCTCCATTATTAATGAGACACACCGTTCCTACACTGTACACACCACTGAACGCCTACACACTGGAAGCCTTCGCCGGTGTAAGATGAGGTGATTGTGTGGCCTGCCTCTCCACATCCGACACAGACAGCCTCAGACTTGTTTGGCCGGTGCAAATGCTCCAAGAGTTAATGAAGTCGAAAGTGGAGAGCCAGGTGCAGTCCGGCTACTTGAAGGGAATACTGAGCATTTTCACTTTGTGCTGTTCCCCCTCCAATTCCAACTTCCTACCTATTATGGAATATATAGTATTTGAATTGAATAATTGAAGAATGCTATAGAAACACGTCAATACTGCTTTGTTGAAGTCGTATAAATGCCTTTTCCACTGCCGTGTTTTGGTTCTTAGGGAATGCGCTCCAGATGTACGGCAGAGGATCAGATCTCCAGCCCACCCCGAGTCAGTCCACAACAATTAGCCTCGGACACAGCAACAGAGAAACCAAGAACACCATTGCCCCGGAAACAATGGGGACTGCTGGGAACATGTTGGATCCACTCGTTCCCACACAGGTAGAGGACACGGCTCCAAAACAAAACAAAAGCAACAGACTTGAAATTGAATGATATACTGTAGGCTGCAGTCACACTCGCCCTGGTTTAAAACTCGTTATGTCCTGCTGTGCTGTAGACCTGGGGCGCAATCACGCACAAAACCCAAGAAACTAATTTAACCAGTATCAAACCAGGACTAGAACAGGACCAAACCAAGTATTTAAGCTCAAACCAGGAAGTGTGAATGCACCATTGGTTTGTTCCTTTTCTAATCCTGGTTTAGTCATGGTCCAGTCCAGGTTTAGTTGTGGGTTTAGTCCCAATTTTGTGGGGTTTGTAGTGTTTGTATGAACGCAGCTGGAAGAAACTAAAATGCATGTCGTGGATATGGTGACCTTTTTAGATAATTAAATAATATTATGATGAAATATAAATAGCAGAAATAGACAGGTTTATACAAGCATACGGCTATGACAATGAATACAGAATTTAAGTAAGTATCCAATCAGACTCGACCAAACCCAAGGATCAAGTATTGATGTCAATCCAATGCCGCACCGCATAGGTCTTTCAGTGGACATGAATGGCAAGCTAAAATGAAAAGTACGATAGGTGTCGACTGCATTATTTGCTCTACTTTTGACTGAGATACTGCAGTGGCGGGGGATGCAAAAGTGGTAGGTGTCAGACCTCGCCAACGGCCACAACGTGCAGCCGGTTTTCAGCAAAGTTAAGCCCGCGGCGTATTAGCCCACACAATTGAACACACTACAACACACAAAAAAAGGCCCAAGAATGTCTCTCTTAAACTATATGTGTGTGAGGGGAATGTTAAGTCAATTATTCAATCAATGGTGTCTAGTTTTACTTAAGCAGATATTTGTATGTGCTACTTTTGCTTTTACTTGAGTATGTTTTCTCCTGTACTTACCTTTAGACATGAAGTCAGTTATTTGGTCAATGGTGTCTTAGTTGACCAAATGTTTTATTGGTTTATTAGACTTTATTTGAGCAGAAAGGCAAGGATGGCGTGTATTAATTGGAGTTTGCATTCCCAAACCCAATTAACTCCTTACTGGACAGTTCCTGCCTTTTCACTGATGAAGATGCGGTTTACTCGCACTTCTCTGTAGATATAGTTCCTGTGCAAGATCCTACAGGAATTTCTTTCATAGCTTAGTGAAATGTTTTCAGATGCAAGCTCGTGCTACTGGATCTGTCCTTAAAAATGGCCAAAGAGGACTATGCTTCAGTGTTGTGAGTTCAAGTCTGGCAATTACTTCAAATTGCTCATTTAAAATTAATCAAGTAGAGTCAAGTGATCTAGTAAAAGTACAAAGTAGTGTTCCAAGACATTACTCAGGACAAAATGATAAATGATCCACAAAATCTGTTATTTTGATAGGATAGACCCTAAAAGTGAAGAAAAATAAATCATATTTTGAAGGAGTGATGTAAGAAACACAAATGTTCAATGAATTTCTTATTGTAGCATAAAGCTTTTGCCAGTTGTTGTAGACTTACTTCAATGGAAGAGGAACCAAACTTTTACTCAATTAGGCGTAAAATAATGCTGTCTGAAAACTGCTCAGGAGTACACATTTTTCAAAAAAGTTACTCAAGTAAATGTGAGTACTGCCCACCTCTGAGAAAACACACACAACCGTCTTTTCGTTGGGTAGAGGCTTGACTTGCCTTTCTTTCTTCCAGGCCATGAACAATGAGGTTACTAGTGGCCCAGTGACTCTGCCGTCCAGCAGCCTGCCCAGCCGAGCGTCCTCTCAACACCTCATGTTTCAGACAGTTGTAATCCTTGCACTTTTACTTCTTCTGCTCAGCGACGGACACTAAACAAGGGAGGGAAATGTTGTGAAGCCTCGAGAACGCGGGCCAACACAGCAGGACTCCTTTTACATATGTACAGGGACTCTCCTTTCTAGTTTTTGTGTCAAAGTGCTCCGGTTCCTACTGCCAATGATGCTACAAAGTGCGAGAGATCGGACTTTACTGTATGTGATCATGTGTACAGTTTCTGCTACCCAACTGACGTCTTGTTTTGAACGTGTAATGCAAACGTGAAGAAATTCAGACAATCAACAGCCACAAACAACAAAGAGCTCAGCTTGGAAAGCAGCTAAAAGGTGCAAGGAGCATTGTAATCAATAGTGGAGATTGAAGAAGCTACTTTTTGCTCAGAAATACTGAACAAAAGTAACTCTTTGCAAGCAGGGTGCAGCACAGATCTGAAAAGGCTCTTTGAGAACTGCTGGCCTTTATTAAACTCTCACACAACTATCTCTTCGTAAGGACATGTTGACTTGCTCAGACTGGAGGTGTTATCAGAGAGGTTCTCTGACTTCAAAACAGCCCTGAAAAGGCACTAACTGTTAACCTGTACACCTGTGCTATGTATTTGTGAGCATACTACTCTTTGATTTCTCATTGTGTCTGTGAACATCGCTGTTGGGGGTACATGAAGGAGGTGAGTGATTCCACCGATGAGATTTGACCAACTTGAATGAGATAATATTTTCAGTCTCGATGAACTTTGGGTTTCTGGGGAAGAAAAGTGTTGCAAATAAAAAGTTCTCTCCTGGTTACTTTAGTGAGTCTTTAAAGTAACTTTTCAAATGTCTGTGTGTGTGCGTGTGTGCGGGGTAGGGGGGTGGGGGTGTGGGTGGGGGACGGGCCTCTCCACAAATCTCACCTGTAACTTGTTCTGGTCACCTGCTTGTCTCCATGAGCAAAAAATATCGATGGTGACAAGCATAGTGCACCTCTAAATATATATAATTTTTATATTTCATTCAAAAGTCATTGGGGGAAATGCGCATTTTGTCATTTGTACATCTTGTGCTTCACTTCCCGGTTAGTTTTTGTCAGACTAGGCCGGTGGTCTTACAGTAAAATCCTGTCACTTCTGCCCTCAGTCAGTCTAACACAAGATTAAAGTCTTAACTACAAATGGAAGTGTTGTATCAAGCTATACTTTAGCCTGAGACCACCTGAGACCACCTGAGACCACCTGAGACCACCTGAGACCAATTAATACGATAAAACAGTAACAATAACACTGGTGTTAAAAACATTAGAGTGGTGTGATGTACATAACAGAGCTCTTGGGAAAAATGTGATTATGTGCTAAAACACACATGTAATGAATGTCATATCATGCAAAATGGACTTTTTTGAGCTTTTAAACACATTATAACTTTTCGTCATCAAAAACGTACCTTGAGTATTTTGTTTCATTCAGACTTTGACTCATTGATCCTGTTTACGAGGTCGTCCCATGTTAGCACTCTGAAATCACTCTGTTGCAATATTTCCAGATAGAAAATGAACCTGGAAGTTTCCTGCACAGCTCTTAAGTCCTGGACTGCTCTTAAATTGTGGTCACAACCAACGCATAGCTCTATTAGCATGCCAGTCACGTTGCCTAATGACTTCATTTATTTAGGCCTATTTTTCCATTGTTCATGAACGCAGGCATCATTTTTAATGCGTGTTCCAAGCATAGACATTATCTGGAATGATAAAATGTGAAATATTGATATCAAGGCGACCAAAAACATGTTAAAAAAGGGAATTAAAGCCACAAACATTGATGAATAATAATGAAGCGTCTTCAAAGGTGCTGTACTCAATGAGTGAAGAAGAAACTCAATTTTATTGAGTTTTTGTCCAGGAAAGTAAGTCAAAGACAAGATTTTAACAATAAAGACATTTTGACTGCCATCCAGAAGCCATTATCAATCTGAAAGTACTGATCTGTAGGGCAAGAATTGACTCTGCTTTAAGAGAGCTGGATTAGTCCTGCCCTAAGGGAAGAGTTTATCATGAAACTTGAATTAGAACAGAAAATAGTCTAGCATATAAACAAACTTATTTGAACTTGAAGAAGTAAAATAGAGGTACAACACAATAATATACACCAGTATAAGTGCATAACCATTACGCATGACATAATAAGCAAATGGTTCAATTGCATATTAAAACAGTAAACAATTCATGTAAATACGCTGTTATTTTGAAGCAAATGGATGACCAAAACTACTAAATAAAAAGGTTATTGCAAAACTATTCATAACACAAAATCATTGGACGTTTGGGATGATACTGGATATGGATAAACACAGGGCACTTTCTTAGTAGATATTTCATGAGATGATACAAGAATGACCTAACGTTGCCAGGTCAAGGATTTCTAAATAATTTATATCCACAACCTGCCTGGGCTTTGATGACAGCCTTTCAAAATTTCTGTTTCAAAAGTAACACGCTTTAATGTTTACGATTGTCCATGACCTATTCTGAGGGTTAACGATTTCATATAACCAGAAAGAAATGAAGATATGGCTTGCAGTTTATTTATTGATGCCCAAAATACTCATTTATTCTCCTTTCATCCTCACATGTCTTTGCTGTGTTGAAGACTATCATTTGAAGTGATTGACTCAGAGGCATTAACAGATGCTTCCTCCTCGTTGCTGGCTCCGACGGTAACAGCGATCTATATCTCTGGCTCATTAAAATGAATAGGATATGGCGGATATAGTTTATGTTGGTGCTAGGCTGTGTGCACAGCTGTGTCAACATGTCATTCCTGGAAGGGTCTATAGTGTACATAGTATTGACCTAAATAAATGAATGAAAAGAACATGGACATTTTATGATATGTAAATTGTTTTCAGTGCTATCCATTAGCCTCTCAATTCAAGTACATGGTTCAACTGTTACTTGTTTACACCCAAGAACACGAGAAAGAATGGCCTGGTGACATTCAATACACGAGCAGGATAACATTTACAGTGCTGTCAGAAATAGCTTGTTGTGCAAATAGACCTAAGACAGAGCTATTTCTGTCTCTACACGCATTTTTGCTTTGACAATCATTTACATTGCACATCCCTTTACTCCATATTTAAACACAGCATATTTTTTTACGTTTTAGTTAGTTTGATGGGTTAATTGACATATATATTTCCTTTGGTCCAATGTGGACCTTATTCTGGGATATAAAACAATGGCAGATCAAATGTAAAAATACAAGCAAACATATTTTGTCCTTAAGTAGTGTATAATGTGTCATGTATCACATGTTGTGTAGCATATTTGTAGTGACACTTTTTAAACAACTAAACATTTTTGAAACACAATATAAAGCAGATAAAACATAATATAGAAATAAGATACTTTACTTTTTTAAAGAGGCTTTTTTGTAAATAAAATACTTTGTAGACAACTGAAGTACTTAAAATAATAATAATATGAATAACTGGTTGGTCAAATAAAAACAACCATCTCTCTGATCTCTCAGCAGAGGCCTGCCCTCGTTGCGCCTGTCTCTATTCAGGACCTTCTGCTTTGCCTCTTCCTTAAAATTTTTAGCAAATTGCCAGCAGTCGGGCGCTTTCTCCCAACTGGCCACAATGGGCCAGAGGCATTTGCAACACATCTACTGGAGGGACACCCCATGCTGCTCATGGAGTATCCCGTGCAGTATCCCGTGCACGGGCAGGTGGCCACTGTCAGACTCAGCTGTCACGCTCTTGCCGGTGGGAGGGTCATGAGGCCCCTAAAATGTTACACAGTACATGGGCCAATCAATAAAAACACATTCTAGCTGAGAAATAGCCATTGTAACATTTGCTATGAATCGCAAAAGATAATAGTTTTCTGTCAAATGGAAAAAGGTTTTTAGAGAGCTTTTTTGAGAGTGAATAGGTTTTGCCACTCTAAGTGGATTCTTCAGTTCAGAATTGGAGATTGGCAAATTAAATCCATACCAGTAATAACACAATTAAGAATAAAATATGCTCAATTTCAATGGTGAATTTGCAGATGTGCATCCAAGATGGCGGCATGTACAACCCTGCAAGCGTGCTGCTTGTTTGTAATGCTCTTTCGGAATGCTTAATTCAAAAACCATAATTTCTGTACAAAGAGGGATTCTCTCTTTTTTCTTTAAACTAAAATGTCCTCCTTAACCCCTCTCTCAAACCACCTCTTCTCCTGCTTAGAATCATTACCTCACTGTCTTAAATAGAATGGTTTGTGGCTTTAAGATGAAGATGACCGGTGCTCTGTGGTCCTGAACTGTAGTGTCTTCTGTGCTGTTAAAGCCTCTTGTGAAGTGGCTGTTCAGCATCAGTTACGCTCTTTACAGCTTTCTTCACTGCATTGGATCGAATACACTACATTGCTCTGCTTTTGTGTTGGCATCTTGTTCTTAGGATGAACCAGTTTTTGTCTTAAAGTGTTGCCCAGTTAAAAATAAACGGAATTTTGTGGTGTCTAAAAATCCTTTGTAGTTTTTCTGACAGTCCAGACACCTTTTGTCCTGCTTTTTGGCCCTTTTAACTTTATTGAACGTCCAAACAGGCTAGCTACAGGTTAAAGGTTCAATTTACCTTGACTTGGTAAACAGGTTAGTCATATGCTAATTCGGTACTCATCAGTGACGAAAGTGCTGCATTCAGCAAACAATATAATTGCTATGGCCCATTACAGTGCTGTTAGAGTAACAAAGAAGATTAGTTTCAGTTGAAATATAGGCAGTGTAAACATATACATATACATACAGGACAGGCTATTATCAGAAAACTCTTCCCTGAGGGCAGGGTGTACACAGCTCAGAGTAGCATAAAAATCTGATTTCCCAGACCAGGTCTGCAGCTTGAGAATGACTTTTGGATGAAAGTCGAAACGTCTTGATTTTCAAAACAGCACTGTCTAGATGACTAAACTCTAAGCCTTTTCTACAATGAAACACTCCTGGACAAATGACGGATTACACCGACATAACACATCCCAGAAGTAAAGTTTCATGTACATCTCACATCTGTTTGTATAGAATGTGCTTGTCCAGGCGTACGTCTTTGCTACATGGAGGAGTTCATTGGCCGACATCTGTTCCTGCGTCTGTAATAGTTGTGTGTCCATGCAGAGCTCTGGGTGCAACAGCGTGAGCACACCAATATGCTCTGGAAGGTTCACTTAGGCTTCCATACCCACTCTACCTTTAGTAATACGGCTGTGCGCACTTTGCTGTCTCATGTAGGCGTTAAGATGGATAAATTGTCCCCTGCTCTTTCCTGGAGAAAAAACAACAGTCTTAAGATCAGAACCATGACTGCCTTGTCTATGATCTGAAAGCTTCACTACTTCAACAAGACTCATGGACTGGATATTTCTGTTTGTTATTTTCATTATCTTTTTATGTATAAACCCTGATAACTCTGTTGTTTAGATCCCTTCAAACATGTTGGGATTGAGGTTTCTAGTTTAAAACATCTAATTGCAATGTGTCAGGAAATTATTTTGAGTACATTTCTCGGTTGACCAGCATTTTCTTTTGTGTGTTGATTCACTTTTGTGCGCTTACAGACATGTTCTAGCACATTTCTGAGGGATTTCTAAAGTATATTTTGAAAAGAAATTCAAAAGTAATATTTTTTTAACATCACTGCACCGTTATTTTAATGCACAAACACAAAAAGCACCATCTGCAATAAATAGAACATCTTTCCATTATAATATACTGACTATTTCGAAGATCACAACAAAGTAAGTGTCTATTCTAAATACAGACACAAGTCGGACATCAAGCACGTTTTACATCAGGAGAATTATTTGAACCACAAAAAAGTATGTTCTGATGCTTCAGGACCATAGCTATAAGCCAACTTGCAAAGAAGTGGGTTTTTAAAAAAAATATTGATCTGTTATATTAGTAGAATTAAAAATAGATTCCAGGCTTATTGACAAAATCCCAAACAGACATCATAATGGCATGATTTTGCAGGGTGAAGTACATACAGATAAGCCATCTGGCAGCTTGCACCCTTTTGACATTTGAGAAATGCCATCCCCAATCATTCCTCATCCCACACAAGAATTGTTCTCACAATGGGCAAATAAAAGCTAGTGGTAACCAGTCTTCAAAATAATTGAACAGTGAATGTAGTTATGACTTACTAAAAATAAAATGAAATATTTATTATTTATTTGATATTTATTATTTTAATAAAAATAAAACAATTGCATCATTCATTTAAATCAAATGTGTAAGCAATTAGAAACTGTAAAAGCTCATTTTTTAAACACATTGATTTACATTAAATATAAAAATGGGGAAAAAAAGTCAGTAGCATAATTCAAAGCAATTATAATTTCTCCACACAGGTACTCACAACTTTCTTGAGTGAAAAATCAGACAGAGACATCACACATGCAAGTAAAAATTTACCAAAAATGTCTTGCCATAAAAAGTCCAAACACAGGTACACTAGTGCTACAATGGACTGGTATTTACACTGAAGATCCTCAAAACCAGCTTATGTTATTCAGTCCTCCCTCATGAGATTTTATGGACAGAACACAGCTCTTCAGCTTTACAAAAAACAGAAAATTGTGTTCAACTGCTCACATTTTAAATTGGTATTCGAAGTGAATGTGGCGTTAAATTCCACCACACCATTATTGACATCATCAGAGAATGGCATGATGAACACAGGAAAGGTACAATGTTTTAGTCTGAGTGATGTACAAATGCAAAGAAGTGTTTAAACTGTATTGTATATATACTGTGTTGTAATCAGAAGCCTATTTAAAGTCATTAATTTAAGCAGGATGTCCCTGTTCTTCCCAAATCATCTGCTAAGCTTATACCGCCCTCTAATGGTTGTTATGTGTAATGCAGAAATCCATTGCTTTAGACCAGGGCTCACTAATAAACTTTCACTGAGGTCCAGTTTGAGAACATTTCCACAAGCCAAGTTTTGGAACCTCATAGCCTTTCTGACATTTTATCACTTTTTGACTGAACGCTGTTTACTCCAACGTTTCATATCAGTGGTTTGGGTCCGGACGAAACTGCGCTTGGGTCCCGATCCGGACCGGAGTCCACCTATTAGTGACCTAGGCTTAGACTTACAGTAAATTTATAAACCCACAGGTGAAATACCATTTCCAAAAAATAAAAACAAACTACTATGACCATGCAGGATAAAATCAATGGCCAGGGCATTTACACTTGGATGTACAAGTAGAAGGTTTTTAACCATAGATAAGTATGGCTTCCTACATCAAGAATACATATTCCTCCAATACTTTCCTTGAGTCAAATGCAGGGGACAAATTTCCTCACGATAACAATAAAGGCTATATAATTTTACGAAGTTATATGCCTGTATATAAATATAAAATTTATAATATATAAATATAATAAAGCTATATATATATATATATATATATATATATATATATATATATATATATATATATATATATATATATATATATATATATATATATATATTTGTGTCTTCTTATATCAGTGACAATATGCAAAGTTCTTTAAATTTCTTTGTTGAACTTACATTATGGGTTTGTTCAAACATTCACCAAAACAAAATCTACTAAACCAGGAATAAACCCACAACTTAACCTTGACTAGACCAAGGCTAAACAAGGACTAGAACAGGGCCAAACTGAGCATGCATTAGGTCTAAAACATGCTTAATTTAGAACTAAATAACGACAAACTGAATGTAGCCTGTTTGTACGGTGTTATACTGGAAAAGATACTGGGGCTTGCAAATCTTCGAGTGTCACCATCTTTGTGGCCTTATTAGTCGTACCTGAGTGCTCAACCGGAAAATATGTCACCTATCTCTGTCATTATGCGGCCATTTTGAAGGATCCCAGGGTTCACGAGTCAGCCTCCTCTGCCTTTATGATCCTGTTTAAACTGGCCTGGCCAACATGGTGCTATCTCAGGGTCACACATTACCAAACTTTTGTCTATTAACTTCCAAGGCACTGCTGAACTCCAGGTGATGTTCTCTCCTTATCACGACGCCCTTCTCCAGATAACACCAAATGCAGAGAGACAGAGGCAAAAGAAGTTGAGTTTTGAGTCTCAAAAAAAGTGGATATTTAAGCTCAGACAGCTTACTGGTTTTCTTGTAGTACAATTGGTGATACTAGGATAAAGTACTGCGCTCTACTTTTAAAATAGTTTACTTGTGTGTGTACTTAAATGTCTAGACAAACACTTACAAGTAAGAATGAAAAAAAAACAGGGTTAATGTATAACAGAGCATCTAAAATTATAGCTATTCAAATAGCAAGACGTAGCCACAGGAGACTTGGAAATGAAGGGCTAAAGTACAAACCCTGTGAATGTAAATGACTTCATGCATGAGCACAATAAAAACAACAGGATTCCAAGTGGCTCAACAGATAAACTATTTTGACGTGAAGCTATCTCTGCTGGCAGTTAAAGGAACCATATGCAAGTTTGATTTTAAATTTCATATATATGAGCAATCTGTGTCCCCAGATACGAGATAAACGCGTTCAAATAATATAATACTGCTTTTGCTGGTAAAAACTGTAGTGTTGATTTATCTGTAATTACAAAAAAATTGGACATGATGGCCACGTTTCATGTTTTTTTTTCTCAAAACGATTATCCAATCAGAAAGCAGAATGAATGGCTATGGTTGGTACCAGTTTGCCCCCATGGCGACGTTATTGCTTAATGTTCCACAGTATGGCATTAAACTTATCGAGCCAATTCCATCCAATATCAGATTCAGGTGTTTATATTGATGAAAAATACCTTGGAAAAACATACATTCTTACTGTAAGTGCAGTCTCCTCGCCACAGATCTGACTTCTAACTTCTCCTTTAAAAAAAATATTTTTACAATATATTTAATCCCATACTGCGAATCATTCGAGACAAAGAAATGGCATGTATGTGGAGACAAGCTGATGTAATGCACCGGTCATTTTACCTGCAACACATTTACTATAATATGCTTTTAGAACTGTGATCTCAAACCCCCCAAGATATCAAATGTTAAGATGAAAAGAAACATCAGAGTTTTTACAATTATTCACAATTATTGACACTGTGACCAAACAACAGTGAAATCCTTAATTCACTTTGCACATTGTCTAATAGATTACCATTCCTTGTAAAATAAAAAGTAAAGTTAATGTGGCATAAACAGTCAGATGGAAAACACACAACTTTTGGTCTATATTGTTGGAGTGTATGTTGAATTAAAATTACATATTTTTTGGTTCTAATCATGATTGTTGGAGAGACAACTCCGGACTGTGTGGACTGTGAAGTGCTGGTTCAGGTTTGTAGCTGTCACTGCTCTGGAGTGCCGGCCAGAGCACTACTTGAGGCCAGGACAGATAATTGGACGGATAGAAACGATGAGGAGACGCAAGATGGTTTCAGGAACTTTATTGAACCTAAGGTACACACAGATTGCTAACGCATTCTCTGATAATCTCTTCTTTGGCTGTGTTTTATGGCGGTTGGTAACCATAATGTTACATTACCGCCATTCTTTAGACATAATTCATTAGACCCCATTCTTTAGTTGTTGTTGTTGTTGTTGGTGCTTCCAACGGCGGCCAGCAGCCAGCCGTAAATGCCCGTCCATTCCTCTTCTTCTTTGGCCTTCCATGGCGGCTGGCTTCCATAGTGCCACCTCACTGCAACCCCCTGTAGTTGTGGCTCTTGGAGTCACTTTTGCTGTTGTCACCGCCCTCCATGGCAGTCGGCAATTTAGCAGTCTACACCACAACGACGCACCCAACTCTACAATCTTCCAATTAACCCTGTGTTACATAAGTAAGTAACCATAGCCCCACATGATCCCCGTGACTGGATGGTAAGAAGATTCCGCAGATTGAATTCCTGCCAATTAGTTTGAAACCATAAAGACAAGTGAGTTCTTTCTCTTTCATATGCCGTACAGTGAAGCAGCACATGCTCAACAGTTTCTGGTTCTTGACAGCGATTACACAAACCGGTAGGATGTTTGCCTATCCTACTCAGCAACCAATTGAGTCCAGTGTGGCCTATTCTCATGCGAGCAAAGGCACTCTCTTCCCCATGCGTTCCTGCCAATGGATCTGCATGGGGAGGCACTACTCTGTATCTGATACAGATGTCATCTAGTATCACAACGATTCCAATAGTCCTGCCAGAGTTCATACACATGACGCTTAATAATGGGCTTGATTTCAGGTTTGCTTATTTCAACCAGTACATCAATTGACGGCTGCCTAAGGGAATTCCAAAGCAAATCTGCCATTTCATTACCATCCACCCCAGCATGTGCAGGAACCCAAATGAAGGAGACCCTCACATCCTTCCTGGATAGAGAGAGCATCAGATATAAAATGCTGCAATCAGATTTTCCTGATTTAATGCTTTGCAGTGCAGGGAGGCTGTCAGAAGCTATCACAACGTTGTAACACTATAAAGTAGACGCAGCTCATTCCATCACTAACCGTATCCCAATGAGTTCTGTGGATAAGAGATAGAGATGATCTGTTAACCTCTTCATGACAGCTACCTCAAGGTCAGGTATGAAAAAGGCAGCGCTGTTAGCTCACTCTCGGGATCCTTAGATCCATCAATATAAATAATCATACCATCGGAATGCTTAT
The DNA here is from genome assembly GCA_015082035.1 of Chaenogobius annularis. Classification (NCBI taxonomy): domain Eukaryota; kingdom Metazoa; phylum Chordata; class Actinopteri; order Gobiiformes; family Gobiidae; genus Chaenogobius; species Chaenogobius annularis. Next base: position 394,370 of record BJKM01000289.1, read on the forward strand.
TGATGAGCTTATTGAACAATAAGCTGTGGCGCCTTCTCAGTTTTTCCTTTAAGCTTTCGATGCAAACTAGTATCAACAGGAGCCGGAGCAAACTTCTAAAGAGCGGTGGCTGACAAAGCCACTGAAGGGTTCAAGATAAGATCGGTTATTCCAGCAAGTCGTGCTTTTGCATTTCCTACCAAGATGAAACACTGATCGTCAGCCTCATGATGTTCCCCACATTCTCTGAGAAGTTTCATCACCAGGTGAGTGCTTGTATCTCCTTGCACATTTACCCAATAAGCTAACATAAGCTTTAACCTCCGTAGTGGCATTTCTCCCAATTCAACCTGTATCGCAGAGACAGGGGAAGTCTTAAAAGCCCTACAACAGATACGCACGGCTTGGGCTTGTTCGACCTCAAGTTTCTTTAAGTTTGTTTCAGCTGAAGACATGTAAGCAATACAGCCATAATAATAGCTGCTCCCATAATAGCCCAGTAAATAGTCAGAAGCAATTTCCTGCTAGCTCCCCAGTCCCGGACAGATAGACAACGCAGCAGATAATTCACCTTTTTGCATTTATCTCTAGTCTTATCAATGTGCTGTCGCCAATTCACTAGACCTGGGATCTCACAACTGCGCTTAACTCCACTCCTACGCTTAATCATCCCCTAGATATCACCAAGTCGCGTTTACCTTCTAATTCTGGAAGCCTCCAATAGGTTCTTTTGGCCGTCCTGACAGTTCTTCGCACAACTGCACAAGCTTTCATGTAGCCAATGAGGGCATCCATAGTGTGAAGACCCTTTACCTTCTTAAATGCCTTATTCCTTGCCCTAATAGCTTCACCACATGCTTCATTCAATCATGGCACCTGTTTATTATGGGCCCCACCTTTACTCATCGGAATCGTGTCTTCCGCCGCCTGTGTGATGAGTAAGACTATTGCAGTAATTTAATTCATTCACCTGAATCAATTCTCCTTCACGCAACCGACAGCAGGCAGTTTTCCTTTGGAAGGCCTCCCATTCTGCACTTGCCAATTTCCACCTCTGGATCTTTGTCCCTCTTCCCACGCAGCTTTCAATGCCAACTATAGTGCGTAAGGGATAGTGATCACTTCCAAACGACAGACTACTAAGAACTTCCCAACTACTAATGCTTGCTATCTCCTTGGACACAAGCATAAGATCTATTGCACTTTCCGTATTGCTCACAATATTGCATCGGGTTCCCTGCCCATCATTCAGACAAACCAACTCTCTTCGAAAATAATAAAATCTTCCACCACCAACCCATTTTTATCCGTACTTCTACCGCCCCACAAAGTGCTGTGTTCCTTAAAATTACCGCACCAATACCATTTAAAGAATCTAGCGTTAGCTCATTGCACGGGTTATAAAAGTTCACTAGTGTCAGCATCATTACCAAACCAAATTCTAATAGCTATAGCGGTAGGGCTTATGAGGTATATCTTCTTCTTTGGTGTTTTATGGCGATTGATATCCAAAATGTTACATTACCGCCATTCTTTAGACTTATGAAGTATATCTTCTTTTTTTCTTCTTTGGTGGTGTTTTATGGCGATTGGTATCCATAACGTTACATTACTGCCATTCTATAGACTCTTCTTCTTTGTTGTTTTATGGAGGTTGGTATCCTTAGTGTTACATTACCGCCATTCTTTAGACTTGATTCTTTAGACTTGCTTCTTGCATCAGCTCCAGTATAGGGTTGTTGTTGTTGTTGTTGTTGTTGTTGTGTTGCTTTCAGTGGCGGCCGGCAGCCAACTGAAAAGGTGCATTCACCACCACCCACTGCAGTTGTACGTTTTCTGTAGTTGTATGTCTTCAAAGTATGTGTTTTACGCTGTATGTACCAAAAAAAGAGAGAGAGAAAGAGAGTGAATGATAGAGGAGAGAAAGAGTTGTTGTTACTTTTAATGGTGGTTGGCAGCCAACTGAAAAGGTGCATTTACCGCCACCTACTGTAGTTGTACGTCATCAAAGTATGTGCTTACTGTTTTACACTATACCGTAAAAAAAAGGAGAGGAAGCCAGTGAGAGAAAGAGTGAGAGAAAGAGAAGCCGTACCGCGGCTTATATACCTCATCTTCAAAGCACATGTGATGCCATAAAGCAGGTGACAACATAAAGCATGCTTAGCATGCAAAGGTTGGGGCGACCTCTACTGGACCCTCCGGTAACTACAAGCGCAGGGGAAACAGAAAGTACGGGGCCTTTTGTACAATGATAATCGAATAACCTTATATAAATTATATTGACATTCAGTGGTGGAAAGTAACGAGGTACAAAAGTAAAAGTACTGTACTTAAGTAAAGTACAGATACCGAACTAACTTTACTTAAGTAAACTTTACATTGGATAATTTTTTAGCTTTACTTCATAACATTTGAGAGCAGGAATCCGTACTTTCTATTATTACAGTTTTGAATTGGACTGAAAAGTACAAAAGTACTTTTTCTTTGGTTTGAGAGGTTATTTTTAGCACATTTCTGGTGACACCCTGCATAAAGGGGTAGAGTTCAAGTCCTGGCTTGACAAAATATACACATAAAAAGTCCAGAAAGATTAAGGAATTGAATGACTAAAAAAGTCATAAAATCAGTGCAAAATACTTTACTCTGCCTAAGTAATTAATACAAATTTTAAACATGTACTTTTACTTAAATAGATTTTTTTTAGTGTGATACTTTTTCATGAGTAAATGTTTTGCTCCTGTTGCAGTACTTATATTTAAGAAACAAAATAGAGTTTTTCTTCCACCATTGTTGACATCCAGTTGTGTAAAGTATAAGAACAAACTCCCATGCACTGACCCTTACTGGATCTAAATACATTGTCCTAAAACTTTAACATAACAATAAAACAACACGCATGAATCACTATGTAAAGGAGGCACAGCAGGAGTTCATAGGCTTCCCTTCCTCACGTCTTCCTCTTGTCTCTGTACTTTTCCCAGGCCCACCTTCCTCATTACCTTTAACACAAAGTCTGCCGCTCTATGATTGGCTGTGGCCACATTAAGGTGTTATTGGGTGGACCAGCCCTGTTCTGCCTGTCTGCTGCTGGGCCTTTCTGCTGGACCACTGACTGATATGCACACACAGAGACGTGTGCTCTAGGCCTGCCCCTGTTTGTCTTTATGGTCACAGAACAGGAGAACAAGCCACCATGAAGAAGGACGCAGAAGAAACGCCGACGGTCATAGCCACTCGATTCACTGAAGGTACGTTCTATTGATAAACAAAGGAACAACTTTTAAAGCAAAGAAACTACAGCCACTGTATTTAAAACATTGATATAGCGTTTAAAAGTTGGAAAAAAGATGAAAGTATAAATAGTAATTATATTAAACAAATATGATTGCTTTTTAAAGGCCGGCTGTATTGGACAGCATGTTCTTGCTGCTTCTTTATGTTATAATAAATCACATAGCTGAGCCTCTGTGCATGTGCACATATTTAATGTTTGACCACAAAGTGGAAGGCTGTAAGCTTTGCCATGCATGTCCTGTTACACATTTATAGCCATGGAGCCACCAGTCGGTCAAATATTATTCATCATATTCAGTAGCAGTTAGCAAATGTCATCAAGTGAACCATTATAAAACTAATGTTGCTCTAAGTTCGTTTATGTATTCTTAATAGAACACTTATAATGAGCCACACTCTCGAACGCTGTTTTACATCAATGTTGCCACCATGCGTGGTCCTGTCTTTGGAGGTCATCTTATGAGAGACCCCAGGTATACGTGTCAGATTAATGTGTTACAGTTGGTCTGTGTACGTCTGACAACCTAATTGACCTAAAACATGACTTTATTAAGGCTGCATGTTATGACTTTGTGCATGTTGCAGTTATGCAGTGGTCACTGGGTACATCTGTGAAAGTGTTGCACAACATATTGTAGCAAGTTATAAGCAAAATATAGTGTTATAAGATACAGAATATACAAGCACTTTAAACAGGCATTCTTTAAGAGTTCTGGTGCAGTGTCCGAAGGCTTCAATTCTCCTTGGAAAGTGGTTTTGTCTGGAATGTTTCACAAAATGGCATAAAACTTAGCCATCTCTGTAAAGACAAACAGGTGATTCCACCAAACCAAGTATTTTACCAGGAATTTAATAAAAGATAAGATTTATGCCATACAGTGGAACATTCCAGGCAAAGAAACATGTTGATGAGACAAGCAGGTTATGGACCTTCACCAATAAGCGCCCCTTTAACAGTGTGTGCAGTACTGTGCTGCCACCTGCTGGAAGACAGCTGAACATGTAATCATAACCTCAATAAAAAGAACAGGCAAAACAAAGATTAGCATCTGTAGCCAGCGCAAACAAACGCAGCAATCTGGAGTTCATCCACCCACGATCAAAACCCACACACATAAAAGTGACTGAGCTCCCAAGGTGCACTCTCTAATTTATATACAAACTGGCTTTAATGTCAATTATGGGGAGCTTGTAAAGTTTTATAAGACTTGTAACATGTACGATACTAAAAGCTGAGACATAAAATAGTAATTACATCCTGCAAAGGAATTTAGGTTAAATCCACACTGCCTTAAACAGGGGTTAAAATCATACGCATGTGTTTTGTTGTTTTTGGAAACAACTCTCAAAGTCGTTTCGCAATTTCATATACCACACAAGATGTTGATGCACTGGTCGGAGATGGGAGTGAACCACACACTTTCTGGTTAGAACAGGACAAGTCCACTCTCTCTTGACTCTCATGATTAGAAACAAAAACTTCCTCCATGATAAAGTCACTATGGATCCTTTCTTACGTCACTTCTACATTACATTGAGAATATGTCGTAGAGCTTGAAATCATAGGGATACACGATATAAGATACATCACAATACCTTCCAGCCACATTTTGGGATACTTACGATAATATTGCACATTATATTCTGTGATATAAAGCAATGTTTTACTTTTAACAACTTTAATTCTTTGTTAAACCTTTACCGGCACAAACACAATATATAATACACCCATTTTATATCATCAAAAAAGTGAATATATGTCAAATGTGTTGCATAAAAATAAGCAAGCAACATTATAAAATATAAAAAAAAAATACACTTGGCAGCATACTGATGAGCCCACAATATTGATATTACAGAATTTACTATCGCGATTTTTAGCACAACCTTATGTTGTACAGGGCAAACCTAAAGTTTATCAAAGTCATTTACGAACTTGTAGTCAGGGGCGCCACTAGAAATACTAGGTCTCCTGAAAGCTTTTTATACTGGGCCCCCCCCACATTTTTGTTAGGCTATCGGACTTTACCCATTACCGCACTTATTTACCATAAAACATTTCTGAACAATTCAGAAGTGATTTTGTGCAGCTCCTACGCTCCACTTGAACTATGAATACAAGAGTATTACAATACAATACAATTACACATTTAGACCTATTGATTGTCTCACAAGAGTTTGTCTATCCAGACAGGGGTAGACTATAATCTTCAATGAAATACGTTGACATTATCTTTTGAATTAGTTAAATATTAGATCAGGTTTGTCTTGCCCCAGAGCTCTCACTTTCTTCTCCGCCCATGCAACAGCTGTAACTCTACTGTATGAGCCTTCAGATTGACTGAACTGTGCAGAGGAAACCCCACAGGAGCACAAACTCCTGACAGGAGAATGTCTGAATCTCTGTTTTATGTTGCTTTGATGGTGATAGTTTGGGCTTTAGTCTGGTTGAGAGGTGCCTCACATTGTTCTCACGTCTAATTTCTGACTGCAAAAACAGAACTGTTCCCCAGAAACAGAGTCTGTCTGTGTGTTTGAGCTGCTCCAGGTGAGAGAGAGAGGGGGGGAGAGCGCGCATCGTGCAAGACACACTACCTCTCTTGTTTCAGTGCACGTTTCCGCGACACAAAGCGCCATAGACGCACGTTTGTTCCGCTCTCCTCTGTGTCAGTGGGCCTCCCTCTCGCGCAGGTTCGGCAGCTCAGGGGCTGGAGCAGCAGAGTGGACTGAACCATTATGAAAGAGGGGTGATTGAAACATAAGTTTTTTTTTTTTAATTTGTCAAACACACAAACTAGAGGAATATAGCAGACAATGAGGGCCACATATGCTGTAATGAATACTCTAAAACTAAAGTATCGCTATGGCCCCATTTCCCAAAAAGTGTTCTGAACTTTCTGAGCCCTTGTCAGCCCTAGGCCCTGAGAATCTTTTTAGGCTTTCACCCCCGTTCCGCGCCCCTGCTTGTAGCACAGGAAAAGCACAGTTACTGTATATGTTGTCTGTGTGAGGCTTATGTGAGGAGCTGCTGTGACAAACATGTTCCTAATATAGATCAGAAAAAACCTGCTGACCTTTGCTCCCGTGAGCACACTGACACTCTCAATACACAGCCAGTAAAATCTTTTACAATAATGCAACACTATAAAACAATTTCACTTGCACTATGAGAAAATCTGCTAGAGTGGCAGAACAATGTGGTAACAAGATCTTTTTATTTGCACATAATATTTATATTCCAGATCTTTTTTTGACTACTGTAGATGTCGCAGTAACTACATTACACTAACCCTAACCCTAGTTGCAGTTACTAAGAAGTCGATTTATACTGTCTACTATATACTCTAGACTATGGGCAGATTCCAAAAATGTAATGTTATTTTGTTGAATCAAAACCAGATGTTGAGCAGCTAAAAGTTTCAAAGTTTGTATCCTAACCTTGTATCCTTTTAGCATCTTTAAGCTCTCCCCATATTGATTTTAAGTGTATACACATGACACATATCTGAAAAGCAGATCCAAGGCACAAGGACCCAGCAGAAACAGGCCTCCTCCTCCCCTCGACCCCTCCACCTCTCCAGAGCACATGTGCCGCTCGAGGAGGTGATTTTACCTCCAAGTGTGAGTGTGTCCCGACTCACAAGGGTGGGCTGAGCGGTTCTAGACTGGAAAAGCGAGTGTTAGGAGCAGCAGGTCAGAGCAGGGTGTTATATATCCAGGAGCACAGAGTATGATGATGGGTTGACCTTTGGAAAGTGTCTCACCTAAAAAATGGACGGCATGGAGGTTAAGAAGGAGCTTCATTTTGTCCCATCTGGTGAGTTTTTCAGGGTTGGGAAGGTTATAGGAGAAATCTCACACGGATTATTGGACACTGTTGTTTGAGTTCATGAAATGTATGCATGTGTTCCTGGATCTTACCTTGAGAAACAGTAGAATGCACTCAGAAGTTACAGTTCCAATTAAAACTGTACTCCAAATGGTTATTGGAACTGTGTGCTATGGTTTTAAGAAACTCTCGCTATTACGATATTATAATACGTTATTAATGAACACTTTTGTCATGATTTCTATGGCATATTTACAGAAACCCATTTCCGCCAGTGAATACAAAATAAAAGCCCTACAGGAAGTTAGAATTTTGAGTTTTAAATCAGAAATTCATGTCTTAAAATCAGAAATTCTTAGTTTAGAAGTCACTATTTTGAGTTTGAAAGTCAGGATTTCTTGTGGATTGTCCTCGTTGCCTGTTTCTCTGACTGCAGACTTTTGCTGTTCAATAATAGTAGTAAAACACAAAACGTTTCTGTCTGTCACAATATTGTTTACCCAGCGACTTTGATGTGTCCATTGATAGCCCGGTGAGATGTCTCAAGCTGTTGCTCTGTAATTATAACATTTGTTTTATTATTTATTGCAGAGACCCTTTTTGCACAAAATCTACTCAAAGGTGCATTTGCTTCCTCTGGTAAAGCCATCTCTAATGGTCAAACAATGCATTGCACTGCTTTTAAACTTTGGGATACTATTTTTTTTTTGATTCACTGGCAGAAATGGGCTTCCATACATGTTAGCTCTAACCACAACTTTTTGGGCTAAATGGGGCAAAAGGATTAAGAAGACTTTGAAAATTTCAGGTCAAAGATTACGGAGATTATCCACAAGAAAAAATGTCACTGTTGTAATCTGGGACTGGGGTTTTATTTATGTATTTATTTATTTATTTTTCCTAGTTTTGCTTGGTAATTTTTTTCCCCCCACTTAAACATCTGATTTCAAATGAGAATAAAAATTTTTTTGATTACAATTATGAAGATAAAATTGACTTGACGGCTATTGAAATCAAACAAGACTAGTGTGGGCATGGTTACTGTTGGTCCACCGATTGTACACGGAAGGACAAACATCCGGCAGTTTATCATGAGTCTGAGGTGTTGAAGTGGAATGAGCTGCGGTTCCTTCTTCCTGCCGTTTGCTTTATTTAAATATATCAGTGTGTACATGAACATATAGAGTACACACACACACAGAACAACCACACAGACAGAGACATCGGACTGGACGACTTTAGTAGGTTCACTATCTCTTCTCTTTAACGTTTTGACATTGTTGCACTGCACTATTTTATCGCGACTGCTGTTTGACCTTGTAAGCAAAGAACCCTGCAGAGAAAGTACTCTTCTCCAGACTCAACAAAGATTTATTTAGTTTCTTCCAAGGACAAACTGTGTGATGATGTTCTCACAGGTCATTGAGAGGCCAAAGACAAACAAATAAAGATAAATGCAATGTTTTTATGACTAGTATTAGGCTCTATTCAGCTGTAGTATTTTGAAATGGGGTGAAGAGCAAGGAGCGAGAATGAAATTCAGCAAATTGTCAGGGTTGACGGCACGCAGGTCAGAAAAGAGTCTGTGTAAATATATATGCACTGCAGCTCCTCTGTACCAAGCAGCACGACCCTGCACATATTTTATACTGAATCTAAATAATTGCCATTGTCAGTGAACAAAATTCACAAACTAGGAACTTGCTTTGGCGATAAGTGCGACATAAAACAATGAATAATAATAGTTAAATATAAGCTGTTGTACAATAAGGCATGGATAGAGAATAAGGTGCTAACTACAAAAAAAATTAAAAAAAATAAAAAATAGACGACTGCATACCGTATATATACAAAATGTACAGTTAAAGTGTCTTTGAGCAGTAATTATAATTCATTATGTACTGCATTTTTTACAAGTTCGATAAAGCGTTTCAAAGCGGCACACACAATACATGGTGGTGGTAAACTACTTGTGTATAGCCACTGCTGCCCTGGGGCAAACTGACAGAACACATTCATATAAGTGTCTTGCCAAAGGACACAAAACTAGACTGAATGTGAACTTCTATTCAAATGCAAGAATCAAAAGCATTTAAGAATTGGTTTGACGAGGTCTAAACTTCAGGTTATTTTATTTCTCTATAATAAGAGAAGATGTTTGCAGAGGACATTCTAAACAGTGTGGGAAGAAGTTCTCAAGTGTGTTACTTAAGTAAAAGTACAAATACAGGCGCAAGTGTACGTACCTGCTTAAAAATGTACAGTCAGAGTAAAAAAAAAAAAGGCTTAAGCTAAGATAAGATCACCTTTATTTGTCCCACAATGGGGAAATTCCAGTCTTGCAACAAAGTGTATAGAAACAGATTATGCACAGTATAATAATAAAAACAGATAAAGCTCTTATAAAAAAACTCTTATAAAAACCGATAACTTAGGAAAAAAAACAAACAAACTCTTATAATCTTAATAATAATAACACTCTTATTTACAGCTGTTGTATGGACAGAAAATATTCATACATATTTTGAGAACTATTCAAGCGTCAAAAGTGGAGATCTTTATAGAGAATTGTTAATTATCTTTTTTTTTTTGTAGGCAGGCTGTCACCACGGCCCTTTCAGACGGTCTCTCACTTTAGCTGTCAAGCCCAGTTAAAAATTGTGGGTAGAAATTCAAGCTCTCAAATGTAGTGTAGTAAAGTAAAAAGTATCCGATGTAAAATTAACTTAAATGAAGTATAGATACCTAATAATGCTTTTATTTTTTGTACTTTATTACTTTCCACCATTGATTCTGTAATCTAAATAACGGCAATTCTTGCAATTTGATGTTTGTGACCCACAGTGTACTTAGGTCTTCATCACAATGCAACACGTTATTGAGGTTCTAGTGGTAGAATATTTGAATTTGCAAAAAGTACTTCCTAAGACCATTTGGGCCAATTCTATTTGTCCACCCTCGAACTAACTTATCCGTCTAAAAGTTCAACAGATGGGCTGTGAAGAATTCAATGCTATTTTCTGTGGAGCTGGGGAGGCCTGGGAATGCAGTGTCTAATCTCACCTGAGAGCGACAGGGCTGCCCAGGGCTGCAATACACTCTCACAGACACACGAGAGCCTGGCCAAACTTCACACACAGCTGGACGTGTTGCTTGTGTTGTAACACAGTCAGCTTCTCAGGGTATCACAGAGTTCTTCTTTTCAGTTACATCTCAACCCTCATAACAGTGAAATATGAAGACAAGTCAGATGTGAAGGTGGGCGATGCTGACAAAAATATCTCATCTCATAATTTCTACTATCAATGAAATGGTATTTAGAGAAGACGATCATGACAATCTATCAGAAATGTGCTAAAACGTACCTGTAAATGTCTCGGTTGAGGCTCAAGTATCGTGCAAATTGTGAGTTGACTATGGCATCAATTCTTCGGGCTATCTGCCACCGCTTGCCGCACCAGATGCAAAGATAAAAACGTGTTAACGAATGATCACATCCTATGCATATTATTTCAGACTTTTGTGTCATAAATCTGTCTGCATGTACAGGCGAGCAGCTGCTGGGTGAATATGTGTCAGCATTTAGTTCAGGGTTGCAAAATGCAGCGCAAACAAGGTCAAACTTTAGCCAGAAACATGGAGTCCGGTGTCTTGGCTTGTTGTTTACAGTGCCAAACCATTCAAAATGCACGTTCAAATATCACTAACTCTAATCTTAATTTAATTATTTTGATAATCATGTCACTTGTCTGCTACTACGATGTTGGCATTACAGAAATACAGAAAATACATTTTTGGGTTGTATTTGCTGTCATATTCTTTCGTTTTCTGTACAGATTTGCAGTGTTAAGCTCATATGCAAGGGCACAACCGCAGTATGTAACGCTGGTAGAGGGAACCAGCTCTGTCCAATGCGCCACAGCAGAAACAAATCTGTTTTTTCTTCTCTCCACAGATAATCCATCTGCTGGGAGGCCAAAGAATGGCTACGCATTTCAAGAAATGGGTGCGTAGTACTATTTTAAGATTGTTTTATACTGTTAATTAATTATTCATAGCTCATTACGTAGCTCATGTCTCCCTTGTCATTGGAAATTTGTCTTCTGGAGGAAAAAACATGTTAACACACGCTTCTTCAACAACAACAACAACAACAACAACAACAACAACAACAACAACCACCACCTTCTCCATGGATATAGATACGTTTTATAGCAAACTATGGAATATTATAGCCAAAGGAACAGCATTTCCATAGAGGGTTAGGAGAACCTCATTCAGGCCAAACAAGAGTCACCTTTTTCTTTTTTGGTTCTACACAGCCATTTAGGCCCCTGTCCATCGTCCCACTTGTTTTCATTGATGCCCCATGAATTTTATAATAGTTCAATGTACATAGAAAACATAATAATATAAATGAATCAATCAAAAGATTTCGGGTGGACTGCTTTCTTGAGTGTATGTTGGCCCCTATTTGCTACTCTCTCTAGTGTGATTGCAGTTACTATCCATTAGCTTTCCGAGTCAGTCCCACATTCAACACATTTTTTCCCCATCTTTTTCTACAATTTGAGGTGGTCACCCTATTAAGGATGCATTTTTCTTTCTCACAAAAACAAAACAACAAAGGTGCTTTTAATTTAGTCTATATTCGACAAAAAGGTTACGTGGTGTGACTTTGTGAAACTAGAATGTAATTGTGAACCCGAATGTACTGTAGTTTCTTTAGTTTCAGGGGGTCTTAAACTTGCTCTGATAGATCAAGATCATTTTAAAAGTAATGAAAAACTTGGAAGGAAAGCTTTCACTGATAGTCATCTGGACACCGGTTTTAGAACTCAAGTTGTCTCACAATTTGATACTTTTCTGGCCTCTGGAGCATATTTTTTTGTGCTACAATCAGTCACATTGTCAAATCTCTAATGTCATACCAATAGCCTCCAGAAGGCAATATTTAAACATGAAGAGCCATACTTTTAAGGCATTTCAGCTCTAACAGGCATTAATGGAGGTTTAGTGATAATGCTAGAGGGAGAAATAAGCCTTTTGTCCATGTTAGTGCATCATACACTGTTTTTGTGAATCAGTTTCACGAATACTGAATGAAATGTATACGCAAATATATAAACCAGTTTTATAGATGGATCAAAATGTCCTGCACCTTCCCAGGATCAGTCCAAGAACAAGAACCCTTCCAAATTCAGTCCAAACCAGCACACACACTGTTTGGCCAATCTAAACCCAGTCAGAACCAGTCCAAAATCCGCTGAGAACCTGTAAAGACCCACTCTGGACCTGCCCATGACCAGTGTAGATCAGTCAAAACATTCATCTGGATCGGTCCAAATCCTCACCGGACCTGTCCAAAACCAGTCGGAACAAGTCCATATACAGTCCTAACCATTCTGGACCAAGTCGGAACTAGTCCAAATGCAGTTTGGAGCAAACCAAACCCAGTTTAGGGCATTCCAAACCCATACTCGACCACTCCAAACCTGTTCATACCCAATCTAGACGAGTCCAATCCCTAAACTCCAAACTTTGTCCTGCACAGTGTGAGCCCAGTCTGCGCCGTCCAAACCCAGTCTGGACACGTTTGAACCTGTCTAGACCCAGTTTCTAACTCAGTTCAGACCGTAAATCAGTCAGAACCTTATCAGAACCTAGTCAAAACCTGTTACCTGTTTCAAACCAGTCTTAACCAGACTGAACCTAGTGAGTACCAGTCCAAACCTGATCTTGAACAGTCTGAAGCAGTCTGACTGGTCTGAACCTATCTGTACCTGGTGTGGACTGGTTCGGAACCTATGTTAACAGTCCAAACCCTGCTCGGACCTGTCTGAACTCGGTACACACCACTCTGGACCAGTCAGAACCAGTCTAAACCAAAATGTCATGTTCTACCAGTTACACAATCATTTCAAAAAAAGTTCTGAAAAGCAGCTGTTTTCATTTTTACAGAGGTCAAAGTAAAAGTTAGTTTGCCAAATGTCATAAAAGCCTGATGTATCAAAGCATGGTCCAAACAAAAACATATTTGCAAATGATTTTCAAAAAGGTGAAGGTCATTTTGCTGGTTGCTTCCCACCGTCCATGTCTGCGCTCTGTGTGCAACGTGTGTTCATTAACACGCTGCGCTGGTGGGTTTATTAACAGCATAAATAATGAGCGAGATGATCTGTGAGTCAGTGAGGCAGCGGGGATAATCTGCGCTCTAAGCTTTTGCATGACGTCTCCAGGTTGATTCTTCATTTCACGGTTCCCCTTGTGCGCTCGTAAAAGCCACAACCCAGGCGCCATATTTATCTTCTATACAATGAAGGAATTTATATTGCCCATGTCTGGTAAATGTGGCTGCTGGCTTTTATTTGCCCACCGCCTCCCTCTTGCATTGCGGTCTTCAACAGATGGCACATGGGTGATTTTTTAGTGCCACTTTCCGTACATAATGTTAATGTGGTGACCGGGGCATGTTTTCCTTCAGCGCAGTACAGCAGCACAAAGCAGTTAAAACAATGAGACCAGACTGCATGAATAAGACATTATGCTTTCTTCTGCTGTATAGTTATAACACCTCTATAACACCTTTATATATTCTATTTGGACATTTTAACATGCAAATATGAGCTAAACAAGTAAGATGACTTCTGGTTAAAACTGATTTCCGTTTTCGCCTTTTACGACGCCACTCAGCCAGATTAACTGACCGCGCGTCTACTATGCATAGATATATCATCGTTTCAAAAAAATAATTGGAGAACGGAGTAAGTACAGTGCAGTGGGCATGTATGGAGGAGGGGGAGTAGGATTTTAAATGCAGGAGAATAAAGATCATACTCAAACATGCATGAAAATAAATGAAAAAGGAAAACATTAGAACATTGTAGAAAATTCAGTTGTAGTCATCTGGACTCTGTTTAGAAAAAACAAAACGTTTCAACTCTCATCCAAGAGTCATTCTCAATCAGAGAACAAGTCCGAGAACTTGTTCGGACTTGTTTCTCTGATAGAATGACTCTTGATGAGAGTTGAAACGTTTTGTTTTTTCTAAAACAGAGTCCAGATGACTACAACTGAATCTTTTCTACAATGGAACACTCCTGACGAATGAGGGATTACACCGACATTAGAACATTGTAAAAGCTCTGAACAGTGATTTGGTATAATATGTCTCCTTTACAGACAGTTCAGTGTATGACTTGTGATGAATTTATATATGGAAAGTAAATAGAATTGTAAAATGGGTCTTGTCTTGTGTCCATAGAACTCAAGGATGAGGAGAAAAGAAGAGCAAACATTTATGACATCCCAAACAGTACTGCAGGTACACACATGCAACTCAACGCAAAATGCACTGCACACTCAAGTGGCAGATGTTCAAAACGTTTTATTTGTTATCACGCTTCAGCCTTCGTCAGCTAATTTTCTTTTTCTTTCATTGGACTAGTGTGTGTATTATGTCTACAGATGTTGTGCTTTTTCTTACAGACACCGATGGGCCCGGATTTGGACTTTTAAATACAACCAGAAAAGTAACTCATAGACTTTTCTGTCTTTGTGATGATATCTATAGCTTTAGTCGCTATGCCTTTTCACATTAATCAATCTGATTTCTTCTTTTAACATTCAGTATGTGAAGCCAATGAACTTCCAGGAGGAGGTGCGAGCTCATCGGGACCTGGACAGCTTCCTGGCCCAGGCCAGCATCCTCCTGGATGAGAAAGCTGCCACTCTGGACGAGGTGCTGAGGAGAATGTTGACCAACCTGGTGGACGAAGGACATGGGAGCTGTGACATTGACGAGGTCATGAACTCACTGTTCACAGATGCAGGAGGACAGGACTGTAATGGTATGCTACAAATGTAATGAGCAGATAAAATGAGTCAAAGTCGGTTTATGTTGCATCTAATTTATTATTTGTTTTTTCAGTGCACCTTCTAACAGAAACAATTCAGGGAGTAACGGCCAATTCTACTGGTGTTCACTACCAGCAATCATGGCTTTGTATTCTGTAAGTATATTGCAGTCCTGTACAATAGCAACACAAAATGTAATTATGTCAATTGAACAAAAGTTTGAAAGGAGGAGCTAATGCAACAGATACTCATTACTGTAACGTTTACTAGCTTGTGTCAGTTTAAGTGTAGTTAGCTCCTCCATTCAAACAGATATTTAAGGCAGTGATTTACCAATTCTCTGTCAGATGAACTGAAGAAGCTATTTGGATGAGTGATGAAATGTTGTCTCTCTTAAAACATTTGTCCAGTTTAAAATAATTACCATAATAATTACCTTTTACTATAAAACCTACCTGGTCGACTGAGGGATGACACAGACATAGATGATTTACAATGTATTCAATAACAAAATATCTTCTGATTCACGATGGATTCATGTCGTACTTTCAGCTCCACAGTGAGGAGTCTGCAGAGGCGTCATGTCTGCATCACTCGCTTAGAACGGCCTCAGAACTGGGGAGTGAACTGCTGTGAGGCTCGATATGTCATACTAATTCTTGCCCCTCCCAAAACGGTATGGTTCACTGCCCTAGCTGGTCCTATAGCCTCTGCTGGACTATATCCACCCTTAACATCTTTGTACTTCTTACAGAAAAGCACCAAGACAGCAATCGAGCTTGGCAGGACATTTGCGACAATGTTCTCAGACATATCCTTCAGACAGAAGCTTTTGGAGGCAAGAACGCAGGACGAGTTCAAGCAGGAGCTGGTCTTCCAACGACAGCAGCTCTCCATTATCACAGAGAAGCCAGTGATCGAGGAAGTGGTGGACTGTGACCCCCGCAGAGCCAAAGAACTTCAGGTGGGAACCAAGAACCACTCAGATAACCATAACACAACATACTGACAAAGACTGAAGCATACATACCACAAAATAAATCACTTCACAAATAACATTTAGCGCCGAGCATGTAAAACCAGCATTTACAGCAGGTACAATCATTAAATGCATTCACATGTGGAGACCACCTCATGAGTTCCCACTCCATCCAGGCATATAAAGATGTGGTGCCGTAAAATAAAGCAGATAATGTGACTATCGGCCAGGCAAACGAGCAGCAGCTGGGATACAGACTCAAAGACAGGCCAAATCCACCATGTTTGCAGTTATCATTAAGTACTTAATTGTGTACAGAAGATTCTTCACTAGAGCTAAACAAGCCTGAGGAAATAACTATCAGCCTCAGATTTTACAGGTTTCAGTAAAAAAAAGACTGTCAGATTGCAGATATGTTGACCTTGTTTATGGTTAATATCTATTACATAATTCCTGGGCCCATCCACATGAAACAAAAACTGGACCAAAGTTCAATGTATTCTCTGTCAATTCTTTCACAATAGCTTCCAAACGTGGTGACATAATTCAACCCCAAAGGCATGACTGTTTACAGAACTTTACATTATACTTTACATTATACTTTACATTATATTTGTGAATGAAGTTATATAGCCCCCAAGCCCACTATCTGAGATTATGATCTTCAAATTCTAGACAACTAAAGGAAATACCACCCTTTAGACAGGTATTTCTGAATCCATCAACGCAGCTAGTGTAAACAAAGGTGACAGTGGGTTGATGTGTGTGACCTGTGAAGGCAGAATTTAACTAAAAAGCCAAAGTGTAATGGCTGCATGCAGAGATACACATTATCATCTGGAGTCCCAGGGCTGAGTGAAAACAGGACAACAGTCTGCATGCAGCCCACTAAATCCACCTGTGTAACATTTATAAAAAATAAAACAAACACCAACAACCGATCAATCATCAGTAATCAAAATACAAATGTACAAATGTGAATATTTACAATACACTGTATTCCTACAGGTAACAGATCTCTAATGACTACACACTCATGATTCATGTCTATCTTTAAGCTACTTCTGAGGTTGAATACAGCATTTTGAGAGTTGGTTGATCATCCAAAGCATGTTTGTACAGCACCGCTTACAGGAACAGACACCAAAGCAGTCCTTGCTATCCATGTTTAAAGCAAACAATTCAGGATTCGGTTCTCATCTTTCGACTGAACTGGGGTTTGCTCATGTTTTACTCACCACCAACTGTTTCTTCAGCTATTGTTTTTATTTCATGAATTGAAAGAAAGTTTATTGTTTTTTTTTTTAAATGTGTATTTTCTCCTCATAGTGCATTAGACTTCTTCAGGCCTGGTAAAGGTGTTTTGAGGACCCTCCGCCTAGATGCCACTCTACCCGATCAGACTTCACAATGGTAGTAATCTATCGTTTGTAAGCCCGTAATAAAACATACTCTAAATATATGTTTATTTACATTTTAAGTATAACTAACGATCGCTCACTAGACTGAAGTACACTCACAACAGCTGATTTTCCTCATACCATTCTGCTCGCCCAAAACATCGCTTTTGGCTCTTTAATGTATGGAAAGTACAAAGTGAAATTGGAAGTATTATTGTATAACTGTATATGGTTAATACTGCAAGTTTAATTCAGCATAAGTTATGTGTGCTTTTCACAGATGTTCAGAAGACATAGGGCAGAGCATTTGGTGAGTATTTATGGCTTTGTTTGCTGCTCGCCACTTTCAATCCCTCGACTACAGCACCACTTCTATCTCATTAGCGGTAATGTACTTCCCTAGTACAACTGTGACTGCAAATTACATGAACAGATTTATAAATCCAATTAAAATCCCTTAATTGAGTTATTTCAATCGTGTAGCTTTTTCTATGGAACAACCTTTAAAAAAAAAAAAATGAACTGCCTTTTTAATTAACTTGTATATCAAATCACTAGTTTTAAAAGAGCATAGTTAGTAAATTGTGGCACTTTCCTTTACAGCCCACATAATAACCTGTTAAAGGTCACTTTGCGTGGGTATCGCTTCTCTGCTTGTTAAGTTATCTTGCCATTGATGTTCCAAAGTGTGATTAAACTATTCTTGTTATTTATTAAATTAATCATGAGATTAAATAGCACAGTACTACAGCTACTACTGAACTACAGCTGCCCTGGGCAGACTGACAGAAGCCAGCAGCAATTTGCCAGCATCAGCCCTCTTACCACCACCATTTCACTTGCCTCACACACCAATTCCACTATGTGCGAAATTCTTGCCTAAGGACAGACAGTTGCTCTAGCGTACCCACTGTTGCGACCTGGTGTTCCCCGTGCTCTCCCATCCTCATTACTAACCAGGCCCGAAGCTGCATACCTTCAAAACATGTACGAACTTGGCCATTGACAAGCGGGTATGGCCACCTTTACTTCTTTAAAATGCTAAAACAAGGTGTGAGTGTGGTCACCTCTCAATTCATTCAAATCATCTATTTATCTTTTAATTTTTTTTAAATTAAGGACACAGATGCGGGCACAGTTTGCATAGCTAAGCCAATAAAAAGCAAAAATAAGAATGCTGTAAGTTACAATAGTATTTACAGTATGTTAAATGGACAATTCAGTCAGCTATTACGTAGAAACAAGAGTGGCAGTGATGCCACAGTTTGGAGGTGAACCTTACTGAGCTTATCTCCGGACAAATCAGGGTCTGTACAATTGCATTAGGCGACTTCATTATTCTGTTATTTATAGTAACAATGGTGCAGAGCAGCAGGACATGAGCGAGCTCCACATTCAGCAAATACTACATTCGCTGGCACGAGTGTGTCCGCACCTTCAGCAGCACCTCATAGAGTCATTATATGCAATGGTTAGTTTCTGCAGACTAGAATATGTAACTCTGCCACAGTTTATTTTTGTAACGAGGGTACAATGCCCGTAATAAAAAAAATTGAAAAAAAAAACCCACGTAAAATTAGTCTGATTTTGTTTATTTGAAAAGTGTTTTGCATTATTCGTCTTAGTTTTACCAAATGATTCTATTTTCAAGTTAAAAACAGATACATTTTTTCAACTCCCACTTTGGGAACTGAAATAATGTCAACTACTCAAACGGTGCAAAGGCCAAATTGAACAAGTACGTTTTAAGAAATGACTTGAAATAGGTACAGAAGAGGCCTGTCTAATGTGCAAAGGCAGCTCGTTTCCAAAGTTTTAGAACTGCCACCACAAAGGCTTGTCTTTGGCACACTCAGGAGGAGCTGGAAAAGGATGATTCTTTTTGTAGTGTGTATTATGGTTGGTTATACGTTTTACCATGAATTAAAGTAGAATGCTAAATGTGTCCTGATGCCATCAGTAATTGCCATGTACCACATTTACTTGTGTGGCATTTTTTTGTTATAATTCGTTTTCCACCACATGAGAATATTTACAGACAAAATCATTCTCCCCCAAAAATACGTTTTTATGTAATTCTTGCTTTTTTTCTGAGCAATAAAACCTCCTTTCTCCGCACATGGCATGCTCTGAAGCCTGTGTATATTCCAGATAACAATTATTCGATTATTAAATTAGTTGATGATTATTCCAGTTTTACCCTTGAAAAAGAGTCTCGATGTCAATAGGTTCTCAGCTTGAATAAACATTAATACATAAATAAACAAATACCCAATAATCGATGAATTGCCCCAGTGAGTAGTAACCACAGTGCAACTCCCTACAATCCTTCTTTAGCTCTTCAGCTTCTAATGTATCTTAGCTAATGTAGCTGTCATTATTTATTTGTGTTTATCTGTTGGGATGTCAAGATTATTTGGTTAATTCAAAATCGTGATTATTCAAGTACAATATAATCTATTGAACCATTGTGACTAAATAAGAAGCATTTTATCTGGCTCTTTATATCACCTTAACTTTACTTCATCATTCTGAAAGTTTTGATTTCACAAAACTAGTCACATTACTTGAAATGGCTCTCGATCAAGAAGTTTGGTTGTTGGTCCCTGCTGCAGTCATTACTAGTGTGTCATGAAAGGTGATGTACAAATGTATTAATATGAAAATGCTTTGTTCATTATCATCTGAATGTACAGTTACAAGAAATGTAAATAATAGTCACAACATACAGTATTCATTTTTATGTGTTTATTTTGCAATGGAAGGGAGAGGTCGGAAAAGAGGTACAAAGCACAAAAGACAAGACAGGAAACAATAGAAATTCTTCAGCTCCATGGAATTGAAGGATGAGTTAAATGTTCCTTAACTTTAGGTGAATTACGTGCCACCACCTCCTCTTTCATCATTTGATGGTCTCCAGCCACTCCACTTCCTTGGCTGTCATGTGGAGCTCCTGGTTCTGTCTCTTCAGAGCAGAGTTTGTCTCCTCAGAGGAAGTCAGAGCCACTGAAAGCGCCTTTATTTTCTTCTGCAGAACGTTCCTCTTCTGCTCCTCAGCTGGTCTTTTTGTGCCAGAGCAGATACCCATGCAGCGTTGCATTTTTCAATGACAGCGTAAAATAGGAGTCTCGGTTTGGAGCCTCTGGCTTAAGGCTTGTGTTGCTGCCTTTTGTTCCGTCACTGTAGGACGGGAAACTTCAGCAGCGCATTTTTCTTCACTGAGGGACGACCCCTGAAGTTTTATCACTGTAGACTCTAGATCGAGCTTCTCGCCCTGCAGGGTTTGAAGCTTGGCCCTTTCCTCCCTAAGAGCAGATTTCAGGATTGTCACCTCTGTGGCCTGCTGCTGCTGTTCTCTCTCCAGCCTCTCCAGTTTGGCCTGAGCCTGTTTGGTGTTCTTCTCTTTTCTCAGGGCAGATTTAAAGCGTGTCACCTCTGTCGGCAGCTGCTGCTTTTGGGTTTCCATCTCTCTCAGTGTGCCCTGAGCCTTTTCAGTGCCTTTCCTCTCGATATCCAGAGCATTTTTCAGCCCATCGTTCTCATTCAGGGAGGGCTGGAGTGTGGTCACCAGAACGCTCAGGTCCTCCTTCTCCTGTTGCTCTTTCGTCAAGTTCTGAGTGACAGCTGTGATCTGGTCCCTTTGTGCTTTTTCCTCTGGTGTCTTCCTGGAGTTGATATCCATGACAGCCTGGACTTTTTTGTTGGCTATTTCCTGTTGTCCTCGGACGAAGGCGGTGGCAGTGGTCTGCTCTTTGATCTTCTCTTTCACATCCTCCCTAGGTTTCTCCTTCAGGTTGCTAGAAACCTTGGCCTTCTCCTTTTTGAGACATTTAATAAATGTGTCAATGGTTTGGAGCTGGTCTTTGTGCTGTTTCTGGCGCTGCTCCATCGGCACACGGCCCTTTTTACACTCATCTCGATAGAAACGTTTGATAGCCTCGTTCTGTTCCTGCTCCATCTTAAACTGACATTTCAGCACCGCTATCTGCCCTTGCAGATCTTCATTGGAGGCCAGCTTTTCCTGCACATTTTCTCCTGTATTATTTGGATCAGTGCATTGGTTGGGAGCCTGTTCCTGTGGTTCAGGATTTGGATCACTGGATTGGTTGGGAGCCTGCTCCTGGGCTTCAGGATTTAGATTTTCCTCTGGGAAAAAGACTCTACGTGCAATTTTTCGCTTTCTGCGATTAATGCGTTTTTGTTCCTCAAAGTCCAGCTCCTGATTCTCCACGGTTCTGCACTCGTTCTCAAGTTTGCCAGCCATCTGTTTAACTCTTAAGAACTTTGTATTTGTTTTCTGTGAAAAGTACTTAAAAGTTCCTTCCCTCTAAGTTGTGTGTTACTTTCAAGGGCAGTTGGCAGCCAACTGAAAAGGTGCATTTACCGCCATCTTCTGTAGTTGTACGTCTTCAAAGTATGTGCTTTATGCTATACCGTAAAAAAAGAGAGTATCTGGCGATAACCTCATAAACCAAGTTGGTTTTTCGCGGTCAAAGCAATGAAAATACTTTATGACATCACACAGCAATGTTGTGTTGCTTTTAATGTCTCTCTTTCTCGCGCTCTCTCCCTCTCTCGCTTTCTTGTTTTTCACGGTATGACGTAAAACACATGCTTTGAAGATGTACAACTACAGTAAGTGGCGGTAAATGCACCTTTTGACTGCCAACCGCCATTAAAAGTAACAAAACAATAACAGAAAAGTATATGCTCTATATATCACTTTCTGGGGGTTCGCCATCTGCTTGTTAAGTTATTGCTTTGCCATGGATGTTCCAAAGTGTGGCATTGAAATATGTCTTGTTTTTTAATGAATTAATCATAGGATTTATATAGCACAGTACTACAGTACTACTGTAACATTACAGCCGTCCTGGGGCAGACTGACAGATGCCAGGCTGCCAATCTGCAGCATCAGGCCCTCCATTCACTTGCTCACACACCAGATTCCACTATATATAAATTAAATATTTATATTTAAGAACGATTATATTTGAGCTGTTTCAATGTCATTAAATGTATAACAAATTGGATTTAGAATTGACTTATTTATTTATTGTTAAGCATCGCAGTTAATTAAGGTTCCTGTAAGTCCTCACTCAATCAATTAAGCTATACAATTATTCTTTTGTTTTATTAATTAGTTGTTTTAGATCGTAAAAAACTTGTGAAATATGAAAGTTTTGCTAAGTTTGCCCCAGATGAATCTAAAATAATGCCGCTTGATAACATCCTGGAGAATCAGAGGTCAGAGAGTCACATGACTTGACTCGAGTCAGACTCGCAGAATCGAGACTTGACTAATGGACCACAAAGACATGACTTGACTAAGGACTTGCCCTTTGTGACTTAAGACTTTGATTTGAGCCAATGACTTAGAATGGTTTTATGGGCTAATTATATTTCTTAAGAACTATAATGTGCGTAAATGCGGCTCATTTGTGTTTACATGAGCCATGTGCTCTTATACTTTCGGTTTCACAACCGCAGCTCCAGGCCTGGACTGTCCATCTGGGCCACAGCCCAGTCCTTCTCATTGTCCTTCTCATGGCCGGGCCATTGCAAAGCCCACACGCCAGTGCTGGACGCAGGCGCGCCGGGCCCCTGCGCTGTGAGGCAGCGGCCGTAATGAGCCTGGACAATAACAGCGATCAATTGTATAAAATGCTAAAATTAAGATAATTAAAAAGAACACAAGGGATAAGACCATAAAGGAAATCTTCACAGTCCAATGTTCACGCCAGTTTTTGTTTTTGCACATCAAAATGTTTACCACGTTTACGGTATGTCTAACGTGATCTCAACAAAAGAGCAAAGGCTTTTTTCTGTCCTCTAAAGTTACACAAAACATAAGCCCAACCGTTCTGATGACACACACTAGACCACACTTTTGTGACGTCCAGGGGCATTATTTTCAAGCAAACTGGGGGCACTAACAAGGGGACCAGATGGAAATGTATATTTTATGTTGTATTAAGACTTCAATAATTTCATTTGGGTCAACAGTAACATAGTTCTAGCATATTTAATTGGCATTGGAGAACAATGACATATAAAAAACAACAAATAATAATAACTCTTTTGAAGCATTAAAGTTTGTGTAACAATAAACTGTACAACATTTTAATACAAGGTCATAGATAATACCAAGTAAGCAATGTAAAATGCACTAAAACAGAAAAGCAGTCTTTGGACCAAATCCCCCTAGTTACATTTGAATTAAATATGAAATAAGTTTACCTTTGCATATTGATTATGTATTGTATTCTTTACAAATGTACAAAATTGGCAATGTTTTATTGGTGTCAGAATCAAAACATAAAGCCCTGCTACTACAGTGTAAAATGGATTCACGAAGATCTGATCGATGTTTCTTCTTTATTTGCTTTTATAAGTCAAATGCTCTGTGTGACGGTGAACGTAAAGAGTTTAGGAAGATTAGGCACTTACTTGACAAAGAGCAGTGCCTCGACTTGACTTACTTGTGACTTGCACATTGGTGACTTGCTCCTACCTCCGCCATGTTGCCTTTACTAAAATGTAATGAAAGTGCTACAAAATAATGTTACAGAGATGACAGTATTGAAGAACGTCCATAAAAACTGTTCATGTTTGTGTTTGTCAGTAATCCGTGGCATCTGTGATGACTACGACCTGGACTTTGATGCCTTCTATGCCTGCATTGGTTTATGGAACAGTCTCTTCCTTATCCTCGGGGGCCTGTTCAATGTCAGTCTCCTGATGAAACTCTTCAAACGGTAAATAATCATGCCTCCCAGACAATAATATTTTCTGACACTATATATATTTTGCACTGCAGTTTTAACTCAATGCAGCCGTTAGATTAGAACACTGTGCGCAGACAAAGCTGAGGACAGTGATAAGCGGGTACTGTTTTGACTTGTTGTTTGCATGGCACCACAATCTTTCTCACTGTTCAAACACGGTCTTGGCTCTCATTATCAGTTTACCTTGACACAATTTTGTCTGCAGCTGTTGAAAAGTGTGCAGATAAAACGTGAATGATCGCTCTATGGCTCTGTTGCTCCTGTTATCTTGCAGCTCCACGGAAGAAGTCATCGCTTTGTTCATCTCCATAGCATTTGTCGGCGACGCTGTAAAAGGCACCGTCAAAAGTGAGTCGCGTTAATGTCGCAAAACACAGTACATGGTTTGACAAGGAAAAGGTGTTGTAGATGAAGAGTACAAAATGGACAAGCCTATATTTATGCATTGTAGGTGTTTGTTACATCTGTATGTATTTATTTATTTGGTTTATTTAACAGGGACAGTTAACGTACATTAATCAACATTTCTGTAAAAGCACCAGAGTTAGCCAGAGAAGATGTTTTTCATCTGTTTTCCCTGGACCGACGGTAAATGGTCACCCTGCTAAATCTCAGAGGGACTTTCCTGGTTAAATAAAGGCCAATAAACAGATAGAATAAAACAGTGCTATTATACAAACAGTAGAAAAAGTAACATATATACAGATCAAACATTGTAACATGTAATATGAAACTATATCCGTTTTAGTGTCGTTACAATACTAACATTTCCTACAGAAATACAATCTACAATACAATTTACAGTCTAGAATTTTGAAAAAATAACCTTTTTGTTTATCAGAAGTTGCATGGATGTACGATACTGTGAATTCCAGTCTCCTTTACTATCTCCATGTGGTAATTATCTACTGTATTTAACAGAGAATGATAATAGTTTCTTTAAAGGAGACATAGTATGCTTTCCCCCCATGTACTTAGTAACGCGGAAAAACTTGCAGAACGTGTCAATTAATTGAAATATTTTTGTTTGTATGTGTGCAGTTTTTGACCACTTCTACTATGGACCTACACTTGCGACCTCCAACAGTACACTGGTGCTCCAGCAGATCACTGAGATTCTGGAGCAGGCGAACAACCACACAGCAAACAGCACCGGGCATTCAAACCTCCTCCTCCTGCCTGAGTCTCTGGTCCTGTGCACCAGGGAACGCCCCATCCTGTGTCTGCTGCTGATGCTCGGGACGCTGTGGCTCGGATATGCCCTCTACCTCATCAAAAGAAGGTTAGATCTATTAACGGGAAGGGGAAACGATAGCACATTTAACTGATTATTGTGTGACCAGCTTTACTGAATGAACCCTTCTGAATGTCATCAGGTAGCAAACAAAAAGATCTGATATCTGCCTCCTGAGAGAGTGATGTTTTATTTGAATTCTTTAAAATGAATGTGATATAAGCACATAATTTTTTTTTGTAACTTCTTTTGAGTAGATCACATTGACATGACTTAGTTTTGCTCCTAAAAGCCTCACAAACATGTTTTTTACGCTTAAATTATGACTTGAATAATTATGATTAACTAAATGATGTTGATATCCTTATTCATGGGTTTCAGTTTCCGGTTATAGATGCCATTTTGAAGACTTTTTCTCATTCAAGATATACTTTTTTGTTTTGAGTACATGTAGGGAGATATCAAGTATATTGTCTATATTTAAAAAAATAACATTTTCAAAAGGGCAGCAAAATTATTTAAAAAACAGAACAGAAACTAGCATTGTACTCATCCAGACAAATGCTGCTTTCATAATATTGTCAGAATATTGTCACTGGGATATTCAAAAAACAAATAAATAAAATTAGAGAGATTTTTGTAAATATTGGCACTCACTCTGAAACCCATGGATATTCTGTTTGTGTCCAGTTCTACTCCCCTAATTCCACTTCCACTAATATATATATCGATATATACTTCTTTTTAAGTTGCTTCATAGTTTCTGTGCTACGCCCTCCAGGTCAATAATGTAATTCACCACACTTCACACTATGTTTATGTCAGCTCATGCAGCCTGGCCAATTCAATTTATTCACAGCTTTCAATGACAGTATCTTACGTCAGAATTGCCCTGACTCTGAGTAATTATATATGTCCTCCTCCTCTCCCACAGCCCATATCTGAATTCCAAAGTGCGAGAAGTGGTGTCGGACTGCGCTTTACCAATATCTGTCATCATATTCTCTTTCATTGGTTCCTACCTATTTATCGACGTTCAGCGTAAGTTCACATCCACGAAATAAAGACATAATGTTGAAAATATCAATGTATGTAAAAGGAAAAGTGAATAGGACATTTAAAATGAATAATTCTAAAGTAGAACTTGCCTTTTAACAGTAGTGTTTGGGTTTTGGCGTTGAACCATAGCTTCTATCACTGGGCCTATTCACTAAGATGAAGATATATTATTTTCTCTGTGAGAAAGTGGATCAGTAGAAAAGACTTTAAACGCCTGATTAAAGTTGGGGTACCTGACTTTTTTTGTTTGTAAATTAGTACATTTTGAATACAAAGAATATTGTAAAAGCAGGAGTTTTGTCAAAAATTAGACTGCTGCACGCTGTCTGCATGTTAATAATAAAGTATTACATTTTTTGTCAAGCTGTGAGTAAACGCCAAAGCAATGCTCTGATTGGCTGTGCTTGGGTGGTCACCCCAGATTTACTTCACCTTCTGAAAACACTTTTCGAGTTACCTAGATTGAAAACTCCCAGCTGTGTGAAAATTAGATACCCCAGCTTTAAGTGGCAAATGGTGGATCCAATTATTAACAAAATATGACAGGTTTCAACATTTGTGGATTTTCTGTTTGGTTATTTCTTTCAAAAACAGAATGAGATGAGCCCCTATCTTCCATCAGACCACCTATTGGCACGATTTACACGTCTGTCATTTTGTATTTTGTTTCAGTTCCTCAGTTTAGCGTCCACAACGGCCCAGTCTTCAACTACCCTCCGTTTGACAAGCTAACCGGGATGAACACACTGAGTGCCGTTGGGCTAGGATTCCTGCTGGCCCTGCTCATCTTCATCGACCAAAACATTGTCATTTCACTCACGCACGTACCTGAACACAAGTAAGTCCCACGATTCTATAGTA
The DNA here is from genome assembly GCA_015082035.1 of Chaenogobius annularis. Lineage (NCBI taxonomy): Eukaryota > Metazoa > Chordata > Actinopteri > Gobiiformes > Gobiidae > Chaenogobius > Chaenogobius annularis. The sequence continues at coordinate 421,653 of BJKM01000289.1, forward strand.
AATGTCAACATAAACAACCGAAATAAGGCTGAATTTGCTGTTCATTGTATTTTTCATCCATCCAACCAATCATATGACGCTTAACACTCATCATCGTCATACAACATCATTTCTAACCGCATAGTACACTTGACTAAAAGCTGTGTCAAATGGAATAAAGAGTTGAACTGCGTACGTGTCTGTGTTAGGCTGCTAAAAGGCACCACATTCCACTGGGACTTAGTGCTGACCGGCCTCATCAACATCCTCATGTCCTGCCTGGGGTTGCCATGGATGCATGCTGCTTTCCCACACTCCTCGCTGCACGCCCGTCAGCTGGCAAAAGTGGAGCAGCACGTAGAGAATGGACACGTCTATTCAACGTAAGTCGCAGATGCATTCTCAGGAAGTAATGAGCACTGGTGAGGCGTTTAGATATAGCTTATAATAAGAAGTTGCAACTCAAAAGAACATTTCAGCTTCTTTTACGGAACAGCTTGAGTTATTTTTCCCAGATCTAATTATTTTCCATGGGTAAATCCATCATTCATCATAAGGCTGAAGAAGTAGAAGACTTGGTTATTGGTGAAAACTTCAGCAGGGTAAACCATCTGCCTAAAGTATATGCATAAAGCTTTATTTGAACCCTTAAATACAGAGTGGGCACTGCACTAAATGTGACTACACTGCTCCCTTATGTAGTAAAACAGGGCTGTGGTTGTCTCAAACATAATTTCAATTGATTCTACCTTTCTTTATTATACCCTACTTCTAGTATGCAGAGCAGTGAGCTGTGTAGACAGTAATGGGGCCTGTTGTCATACCAAATCATGTAGTTTGTGCAAATTGTTTTTCAAAATTGGCCCTGAGTATGAAAAAATATCAGCAGCGCTTGATTCTAAAATATTGGTATTGACATCGTCCCTGAAAATAAGACCAACACAAAAAACACATTGGTCAATCTCTATTAGTGTCTTTGTGAATACATAAATAAATACATAAATAATAGTGTCACATTTTCCTGGAACCCAATGGCAACGCACATTTAGTAATTTCAATATTTTCAAGTCAATTTAATAATTAGGCTTTTTAAAATCTTTCATCTTCACCATATTGGCATGCAATACAGCTAAAATAACCCAAATAATTCACAATGTCGACCTTCACTTTTAAACACATTTTGCTGCGTCTTTGTCAGTTAGGATGGACCCTGACCTCGTTCAAGTCATGAGGTTTTTTGAATACTTAAAAAGTGCTTTGTTATGGTCAAAGAAACACATCCAATAACATCCCTGTCTATAATTTTTTAGATTAGACTATTTTATATGTTTGTGGTTTTACAGATAGTATAGACATGCTGCTGTAGTTCACTATAATCTCTCATCAGTAGTTGTTGGTATTATTTAGGATTTAGTTGTTATTTAATCAACTGACAACAGCAAATCCATCCAAAAATGTTGCAGTTCTTTGAGATATGTCATGTCTAACCAAAGTTGCTCGTTGCTTTGTAAAGCAGGGACTTTGCCAATTCAAAAGATGTACAGGACCCTAATGTGATTTCAATGGAAAAACTTTGATTATATATTATTATATTACAAAATATGAAAAATCAAGGCGGTTTTATAAAATGAAAATCGCTCTGTACTTGTGAATATAGACGTTTAAAATATTGTATTTTTAAAAAAATTGTAATAGAATAGCAAACTTTGAGCCTAGAAAATCCTTAAAAGGACTTCAAATCCTTTGTATTTAGCACTGATCTCAGTTTAGAATTTTCATGATCTTTTTCATTTCACCTGTGATCGCCTCTATTTTAAACATTCGGATGACAAGGTAAAGGGTCCATAAATTACAAATTATAAAGTAACAATAATTTCATGCCTTTTAATGCATTCAAAGCCCTTGCTAAAGACTACCCACAATGCCAGTGCTCTTGCTTTGCATAATTTTATTCCATATTGTGTGTGTTTTTATAAATTGTTATTTTTTATTGATTATTTAATATTATATTGTGATATGTGTTCTTGTTTTTGTGTGTTTTTATTCAATAGCGTACTCATGAAATAGTAGTAATCTAAATAAATAGTTTCTCTCATTGAGTTTTTTCTCCTGTAAATAATAAGATGCAATGACGGTGCTTTGTTCATCTTCAACCTTAAACTTTCCTGACTCGAAATAGTAAACCTATCTTTGAATGAGGTTGAATGGGCATTCTGTCTATGCGTTTTCCCCGTCAGCATCGTGAGCGTGAAGGAGACTCGTCTGACAGCACTGGTGGCTAACGTCCTAATCGGTGTGTCAGCCTTCATGCTGCCCATTCCCCTGCAGTACATCCCTAAGCCTGTACTCTATGGCCTCTTCCTCTACATCGCTGCCACTTCACTTGATGGGAACCAGATGGTGGACCGCATGGCTCTACTGCTGAAGGAGCAGGTGGGGCTTGACTGTACTCTTTCTGCTGGTCACTTGAAAGCGTTGTCAGGAAACTTCTAAAAAAAAAAAAAAAAAAAAAAAAGGACAAAACTATAGTAATATTGGCATAAAGAGCGACTGTCACTAAGTAAAAGTACAGTTCCTCAAGTACTTATTAAGGGTGGCCAATATTTCAATGAATATGGTATTGGCATAAAACGTGGCAGAATCACAGCTACAAACCCTTGCTCATTGTTAAAGGAAAAACTTTTTAACTTGTCTATCTTTTCTGTCTAGACGTCATACCCTCCCACTCACTACATCCGCCGCGTGCCTCAGAGGAAGGTGCACTACTTCACCGGCATGCAGATGGTTCAGCTCATCATCCTGTGCGCCTTCGGCATGTATCCTCTGCCTTACATGAAGATGGTCTTTCCTCTTCTCATGATTCTGCTTGTTCCTGTCAGGTGAGTGGCCACTAGGGGGCAGAGTAGCACCGTGAGTACACAATTGGTGTATCTACTTAAGCCAAAAGCCAGCAAATCAAAGCTTAGTCAATTCTTTACAGTTTGCAGTAATTTATCTTTTGACATGAATTGGAATTTGTCATTGTATTTTTTCTCAGGACAAGTCTGCTTCCTAGATTAATTGATGCCAAATATCTGGATATCATGGATGCCCAGCACATGTAAACAAGTATGAAGTATTATCTGGAACTCTTGTTGCTCTTGTTGGTGACTGAAGAGGGGAAAAATAAAAACGGACTGCAAAGTGGTCAGGCATTATGTCCACCAAAGTGCAACATTCCTGTATTTTTAATAATCATATTTACACACAATCATTTCCAAAATTCTGAAACATCATTTGTATTGATTTCAATATATTATTGAGTCAAAGGTCTTAAACAGTAATTAGATCAGGTAAGAAATGTAACCATATTACTGACACGTATCATTCAAAAGTTATTATAAATGTATTTTTGCAACATTGTGTTGGGAAAACATTAATTTGTTGTAAATAAAAATTCATTTACTCTACGTTTCCTATTTTTGATATTGAATTTGAACATATTATAAGAACACTGGAAAGTGGAGATTGAAAGTGAAACAGACACAGATAGATGGCAGTAGATGATTACTTTTGACATAAGTTCTTATCAGAATTATGCACACTTTCAAGGACAGTTCCAATCTGTAATGAGGTTAGGTCTAAAGGAATAACACAGATTTACTTTATTTTTGGGCAACCTCTTAATTCATTGTTCTCCTGTTAAAAAGTGGGACAGCTAACAATGAAGAGCTCTCTTTATAGAATCAGAATCAGAACAAGGTTTATTGCCATTGTCAGTGAACACACTTCTCAAACTAGGAGCTTGCTTTGGTGATAAGATGCAACATACAAAGTATGTTGCATATATATGCATGTATATATGAAGCAAAATATAAATTATTATATAAAATATAAACTGCATAAAATTAAGAATTGACTGATAAAAATATAAATAGACTTAGTCTGAGTATATACACAAAACACACCAAAGAATAAGTGCAAACAATGAGCAGTGCAATGATTAGTTGTTGATTCATCCAACTGCCATACAAGTGGCAGGTGTTAAGTGTTCATGAGTCCAATGGCAGAGGGAAAGAAACTGTTCTTGTGGCGGGAGGTTCTGATCTGGACGGACCTTCTTGATGAGGGAGCTGATGGTGGGCTCCCACTTGAGGTCCTGGGTCATGTTGGTTCAGAGGAAGCGGAAGGAGTCCACGGTGGTGATGGGGGATTCTGTCATGGTGAGGGATGGTCGTGTGACTTTCCTGAAGTCCATGATCATCTCCACTGTCTTCTGGGCGTTGAACTCCAGGTTGTTACCGCTGCACCAGGACACCAGCCGGTCCACCTCCCTCCTGGAGACAGACTCATCCCCGTCTGAGATGAGCCCGATGAGAGTGGTGTCGTCCGCAAACGTTTTAGGGAGTCAGGGCAACCCCTACGCATCATGTTTGTTTTTTTCTCTGCTGAAATGTGCAGTGCCACAGTTAATTTTTTTTTTCTAATTGCAATGGAGATTAGATTTGCCATGTATATTAAAAATGTAGGAACCTTCTCCAGCAGCATAAACATTTGGGAGAAGACTGAAATCTGAACTAATACAAGACTCCCATGCATTTCAGATTAGCGTTTACATGATCAAGTTCACATTAAATAAAATATTGGCTAGTTCTCAGTTTTTTACTTGAGTAACTTTTCATAAAATGGTTAAAATTCTACCTCTTGAGTAGTGTCACAGTACTCTCAGTACAGTCTATAATTGACGGTTTTATGGTGAAAATATTAAACGATTTAAACATTTGTATCTCTTCTACTGCTCCATATGATTTCAATGTTTTAATTTTCTATAATTTTGAACAGCAGATTGTGTTTATTATTTTATATTTTTCCTTCAAATTACACTGATTTCAAATTACAAATCAGATCAATTTCCTGGACCAGTACTTGAGTAATATTATTTGGAGTAACTTTACTCTTGAGTAACATTTTTGTCTACTGTCTACTACAAAAGGTACAGCAAAATACACCGTGGCTTGAGTGAATGCATAGAGCAAGTCTCCTGCCCTCAGCTGAATGACAAACTGAACCATTTTAGGATGATCCTTTTCCCATTACTGCCCTGAATGAACCTGGCTCTGACCTCAGCTCTGGAGTCTTGAGGCACAAAGGAACAGGGAGGAATCGCCTGTGCAGAGGGATAAGTGTGACGGCCATTTACTCAGCAGGTTCAGCAGAATTAACAGACTTTTTCAACATAGGCTACATGTAGCCCTTTCTGGATATAGGAACGGTGTTGGATTTCCATTGAATAATAATATTGCTTCATATGTTTCGCTTTTGATAGCATTACAAAGTACGCCCCACTGTTTAAGCAATTTTAATAATGCTACACAATTATCCATGTGGTTCTGGTGACAATAATTTCTCAATTAAACAATTCTAATTAGAAAGCAATATATTAAGTTGTAAATTTGCTGAGTTGTAAATATAAATTAAGCTCCAGTGAGTTGCTCCATATACATATTTCTAACCTAGATTTGATTTACAGCTGGCTGCTTCTGACAATGAGGTCAAACAATTATGTAAATGGTTCTGACAGATCCATCAAACTGTGCCTGTATAACATGTTCACCCTGACTGGATATGAAATGTAATGTATTCTCATCCTTTTTTTTTAACCTGGTTAAGAACCATTGAGACCTCTTTTACAAGGGTGACCTGGGGCAAAATCAAAGACTTGACCACAAATAAATAATAAATAAGAACAGAGTTTACATTTAAAAGCACACACAATTTTTAATAGATAATCTTTTTTGTTTTTTTAATTGCCCGAAAATCCCTAATGGAGACCAGTTCTCCCAGTCTCAAGTCCACTTGAAGGGAGTTCCAAGCTGCAGGAGCAGCACAGGAAAACGCTCCCCCCAATCAGTCCTTACACGGGGCACAAGCTGAATGTATAACATGAGCGCAGGGCATAATGACCCTCCACTCTCTGCAAGAGGGCCGCAACAGTAAGACAGCGCACATTTACATATTACTTTATGCACCAATAAAAAACATGTGTGAACCTCCTCCAAAGAAGGCCATCCAGCCGTGGCATAGAGTTCACTGTAGTGGGTGAGCCTGCCACAACTCTGTTATGAATCTCAAAGCAGAGTGATGTAAAGTATCCAACGATTTCAGACATTGTGTAGTTGGATTTATATACAGAGCATCGCCATAATTCAATAGAGGCGTAAAAGTGGCTGGTACCAGACGTTTACGAGCTTCATGGGTAAAACAGGCTTTATTATGATAAAAAAAACTCACATTTTACCTTCAATTTATGAATCAATTTCTGTAGATGATCTTTAAAAGAAAGCTCTTTGTCTAGAATTAAACCAAGTTATTTATAATTTTAGGTCTTAATTGGTGGGATACACTCTGTTGATATGTGTCCAGGCGAAAATGCTTCCGTTATATTTGAATTAACCACTAACTTCAGACATTTCAACCTAGAGAAAGCAGACTGTAAAGACTCGATAGCCTGTTCCAGTGACGCTGAGAAACAGTAAAGCACTGTATCATCTGTAGAAAAGTGATAATTAAAAAAACAGATCAAAACAAAGATTATTACTGTAAATAGAGAATAAAATAGGGTGAAATATAAAACAATGAACAATGATAAAACAAGATATATGAAATCAAAAGGCATGCTTTATAGACACAATTTAAATCTAGTATAGGATAAAAATAAAAATAGGCTTACTATGTACATTGTTTTTACAGAAGTTTTAAGAAGTGTTCATGAGTCCAACAGCAGAGGGGAAGAAACTGTTCTTGGAGCAGGAGGTTCTGGTCCGAATGGACTGTAGCCTCCTGCCTGAGGGGAGTGGTTCAAATAGTCTAGGTCCAGGGTGAGAAGAGGCAGCATGGATCCGACCTGCTTGTCCCAGAGCCCTGGAGACGTACAGGTCCTGCAGAGATGGAAGTCTGCCAACCGATCACCTTCTCAGCAGAAGCGCACAATGCGCTCTAGTCTCTGTTTGTCCCTGGCTTGTGGCTCCAGTGTACCACACGGATGGGAGGAGGTGAGGATGGACTCAAAAGGCCGGAACCCGGAGCCCAGTCCACACAGAGGCAGGTTGTTGTCAGAGAAATGCTGCTTCAGACGCATAGTATGTATAGTGATTTAGCTCTCGAAACCTCCCTGATAAATCCATGCTTCGCATCTTTGTAGAGCTCTCTGTCACCTCCCTGTGCGCTCCTCCTTCTGCCGCCTTAACTGCCTCAGTTCTCGGTGTGAACCAGGGTTTGTCAATATTGAAAGGGACTTTTGGTGTGATGGTATAATGCTGTCCTCACAGAATCGAATGTATTTGACATCACTGTTCCGTAGTCTGTAGCACACGGACACTGTGATATCTCTGTAGCATCTCTGTAAAACTCTCCCAGTCTGTAATGTCCAAATACGCACGTAGCTCTTCCACTGCCTCACTGGTCCACTTCTTCGAGGTCCTCATTACAGGTTTGGAGAGCTTCAGCCTCTGTCCGTATGTGGGGATCAGGTGGACTATGGCGCTGATCTGAAAAACCCACAGCTGCTCGGCTGCCACGGCGCAAAATGCATTGCTGGCTGTTGTAACAGTAATCCAATGTGTTCTGCTCTCCGCGTGGACTTTTAATAAACTGTCTGTACTTTGGTAGTTCATGGCTGAGATTCCCCTTTGAGAAATCACCAAGGATAATACACAAGGAGTCCGGGAAGGTCCGCTCCACCACTCAGAATTTGATCGGCGAGCGCTCGCTCTGCCTCCTGTTACGTTTGTGCTCGTGGAATTTAAACAGCTGGCCAGAATGAATGAAGAACTCACATGGAGAGTAGAATGGTTTGCAGTTAATGAAAAGATATTCCAGAGCAGAGGAGAGCAATATTTGGAGACCACAGTCACAACCAATGACCAGGTGTTGTTGATGCAGAAACGGAACTCCTCCGCCGCTTGATTTTTCCCCCAGAGAGATCACTCTGCCGGTCCACACGGTGTAGCTCGAATCCCTCCATCTGTAATGCGCAGTCCGGGACCGACTCGCTGAGCCACGTCTCCATGAAGCACAAAACAGGAGATGAGGAAAAGTCTCTGTTTCTTCTCATCAACATCGCCAGTTCATCCAGCCTTGTTGGAGAGTGAGCTAACGTTAGAGAGGAAAATCCCAGGTAAAGCGAGGCTCTGTGCCGAGTCTATGGAGGCGGACCAGCGCACCGGCACAGTTTCTCTCGTCTGCCCACGTCTCACTCTCTTAGCCAAAAAAGGGCTAATTATGCAGCAGATGCAAAAAAAAAAAAAAACTAGAACTAGATCCGTAGGAGTTGTAGTTCGGATGTATAAGAGCTCTTAACGGGTGTAAGAGCACGCTGACAAATTTTTTTTCGAACAAAAACAGACAAAAGAGAGAGTGCCAAAAAACCAGGGCATCCGTCTTCGGCGGCATTTTGGGCTTTAATCCCTGCCCACATCCCTGTATTTGAAAAATAAACACCCCGAGTGGCAAGTAAAATGTTACGTAGCCACTTTTCAAAAATAAAAACATGTACATGACAATTGCTGCTGGCAATGCCACTATGAAGAGGCTAAGACTAAGACTAAGCCGCTTTAGATCAATTTAGCTTTTTCAAAACGTAAAATGACTATTTAGTTCAATAACTAAACAAAAACATATGTCTCATTTAATTGTGCAAACTGACATGAATAAAAATAAAAATAAACGATTTGAAAATAGATCTAACTTGAACCTGTTGGACAATTTCAGCGATATCAAGACCTTTCCAATGTTGCTTTAATTTACCAGCATCTGAACCGAGACGCATTCCCCGTTGAATATGACTTTGCATTTATTCTGCATCAATCTGCAATGAGCCTCACCCACAGGATCCTCACATTATGATTCAGTACATCTAAAGCCAAGGCCAGCCTATACTCAGCAGCTTAGACCAAAGCCAAAGAGACCTGGGAGCTTTTTGTTTGCCCGCTGCTCTGAAAAGTTAGTTTCATTTGTTTTATTGGACAACAGTGAGTGTGTACAATGCAAATGTATGTGTTCTCTTTTCCTCTCCTGATTCTTAGACTGAATTTTCTTTTTATTTATTGTTTTTCTCATTGATAGAACAAAAACAAGCCAGTCTGCAAAATGTTAACGTATATCTGTAATGAAAGCATGAAGCCGGGATGAAGGTTTTCAAAGTTGAGTTTCAGACTGCTCTTAAAATACATGTTTGACATTGACACAAATCCCAAGATATATTTAGTTAATATTGTCACTTTATTTAGAATTTTTATGTTTTAACTTATTTTCTTAATAACAATTCTATTTAAACGCTTTGGTTATGTGCCAATTTTTTCAGATTGTCATACTATATTCTGGTTGCAGATTAGTCACCCAAAAAACAAAAAGATATATGTATATAATTTATTCTTTATGTAAAGGCACTACAAATAAGATAATTTGATGCATAAAAAACATTGGTCACACTTCACAGCTCTGTAAACGCATGCATGGTAATAGGATCGAAGTTGCGTGGTTATTGGGTTAATGTGATAAATACATTTTTGCTATAGTGAGAATTTTACATTTGAGATTGAAAAAACAAATAAACAAAAAACAATTTAATACCAATGAATGTTTCAGCATATACGGGTAATTATTCAACTTAAAATCAAAACACTACCATTGCTCATGTGCATATCAATGAAATATACACATTTAATCAGTGCTAACAGATAATATGTGTGTGAAAATGTATGGATTAGTGTTTTTGCTGATGTTTTTATTTTATTTATTTTTTAACCAGGATATTAATACAACCAAATCAAAACAAATCAGAGAGTACAAGACAAAAATCACAAAAGTTAAAGGAGTTGTCAAAAATAAAACCAAACAAAATAAAACCAGAAAATAATATGTCAGTCCGGCATATGTACCACTGTTATTTCAGTCCAGTCCATCACTGGGGCCCTACATCTGAGGTCATTTTTGGGAAAATCAAATGGAATATCGGTTGAAGATACATAAATATATTTGTATTTATATACTGTAATTTAGATATTATTACCTTTGACAGTTCTGATTTATATGCCTTAATAAAGAGGAGGGTTATATTGGTCACGGCTTTGTTTACGGTCATTCAGTGAACGCACTCCACTGGGGAAGTTACTGCATCATTCATGTTGTCCTGCATGTGATTTATCAATGCAAATCTAAAGCCATTCAGTTGTGTATTATGTATTCTGCGATTTCAGAAGTATTGATTCTCTGCATAAATATCTGTAACTTTTTGACGATTCTCATAGCAGCCAGCCTCATTCTACACTCACATCTCACGGACCTGTATAACCTTCTGTATCCTTCAATGCTCTGTAATGTTTCCTTTTCATCCCACTGCTCTTAGAAGAACTTAATCTTCAGCTCAACTGCTCTGGTATTTTGTATGTACAATGTCATGGGTCTTGTTTTTGAGTTATATAAGTGTATACAATAGATGTTCAAGTTTATTGGGATAACAACTGTGGTAATATAGATTCAAGTGGCAGTTAGAAGATAAAAAGTTGAAAAAAATTCTAGTATAACATCTAGCAAGTGTCACTGAGTTTTGAAAAGGAATCCCTCTATGTCATTATTACACAAAATTGCATCAAAAATGCAGTGACTATTGACGAGCAAAGAACAAACTTTCACAATTTAAACATGAATTTGTACGGAGCCCTGCAGGTGACATTAGCAAAATATTATTTTTTCCCGTGGCCAGGAGATATTATCACGTTCCCATGTGAAAAAAATGAAAATGAAATCTTATCTTGAGGGAGCGTGATAATTATTTAATTTATGATTTTTGGATAAAAGATACCAGAATGCAGGATGCAATGGACCGCGACTCCAAAACCAAACCTTATTTTATGCTGGGGATGAGTTACAACAATCTATTTCCAACATTTGGGCAAAAGACATTTGATGTGCATATTACAAATGCATGGACTCTACCGTCGCCAGTATGCTAACTTTGAGCTAATTGTTAGCTTCATATTTAATTAATTGGAGACTCAATGGTCATCGGTGGATGTATGCTTTTGGTGTTTGGAGCATGGTCTCCGCGCCAGGAACTCATCCCCAGCATAAAATAATGTTTGGTTTTGGAGTCGCGTTCCATTGCGTCCTGCATTCTGGTATCTTTAATCTGGAGAGACTTATCCATGCGTTTGTCTCTAGTAGATTAGACTACTGTAACGGCCTGCTCACTGGCCTCTCCAAACGAGCTGTAAAACAGCTGCAGTACATCCAGAACGCTGCTGCTCGGTCCTGACCAGAAGCAGGAAGTACGATCACATTAGTCCTGTGCTCAGGTCTCTGCACTGGCTCCCTGTGGCTCAGAGAATAGACTTCAAAGCAGCTCTGCTTGTATACAAGTCCTCCATGGCCTAGCACCAAAGTACATCTCGGACATGTTAGTGCCATATGAACCATCTCAGACTCTGAGGACCTCAGGGACCGGCTCCTGCTGGTGCCCAGAGTCAGGACTAAACATGGGGAATCTGTGTTTCAGTTTTATTGCAGCTAAAATCTGGAACAGTCTTCCTGAGGATGTGAGACAGGCCAGCTACTCTGGCAATGTTCAAATCTAAACTAAAAACTGTTTTGTTTGGCTGTGCATATGACTGAAATGCTTTGCACTCTTCTCTTTTATGTCTTGAACTAAGATTGTGATTTCTGCCATGTCTTTGTGATTTAAATGCATTTTTTCCTGTTGTGTGAAGCACTTTGAATTGCCTTTGTGATGAATCGAATTGTGCTCTACAAATAAACTTGCCTTGCCTTGCCTTGCCTTAATCCTTAATCCGCCATACCTGCCATACCTGCCATACCTGCCATACCTGCCATACCTGCCATACCTGCCATACCTGCCATACCTGCCATACCTGCCTGTGAAAAAATATAATAAGAAAAATAATATACGTGCTAATTATCTTGAGTGAACGTCCCCTTTGGGGCTCCGTCAATTTGAGAAAATGAAGGTGTTTTCACATATTTTTAGTTACTTTCGCAAAATTAAACACGTTTTGGCACTTGTGAACAGTATGGTTGCTAGGTAACAGGTTAATCATTCCCCTATAGGCTTAATTGTGGTTGGTTTTGGTACATGAGTTAAAGTGCATATGACAATTTTAGTTTTTACTTTATTTGGTGACTGTAACTGTTATTTGGTGACTTTTAACTGTCATATATACATATACATTACAGTTTTACACCAGTCAAGTTTTAGTTTGCAACAAAAAAATATGTTGAAAAGGACGGGAAGAGCAGAGAATAACATTTCGGAATAATAAGATGATTCACATTTATGCGACCATTTAAACATTAATTCAACAAAGTAGAGTTGTTTTTATTTGTCAAAGACATATTTCTGTGACATTAGAGGAGGGTTGGCCCAGTGTACCACATGGTTGCTAGGTAACAGTTATGGAAATGCCTAGTGCAGGGGTCTACAACCTTTTTCGCCTCCATGAGCTACTTTCACTAGAACAAAACAACCGTGAGCTACTCATATTCCGAAATATTTAATATCTTATTTTGGCAGCAACAAACTCATTTCTATTGTCTGAACATGTATCTCAGTATATAATACAAACTAAGTTATTTGCTTATTCACCTTATTCCAGAAGCCAGTCTGGGCGCTGCAATACCACGCAATCCTTCTTCTAGTTGTATTACTTAACATAGAGCTGCCGAAGTTGAGAGAAAATACACCGACTAAAAAGCCGTTTTCGGGCCGTCCAGGGAATCGGTGCATTGTTGACTCTTCCCTCGTTCTCCATTTAAAAGAATGGAGTTCCTGCTCGACTGGAAGTGCGATTACAACGGAAGTGCTGATCCGTGGCAAAAAGAAGAAAAAGTGGGCGGGTGGAATAAGGTCAATAAGCAGAGGCAGAAGAGGTGATTTCCTGCATTCTGGTGAATTATAGATATACTACTTTAGCAGGTCACTGCCCGTTCACTTGGCTGCATGATGTGATTTTATTTTTAGCAACCCCCCGACCCCATAACCCCCAGGCCCTGAATTTGGCTGCACAGCCCCTGGCCCTTCAGATCTTCACCTCTTTTCTCTCCTTCCCTGTGGACTGAGAGGCTCCAGCTAACACTCAGGCTGCAAAAGTTTTTCTCAGGACTGCTAAACTTTTGTTTTATGTTGTCGATACATTTATAACGTTTGTCTTTTGTAAGAACAAGTCTGACTTTGCAGCGCGCTTCCGTGTGTCGACTGCATTGTCATCAGTTTACACTGCTATTCATTCATTCTTTGGTATCTTTCTCAGAGTCTATGAGGCTAATTGACATAAAATAAAAGTCATTTTGTTGCTTGACACCAGTAGTTCCCAGTCGGCCTTCTGATTCTAAAGGCTCATTTATGCTCCATTTTCGTACATAAACAGCTCAGCACGTTCAAAGCGTAGTTACGGTGGTTTGATTTATACTTCCAACCTTCACTAAAGTTAAGGCTGTGTTCTGGTACATGATCACCAGAGGGCGCTCAAGGTAATTTGACACACAAAATAAAAAAACAGAAAACAAACATGGCAACACTGTTTTTAGATCACATCTGTTGGAAGAGCCAAGAAAACAAGGTTAGAAAATATTTGATTAGTTTTGCAGCTTGTTCTAGTAACTTTTTAAAAGTTGAGCTTCCACTGTTTGTGGTCAGCCTATCTTCAGCTCCCTTGCTACGCATCCAGAATCTGTAAACAGACAAATGATACAAACCAAATGACAGACAAAACCACACAGAGGACAGAAATGACTGGGGTGAACGAGGAGAGTAAAGTTTGTGCAGATCTACACGGAGAGAAAGCCCTAAAGTGCCAGGGTAATAACAGTTAAGCATCAGCAATCAATGTGAAAATCATAGACTACACCACTGTATTGCATCGCTTACCCACAGCCAGCTGGATCCACAGATCAGACACACGTCGTGAATGTTGGGAATAAAAGGTCAGATTTCCACTCTTCATAAAAACGGTATGTTTTTGGCCTCTTTGCGGCTCCTGCTGCTGCATGCACGGCTGCAGGTCACGGCGCTGTGACCAAGCTTGGCTGACACAGCAGGACAATCGCTTAATTGACGGCTAATTGACAAGTAATATGTTTTGTACAAGAAGAGGGCGGGTCAACAAAGGATTGTATTACATTTAGAAAGTGACAAATCAAAGCAGACTGAGAAATTTAGTTCGTTATAAACTATAAACCTAAAAAATATGCTAAATTGTTCATGCCAAGTGGTCTAGTGGTTAAGGCGGTAGCACACATGCCAGGCCGGCCGCAATGCCGTGAGTTCAAATTATGGCTTTGACAATTTACTGCATGTCTTCCCTTGTCACTCATTCCCATTTCACGCTAAGCTGTCCTGTCTAATGAAGCCTATGTGCCAAAAAAATTTAATTACAATTTCTAAATTGTGGTAAAACGTGTTTTTAGCGGTAGTAGTTATAGGTATTTAAATGCATTAATTCATCATTTGTATTTTTATGATCAGATCTCTACGTAGTGTGAAACATTTGCTTGGTATAACTTCATGATAAATGAGGTTTACTGTCATGCCTTTTTGACTTGAGAAATGGCTGCTGCTGGCTGTATTCAGAAAGTGGAATTCTGTGATTTATGGAGGCAGCACTCTCCACAACTCTATTTGTTTTGCCTGAGCAGTGTCGGGCTTATCAATACGGTAAAGTTTATTGCCCATTTCATTCAAATTTGCACCAGTAAATTAATATGGATGTTCTTGCAGCAACACTGTGCCAAATAATTTTTCAATCTATTTTGTATTGCCTATAAGTTGTCTATTAGAAGCTTGACACTGTGCCAGTAGCCAATTACTGTAAGTATTTTATTTTCAGCTGTCTCCTAGACTCACAAAGGGATTCTGAGATTGTGCGTCTATGATCGGATTTCTCTGTCTCTTATAAGACTAGAGGGAAGCATTAGAAACTGCAAAATGTCTGTGATGGATTGCAGACAGTGGAGACGAGGTACAGCTAAATCAAACTGTGAAATCTACTTGTGATAAACTCAAATTCTTTCGTCTCTTTTTGGTGAATGAATGGCATCAGTACAAAGTCTTATCTTAAATAAACACCAACAACGCCACCCAGAGACACTAAGCTAAGCTAAGACACACAGGTTTGTTGTTGTAAGTGTAAACAATGACTTATTAAATGGTTAGTTTCAGTTTGTGTATATGTTGCAATTGCATATATTCCCAGACTTTGTGAACAGTTACACATTCCAACTGACGTATCAGATGATAAACTCAAACTGCAACAAACTAGCTGGGCAGTCGCAGAGGAAGTCAGACGACAGGAGGCAAGACCACAATGCAAGACGATGGGCCGAGGCTCAACCAACATCTTAGCCTAAACGCACTCTTCATTTCTTAGCTTTTTGACAAAATAAGACCACTGTGTACTGTCTGCATATAAAATAACCTCTTATATTATATTAACTTTATTCCGCCCCATCCACTTTTTTCTGGCGGCGCCCAGACGGGCTTCGGGAATAAGGTGAATAGCGCTTTTCCACCACTCGAAAACACTCAGAGCGCTTTTGATCAAGGAACCAGTCTCACACTTACATGCACACAGACACCGAAGGCAGGTTTAGTGCCCAAGGACACAACAGCAGTATATATCTGAGGGAGCTGGAATCGCACCTGTCTGTCAGTGGATCTGACCACTCAACCAAGGAGGTTTTTATGTCGAGAGCAGGATTCGGACAAATCTAATAATAAAGTATTGTATCTATCGTAAACCCATAAAGTAAGAGCCGCAAGAAGAGCTCGGATTTACTGCTCTGAATTGGCCCACCCCATTTGGACTTTGACTGTTCAAAAGCAGTGCACGCGGCCAGAAATCATTGCATGTAAATATTGACGATGTACGAAAAGATTCGTGACAGCAAGTTAGATAGATTTAGATTTGAAAATCAGGTCATCTCCCATCAGGGCTGTGTTTGTCCACTATCTGAGAGTGTGAATAGAGGCGCATGTTACTGATGCTCCTGGATGATATCAGGTGCAGATAACTGAAAAGGTTATATTACTTTAGGTGAACATGGGCCTGATTGGATGGACTGTTGAAGCACATACAGACTCAGCTGCAGACATAGCGCAAATCCTTTCCACTGGGATTTGTGAAATGCTTTCTTTCTGGAACAATCTTTTCATCCACTAATCCCTGCCCACATTTTCCTTTTTATCACTTACGCATGCACCAAGCACACTTTTCTGTTCAACTTCAACACAAAGTATCTATTAAATTGTACCATTCCTTAACAGATGACATAGCCTCACAGAATACGGCATAAACATAAGCCTAATTTGTTTTTTGCACTGCAGTCATTTTCATTTACACCAAAGTCTCTTCTTGGCTTGATAACATTTTCTTGGAACATTTTCTTGGATAACATTTTCTTTTGTCTCCAACTGCAGCAACTAGAGATGACATGAAGCTGTGATTGAGAAGAAACGAGATGCGAGGT
The DNA here is from genome assembly GCA_015082035.1 of Chaenogobius annularis. Taxonomy (NCBI): domain Eukaryota; kingdom Metazoa; phylum Chordata; class Actinopteri; order Gobiiformes; family Gobiidae; genus Chaenogobius; species Chaenogobius annularis. The sequence goes on from BJKM01000289.1 coordinate 438,147, forward strand.
GCTTTTACACAACACTGAGAACAGCCCATCCAATGTAATGCAAATTATGTGAGTAAGGTTTTGATTTAATCTTGATTTTAGAAGTTCTGACTGGTAGGACGTGATTACTTTTTTCATGGGATTTAAGGTTTTAAGATAATTTCATTTTAAAGCCCTTTGCAACAAAAGTTTAAAAAACAAACAAACACACACAAAAAAAACTGAAAAAAAACCTGAAATAAAATCCAGAGTGTTTTATTAGCTCCAGAATATGTTAAATGTTACACAGTAAGGCTTTAAAATAAGAAGCATTGGGAAATATGTTAGCTTTAAATAATAAGCATAATAAAACATTTGGAAACGAGTCAGGTAATAGCAGCTCATTGAGAGAAGACAACTAGTCAAAACTTTAATTTTCTCTTCTCTTTATCAACTCGTTTTTCTGCGAAAGTACAAAAGATGGATACGAGAGGCTATGGAATCAGGAAGCAAGAGCACGGACCATCAACAGAGACGAGGGTGCATTTACCTTGGCTCACACCTGGAACTCGCTTCTCCAGAGACCACCACACGGGGGCAGTGTGGTCAGTCTGATAGATCCACCACATCTGTCAAACAGCCTACACCAGGGAACAACCGCTGATAAGAGACACACCGATCAGACGAAACCTCTCACAGAGGCGGAAGTCCTACCACCAAAACATGTCACTTAAATGAGTCGCTACTAAAATTCTGAATTCACGTGATTTTTACTAATCCATATTCCTGGTTTGCAGTGCAGAAGTAGGAACTGGTCCATCAGTTTTCACCAGTATTCAGCCTGGCACTCAATTATCCTCCATCCCTGCCCTCTTCCACGCACACAAACACGCATGTCAAATGACCTTTTGTCTCCTGCCATATGTTCCCTGTAGGAACTGGAAAGGGAAGAGGACTGCTGAGCCAGGCACAATCGACCACAACACATCTTAATGATGCATGTAATTACAGGAGGCCCCCTTGATACCGCTGAACACTCTAGGGACCCTTGATTTCTTAGGCCAGAATTTTCAGTCTCTGTTGAGTACGATACAACCTCTAATGTCACAGGTTCTCGTTGGAATAAGTGAAAACCCCTATACGCTCATCCATACCAATTGAGAAAGGACAAAGAATGCAAAACTGACTCCTTGCCAACCAGGACACTAGCTGAAAGTATACAATAGCGTTGAGGTTTATCAAGTAAATGACATGAGAGAAAATATTTAGTTTTAGGAACAAAGCCCAAAAGGGTGACACTATAGACCGAATTCATGATGAGCGAGAGCAGAACAGCTACTTTAATTGTAAGATAAAAAGCAAAGCACCTAGAGTCAAATATCATCAATTGTAATTGTTGATCAGTATGTGGGCACCTTTCCTTCGCATTCTACTCTTACAATTATTTGGGTCATTTTGGACAAGCGTTATAGGGAAAATCAGCCAGGATGATGAAGGGTAAAACGTTGTGCTTTGGATAGGACGGAGACACTGATTCATCTGGGGTGGTTTGGGGTGGTTTGGGGTGGTTTGGGGCGGTTTGGGGGCATGTTCTGTCAATTTTTAGCTTTTTTAAAAGCTGGTCAAATTTGAGCCGAAGGCTAGGTCACGAACTGGCAAAAAAAATAAATCACATTTTTAGGCTTGTCAAGTTTTGCTAGAAAGAGGCTTCTCATGATGCACTTGGGGTTGTTTGTACCCATTTGGGGAGATTATCTGAATTTTAACCCCTTAAAATTCCAACATCACTTTTTATTTTAACTTTATTTTATTTCTTATGTTTTGTCCACCATATAATAAAAAAGCGATGTATCAATCAAATTTAATTATAGGACATGATCATAGAAAAAGCTATTTGAAGTACTTTACAACCATGAAAACACATTAAAATTACAATACAATATAAAAAAAAATCACAATAAAAAAGAAAAATGTTCAAATTAATTTCAGAAGAGTAAAGGGCAGATAAAACCTTGGCATTTGAAAGTAAAAGGAAGGCTTGAACCCTCATATTTCCTGCAAATAAAGCATTCTGGAAAAAAGTTCATATTCCAACACCCCAAATGATAACATTAAACATAAAAAAAGCCAAAAGGTGACACTATTATAACAGGCCTTTTATTAGCATTCAGCCTGGGCTTTTTATGCAGTGTCAGTGATATTTGCTTCAGATTTCAAATGGGAATTGTCAAGACACAACAAATTCTCAATCTGCTTTCTGTTTGTCAATAATCACCCTGGAGCGATATTAAACATGATTTTATCCTGGGATGACCCCCGCGAACCAGTTTATGGCTGTTTATCAATGTCCCACTGCAAGCTGACGCTGTGAGTTAAAATTGGGGCAAACGAGAAGAGCAGTGGAAAATGATGAGAGCGGAACCAACTCCATCCTTTGGTTTAAGGCAAGAATTCAAACCGTGGAAGTACTCTGCAGCTTTCAGAGTGGATAATGGATTCAATTCCCAATGGACAGATTTGACTCATTACATTTGGCACTTCATTAGATGCTTAGACCCAAGGACCCACTCACTCAATGTAACTAGCCACATTGACCGTCACACATTCACGTCATGTCATCCGCTTGAGACATCCACGAAGCCATTGTGATTACGACGCAGCAGAATGTGAAGTGGTTATGCAACGTAATGAGTTTAAGAATGAGGTGAAGTTCTTTGGCATTGTCTGTCCTTACGATGACAAGAGCTCAAGGGAGGGCCATTGACACTCTTCGTTCAGTTAATTGTGAAACTGGAAAATAATAGCTAGGTAGCAGTTCAGACATTTTTTTTTAGGAATGAACTCAGTGACTCCACGGTTGTGTAAGATAATACATGTACCTAAATAAACAATATGAGACTAGAGGTTATGCATTGTAGGCAGCACAACTGATAAAATGTGTTTTTTTGTTGTTGTTTTTTGTCCGTGGAGCTGCTGTTTTGCTCAAATACATTTTAACATTAGTTACCTATCTTTTGTGTGAACGATAGGGGGAGATAAAGGACACTTCAACTGCAGCACAACAATTAATTTCCACAACACACTCAGAAACATCTTATTTAACAGAAAGACTGTGAAAGATCAGTTGAGCTGTGTGTGATTCCAAAGTCTGTATCAGTGATAAATGTGAGCGTAGCTGTAGTGTTCTACAAGGTACAAACTGAATATGTAGCAGAGTTTTAAACCATTATATTTGTTGTCAGACTGTAGCTTTTTCACAATTTAGTTGTGTTATGAGCTCTTACAGGAGAAAAGGTCATTTCTCACCACTGACTCTCATACATTTTTTCCACTCACTGCTAAACTCACTGCTCAGTGTTTTATGTTGCACCTTAAGGCCGAGACAAGTTCCTACGTTTTTGAATTTTGTTCATTGACAATGGCAATAAACTCTTTCTGATTCTGATTCTGAAAATTCAGAATGCTATGATGTCACCTACATAACCTGTATTAGCACTCTATTGAGTATTCAGTGTCCATCCTTTTTCAACATCCCTTAAAAAATGTTACCTTTTCAGGACTAATTGTCACTTAACAGTTTAATTTAGTTCTAAGAGAATTATCGCCTCCTCTTAGCACAGGCAATTAAATTCAAACACATTGAAGTCAAATTAAATCACCCATTTGTAATAAGTATCAGACACATGACTCAAATCATTTCTTTATTGACTTGAAGGAAAACAAAAGATGTAATTATGTAGAGCTCAACTTTGGTCACTTTGCATTTGCTATTGTTCATTAGGGTCTTCCTTGAAATCCTCCAAGGAATGCAAGTATAGAATATAGTATAGGCCTGCATAATTCCAAATTGATTTATTTTTTGCCAACATCTGCTAAGCAAATGCAGAAGATGATAATGAGTGAGTGAGAACAATTTTGTTTCAACATGTTGCAGCAGCTGTCACTAAAGTAGTAATGTTTGTAGAATGGCAAAGGAGGAAAAATTAAGTAAATTAAGTGATCACAGAAGGATTGGAGTTAGACAGTTTTATGATATAGCTGGGAGAGCTGTATGCAGACAAATGGACCAGAAAATAAACTGGCAAAACGACTTTGTTCCCCTACGGTCACATTATCCCTGATCACGGCTTCAAAGTTTCATAGTCGGTTTCTTTTCTTACAACAGCTGCTTTTTGTTTTGTCCATTCAAGTCACAAGAAACATTCTCAGCAATTTTGGACATTGATTCATGGTTTCTATCCATCATCTGTTTGTTCACTGGCCCTTGGTGTTTTCTTATAACACACCTTAAGGCACAATGTAATGGAAACAAGACCACAACCTTTAACCATCCTTTGGACAAATCTATAAGGGAGCTGTAAGTGATAGTGTAAGCTCCCTTAGATATGTGGGCATTGAACAACCCAGTAGAGATGTTGATGTTGACTCCATACTACTTAAAAGTGAGGCATTTTGGATTTATACTTTAGGGACACTGGCACCTAAAGGCCTCAATGAAGACTGATGATCTGAGGCCTTTTCTTTGATTCTTGGACATTTCTTAACATTATCATCAGTTTGTGCATCTAAATCCTTTCATGTCTGAAGAACTGGTATGTGGCGTTACTGGAACCATTAAAACATTGGGAGCTCCAAACTACTGCTGTGCGGACCTACATTCTTTATCTAAATTTTGACTTTTTGGACCCAACACGCAGATGCTAAAGTTCTGGGATTTGCATGTCCTTTTCTACACAACATGATATGAACCCATGAGTTGAATGTCCATCCACCTCTGATATTATATTCGTTTTACTGCTGGTCTTTCTGGATCTCCTGCATATACCAGTCTCATATTAACTCCCATAGCACTGTACTTTTAAAAGGTTACATGCAGTTCACAAACAATGTATTGCAGTTTCTTCAAAAATGCAAATGAAAATGTGCTGCTTGCTTTGGTGAAATGCCAATATGAAGAGGCGGGGTTGGAAGCATGATTGGGAAGAACTAGTTGTAAAATCAGAGGATTCATATTTTGGTTTGCAATGAACAACATTTTAAATAATGATTGTATTGTGTAATAATAACTATTGGAAAAAGATTGGGCGGCCAACACAAAGCAAATGAAAAGATGAAAAATAAAAGACCTCTAGTATTTCCATTCTGTTTGCTGTACACACCCCCGACCATGTCTCCTCCCGTGCCAAGGCTCTTCTCTTCACACTGACACCATCTCCCATGTTTCTGCTCATATGTCTCCCATCGGAGCGCCTCGCCTCGACAGGGGCAGAGCATATTAATGAACAGCAGTAACAATTACAGTGTAACTATACCAGATTTGAGCAAAAAATATGATTTTTTAGTCGGACTGCAGTGAACCGTCCTCCTCACACACAAACATTGTTCCACGTACAATCATTTTGTCCATGCATTTAGCCTTCCAACGCCTGCAATCTAGTTTGCATTCTACTTCGGCGCTGATGGATTTTCAAAGTCCACAAACTACAAAAATTCAGCGCCGTTTTTGTATCTGACAAGCCCTCGACCTTGATAGAAAATATTACAGCATGTGGCATGTATTGTGAATAGTGATTAGTGCATAAATTAGCATAAATGCAAATTACCACATAAACCACATTTAATCGAATCTGGATTGCATTCGACCACATTGGCAGTGAAATGTTAGGCAGTTTCATCAAGCATCACAAATCCTTTAGAAATAGGAGTTGGAAGTTAGACATTGTCAATACTTTTTGCCAAACGAACATATAAACAACCACATTTGTCTGTGCCGCCTCATTAAAATAAATGGGATATAAGTAAGTACCAGGCTGTGCACAACAAATATAAACACATGACATGCTGGAAGAAGAATCTACAGGACCCTACTTGATTGAAAAACATATACCTAGAGTTAGTGCCAGTCCAGGGTCTTGATCTGTTGTGGCTACAGTCAGCAGGACCAGCACACAAACCCAGCTTGTATTGACACCAGCAGATGGAGAGACTGCTTAAGGGGCCGGTTCTGGAACTGGCCTTCTGTTCGTCTGCTTCGGTCCCAGCGCTGAGAGGCGAGCAGCTCTGGGCCTATGTTCGCGTCTAATTACTGCCATAATCACTCATGTACGCAGAGAAACTAGGGAGGCGCACAATACTTGGCTCTGATCCGTCTCGCTTTCTATTAGGGTAGATCTCTGTGGTATCAGGCCCAGAACTCAAGACCAGGTCAACGCTGCTCTGCTCGGAGTGACTTTTTCTCCGAGTTAAAGTGACGACTCAATGAAGCCAATCAAAAATCAAAAATTGTTGTCACATTTTTTGCTTGAGAGTGGACAGTAGAGGGAAATTTACATAACTAGATGAAGTACTATCATTAATACAGCTGTTGGGTGTTTATCTTTCATCAAACACAGGGCGCAGCCATGTTGGATTTTCTAACTCTGACTTTTTCGGAAGTTTCCAAGTAGGAATTCCGCGTTCTGTTCCACTGGAAATGTCCGAGCTCTGACGACAACTGGAACACTTCATAAGTTCCCAAATAAGATAAGAAGGTCAATCAGAGACAAGAACGCAATCACTGTGAGCCGAACGAGCGACTAATGTGTGGAGAGAGGAAGTGCGGAAGACTTCTGCGCTTATAACGGTGAGCAGAAAAGTGAAGGGCACTTAGAGGTTGACAAATAAATAAGTGAACCTTGCTAAATTACACCTGTCTTTTCAATTCATTACTGCTTAGTTGGACTGAAGTGATGGTTTTAAGATACATATCCTAATCCTTTGTGTGTTGTATTTGCTTTCATTGGAATTAGGAGTAGCCTGTGGGAGAATGGACTGTTTTATGTAAGGTCAGAGTTCGCCATCCTAGAACTGCCTCCATATGAGCTTGGAACATATTATACAACATCCACAGATTGTACAAGCCTGGGAGAATTCATAAACCTATAATTACTAAGCATGACCTCTAAAAGAACATTCATTAATTGAGCGGTCTTTGTACGACATAGAACATCTGCTCATGAATGCTATTGCTAACTATAGAAAGAAAGCCATTCGCAAATAGAATAAAGGTCTATACACAAGGATACAAATTACAATAAGGAAAAATATGTCTGGAATTCATAGAAATTTCCTGTACACTTTGTTGGATGATCATAGTAAATCCAATAGAAGTGAATCGTCGTTTAAATTCATTGAACAGTAATTCTGAATGATATTATAATTATGAGAATCCTAGAAGACACAAATGAGACAAGAGGAAGACTTACTGCAATGAATGAATAATTGTAATGACGGCTGCACCTGTCCACACGCCTTATGATGATATGACTTTCCAAATTGAGATTTATTCCGAGGAGATAACCAAGAGGACAGTGATCGCCTGGAGCCTGTTCCATTCAAATGACATTTAATTTTAGCTCTGCACCTCTCGTTCGCGGTGAGGTTAAACATTATTACACCAAGTACGCCCAGCGGAGAGATTGTGTGGAATGAACTGCTCCCAGACCAATCATGTGACCATAAATTGTAAATAGATGTTATTGTATCAATTCTCTAAATGCCCACTGTTCTGTTTTTCTTTCACAAAATAATCTCGCCTCGTTGAAGTCCCTCGACAAGCTCTCGGAACAAACAGCTTCAATGAGATGACACTCTTAATGTAGTCAGTACTTGTCATTTTTGAGTCCAGTCTTAAAGTGCCTGTGCCTGTGTCAATTATGTTGGATTGGATTTTTAAAATGTCATATTCAGACCATTAGCGCTATCATGTTATTTTGTCAAAAGTCTACATCGATCTTCTGCATCATCTTCATCATATTGAATTTTGTACCTTTGTAATATATCTAATATTTGAAGCTGGTATATAATTTTAAAATTAATATAATTTATAGAAATGTTTACTGTTAGGGCCATATTTTGCCCCCGGAGGTAGCGTTCATGTGGACGCAGCAGAGCTCATTGCGTCACACCTCGCAGTCGGCGGAATTGATGACAGCGCAGGCCGTGGAATTCTAAACAAGAGGCGTGATTATGTCAAAATATGAGGTGGAGTAAAGCAACTTGAAGGCGTGGTCTGGGGCATTCTGTGAATGGCCAGAATTGTAACTAATAAACTTCAAAACAAGCATTGACAATAGCTCGGGGATGCTTATGAGTTTCAGATAATTTCCTCAAGCATAAATGACCAATATTAACCTGATATTTTATATTTATATTTGAGAAAGGGGGGGAAACAACCCTCTGTCTCGCCTGATACAGGACACGCACACGGCCCAGCGCTGCGGACACTAGTGACGGGAGGTTGTGTTTTGACGCACAGGTCTGGGTTGGATCGGGACAAGAAATTCCCATTTCATTGCGGGACAGGTTTGGACGGGTTACAAAATGCTGGCCGCATCTCGTGCGTCTGCGCTCCACTTGTGTCATTAAGTTTTGCAGCATCTAAATTAATTTCCTCGTTCGGATCGTTTCTCTAGGAATATGAGACTGATTGGCATAAAACAGTGTAGCAAGCATTATGCTGTTTACTACACTCCTCTCTCCCCAATCTCTCAACTGAGTTGTCTGTAATAATAATGTCCATAACAACAGCATGGAAACAGTTGTTGGGGATCACGGGGGGCGGGGCCTAGAGGAGTTTGGCTGCGGCGCTTCTTGTGAAGTATGAATGCCCGAGCCGAAATTAACTTTGTTTTTGTTCTGGAGGCCTTGTAGGTAAACGAACAAACTTTTTGCTTCTTATGAAGTATGAATTGGCCTTTAAAGCTCTTTGCGCTGCGTTGGACCTGTTTCTGCGCAGTCTGGGCCTGCAGACTCATGTGCTCAGAGAAACGTCTCATTGGAAAATGTAATTAATCCTGACTGTCACATCACATTCACCCAAAATTCTTGTCCTAGTCTGCGTAAAACTGGCACAGACTAACAGCCCAACACGAGATCCGCACAAACGATCAGACAGCTGACCACGGAGTGTGCGCCGTTCTCGTGCCCTTCGGACCACGCAGGCAAGGCAAGTTTATTTGTAGAGCACAATTCGTACACAAGGCAATTCAAAGTGCTTCACACAACAGGACAAAAATGCTTTCAAATCACAAAGACATGACAGAAATCACAAAACAGTTTAAGACGCTGCATCCCATCGAGCACTCAGGCCCGGTTAAATTGGCATGAGCCCATCTTGAGGACATACTCCGCGTTGTGCAATACAAATAAAGGTGAAATAAATGAATAAACAACGCTCCAAGGCTGTATTTATTTCTGTTTTCTTTTTTCAAGTTTTTCATTTTAAGGACACACAAAACATAACAACTGGGCACACGCCTAAAAGTAAAAGAAACGGCTATATTTCAATATTCAATTTAACTAATTCATTGTATTTTATTTTATTTTGGGAACTCATTGAAAAACGGGAAATCAACCTGTTTTATTGCTGACTTCTTTCAGTGCCTGTATATGAGGCCATGACAAACATCTCCCACACAGGGGGTGCTTTTGAACGCCACAGTTCTCAATCATTGGATCAAACATTATCACCATATATGGACTGGCACCATCCCACTCCAGCCTCTAGCGGCCAAGTACAGCCTCTTCAAGCCAGCGGTAAGGTCGGCAAAATTGCGCCCTGGCCCCGCCCCCCTGGCAAAAATATGACCCTTAGAGTTCATAAGATTTCAGTTGGTTCACATTGGTTTGATTTACAGTCACTTAATTTGACCACAATGATCACATTTGATTTCACCAATTATGTGAGTTTGTTCAGTTGGTCTGATACAAACATTAAACAAGGAGCAACTGCAGGAGGAACAAGAGAAGCCAGTCTTAGAGCTAAAGATTAAAATATTACCATTAGCAGAGACAAAGACATTAGATCGACCACATTATCTGAGTTGGAAACATACCTTTTTACACTATTCATGCACAAACAAGCCATCTACGTAGTTCAAATATTTGAACTAATTAGCATTTTAAAGCCAGGCATTCATTTTAGACAGCAGCAGATTGGACGGATTGATCTGTGTTAGGTGTGCTGTTTGTCTTTCAGAGCCTATATCAAGCACATTTTTATACATATACTTGAAATGCGTTCATCCAAGGTTAGACCGATCGAGTATCAGTATCCATATCCCCAGTACTTGATATCGTATCAATAGCAAAAATTGTGGCATCACTACCTATGCAAAAGGACTGCCAGCAGCCGAAGTGATACAAAATGACTCTTGAAATTGTACAGAGACTTACATTAGAGGCAATGCAATCCAATTTACAATAGGGCTGAACAATATATAACAATCAAAATCGCAATTTGAGTTTGAGCAATTGTCAAACCACAACGGATAAAATTATTCGATAAAAGAATGTTCTCTGCAAAGAACAAAATATTCTGTCTTTTAATGGAAAACTCTTGTACTTGTTGTTCCATTCCTCTGCAAACATTTCAGAACATGTTTGTAGAGCAATAGAACACATTCAGCGGTCTAGTTAGTTTATCGGTTCATATTTTAGTCTTCTCTCAAATGGTAAAGCTCATGAAATCGTTTAGAATGTGCACTCTGAACAGAATCACACTTTTTCTAAACCGATCTGATCGTAATAATTAAAAAAATAATAATAAAATTGTGGAAGTGTTGCAGAGAGAACAACGATGAATGAAGGGGGCTCTTAATTTTAGGGGCTGGCATCATCTGCTGAGTCCATGCTTTCTGCCACAAACATGTTTTCTTTACAAATCTAGTGCATGGTCAATTGCAGGGGAATGTTTACCTTGACTTAAACCTACAACTATTTAAACTTGGCATTTTCCTCACAATGACTAACAAGCCTTTATTTAAATGTATGTTCATGCCTCAATATTCCCACGTCTTTGCAGAATTAAAAGCTCCGTAGCAGAAAACACTGCCACAGTGTTTTGCTGTAGAGTCTGACCGTATGCAGACTGGAACCTTGTGTGGGTGGACGGACCACTCCAAGGTTCCTCTTCATGTTTTTGTAAAGGGCACTTTGACCACCTTTTGATTCTCTGAGGAATTTCTCACTTGAAAAGTAACAAGGGGAGGATATACAGATGCACGCTTCACATTGTTTTTCGCCACTGCCAAAACAGAGGCATACACATGAATACACATTTAGCACAATGAAGGATCAGGTTTTATTCCAGAAATTCTCCAAAATCAGTTTGAGTGAGGTTTACAAGACTGTCGGTGTCTGGGGGGAAAGAGTGGCGCACGTAATTCTTTTAGAGGGAGGGGGGAATCTAGTTACTGGATTGCATTTGAAAGCTGAATTATGAGTTATTTCCTGCTGCTTGATCCATAAAACACACACACACACACACACACACACTCAACAGTCTCCATGGTTTCTACAGTCAGCCATCTTTTGTATTTGCAGAGTTACTTTTTCATGGATTGTTAGAGCGTTAAAGTGTCATCCATCACAGCAGAATTTCGTTTTATGGTCTTCGTCTGTACCTCCTGCCTGGCAACGTGAGGCGAACTCTTCCTAATGAACTAATCTTGGATTTTTCATTTCCTCCAGAACATCCAACATGAACTGTCCCTGTGATGCAATTAATCCTGTGCATTCTTGCCGCCACCATCAGAACCATCGGCCTCATATCTGTTTCTAAGTGCTACTTTCTCCGAATTGTACATCACTGTCACCTGTGGAAAACATGCCAGGAGCTTCAAAAAGTCCTCTTGGCTATTGATTGTAGTATTTTTTTTTTTCTTTTAAAGAGAGATTTATTTCAACTGCAACCTCATATTTGCAGTGGTAGTTAAAGAAGCATATTTAAATTATTCATAAATATATTCTATATTCCGGAATCAAGGCAACTGGAGGCAAAAGAGAAGTGGAACTGAGTGCAATTTTGTTGTTGTTGTTGTTGTTGTTGTGTTGCTTTTAATGGCGGTTGGCAGCCAAAAGGTGCATTTACCGCCACCTACTGTAGTTGTACGTCTTCTGTAGTTGTACGTCTTCTGTAGTTGTACGTCTTCAAAGTATAAAGTACGCTATACCGTAAAAGAAAAAGAAAAAAACAGGGAGAAAGAGAGAGAAAGTAATAATAAAAATAATAAAATCAGTTGGCAAATAATAAGATAAATATAAGACAACAAATCACTTTTTGTTGTCTTTTATACCTCCAGCTATTTAGCTAAAAAAACATTGATATGAATCATTCTTAGATGCACTGCACTTGTGGACCTTCATGTCTCTCTCTTTTATTGATTTGTTGTCCATTGAGTGTTTTTTATATGATTTTGATGATTGAATGCATGGCTGTTGAAGTAAAAATGAATTGCCCTTGGGGATAAATCTTTTGTGGGTTTTCTAAATCTGAATCTGGATCTGAAAGGATAACCACTCAGAAACATGTATGTGATATCAGAGCCCGGTTTAAACATATTCTTTTTTTATTAAAGACACTATGCATCTTTTTATATTTTAGGTTCATAATAGTTTTTCACATTATAATTTCACATAATTCATTGAAAATGTTTTATGGGTGATTTTGCCTCTAGTGGCCTCCATTCAGGAATTTTGATTGATCAGATTTCTGATAACATAGCATTTTAAACAATCGTCATAGTGTGATAATAGATAAGTAATTAAATTATATATATATTTCTTGGGTTTTTTTACGGTTGGATGTAGAGATGCAGTTTTTGGAACGTGGAAAAAGATGGTGGATGGAGTTCTTGACACTGACACTGTTCTTGTTTACTGACTCAGAAAGATGTGCTGTCATGCTGTTTATCCTGTGATTTATTTCTGAGAATGTTACAGTTATTTATAAAATGTTTGTGCAACAGTGTTGGCATAACTGTTGCTATATTTTCACTCAGTTTTGTCTGTTGCATCAGCACATTCCCGTTCCCCCCCTGTTTTTTCATGTTTTAAACAACGTTTGTAACAACAAAGGTTCATGGTACATTATGTTCAATTACATGTCTTCAACCTGAGCGAAAATGATTGTGAATAGGGTAAACTATTTTTAATGTTTCTCTATCAAATCAATATCTGTCCCTTCAGAGGTTTGGCACAGAATTGTTTGCCTGACCAGCCAGTCCCAACACGTTTTGACAGACAGAATGTAGGAGGGACCGGCTGGTCAGGCAACAGAATTGTCACATAATGTTGCTGTGGCATGTCTGGTCAGCTGATTAATCTTGTGTGGCAATATACTGCACCTCAGCCATTAGAGACCACTGAAAGAGGGAGAACCACCTCATCTATTGGAGCAGCACCAAGGTCATAGACACAGAGAGCAACAAATCGTTCAATCAGGGAAGCCATCGAAATCAGGAAACGCACCCATCAACTATAAATCGGGACGAGAACGTGTACCAACTCTAATACAGTGCATCCAGTATTTGTTATGTTACAGCCTTATTCCAAATGTATTAAATTAATTATTTGCCTCAAAGTATTGAAAATAATACCCCATAATGACAATGTGAAAGAAGGTTGTTTGAATTCACGTTTGCCACGAGACTCAAAATTGAGCTCAGGTGCATTATTTTTCCATCATTGAGATGCTTCTACAACTTGATTGGAGTCCACCGGTCCAACAGTACATATCAGAGCACATACCAAGACATGAAGTCCAAGGAATTGTCTATAGACCTCCGTGATAGGATTGTATCAAGGCACAGATCTGGGGAGGGGAACAGAAACGTTTCTGCAGCGTTGAAGGTCCCTATGAGCACAGTGGCCTCCATCATCCATAAATGGAAAAAGTTTGGAACCACCAAGACTCTTCCTAGAGCTGGGTGACCGGCCAAACTGAGAAATCATAGGAGAAGGGCTCAGGGAGGTGACCAAGAATCCAATGGTTCCTCAGACAGAGCTCCAGCGTATCTCTGTGGAGAGAGGAGAGAAGGCACCACTCATCACCTAGCCATTACTACAGGGAAGCATGGTGGTCATGCAAAGGTAAAGGTTCATCACGCTCACATCAAACTTATTGGGGTTGGGAGGTTCTGCAAAGAAGAATGGGAGAAACTGCCCATAAATTGGTGTGCCAAGCAACAATGGATGCTGCAAAGCTCAGAAATAGAATCAGAATCAGAAAGAGTTTATGCCATTGTCAATGAACAAAATTCAAAAACATGAACTTGTCTCGGCCTAAGGTGGCAACATAAAACACTGAGTAATAATAAAAAAACATATATTCAATCAAAAAAGGGCATGCATTAGAAACAATTTAAAAATTACTGTACAATAAAAATAAAAATAGGCATTTCTATGTACACAAGTTTACGTTATGTTTAAAGTTATAGTGCAGAAAGTGACAGTGCAGTGAGTGGTTGAATATTTGCAGTTAAAGTGACAGGTGTTTTGAAGTGTTCATGAGTCCAACAGCAGAGGGAAAAAAACTATTCTTGTGCGGGAGTTCTGGTCCGGATGGACCGTAGCCTCCTGCCTGAGGAGTGGTTAAACAGACCATGTCCAGGGTGAGAAGGGTCAGCTGTGATCCGACCTGCTCGTCCCAGAGCCCTGGAGACGACAGGTCCTCGAAGATGGAAGTCTGCAGCCGATCACCTTCTCAGCAGAGCGCACAATGCCCTGAGTCTCTGTTTGTCCCTGGCTGTGGCTCCAGCGTACCACACGGTGATGGAGGAGGTGAGGATGGACTCAATGATGGCCGTGTAGAACTGCACCATCATCTGCCACTGGCAGCTTGGCTTTCCTCAGCTGCCGCAGAAGTACATCCTCTGCTGGGCCTTCTTGATGAGGAGCTGATGGAGGGCTCCCACTTGAGGTCCTGGGTGATGGTGGTGCCCAGGAAGCGGAAGGAGTCCAACGTGGGATGGGGGGAGTCTGTCATGATGAGGGGCTGGGGGCTGTGGCTTCCTGAAGTCCACGATCATCTCCACTGTTCTGGGCGTTAACTCCAGATTGTTACCGCTGCACCAGCGACACCAGCCGGTCCACCTCCCTCCGTAGACGGACTCATCCCCGTCGAGATGAGCCCGTAGAGGGTGGTGTCGTCCCCGCAAACTTGATGAGTTTTTACGGATACGTGGCTGGAGGTGCCAGCAGTTTGTGTACAGAGAAGAGCAGAGGAGAAAGTACACAGCCCTGTGGAGCTCCTGTGCTGATAGTGTCGAGTGTCTGAGACATTCTTCCCCAGCCGCACGCACTGCCTCCGACCGTCAGGAAGTCAGTGATCCACCTGCAGGTGGATCAGGCACGATTGAGCTGGGAGAGCTGTGTCCTGGAAGCAGAGCAGGGAGGATGGTGTTGAAAAGCAGAGCTGAAGTCCACGAAACAGGATCCTGCGTAGGTTCCCGGGGAGTCCAGATGCTGCAGGATGAAGTGGAGTGCCAGGTTGATGGTGTCGTCCACAGACCTGTTGGCTCTGTAGGCGAACTGCAGGGGGTCCAGCAGGGAGGAGTGAAGGACTTGAGGTGGGGCAGGACCAGGCGTTTCAAATGACTTCATGACTACAGACGTCCAGCACAGGCCTGTAGTCATTAAGTCCAGTGATCCGGGCTCTTGGGGACAGGGACAATGGGGGCAGACTTGAAGCAGGCTGGGACATGGCATGACCCCAGGGAGGTGTTAAAAATGTCTGTGAAGACAGGGGTTAACTCTCTTGCGCAATGTCTTAATGTAGCGGCAGAGACGCCGTCTGGTCCAGCAGCTTTCGGGGTTGGATTTCCGAAATAGCCTGTGAACTCCTGTTCCTGAACTGAGAGGGTGGTGGGGGAGGTGGGGGGACCAGGTTTGGGTTGGCGGAGGTGGCCACCGTGGGGAGAGGGGTGGTCACATCAAACCTGGAGTAGAAGGTGTTAACTTGCTCAGCCAGTTTTCGAATTGTCTGCAGCAGGGGGGGCTCGAGGCTTTGGTTGGTGAGGAGCCGGAGCCCCCTCCACACGGAGCGGGGTTGTTGTCAGAGAACTGCTGCTTCAGACGCGTATTGTACTGTGATCTCGCTCGAGAACCTCTTTGCTAAATCCACACTTTGCGTCTTTGTAGGCCCCCTGTCACCAGCCCTGTGCGCTGCCTCCTTCTGCTGCCCCTAACTGCCTCAGTTTTGGAGTGAACAGGGTTTGTCATTGTTGAAAGTGACTTTGGTTTGTGTTGGTATGATGCGGTCCTCACAGAATCGAATGTATGACGTCACAGTGTCCGTGTACTCATCCAAACTCTCTGTGGCAGCTTCTGAAGACCTCCCAGTCTGTAGTGTGCAAACAACGCACGGAGTCCTCCACTGCCTCATTGGTCCACTTCTTAGAGGTCCTCACTGCAGGTTTTGAGAGCTTCAGCCTCTGCCTGTACGTGGGGATCAGGTGAACCATGGCGTGATCTGAGAAGCCGAGAGCAGCGCGAGCCACGGCGCGGAAGGCAGTTACTGACTGTTGTGAACAGTAATCCAGCGGTTCTGCCCTCTGGTCGGGACTTTAATTAAACTGTCTGTTACTTTGGTAGTTCGTGCTGAGACTTCCCTTGTTAAAATCACCCAGATAATACACAAGGAGTCCGGGAAGGTCCGCTCCACACTCAGAATCTGGTCCGCGAGCGCGGCGCTGTGCCACGTGCACGTTTGCGCTCGGCGCGATGTAAACAACAGCCAGAATGAATGAAGCGAACTCACGTGGAGAGTAGAATGTGTTGCAGTTAATGAAGAGAAGAGAAGCTAGTGGCATTATACTCAAAAAGACTTGAGTCTGTAATTAGTGCCAAAATTGCTTTCAACAAAGCTGTGAATACTTATGTACAAGTGCTGGTTTTTTATTTGTAATACATTGAAAAATAATTCAAACTACCTTCTTTCATGTTGTCATTATTTGTTTGTAGAATTTTCAGGCAACTGTATCCATTTTGGAATTAGTCTGCTGAGGGCGCTTTTATCCTACTGTCCCAAGTAGGGAGTTGGTGCTAATATTTTGGTACAGAAAATATTTAAAGTAGATAAGTTCACTAGCTGCAGTCTATTGCCAGATGTCAGTCCCACACAAGTCCTCTGCTTCAGTAGAGAGAGGAATTTAAATAGACTGAATGCAAGATAAGCCAAAGTGAATGTTCATCCAAACTTTATTAAATTACAGATGCAGTGCCTCGTTCTCTTGTCACGAAGGCCACCATTGTCTTTTATTTTTTTCTAACATAAAAGAGTTATGTGTTTCCATCTGGAGTCTTCTATTTTACCCATCAGACAGTCAAAACTCTCATTTGAAATAACTTCAAAGCAAGCTACCATTGTAAACTACCAAAGCAGGTGACTGTTTTTGAGATATATCAAAGATAAAACAAATCCAAAATGAATTTGTTGTAGCCATGTCCTCCTCACCTTTGTTATGCTAAAATGAGATATGATGCCAATGTCAGTTCCAAAAAAGAGCATCTTCCACTGGAGATGTTCTGTGACTTTCAAGCAATGCAGGAGTTCAAGATAATCATTTCACTTATGTATAATTATTTGCAGCATACTTCTTTTACTTCTTCTTGCTTGGCCACACTTGACCCTGAGGGCAGGGTTCTAAGTGAGGGCAATGGGGTCCGTCAGGGTCTGGTTGATCTTGTCTGTGACATCCAAGTCAGTTGAGGTTGTCCAGGTGGATTTTGCCTGCTCCAGGGGAGTTTGCCAAGAGATCTTAGACTGTTACTCTGCAGTGCATTCAGCAATCACAGCCTGCCCCTCTTTCTGACAGTGGAAATGGGGGTAGTGCAACCTGCTGTGTTTAAATATTGTCATTGGAGAAATGGTAAAACCATCACATTCACCAGTCCACAGGAAGGACTGTAACCGAGCAGTATCCAGTCAACTAAATTAGAACTAATATTACTTCAAGTAACCAACACCACCACTGGATGAACCAGAAAGAGAAAAAAAATATAAGGACACAGTTTCATTTTGAATGGGAGACTGGAAACTTGATTTTTTATGAAAGTATACAAAGATTTTATTATTTCATTTCTAAGTGAAATCTCGATTGATAAAATCATCACAGTTCATGAGTGCTGACAGTCAGCGTAGGTCTTAATAAGCACTCACAGAGCACAAAGATTCAGAAGCAGGAAATTCAGTGGAATCAAAAAGGGAAGGATCATAATGTCCAGATCAAAGAAGCACTAACTAAGCACTTGTTTTACCTACGGAGCGACCCTGCGCTGGCCCCACGCTGGAACGCCAAACGGGGTAATGATTGGGGTGTGAAACCATGCAGAGCGAGAGCGCACCTCTGCTCATACCAACCTCAACAGCCCACACAATATATGTGCCATGCAATTGTGCAGTCACCTGGCTTTACGCCTGACCATAAGTGACGTTTTATATTTATTGGAGTTAGCCTAAACTAGCTCCTGCCGACTGGCTGCCTGCAGGCTGAAGCGTGTGACGTCAGGTGAGAGGTCGGACCCTGTCACAGACCGTCCTTTTATAGGACACACTCACCTCGGCCACAAAACTCAGGAGCAGTTGTGGCCATCCTGATACATCAGGTTTACACAGAATGGTAAGACAACATTGGGCCAATATGAAAACATGTGGAGTGGAAACACTCATTATGTCACAAGCAGTATATCTTTACAGTATATGGAACAAAACAATTCATACCAAGCTGCATTATATCTGTATTTTGTATTAATAACCTTACAACAGAAAGACCTTTAAGCATCTTGAGTGTAAATAAGGAGACTTCCTGTGTCTGTCTCTGAAAATGATATTCCCTTTGGCCCATTATATCCTGGCCAGAAACCTACCTGGGCTGTACAGACACAAAGTGTGTCTCAAAATGGGAAATTGGTTCAGCTCCCCTGCTGCCAGTCTTGGAAAACGATATTTCAGAGTTGAAAGGTCAAGGACTGATGCATTGTGGGAAATGTCCTAACCACACATACATCCATTTGGAATACAGTTTACACAGCGCAGTAGTCCTCAGAGAGTGGAGCCATTTACAATTCGGCTATACTCTGTCCACAGGCTCAGTAGCAGTAATATGCGCCTGCTGCCATTCCCAAGATACTTTCTAACCTGCCCTTTTATTAGAGATCCTTTCTATGAATAAATATGTGCATCCTCACTGCATTTTACACTGGCATCTTATTCCGTTCAACAAATATATTTTAATAGAATGTTGGAATTAAAATTAATATTTAAAAATGCTTTAGCATTTAAAAAGTATTATTATTTGAAACATGGCACCACCATCCACAAATCCCCCCAAAAGATGTTGAATGAAGAATTGAAATTAACACAAATATAAGAAACTGAAAGCTTGACATCCTTGACAACAAGTGTAGGATACAGAAAATCCTAATAGCTTTGAGGCCTTGGTGCCTTCTGATTTCTGCTTGTTGGGTCTCTGTAGCTGTCTGGCTTCTTTTCTATCTCCAATCAGAATCGGAATCAGAAAAAGCTTTATTGTCATTGTCAGTGAACAAAATACCCAAACTAGGAATTTGCTTTGGTGGTAAGGTGCAACATATAGACATATACACGTTTCTCTTACACTAGAAAGAAACTGAAGTGTCACTTATTGTAAGATCTGCATGTCTTTGTATGGCTCTGGTTTGTTGACCGTTTGTATTTGTTTGTAAAGGGCAAGTTACAATGGGTTATGGCCTCTTTGGGCTTTCAATCTTTTCCTTTCATTTTACTATTCATCTGTCACTCACCTCTTCTTTTGACACTCTTTTGGGCTCTTTTTTTTTCCATCCACAGGGTATAGGCCTTTTAAAAGGTGCTATACTTTTCATTGTTCTGAATTGTCGTCTTGTATGTAGAGTTGTCATATATAAGTGTGGCAATGACCATTATGTTTGACCTGTTTGACCTGTATACTAATCCTCATTTACTAGCATTTTCTTAAAATACAGCTGTACTTTTGAATTATGTAATTTGTTGTTGTATGAATGTGAGCCACTACTCGAGGCTAAAAGTGCACTAAACTACTTTCAGGCCACCACACTTTACGCTCAAGACAGCTCTGTGAGTTTGCAGCATCAGTCCAATAAGTGCAGCCATCTTGTTTGACGTCAGAGGTGAGAGGTCAGGCCACAAACAAGACCCTCCTTTTATAGGACGCCCCCTCACCTCTTCAGGTGCTAAACGCAGCAGCACACACTGACCTGCTACATATGGTTTTCAGCTGTTTTGGAACAGTCTAAAACCAGACTGTAGTTCTAGTAGCACGGTCCTTTGTTGTCATGACATTTCGATTAACGTAGCATAATTTCAATGGATCTGGATTCAATTGCTCTGTTTCTATTACAGAATATAAAGTTTAAGATCAATATTGTGTTTTTAAATGAAAGCGATGTAAAGTATAGATATGTCTTAGATTATAATGAAATACCAGTAGAATATAAAAAAAAGAGCTGAAATTGAAGAATGGAGAGCCATGACCTTGTTCTGTCCACATAACAACACAACATGCTGCCGCTGGACTGAAAGAACATCCATTATATACACAACTCTCTTCATACAATTTCTCCGTCGTCGTAATACTTACCAACCCAGAATCCACTTAACCTTAAATAGCACTTTAATATTTATTGGTTTTATCAGTACATATTTTCAGCTTCAGACTTGCTCTTACAGCCTAAAAGGAACAACAATGGACCATTTTTGGTTAGTCTGCCAACATAATCATGTACAATGCCTTAATAATGTCAACAATTTCAGACCCATTTTATTCAAACTTAAGCTGTACCACGGGGCAAACAAGCAAACATCTCCATTAGTTCCAACTAAATGTACCATTTCATTATTTACAAAGGGAGTGATTACTATGTTGCATTTGCAAGCACGGACACAAAGCGTGAGAGAGAAATAAAGAGGACATTTTGCACATTCAATTTCACAACATAATGTGACTTTATGATATTAAAGAGTGTGGCCAACATAAATAATTGCACCAAGCAAACACAGGTTTTATTTTGTAGCTTGTTTACAGCAAGCAGTTTTCAGCCATTTTACAGAGTTTACAGACTTTTAAAGAAATCGGGTTAGGGTTAGTCACTTTTTGGATGGCATACGTTCACTCCTATTTGGGGAATGAATTTGACAGTGCAAAAAGTAATCTTCAGACTGCAAGTAAGTCAACAAGGGACAAAAGCTTTTTAAAATTATTTCAACATTTGCGTGTCTTTGCACTGCTCCTTCAGATATATTAGTTTGTGGTCTTTCCATTGAAAATACCAGCTTTTTAGTGTTATTAAAGTGAGACACTGCAGGTGAATGTGAAAAAATCTTTAATTTTGAGATTTTGTAAAATGGAATACAATCTTTTCATCATGTAATGCTTTCATACTGTATATAAATGAGGCATTTATGTGTAAAAATGGCTGAAATTGCACTTGAATTTATTGAATTCATTCTTTTGCCATATTAGATTTTAAAAAAGACACTATTTCTGAACATTAGTGTAAAAATTCAAATGTTGCCAATTTTTTGCAGTCAAAATGTTAATAAATCAGAATTTTAATTATATGTTAGTAAATCTTTCTGTGCAATCTGTCAAAATCTTGTTTTGTAAAGTTCGTAAAGTTTGGTGTGAGTAGGTAGCTATGAGAGAAAATGTTAACGTCATAAATCAGATTTTACATCCAGATTATTCTTTGAGCAGTAATGTCCCCAATTACTTTTTACTCTTACTTGACTAATTTCTAGTGTACTTTTACATGAGTAGCATTATTCTGAAGTAACGTTACACTGACCTGAGTAAAATGTTTGACTGCTCTACAGTCCGTAATGGTCCCAAACATCTACATGAAAGACTGCATGGAAGTGTCTTTTTAGAGGCAAGTTCAAGGCAGAACACTAACTTGAATTTACAAGTGATTCACTCTGAGAGACAGTGCGACAAGGTAATGCTTGTCCCTCACTAACCTGCTCTAAATGTTCACTGAAGCAGATAAAAGACCTCAGATAGGCACCCTCTTCTGTCAGGATCACTTTGTGTTTAGTGCAACGTGCCTGAGAAAAAAAAACAAAACTTTACAATGGAAGTGCAAAACAATTTCAAATGCTCAAAAAACAAAACCAAAAAACATGAAAGACATGGGTACATTTACATGGCTAGTAAGAATAATCTTTAAATCTTATTTTTTTTATATATATCTCTATCTAATTTTGCCTTTGCTGCCACATTAGTTTGTCATTTTTTGCATAATGATCTTTTTCAGCACCTGCACATCAGATCAGATTTATGATGTGCATGTAAACATAGCCAGCATGGGAAAAAAATAAAACTGGCTCAAAACCCACATTGCAATGCATTATTAATGAGGCTGATGGCAGGAAGCAAGATGATAAAAATGTTAGCAGTGTGTCAAAATGCGTAAAAAGACTGAGTGTGACCAACAGGAGCAGTTGGACAGTGCACTAGTGATAAACAGTAGGCTGCTTAGATGTGAAGAACAAAAGACAAATTTGGAATGTTTGACAAGTTAGCAATGTGTGGGCGCAGTAGAATCATGCCATGTTGAGTTGTTGAATGTTAGGAACTGAATCTGACTCTTGGTAACACTTTATTTTACTACACACTTGACACATGGTATATATCAATGTAAGGCATTGTATCAATGTAAGAAAATCAGTAACGCAAACATAAAACATCATATGACATCCTCTAATAACATATAACTCACATGTATTGCTTTGCGTAATAACCTGCAATAACATGTAACCTTGACTTTTGGGAACATATTATGTAAAATTCACTTTTGGTCATTCCCACATTGCAGTTATAATATGATTGAATGCTTGAGTGCTCATAACAATTGTTTTATTAACTGCCCCATTCACTTACTTCCTTGCAATAATACAACCCATACATTCGGGTTCACAAATGCCACATAGCCGTTTTTCAACAAAACAACAATAGAAACTATGAAAATCACATTATAAAACATTTTTCTTTGCGTGTTGGATAGTGCTGTCCAGGTGAATAGAGAGCAAACAGACAAAGACATTTAGTTTTGCCTATATTGTCAAGACCAGGGGTCTGCAACCTTAAATGTTCAAAGAGCCATTTCAAACCAAAAAGACAAAAGACAAATCAGTCTGGAGCTGCAAATAAAATTAGAAGCCATATATAAGCCTTATATGAAGGGAACACAGGCTGTAAGTGTCTATTAGCTATATTAGCCTACTAGCAAAATGACAAGGCTACAAATAAGCATTCCTGATTAAATGTTTATTTTCCCTGCCAAATATTGATGACTCAAATTCCAAAGCGCAACTGGTTTTCCGCTGACATCATCTCTACTCCCTGTATAAATAACACGCCTCTCAGAGATGTTGTTACAAATGTATTTGTAGGGATGTTAAGGATCTACAGCCACATCAGCAGTTTAAATTATGCTACAGGGGGGTCTGGGGGCACTACCCCAGAAATTTTAATACCTTTTTCGTGTATTCTGGTGAATTTTAATGTGGTCCAGCCGGCTAAAGTAAGATTAAAATGTTGAGGTTGTAATGCAATAAAATGATGATGTGATGAAAGTGTGCCAGGAGAAAGTGACTAAAGCCAGTTATTAAAACATTAGTTTACTTAATTACGCAATACAATTATGGCTATGAAAAATAGTAAGGGTAAAATTGTGTTCATAACAAATAAATGTACCTAAAACATCGGCTATTTGTTGAATATCAAGTTAAATATCATAATGAACTATGAACCACTGGAGGGTCGCAATGTATTTGTTAATACTGATAACTAAGTATTGTTATTAGACAATTAAAGCGATCATCACTTAACATGGATGGATGGACTCTTCATAACATAACACAAGGAAGTTCAAGTACAAACTGACCAAAAAGCAGCGGAACTACAAATATATGACTGATATAATTGTAAACAAACAAGTTAAAATGTAAATTCTCTTTTTATCCTTACTAATTTATCTTTTATTGCTCCCGACAGTTCCCTCTTGCCAAAGTGACAAAACAAGTTACATTAAATTAAACAAATCGCAAAAGCATTGATTGATTAACAATTAAGACTGATAAAACTGCACAGTGCAAAAATGTTAATTCCCACAGAGAATGAACAGAACGAGAAGTGAAGCTCCACACCTGTCATGTAAAGACAGTAATTCTGCCACTTTAAATTATAATATATATATATTATTTTATAACATACATAATTATATTGGGCCGAGTTATTTTTCACAATGTACTAATTTAAGGCCCAAAGGCACTGGGATAGGCTCCAGTCACCCGCGACCCCTAACGGGAACAAGCGGTAGAAAATGAATGAATGAATGATTAGTAATTTATTATAATTTATAACAAATTGTCTAACGGTGCTTTTTAAATAAATTGAAATGTTTTATTGCTATAATATTGAATATAATGCTGACATGAGATTTTTACAAAAGGCCCCATAATTCCTGTGTTCCCATGAGTTGTAGTTGGCGGAGCATCCAATAGGGGGCGCTCCCACCTTGCCATGATTACCGTGCTTTATGATGTAACCTGCATTCCTTTCCTTTATGTTTTGCATGACGTGCCTTGTGACATCACTATTCTCTATGACATTGCATTATTGTTGTGGTCCGAGATCAGTGAATCAGTTAGCCATCTGTGTGTACCTGTTATGTTCAATAAAGTTCCTGAAACCTCCTTTGCGTCCCCTCGTGGTTTCCATCAGTTCCATCAAGTAGTGCTCTGGCCGGCACTCCAGAGCAGTGACAGCTACAAACCTGAACCAGCACCTTTACAGTCCACACAGTCCGGAGTTGTCTCTCATCCGGAGTTGTTTGCTCTGGTCAGAACATCACACACTGGACTCTGACTTTCCTCTGCACAAAACAATGCAGCAATGTGATTGGCTGATGCTTGTTACATGCAAAAATCTTTACGTTCCTCTTGTCAGTCAGCGATGCGCATATCTCTTATGTAGTCAAAGTAAAACAGACATCACGAGTCACGACTGATCTGCTGTTAAGGTCATCTCACTCAGCGCTGTGGCGCACGGTAATGCACGGGCACACGGGTGTCGGGCACCTGTGTGTTTGGACCGAGAGAGGGAGAGACTGGGAGAGAGGGGGAGAGACTGGGAGAGAGGGGGAGAGACTGGGAGAGAGGGGGAGAGGGGGAGTAAGAGGAGTCCGCCTATAAGTGACCTGGGACACTCCCTCACCTGCTGCTAACATGACCAGGCTGGTCTAAATGTTATGCTTAACAGCCTTCATGCAAACGTATTATTAGTGGTGCTCGCAAGCACAGGTATGTGTGGGGCCCCCATGGCACGGACCCGGCACCCCGCCAGCCTCAGTGCTATCGGCTCACTGACATGACAGACTCGTGTTCTTTTAAACAGCGGCACTAACAGTCTCTTTGTAAAATGAGTTCAACAATACCTGGGGAGTGTTGTTTAGATTGCAGTTTCTTTTCATTGTCAAGTCTTTACTGCTTTCTTTTTTCGGTACGGGGGGATGTATTCTTTCGGACATGATGACCATGTTCTGTTGTGTTTATGTCTTGCTTTCGTTCAGCTCGCGCACATTGAAGTTGACCAATCAGCGCAGGTCAGGTGCCTTGGTTGCCAGTTTGCCATTACAAATGAATGCTGTTTGTGCGTTATATGTTACCGCTGTGTGCGCTTCTGCGCTAGCAGCACTACTACGCTGTTTGCGCAGCAACAGCGCAGCAACAGCGCTACTATGCTAGTGGCGCACGCTTGTGCTTCGCATAAATCAGGTTGCCAAATTGGGGGCCCTTTTAATGCTTTGGGGCCCTAAGTAGCTGCTTAGTTTGCTTACAGGCTGGGCCGGCCCTGCCTGAATGTAACACTGTTTGAGTTGTGCCAGCTTGAGTGAATCTAAAATCGCCATTATTGTCAGTGCAACCATTTTCAGGTCACATTGAAAGTACGTGTTTAGAAAGCCTCTTGTAAGTGAAAGGGAAGAGCCATAATGTCTAAAGTGCATCCTCGGATAGATGGAGATAAATGGGGTGCTCTGTGAGAAAGTGTCTGAAAATGTACAGAGGTGTTTGGCTTCAAGTGTCCACATGAAGGATCTACTTTTAATATGTTTTATCGCCAGGGGAAATCACAGGGCAGACAGAGGCAGGTAGGGGTTCAAAACAGGAACGAAAGAAGGAACCACCAAGGGCATAGAACAATTTATGCAAAAGGATTTGAAGGGTCTGGGCATACAACCCACTTACTATGTCAGCTCTATAGGACATTGATAACATAGCAGTGATTGTACGTGCACTCTCATGTGATAGGGAAGGCCAGATCAGCAGTGGGAGCGCTCATTCAGTTAAGCGTGTTGCCTTTTGAGTTCAAACGCTGCAGATAACAGATGTACAACTCCAGGCTGGCTCCAAACACGTGAATAAGGGAACACATTGTCTAGTAGCTGCCAAAACAACACAGAGGATGACAGCATTGTGTGTGTATGTGTGTGTGTGTGTCTCTGTAACAGAAGCGGTGTCCTCTCCTCATCTGTTAAAGACTCTTGTGTTTGCGCTGTGAGATTAGTGAGGGTTTAATGGCCGCTTTGATGCTCTTGTGTCTCATCAAAGCCGTGCTCCCTTAGCTCAAAATATCTGCATCAGCTCAAGGAGAGGGTCAGGGGAAGTAGTTGCGAAACTATCAGTTCATTATCAAGAGGCACGCTTGACACAAATGCCAGTATATATCAGTTTGAGGCCAATCTGTGAAACAATACACCAGAATGCTCACTCAAGAAAATGTGTGTGTGTGTGTGTGTGTGCGGACTGTAGTTCATTTGGTAGAGATTAGCTAACCTAATGTATGATTATATATGTTTGAAACTGGAAAATGGACAGACTGCGTATGAACAGCCTGGACTCGTAATTGTAATCAGACCTGAGCTTGGGGCACTGAAGCTTTGTGATTAACCATGTCACATTATAGACCGCACTAACAAATACCAGCGTGTTATCAGTGTGAATACCGCTGTAGTCCGAGCAAACGTCAGACACAGGGCTCCAGACACAACCCTGTGTGTGGCGTGTAGTATTTAGGTTGTTTTTATTATTGCTCAGTGTTTTATGTTGCACGTTAACGCCGAAACAAGTTCATGTGTTTGTAAATTCTGTTAATCGACAATGGCAATAAACCTTTTCTGAATCTGAATCTGAATCTGAATCTGAATCTGCATCTGTCAGCTCAGTGTAGTAGGCTCCTCCATTTGTCACCACCAGAGTCAGTCACAATACAACATGACATTGGCTCACACTCCTGCTCTTGCTGGACTTGACAACTTACTCAGATATGTGTGTCCTTCATTTCATCCACTCACCATTGCACCACTCTGTGTAGATCAATTACTGCTCACATATGCCAATAGTAATAAAAGTTAGATCAGTCATCCAAGTGGGTTTTAATAACAAACAAACAAAAAGTTCAAATAAGTCAACTGGACAATGTTTTAAGAATGAAGAGTCTCTCATCCAAGAGACTTAAATAGTTCTAATCATTCATGGACTCAATAAGTACTGTTAAATTACCTACAGCTTATTGGAGAACTCTAACTATCCCTTGTTTAAGTCTGAATAGGCATTTGAACAGTGTGAAATGCTGCTATATTACTTTTTTTTAGTAAACTAATATCAGCTCCAGCTTCAACTTCCTCTTACAACTGTGTTGTTCTTACTTCAGAATATGATGACCATTTAGGCCTTTAATTATGTAGAATGATCAGAGTGGACACTGGAATTGTGCCAAATGTGATTCAGCTGTTGAAGAAAACCAAGAGAGCTCTACAGTGTAAACAACCCCAGAAACAAGTTCAGCAGTTCTGTCAGCTTCAGGCTTCTAATCTAAAACAACTTCAATATTTCATATGAGGAGGTCTCAGCTGCACCAGTGTGAGTGAGTGTGGGCGAGTGCTTCTGCATCTCAGGGTATAGACATCCTCTTCAGTAAATAGATTGTGTGTACCTCTCATCACACAATCTATTTGCAGCCCATTGCAAATAGAGAGGGGCCACTTCAAAATCGACAAAAATAAAGTAAATAATATAGTGGAGAGTTGGGAGCCAGCATTGTGATGTGACCTGCCAAGAATAGGGCTTTGTTTGCTGTGAGTTTCTCTGCAGGTAGATCTTTTTACGTAATCAGCATCAGCATAAAAACTGGTTTTATCACAGTGACAGCACAGATAGTACCTGACACAAGAATATATATATATATATATATATATATATATATATATATATATATATATATATATATATATATATATATATTTTTTTATATAAATATAATATATATATATATATATATATAGAGATTTTTAATGAAATCTTTTTGACAAATTTGTAATATCATATTTTTAAATGTTTAACGGAAGGCCTGGATATTCTCTTCCAATGATTATTATTTATTTATTTTCCTGATACTTTGTTAAAACGTTATATGAGGAAGAAGTCCATCTAATTGTGTATTGTTGTGCTTTGATGTTTCAATTGTATGTAATCAATTTAAGATGTAGACCCGAAGAAGAGTTTGATTTACAATCCAGAATAAACATTTCAATTCATTACAAAGAGTGAATCTGGTCACCTCTGCCTCCGTCGCGCTTCGAGTCAAACTAACTGTAAAGTGCAATCAGATGCGTTTATATCTCTGATGCGTGTGAAATGAATGAGTTCTTTGATCATTTAGAACAAAATATTCTCTCATCACAGAATGACAGCAATTTGTGCTCGGCTCATTGATCTGTTTTTCGGTCCCTGTGATGTTTTTTTTGCCTTTATTTCCCCGCATTAGCATCCATGTTTGTTTTTACAGTTCTATACAATGGACCATGCATGTTCCTGATTGGCAAATCCTCCTGTCAATCACACCCATCTGAACCCTGTGAGATGAATGTGGTGACCAGACTGATATCAATCTGGATTTTCCTGGGCAAAGGAAGAGTAGCATTGTCAAGGCAATGGCCAAAGGGCATCCTAATAAACAAACACATTTAATACATTATTTGACAGGCTGACAATTAATAATAAAAAAAAGCTCACCAGTCAATAGCTTAATTGCGTGTTTCAGCCCCAAATTGGCAGGGTTTTAGTTTAGTTTAGTTTCATAATTTGGATTTTGATTTTATGTATTTTTTTGTAAAAAGCAGAGCTCCATCTGAAAGTTGAAAGTGGAATTTTAATTAAATCACAGAGTTTTTCCAGAACATGTTAACCCTCCTGCTGGTTATTTTCAGTGGTGATGAGACTTTAAAAAACACACATTTTCTGAACTGCTCTGTCCTCTTGAAGCCGTCAGGTTGATGTGGAGCTGAAAGGAACACATCAGCAGCGTGCTTAGAATAATCCAACACTATCACATATATGCTGATGCCCATTGCTCCCCAGAGGATTTGAATATAAAGCAGAATCATTTACATTCATTTATGCAACCATTTATGCTCCATGGCAATTTTAGTAACATACCAATGCTGTAGGCAAGATGAGTTAATCTAACAAAATCTGCTAAACCTTTCAAGACGACGGGGTGGCTAAAGTGAACAAAAGTTTTTTTGAGTCAACAATAATTCTTAATCCTTGAAACCTAACAGACAGACAGTTAAAGAAAATGTAGCTAAGCACGTCCACTGACCTTGTAGGACTCAATCAAAAATGAATTCCATGGGCCCTATTTTGCCCCCGGAGGAAGCGTTAGTGTGAGCCTTTTCAAGGGGGCGAGGCTAGGGCGCTATTTTGCTATCTTGCCGACCTTAGCGCTGGCATAAAAAGGCTGTACTTGGCCGCTGCAGGCTGGAGTGGGATGGTGCCAGTCCATATATGGTGATAGTGTTTGATGACTGAGAACTGTGGCATTCAAAAGCACCACCTGTGTGGGAGATGTTTGTCATGGCCTCATATACAGGCAATGAAAGAAGTGAGCAATAAAGTAGGTTCATTTCCCGTTTTCCCATGAGTTCCCAAAATAAAAAAAATAAAAAAAATATTGAAATGCAAATGCGTTGTTTCTTTATTTAATTCACCTTTCTTTGTTTTGCACAATGCGGAGTATGTTCTCAGGTTGGGCTTGTGCCAAATTAACTGGACCTGAGTGCTCGATGGGATGCTACAGTTCGGAGGGCACGAGACGGAGCAACCACTGTGGTCAGCTCATCTTATGTGCGGATCTCGTGTTGGGCTGTCAGTTTGTGCCGGTTTTACGCAGACTGGGACAAAGATTTTGGGTGAATGTGACGTGACAGTGGGGATTTATTCGACATTTTCCAAATAGATGTTCCTCTCGAAGCTGAATACATGAGTCTGCAGGTCCAATCTGGCCCAGATTGCGCAGTAACAGGTCCAACGCAGTGCAAAGAGCTTTAAAGGCAAATTCTTCTATAAGAAGCAAGAAGTTTGTTCGTTTACCTACAAGGCTGCCAGAACAAGAACAAAGTTTGTTTCGGCTCTGGCATTCATAATTCAACAGAAGCACCGCAGCTCGACCCCGCCCCCCGCAATCCCCAACTGTTTCTACACCGTTGCTATGGAGATTATTATCACCGACAGCTCAGTTGAGAGATTGTGGAGAGAGGAGAAGGTGGGAACTTTGCAGACGTGTTCTCTGTATGCTACAAATGCTTCGTGTTTTATTAAAATCGGTCACATATTCACAGAGAATCGAGCCAAACGAGCAAACAAATTCAGACGCAGCAAAACGCAATGATACAGGCGAAGCGCGAACGTACAAAACGCGGTCAGCATTTTATAACCTGTCCAAACCTGCCACGCAATGAAATGAGAATTTCTTGTCCCGGCCCATTCCGACCTGTGCGTCAAAACACAACCGCGCATCACTAGTGTGCGTGTCCTGTATCAGGCGAGACAGAGGGTCTTTCCCTCATTTGCACCACACTCTCTTCGAATATAAAACCCACTCAGGTTAATATTGGTCATTTATGCATGAGGAAAATAAGTGCCTGATTGGTCGTTGGCCTTTTATTTCTGTTTTAGTAAAGAGTAGTAGACAAAAGGCAGATTATACCTTACCAACATTTCCATGTTGAACCTCATCACTCATCAAAAGAGTGGCTTGTGGTTTTCAGGTCGAGGTGGATGGTTGATTGTAAACCATCCGAGTGCCTTCTCT
This sequence comes from Chaenogobius annularis, assembly GCA_015082035.1. NCBI lineage: Eukaryota > Metazoa > Chordata > Actinopteri > Gobiiformes > Gobiidae > Chaenogobius > Chaenogobius annularis. The sequence goes on from BJKM01000289.1 coordinate 469,118, forward strand.
GTTGATACTGTCTATTGTGCAGTGGTTATTCGGTTTTGCCAGTGTAATTCTCATACACAACATTCTTCACTGCAAGGGTTTGAATACACTACATTGCTTGTCTTTGTGTGGGAATCTTGTCCTGAGCGTGTTGAGGTACACAGGGATGTCGTGTTGTCTGAAAATCCTTTGTAGTTTTTTGACAGACCAGATACTTAAAGGCAGAAACCCTTTGTTATATTTCCCTTCTGTCCTGTTTTTTCTTTCTCTTTTGGCCATGTTGAGAGCCCATTTAGATTTACAACAGACAGAAAGAGCATTCTTGACATGTTGTGCTTCCTTCTTCTTCCCTTCTGAGTTTTTGGGCACCTCTTGAGCTCTGTGTTGCAAAGTCCAAATCACCACAAGTTTAAGGAACAACTTGACACCCTTGAGGAGGTAAATCAGGCTGAGCTTCTTCTTCTGCTTCTTCTCTTCAACTCTGAACTGTCAGAAGTGAACAAGACCGATGAGATGAGAGCTAATAGCTTTGTATTGATAGTCAGTGGAGAAGAAAATACCTGTCATGGATAGGGCTGGGAAATAAAAATAATAATAATTGTGATCTAATCCTATGACAACATGCTATATTGACGAGATTGTCATCATGATTTAGTGCTTTCCTGTTGAATAAATCCCTAATCTCTGTCCTAATCACAGGGAGAGGTTTCTGAATAACGGATGGTTGTTAGTTGCTGGAAAGCTTGAAATACTATTCAAATGTCTAAAAAGCAATCCTCCTTTTATTGATAGGAAAATATAAAAATCAGTCTCTGCTGATTAGTTATAGCAGTAAATCTTTGTTCAATATAAAATTATGTTTTCATTGCAATTAGAATTTGCTGTAATTCCAGGGGAATTGAGCACACAATCAAAATTTGGAATTCTTGTGATTCAGAGATTTAGGGTTAAGGTTAGCGGTTTCAAAGAGCTCTCAGGAAAAAAAGACTGCCTTCACCCACAGATCACACACACACACAAAACTGGAAACAGTACAGTTTGCCAAAAAAAAAAAAGATTCATTATGTCATATACTAATGAGTCAATCCATGGAAAATAAATATAAAAATAAATTAAAACAACAACAACAAACATGTTGCATGAAACAAGAAGTTGAAAACCATGAATAGCATGGATATTTCTCCATGTCCTCCCTCTCCTTCCTGCTTCTCTGTCCTGTCACTCTGATGCTCAGCACAGCAGTCTCATCATTTTTACATTTTCAACAACTGGCGTATTCAATAAATGATGGTCATCCCACTGTGGGAATAAGAAACGACGTGGTCAAGCTCTCAGACCATGCTTTACCATGGCTTCCAACAAGGGAAATGTGTCATTGTGATTTTATCAATAAAGAAGAAATAGTATGCTAAATCAATTTAAATTTGTGGATTTTGAGGATTTTAGGAACGGTAAAAGACTGACATTCCTTCTGTTTTATTGTTAGACTAAAAATAATTGAGCACAGTCTGTAATTTTACAGGTTAACCTCTTTGAATGATCTGGGCAGTGAGGCTGTAGTACGGCCACTACTCAATTTGGATCGCGGGCCTTATCCAGTTCATATAATACACCCATGCTCTGAACACACCATCTCCACTGTCAGACATGGTGGTGCAGCGTATGTTGTGGGGCTGCTTTTCTTCAGCAGGACAGGGAAGCTGAGTTCATGGGAAGAAGGATGGAGCCAAATACTTGGCAATCTTGGAAGAAATCCTGTTGGCGTCCGCAAAAGACTTGAGACCAGAGGTGGAGCCAGACATTCTAATCATCCTGGGCAAAGGCAAAGAAAGACCATGGACTTTTTGGTTTTCTGAAAGCAGGGGTCGTCCCTCTAGAAAACGCTGAACAGAACAGCAGAGGTTGTAGTACTTTTCAAGAAATTGTACTTGGAGTAAATTTCCAACACTTGGTTCCGATCTGGTTAGTAGCCTATCCGGCTCAAAGGCCACGGCCCCCCAAGAAATCTAGCCCTCAGGAAAATTAAGTTGAATAGCCTTGCCTTAGTACTAAATGATTTGAACATTTGTGTTTCTTGCACTGCTCATTCAGGTATGATTTAGTTAGATTTTTCTGTTTATTTAAACATACCAGATTTTTCCCCTTAATCATTGTTTTGACCTACAAATTACATTAACTTAAAATTCTGTTACATTCAGACATTTACTCCCTTAACCTTCACTTAAAACGTCGCTCACAGTGACCACAAGCAATTGTCAGTTTTACCTCAATGAGCTGCTGTTTGTCCTGTAGTTGCTCTGCTTTAGTTTTGTAGATGAATAAAACCTCTCCTCTGAGCCACTGCTTCACTGCCAACCACAATTAATTCATCGTTTGATGTGTTGTTGTTTTCACGTCTTTGTCTATTCTAGATTAGAGAAATGTTACTTACATGTTCTAAATTCCTTTTTTTTTTTTTTTTTACCGTCCATCTGACCCTTATTTATGCCCTAAACTTTTTGAAAAAGTTAGATCAGTGGTCAGTTTGCATGGCATGCTCTTCTCCGTCTGCAGTTAACGTTGTGCACTTGCTACACTCCCGCCCACTTTCTATATGCAACCAATCATACACCAGTTCAACAAAAATAACCAATGAGACAGTGAGTAAAGAGAGCCGGCATCCAACCAGAGATAGAGAATAGCAACTGTGACGGCCAGACAGAGCAGCCAATCAGAGCTCAGAGCAGGGCAGGGAAAGGCAGAGGAGCCTCAGCTCTGCACATTTTCACATGAAATTTCTGTTACAACACTTCAAACTGTGCAATCTATGATTCTAAAAGGTTTAAACATCGAAAATATAAACAGAACAAAAAGAGTAATTGAAGCTTGGATCGCCCACCCAATCCACTGCCTTGGCATTTTACACTTAAATTAAAGATGCTGTTAAAGATATTGCTTTATTGATATGGCAATTTCGGTATATTCTGCAAATTACCAAATACCCTTTTTTAAGACTCAAAAAAGATCCAGGGCTTTTGGAAAAACACCCGAGGCTTGAGCCCCTTAAACCCCCCCCACACTCCGCCAATGCTTGAGACTGGGGCGGAGGCTCACCTTCAGCAGGACAACCACCCTAAACATAAAGCCAGAGCTACAATGGAATGGTTTAAAACAAAATGTATTCATGTGTTAGACTGGCCCAATCAAAACCCAGACCTAAATACAATTAAGAATCTGTGAAGATCTGAAAATTCTCCATCAAATCTGACTGAGCTTGAGCTGTTTTGCAAAGAAGAATGGGCAAAAATGTAGGTGAGTAAAGCTGGTGGAAACATACTACAAATACTTTCAGTTATAATTGCAGAGAAAGGCAGTTCCTCAAAGTATTGCGGAATACTTTTGCACACTGCACTTCAGTTTTTTATCAACAAAATAATAATCTGGAAATTATGTATAAAAGTCCATCCACTTCACAATTGTGTGAGGCTTTGTGTGGCCTTCTATTGTATGCCAATACAATTTATTTCAATTTGTGGTCGTGACGTGACAAAATGTGAAAAAGCTCCAGAGGACGAATACTTTTTCAAGCCATATTCTGTCTCACCAAATGCACACTATTATTGAGTGACTGCATTCCATAGAATGCGGCCTTTTATTATCATTATATTTTCCACATTTATCCCTGTTTTACGGCGGGCCGCACAGGTCGCATTCCTTGTCCGATTTACGTCATTCAAAGTTCAGGTTGTAGATAATTCTCTTCTGATTCCTGGACCTGCTTTCGGGTAATCCTCTGCCTTGTCATTTTCTCAGGATTTGTCTTGGAACATTTGATATTTCCATCTCTCTTGGCTTTCACAGATCGCATTCCTTGTCCGATTTTCGTCATTCAAAGTTCAGTTTGTAGATAATTCTCGTGTGATTCCTGGACTTGCTTTTGGTATTCCTCGGTCTTGTCATCTTTTCAGGATTCGTCTTTCAAATTCTCCCCATCTCTTAGAATGGCGGAATGTTGGTGATGTTGGAGCGTTGTGACATCATCGTCATAGCAACTGGACAGAAAACGGCCATGCATTACGCAGATCGTCATGGCAACTAGGGCTTTGTGACATCATCGGCATGGACATCGGCATGTACAGAACATGTGCAGAAATTGCAAAAGAAGACTGCACCTACAAATCAGTGAGCACTGATGGTGTGACTGATTGTGAGACATATTTATACTTGATTTTGTGTTTTTATATAGACGTGTGAAAAAGTGCATTTTGTTTTTGCATTAGGCAGTCACTCGCAATGGCTTCCTGCCATTGCCGTTTCTAGTTGTATTTGGAACGTACTTTTGTAAACTGCAAACCATGTTAACCATTTTGCCAAGGTGGAAGCTTTTAGGTTTAACTGTCAGCTTTGAAAATTCCACTTAGGTTTCAGAGTCGTGTTGGTAATCAGGGTGTGATCCCTTTTTATGAAGCTTCTGCAACCACTGAACTGTAGAATTGGCTTATCTTTTTTCTTTCTGGCAAAAAGAACTACTGGAGACAGAAGAAATGTCAGCTGTGGCAGTGCCATAGAGGACAAAAGCATCATTTGGTTGGAGAATTGCTGTCAGAACAGTTTTAGTGTTATGTGCACATGTCAAATGCACACTCACAGCAGGAGTGAAACACCGACTGGGGTTACGAGAGACTGTAACAGAAATGGTTCTTCACAAATGCACATTTCAAAGTAGTTGTGTTTGTGGCTGAATGAAGTACCTATCCTGCACTTACTCAAGTGTTGTTAAAACATGCTGTTTTCCTTTACCAGCTAGGTTAGTAACATATTGTAAACGTTTGTACTTGTATTGTGATGGGAAAGAGGCTGATAAGTGAAGAAAGGAAAGCCATGCATTTGCTCTAACATATGGAATAGAGATTATTGACCTGGGAACTGTCTTCCCTCAAAACCCTATATTGTCAGACCATTCCCTAATTACCTTTCAGTTTATTCCTAAAGATTATCCAGCCCCACCAATTATAATTAAAAGGACAATATCTGAAAAATCTATCTCAAAGTTCAAATAAATAACAGAGCCAATATTCAGTGTCATGTCATGTGATCCTGCTGAGAACCGCTTTAGTGATCAATTTGTCGACTCGACCATGAATTCTCTGAAGTCTGCTCTTGATGTTGCAGCTCTGTTAAAACAGAAGGTCATTAGACCAAAACGCACCTCCCCATGGTACAATGAAGAACTGTGTTCACATAAACAACAAGTTAGAAAATTAGAAATATAATTTAACTGTTCCCACACAGATGAATCTGGCTAATGTCCTCTAAGCAGGCTCTGCCCAAACAAGATACTATTCAAATTTGATAAAAAAATAACATCAGATTTCTTTTCAGCACTGTAGCCAGGCTAACAAACGGTCACAGTGCAGTACAGTACCTGGCATCTAAATGGTTAAATTCAGGGTCAAAATTGTGCTAACGAAGCGAAGTAATCTGAAACTACATTGAAGTCGTACAAAATCCAGACCCACCCTCACTGGAGCAGTTTGCGGTGTTGGAATGATGTTCTACCAACTGTCCTGTCCCATTAGGAATTTTCTAAGACTGAACCATTTCCTCAAAGTAACTGCATGGAGCTAAGATTGCTGTACAGCTTCTCTTCGCCAACACAGCCTCAGGTCTCAACCAAGGAGATCAATTGTTTTTTAGATTCGCAAAAAAATACGAAGAAGTCCTTGTCTAGTCCTGCTGTAGTCCTCTGTGACACTGCGCTAGAAGCAGTGATCGGAGTTTCAACAATTATCTCGTAAACTACCTTTCTGGGTTGGTAATATTGCAATATTTTCTTCTTGTCGTTTCAATTATGTCTTGAAACTAGTTCATGTTTTTAATCTCCTCTTGAATTTTCTTGTTTTTCATTTAGTCGCTGATTTTCAGCTTTTGACTCAATATAGCGTTCTACTTGTTTAACTGCTTATTCTTTTGTTAGTTTTGATATCAAATGTTTGCATTCTTCCAGCAAAATCCTTTTCTAGCTTCTCAAGTTTGCCACGTCATTTTCAAGTTGATTAGTTTGTTTTATTGCATGTGCTAGTTCAGTTTATCTTTTAGGGCGCTGATTTCTTCAAAAAGTATTCTATTTTTTCTGCTTCCAAACCTACACAATGTTCATAAAATTTGATCAAAATTTCCCTCTTCTAATTGTTTCGTTTGTTCTTGTGACCTTTCTCCTTAATTTTTCTGACTTACTAGCTGCACCCGTTCATCTTGAAGGGCTTAGTTTTCTTATAATGTAGCTGCCACCGCCAAGTTGAGTAAAACTGCATTTTGTGTTTTTCACGCTTTCATGTATTTTCGTAGTAAGAGAATGTGTTTTAGTTGAGTAAAGTACTCGTGAGAAAGACTTTTTTGTCTAAATACAATTATTTCTGAGATAGTAGGGCCCCTTTATACATTTAAAAAAGTTGCTGATGGTTTGAGCCACATGCTGCGTAGCCACATATACTGTGTACTACAGGCCTTCTGCCTTTCATCAAGAATGGAAAATCAAGTGATCAAAAAAAGAAAAGAAAGAAAAGAAGCTAAATGCATCTTGATTGAAAGTGAAACAGACTTAATTGTACCACCATATTTAACTCAAATAATGATGACATTATTTACACTAGACTTAAGCCTATGGATACAAACAGCATCTCTGGGTCAACTAACAATGAGCAGAATCCGCCTGACCGCCGCGATGTCTCGGTGACAAATGCTCCCTCGCTCCTCTGCCTGCTGTGGCCCCGGGGTGCAGTGGGGTGTAGCAGGCTGTTGTGGCCCTGGAGGCATAAAACAGCTAGTGCTAACACTATATACTGGGCTATTATTGTACACCACACTAATAGCCTAGTATGTACGTTTATATAGTTTCAAATGTCCCTATTTCCACTCCACACAGTAATCTGCCACTGTGGTTCTAAAATTATCTCAAACGTCACAGGTAGTTTACGCAATTTTGGGCATACATTTGCCTCTCACGTAAATAATGACGGCTTGCTCATGACGAATGCGCAGCTTGGGTTATTTTCTTTAACCTGTTTGAAAGCCATTCATTATAGCCCGTCAGCTGTTGTTTTCAATGTTATTGCAGTATAGGGCACAGCAGCATTAACAGGAAGTTCCTCGTGCACAGAGGATGTGACTGTGAGGAAAAGGTGAGCGTCTCTGGCAGTTAGCATCTGTAGCTGATTTAACTGCATGAGCAAAGACAATTTATTTTTATAAGATGCCTTCTTATCAAGAAAATATATACTCAAGATTACCCAGATGTTGCAGATACTCATTTAGAAATGTTGAGAGGCAGGTTAATGAGTTTAACGTCTAGAATTAATGTTGAATAGTAACCAGAGTAACACATTTATTCTATATGAAAGCACAATTCTTCATTTTTGCAATATGGCAGGGATATAAATGTATTTGAATTGTTTTTATCCTTTCAGTCCCTGCGGTTTAATCAGAAGAATACATAGAATAATTGTTTTAAAAGGCACTATTTTTGGACGCGTGGGTGTGTTGTTTACGTACAGACCCAGGGGTATTGTGCCTCTCATCTAGCTGAGCCGCAGTCTGGAGACAAGACTGTTATGTTTTGACAGTAGCTCACAGTCCCACATGAATACAATGTCACTTTTCTGTACAGCTTGTTATATAGACGCAGTTCAAATGCATAGCTTCTGTTTACTTGCAATTACACCTCATTTGTTGGACAAAAATTCAAGGACAGATTCATCAAAGTAATACCTCATTCGCCTAGGAGTGGTCTGCGGTAGAAAAGATAGTCATCTGGATACTGTTTTAGAAACCAAGATGTTTTGAAGTTCTAGCAGCTAGCATTTATACTCTCCTGGCTTCATATTGGCCCTGCCTAGAAGGAGGAGTTATCAGAACCAGAATCAGAATCAGAAGGGGTTTATTGCCATCGTCAACGAACAAAATTCACAAACATAGGAACTTGTCTCGGCATTAAGGTGCAACATAAAACATCTATTAAATCAAAAGGGCATGCATCAAGAAACAATTTAGAATTACTATAGTATAAAATAAAAATAAAAATAGGCATTACTATGTACACGAGTATTACAGTTAAATTTACAGTTTTGAGTGCAGAAAGTGACAGTGCAGTGAGTGATGAATAGTTGCAGTTAAAGTGGCAGGTGTTTAAGAAGTGTTCATGAGTCCAACGGCAGAGGGAAAGAAACTATTCTAGTGGCAGGAGGTTCTGGTTCAGATGGACTGTAGCCTCCTGTATCTTAAAGGGCCTATATCATGCAAAATCGACTTTTCAGAGCTTTTAACCTTCTTGAGGCGCGTTCACACTACGGCGGCCAAATTTGCGCTGGCCGCAGAAACTGGTCGCCTGTACATTTGAAGGCAGCTGCCCTGGCCGAGATGTGTCCAGTGGAGGAGATGTGTCCTATGGCAGTTCAGGTTAAGAGAATGGCTTTGGTATATTTACTTTACAAAGTCCAAAAACGGAGGCGATCGGCTCGGCGGCTTGTCTGGGTCCTGCAGATACTTCAGAGGTGAGCAGAGCTGCGTCTGGCTGATTTTTTTATAGGTCCGGGGTTTGGTCCTTTTTCCGGGTAGTGCGTAGGTACGTCACTGGAGCGTAATCTCTGATTGGTTGCTGCGCCGTGTCTTCCGCAAAGGAGTTCAGCTTTGTCCAACTTTTCTGCGGCGGCCGCTCTGGCTGCTCTGGACGCTCTGGCCGCACGTCCAGAGCGGCTGCCGCTCAAACGACCAAGTCGTGCCTTGTCCGCTGCTCAAAGCGCAGGATTCGCAGGTCGCGTGTCCACATAGACTTTGAATGTAAACAGGCCGCTTTGCCGCAATGGTCTGAACATGGCTTTCCAGTGCTTTTGGTACCTTGTATGTGTGCCTAAAGTGGTTTTTTGATTGATTCCTGCAGTCTCTAGCTAGAGAATAGCCTCTATCATTCCCCTCGGATGAACAGACGGACAGGATGAGTCAGCCGGGTGAGTGCTGCAGCACGCTTCCCTGTTTCAGCCCATCCTCCAGGAAGCACTCTGTACCTGTAACACGCCCTTGCTTACGAGTCTGGCAGTTTCACACAGTTTTCACAACAGTTTGGGTTGAGTAATATTACGCATTATTTGCTTTGTTATTGGCCTTTAAACATGCAATTCAGTTTCACATCTCATGTTTTAGAAATATATATATTTTTTATATAAAACAAAATTAACCTCTGCTCTTTCCCACGGGACTAACTGAGTTTTGTGCCATCTACTGGGGCTGCAGAGGGAATTACACAGGTTAATAATACAGAACATAAAATGTTTCCCCAGAGATGCCAGGGAGAACACAGTCCTACTGATGGTGAGTACACGGAACGAGTCTGCCGATGATTTATGGACTTAAGAACGGTACAGAAGCCACGTCACAGATCGAGGAAACTTTAATCATCGCCGAAATTCAGAATTGAGGGTTTTTGATGGTCGGAGATCAGAGGACATTCTGGACAAGAAACAAAAAAGCTCCAAAAAGTCAATTTAGTATAATATGTGTCTTTTAAGGCCTATTGCCAAGGTGTTATGAGGCTATTGTAGACTGAAGGAAGGTTGTATCTTAGACCCTTATTCCAATTTACTGTACCATCTCTTCCCCCTGGTTAAACGTTTTACCTTCGAGTCTTCAATTGTGTGATTTGTGACTTTTAGATGGTAGGAATCAATTGTATACCTGAATTCGAGTGCCCTGCCTTCTTGTAACTCCTCAGTATGAGCAAGACCAATTTGAGCTCAGGAGAGTTTAAGTTCTACCGCTCAAATTTATAGAGATATTTCCATCAGGTTGAAAATGTCTTTCGGACGGAAGATGAAACGTCTTCATTTCTAAAACAGTGTCCAGATGACTACATTTGAAACCCTTTCAGGTCAATAACAGCTGAAGTAGACATTTACTTCACATATAATCTACAGTTAAGAGAAAATGCCTAGTAGTTTGTCAGTGAACAACAGACTAGAGTGCATCAATAGCTAAGTGACTCGGGCGGATCAGATTTGCAGCAAAAACAATATGACATTTGGGTTGAAAAGGAAAGCCTTGAGTGACAGCTGCTGTTGTTATGGTAACAGACAGTACACAATCTGAGCTGAGCATGTTGTTTTTGCTACTGACCTCCGAAACTGCCCTGACAGACACGACTCAGGACATTGCTTTTTCCATAGGCCTTCAAATGACTCTTCAACTTTTCAAAGCAGGGGTTCAATTGAAACGCTGTATGTATGAAAAAGAGCACTTCCATATATATTGGGTTGAACATGTGTGAAGCCTTTGAATGAGGAGGTAAGGGTGAACAAGTAGGAGCACAGACCTCTTCCTCTTCTTGCTGCGCTCTGATCTGCCGATGGAGCAAAATGAATGAATTCTCAAGAACCTTATGGGAAAAATGCATTAATGGGCAAGATCTAACTCTAAACCTACCTTGTTTTCAATGCCCTGTGGACAGGTTAGAAAACTGCCAAAGGGAAAATGCAAAATGAGGTAAACAACGCATAAAGCTCAAAAGAAAGGCTGCCATGGAAACTCAGAATCTTAGTCAGTCCAGTCATCAGACAATATTCATGCAAATATATGGCATGTCAATCACACCAGAAAGTAACTCATTTCTTTAGTTGGTTGCAAAGGTAAATGGTTAAGTTTTCTCCTGGGGACTTTTTTGAGGGCACATTTAAAAGAGGTGTTTTAGAATATTGCTCAAGGGGGAGCTTTGTACTAGGAACTGGACACTGGAATTTTTCCCAGCAGGGCAAATGCTTTGTTTTCTCCCCTATGTCAACTCACCTCCAGGCTAAGCCTCCAAGCATGTGTCGAGAATGACACTGCACACAGAGCACGACAACTATGGAGCAACAACACTCGAGGTCACAAATTCTAAAACTAACTAGCTCTTATAAGAAGATAAATTATTCAGACTTCACTGAGTGGGCTACAAATGAAGTGCGCAACAGTAACATTGCAGGTGGATTTAATCTTCTTTCTCTCTTGCCTCTACTCATATGATCCATCTATTATTGATTAATTTGTAAGTGATCAATTATCTGAAATGATAAGATATGATGCTTCTGTTATGCAATATACTATACTTTTTTCTGTTGGTGTAATTTCAGCCTGAAACTAGCCTGAAACAAATTAGACTCATTAACTTGTATTTTAACATTTTAATGTATTTTTCTTGTACTATGTGTTTTAGTAAAGTAAAGTGCTCATGAGATAGATGTATTTGTCTGAATACAATTATTTATGAGGTATTAGGGCCCCATCATACCTTTAAAAAAATTGCAGAGGGATACCACCATATTTAAACTCAAATAATGATGACATTATTTACATTAGACTTAAGCCTATAGATACAAACAGTGTCTCTGGGTCAACAAACCCTAAGCAGGATCCGCCAGACTGCTGTGATGGCTCACTAACAAATGATTGGCTCCCTCGCTCCTCTGCCTGCTTCGGGATGCTGTGGGGTGTAGCAGGGTGCTGTGGCCCCTTGGTGCTGCAGGGTGCAGCAGGGTGCTGTGGCCCCGGGTTCCTAAAGTAACAGTACTGTTTGTGATATTTTGAGATCTAATAGTAATTCAGATCCCTAAAAATGTTGTTGTAATGATAAGTGAAACATACAGGCTTGAACATGTCCAATCTTGTCTGATCTCGTGAGCTAAGCAGGCTGACTCGTGGCACCTCCACTGTGCTCTCGTCGCAGCCCCTGAGCACCAAGAGCCGATGAGGAGGTCACCTGTACTGTCCAACCAAGCCTTGTTTAGACCCAGAGTTCCCTGTGTGTATGTGAGGGAGCGAGTACAAGCAGTACAAGCACTCTGTTTCTCACCTGTTCACATTCTCCAAGCACATATAGGTTTGCCCACAGACCCAACACACACTCTTGGAACGCTTTAATCTATTGCCGCACAAATGTGTAACACCTTGAACTAGGGACATGAGCATCTCCTCCAAAGCCTTTTTAGGGCTGTTCAATATGTGTTTACACTTGCGCTTGACATACAGTAGTGCCCTGCTGTCCAGTGTGCATTGTGCGGGAACTTTTCTCAGGATCTTGAGGTACTTTCTCTGGAGTTTGCTTAATTTTTTACCTCACCTCCGCCCCTTGCAAGGGTCAGTGGAAACCAGCAATAACATTAACATAACAAAAGATACTCTGGTTAAGGTTATGCCAACTACTACTATTACATTTACAAATACATTTTTACTCTGCTCATAACCAGAGGAGTAGATTATGCCCAGATATTTAATATAGTATAGTATAGTATAGTATAGTAGTATACTTAAGAAGCCAAATGCAGAGGAATCTGTTCACAGACAGCTGGTGATCTGTTCTCACATTATGGGCTGTATGATTTCCCATGACTCAGAGAAGAGTTAACCTATGTCCCTGGCTGTCTGTGAAGTAAATACACTGGAGGCTGGTCTGCTTGTGGTGCTTAGCTGCATTCAGTCGAGCTGCCCCAAGAGCCAAGTTCAGTTCTGTCTCTCCAGTCCACAGACCAAACTAACAAGATAAACACTCATCTAAATGGGAAGAGTAGGCGGGTACTCACTGGAGACTTGGACATGCAGGTTGTTAGTGCTATATATACATATGTTATCAACCAAAAGGCCTATTCATCATTTTCGTCTGGATTTACCCCCATGAGCGGCTCTGGCTCTGCACATGCCTCTCGTGTACTAAAGAAGCTGAACTCAAGCTCACAGTTCAATTTTCCATGTCTGTGTGCTTGTGAGCCACTTTCTCATCACTGCCATGCCCTCTATGCGACCAAAGCACGGTCCACAGCTTTTGAAATATGGTCCGTTAAACCCAGTGGCACTATAAAACCAGAGAAAGAGCTGATTTGTGAATGCAATTACCTCCTGTCTCTGATGGATGGGTTTGAATTTTGTATTTTATTTGTTTTTCACATATTATTGAACATTTTCCATGTAAATATGTAAAGATAATAGTCAACGTGGTTAATTTCCATCTTCAGTCCCTTGGCAGGTTGAAGGTCACACAAACGTTTCTGTGTGTGATTTTGGCCACAGGTTTAGCCTGATTTAACCGGTAATTTGAAAAGCAACTGGTGAATGGTCTTATACCAACAATGATATCATTTTAAAACTATGGCTCTTTGGTGACTGTCTCACTGGTGTTGTATCATCCCAGTACACGCTGACCTCACATTCCCTCACACAAACAACTGGCGTGAATTTGGACGCCACGGACTGAACGCAAATTATAGGTTAAATCCAAAAAGCCAGGCAAGCTTTTTTTTATCTTTCAGTTTCCTGGTACCACCAACACAAAAAAATCCATAAACATCCTGCCCCCTGAGCCTTAAAAACTTAATCTAATTATTAACACAACGCAAAGGACACGTAATTCAAGTTTCCTCTGCAAGGTGAAAGAGCAAGTGCTGCAAAAAAGATTCAGAAAATACAGTAATAGTTTCTCTCCATATTGTAAAGCCAAGAAATTTTATGTTGCCACGGGAATTTGGAGGCTCCAAATGCAAATGCAGGACAGTGTGCTGGAACACGATGGTCATCACTGTGAAGTGGCTCCACTTGTGTCGTTATCTGCAGGCTTTAAATTTCACTGCACCTCAGGCTAAGATAAAAGCATGAGCCAAACATATGCATTTGAGTTTAAAATCTGTCCCCTGTTTGTGCAGTAAATTCAAAGTGTACTCCAGTTTAAACCTCATACATGACTTTTCCACATCAATTTTAAAAACTCCAATTTTTGAGGTGAGTTACTCAAAAACCCAGAATTACTAGCTTTACCATAGTACTTTTGGAGAATATTAGCAACACAAGTGATTAAAAAACTTGGCAGTGACATTTTCTTGTAAACCCAGACTAGATAGATAGAAGATTGGTGGATAAGTAAAACACAGAAGTAGTTACAGTGGACATTAAAGAGATGAAGAGAGGAAAGTGCAGGAGATGAGCTGGAGGAAATAAAAGGAGCCAGAGAGCTGCTGTGTGAGCTGTTACAGTATGTGTCAGCGAAAAGAGGAGAGGACATACTTATCAGACAAAGACCAGGAAGAAAAGGATGTCTCTCTCAGTTCTCTCTTTTTTTTCACACCAGAGATGTTTTTTTCTTCTTCAGGGGTTATGAAGAGCCCACAATGTAACTGTAAGAAGCCTTGAAGTGGATATAAGCTGCTTGTTTTAGAAAGAAAGACTTATCCAAACTAATGATCCACAAATGTTGAACTGTATCATTATGTGTTTGGAATTGGCTCCACAAACAATTGTACAAAGTTGAAGCCCTTTGCAACAATCAAGTCTGTGGAGTGAATAATGGTGCACTTTCTGTAGTTATTGTTAAGAAAAATATTTTGCATGTGTTTGTTTATACTGACAGAGAAAAAGTTTGAATTTTACTTGTTTGTTTCACATGGATAGGTCCAGTAATTACCCCGATAATCTGACAATTAAACAGCATATTCCATCATACAATTCAAACCTGACCGCACCAACTTTAGAATGTTGTGATGTTACGTGAACCCAGCCTTTGCCCTTTTACAGTGCTTGGAAAAACGTGTCAGGATTATAATATGAATGTGTAATGTAAAAGTGTGCTTCAAGTACAGGTGAATATGTTTTTACTTCTCACATGTTCTGTAACGTTAAAATTCCTCACAAAGTCCGGAATAATGACGGAATAATTTGCCGAAGAGCAATGAAAGATTAGGACTCGTCATTCAGTAGATGATGTGGAAATGAGGCAATGCGATAAAAGACCTGTGTTGTTTGGATATTTATGAGTTAATGGCACAAGTCCTCTCATCAGCTGACACCGATGACAAACAGTCACACTCTTGATATCACAGTGGACGCGCTCAAAGTTATTGCACATTTACAGAAGGATATTGCATCAGCTCTGTACTGAAAACATGATGTTGTTTTCTTCGGCACAGCAGATACACAAAAGTGATGCAGGAATAATGTTCTCCTCCTGACAGATGCAGGACATGACAGTCTGGCAGCCAGTCAGTTATAAATGAATGTGCAAGGTTGGATAGTGCCAAAAGTATTACTATCATTATTAAAAACATGCCTCAAAATCTCACTGGGATTATCCTGGTTAAATAATGGTCAATAAATAAAACAAATTCAAAACAACAACAACAATAACAAGTAGTTTGACAAAGAAATAATTCAGTAATTTCTACAGATATTTCCATCTCTCTTTATCAAATTTACAAGCCAAAAATCTAACCTCTAAGAAAACCAGAGTAAAAAAAAGAGATCGGATAAGCACCATTGATGAAGGATGAGGTAGGCTTGAGTTCTCGTGTCACAAATGTTTACATCAAGAGAAGCAAAGGTCTGCAGTGCCTAAAGCTCACGGACACATCTTGGGCTCTGCAGTTTAAAAATTCACACCAAAAGAGCATTCAAAAGTCTTCTTCATTACAGATTCAGACAGCTGTGTCCAACACTCGCCCGCCTCTTTGAATATTCTAAATGCAGTTCCTTTGGCTCTTTTGGTGCAGAAAATGGATGTCCCTGACTCTGAGGAAACTAAGCTACCTCGACCCGACAAGCCTCGTGTTTGCTACACTCTCTGGATCAGTGGGACGCTGTGAGTCACTGACTATAGGGCATTTCTTTTCTTCTCACTGTAATGATGTGCAAAATATTCAGATTAGATTAGCCTTTTGACATTCATTCATAGAGTGCACCCAAGGGAGCTGCTGTTTTCCTGCCAAACCATCCCGTTCCCTGGAGGTGGTCATGCCGAGTTTACTTACAATAAACATGCAAGTCCATTATGAGCTTGAGCCTATATGCATTCTCCTCACTGACAAAGATTAATTGCATCGTGACACCGCTGTGTTCTGGGTATGGTCCAGATCAGAGTCCCTAAGGCTTGGACTGAATGAGGATGAATTCTACTTTACCCTATTTCTTCTTAGCAGCTAATTAAGAGCTTAGAAACTTTCCCAACAGTCCCAAATAAACCATGATTTGCCACTTGGAACAGTTTCAATGAAGCTTCAGACCAAAACTCTCATAAGATAATAAAAAAAACTGTATATATAGTGAAACATGCAGATTCTGAGAAACTGTGGCCTCCAAAAAGCATGTTTGGGTCTGCCCTAATGTTCATAAATATTTGACTGAGTTTTAAATTCAAAACAGTGTATATGGGACTTTAAACAACAACAATGGAAGGAATAGTTGGAAACCTTTGGAATGTTTTGGCTGCAGTAAAAAAAAGCCATATGGCTGACAAGGACAGAGCCAAAAGTGAAGGACTGGACTGAAATAACTCTGGATATTTACTTTGAACTTGAAAATTGACACATTTGCCAAATGCTGGGGCAGAAAAGACTGATACTGACACATGCCTTTTTATTTTACAGTTTATTCTTTGGGCTATTCTATATACTTTTGATATTGTATTTACGAATGTACAGGTTCTTGTGGTGTCTATTCTTTGAATTATTGACAGTGTTGTACACAGTGGTCGCAGCAAACAAACATAGCTAATTATGCTAATGAACACAACTAGTTTCTGTTGTTTGTGTTTAACAGTGCTCAGAGTGGAACATCATTAATTCAATAATTATCCTTACTCTCAATTCCTCTTAGTGTCCAGCCTGACAAATATTTACTGATCAAACGACTGGAGCTTATAACTTTTTCTATTATATTATTTGTTAATGATATGCAAACTCTGTCTGAATAGTTTTCTGTATCTTTTAGAGTGCAATGAGTTTCCTGAGAAGGAAAGAGCTATTTATCTGCCCTGTCAACAGTGTTTGTTACTTACCAGAGGTTAATCCGCAGCTTTTATTAAAATTTTGCTAAAAGGAAATGTTTGACAAGTGCTCTCAATCTGTTCTCTCAAGATATATTTTATTTGGTGTTTTCACCTCTCCTTTTTCTGCTTTTGAAGTTTTCTCAGATCACGGCAGGGGCAAAGCATTGAATCGAGAAAATGTTTTGATGTACAACGAGTAAAAAATGCATGCAGCTGATAATGCTTGAATTATTTATTTATTAAGTCCCGCTGAGATGTAGCGTCTCTTTTTCAAGGGAGTCCTGGCCCCAGAGGGGAGGAGCCTATTGTACATGTTTTTAGTAGTGGTAATCCTTACTTCTATTTATTTGGTCGGGACAATGCATGTTAATGAACATACATGAAACACACGATGTACGCCGGATTAGCTGTGGACTAATTTTCATCCGTCACATTCACTCTCATTCATACACATGTTTTTAGTCTTCGGGGAAACCTATGCAGACACGGGAAGAACATGCAAATTCCACACAAAAAGGCCTTGCACCACCTAGGAATCCCAGGAACTTCTTGCTTTGAAGCGGCAGCACTATCCGATCTATTTACCCAGCTAAGTGATGTGTTCCTGCCTCTGAAATATTGGTGATTGCCACGTAATAACAGGTAATATCCTCTCCATTTCTGAAGTATACAGGCTGCTTGTAGATGTCAAATAGCTATTTTCAGCCATCACCAAACACAGATTTACAGACATCCTGGTGCCAAGCGCTTGCCATTTTGTGGAATTGATGTATCTTTTCTTTTATCTGAAAATAGCTAATATCAGAATTGTATTTTTTTTTATTAGAATTGGAAACAAAATATTAAAGGGTGGATCTAATCTTCTACACACTATATAACAAGTCACCAGTCAGCTCATAGAGTATACCCCATTTTTTTTTTAGCTGAGGGGTCATACAGACCTCCAAATACTTAATCTCAAATCCACGCACACATTTTTGGAATATACAGTCCCAGTGCATGTTGCAGGTCCTGATTTGGGACATACACTGGGGACAAATCTGACTGGCAACACGAACACGGATCCTGCTCCAGTCATACAGGGATCGGACAGCCCTGAGCAGCGAGCCCAGAACTCATACTCCTCGAGCGCCCCCAACAGATCACCACAAGAGATTTTCCCCAGATCCACAATGCTCATGTTGACAGGCTGAGCAAACTCCCATGAACCCTTGAGCACCCTATGGAGAGTATAGAGCTGGTCCAGTGTACCACGACCGGGTCAAAAACCACACTGCCCCTCCTGAATCTCCTCTCCAGTTCCCTGGAAGAGACCTTGGTACTCCTTAATACATACCTAATACAGAGGCACTGTTCCCAACTGTCACTCGATGTTACAGAGATATGTCAAGCAAAGACAGTTCCACCAGAGACAAGAAAATACTGGACTTGTTCTTTGCCAACACCAAGAAGGCTTATTCTTCACCTACACAGCTCCTCTTTACACCTCTGCTTTGGCTGATCAGCTCACCACACCACCTGGACTCATCCATACCCCCAGCACACAGTCCCCCTGCCAACCACTTGTTGTTACAGCAGCACAGGTGAGGAGAGAGCTGAAGAGGATTAAAATAAGGAAGGCAGCAGGACCAGACGGCATCAGCTCCAGGCTCCTTAAATCCTGCACAGATGAACTGTGTGGAGTTATGGAGCATGTCTGCAACATGAGCCTGAAGCTGAGGGTGGTACCACATGGTCTGGAAGACCTCCCTTGTTGTACCAGTGCCCAAGACCCCGCGCGCCAAAGACCTCTGCAGCTTCAGGCCGGTGGCTCTCTCATCTCATCTGATGAAGACACTGGAGCCCTTTCTCTTCACCCTGTACACTGCAGACTTCAGACACGGACAGCTGTGTCCTGCAGAAGTTCTCTGATGACTCTGCCATCATCAGACTCATCACGGGTGACGACGATGCACAATACAGAGGACTCGTGCAGGACTTTGCGGACTGGTATAAGCAGAACCGCCAGCTCATCAATGCGGGGAAGACCAAAGAGTTGGTGGTGGACTTCCGCAGCCGCCACTTTGCGGCCCCCTCACCAGTGAACATCCAGGAAAGGGACATTGAGAGAGTGGAGTCATACAAGTAACTGTGTGTTCATCTGAAACACAAACTGGATTGGACTCATAACACAGACGCACTGTACAGGAAGAGCCAGAGTCGGCTCTACCTCTGCAGGAGACTCCGGTCTTTTGGAGTGACAGGGCCACTCCTGGGGACCTTCTACGACTCTGTGGTGGCATCAGCTCTCCTGTACAGTGTGGTCTGCTGGAACAGCTGCATCACAGAGAGGGAGAGGAAGAAGCTGGACAAAGTTATCAAGAAGTCCAGCTCCGTCTTGGGCTGTGCTACAGACTTGGTGCAGGAGGTGGGGGACAGAATGGTCCTGGCTAAACTCACATCTATCCTGGACCATGAGTCTCACCACTTACAGGAGCTCTCGAGAGCAGCTTCAGTGACAGTCTGATCCACCCTCGCTGTGTGAAGGAGAGGTTTCACCGGTCTTTCCTTCCTGCTGCTGTCAGACTTTACAACAAACACTGTTAGCCCTGAACATGTGTCATTCAGCTTTCATAATCATGTGCAATACTGTAATAACCAAGTGCAATAATACTGTTAAGAACAACTGCATACTGTATAACCAAGCTGCAATTACTTTTTAAATAATGAGTGCAATACTGTTTTAATAATGTGCAATACTATAACATAATGTCAATCATCCCTGGTGAAATATTTTTCGGCTCATATGACAGCTGTAAATAAGAGTATAATTTTTTAAGTTATCTGTTTTTATTATTATACTTCTGCTCCTGATGTGTGTCGCAACACTGGAATTTCCCAATTGTGGGACAAGTAATGGTTATCTTAACTTTATCTTATCTTTGACAGACTTACTCCGGAGTCAGGGCAGATCTCTTCCACCCCCAGAGTTTTGCCACCAAGGAGCTTGCCAACAACCTCAGTGACTTCGGCTTGCATGATGGATAAGTCCACCTCTGAGTCTTCAGTCTCTGCTTCCTCCTCAGACGACGGTGGGACTGAGGAGAGCCTCAAAATATTCCTTCCACTGTCCGACAACACCCCTAGTCGAGGTCAGCAGCTCTACGTACCCCTCCTGCAGTGTTGTATGGTTTGCCAGAATTTCTTTGAGGCTGAGCATTAGTCCTCTCTTCAAACTCTTCCTAGTCAACTGCCTCCGGACTCCAACAAGCCAGCAAGGCCTGATAGAATTTCTCCCCGGGTTCAGGGATAGCCATCTGCTCTGAGCTGCTACATCAACAATGGAGGTGGAGAACATAGTCCACTCAGACTCAGTGCCCTCAGTCTTCCCTGAGATCTGGAAGAAGTTTTCCCGCAGGAGTGAGTTTAAAACCCTGCTGACAGAGGGCTCCACAAGACTGCCAACAGATGTGAAGGTCTGTTGGGAACGTCTGCTAAGTCTGACAGCTCTGCCCCTCTCTTCATCCAAGTGTCCAAGACACACGGCTGGATGTCAGATGACACGACAGCAAAGTCGATCATCAACCTCCAGCGTAGGCTGTCCCTTTGCCCTTGTGCTTAAACACTTGTGCTTGGTGTTTGTCATGAACAAACTGTGACTTGCACAGAAGTCTAACAGATCCAGGTGTCACTGGTGCCCGGAGAGGGCCTGACAGTGTTTCGATTATTTACGATTGTTAGCACTGTCACCAAAAAACATTGAAATCCTTAATTTGATTCTTTCTATGGCCAGTCTACCTTCATGAAATTAAACTTTCTGAATGAAAAAGTAATGATATTGTCACATAAATACGTGCTTAACATGTAGTTTGACTTTTTTGACGTCTAGATTTTTGGAAATAGATTGTTGCTGCATACAATTCTCACGATTATTCATTTTTAGTTATTTCAATTATATTGTGACCTGAAGGCCTACGGGCCAGAAAAAAAGTAAAAGAAATGTGTAAATGTTAAAATACAGCTTTTGGATGTGAATTGCATTGTTTTAACAATGTGTGAGAAAAACCAAAAGAAGAAAGTAAAACCACTAAATGTGAATGTGTGTTCAAGATGAAATATACATGATATTCACATGCTGGTCTCAGATAAAAAGCTGTCTCTCTAGCAATCAAAATTGTGAGTCCAGATTCAGTAAAAAACAGCTTAGCACTGCATTACAATGAGAACAGTGAAATTCATGCAGATTATTAGCATGGCAACGCTGCCAAAATAACACTACATCACAGTAGAGAGCCAAGACAGTGGCTCTTGACTTTTAAAGAGGACAAAATTACAATACCAGCACAAATGAATGGGCAAACAAACAGGCTGGTCTAGTTAAAAGAAACAGTAAAAAGTAGTTCGAATTTTCAGATGAGTATTATTTCAGTCTATAACCTGGCCTATAATCCATTCAAAGGCAATCCATAACGAGCATGTGTAGTACAAGAACAGATAAACTCTATTCCGACCCTGCCTGTACTAATGTTAAATCATTACCACTTTAATAGAACACTAAAAAGCAATAAAACATCTCCCAGCCATTTGTCAAAGAAGAGCGAAACTGACTAAAGGACTATCTAACAGTTTTTTAAATTCAGTCGAACATACAATATGTGATAGAAAGACTATTTTGACTACCCATACACAAAGAACCAATTAATGTAAATACTGCTGCTTTTATCCAAAATATGGAAGAGAAAGCTGTTTTCAGAAATAATAGCGTCAGGAAAAAGCACTACTGCAGGGACAGAAATAGCCAAAGAATTAAAGGTCTACTTTAATAAATCCAATGCTGTCAAATGCTGTGTTTATTTTGACAACTATATTCGCTCTACAAAATGAACAATTTATTGCATCCAACTGTACCCGAACCAAACATTTAATAGAGATTGAAAAAAAATGGAAGAACTTTATTACTGCATTAATGGTAAAAAAAAAAAAAAACAGTCAACTGCTTCCTTATACCAAACTGTAGATCAGATCTTTCTGCTTCTGCCCCTTCCTCGTCATGGGGTATTTCATCATAGCAAGCAGTGGATTTATTATTTATGTTTTTTGTGTTTTTTGCGTGAAAAATGTCCACACAACACCTCTAAACCAGGACTATGAGGGAAAAATAAATAGATAAAGAACCAGTTAAATATTAGGTTGAAACTGTACTTCAGTGTCAGTGGTTATGGCACGGCACACGTATGCTCCAAATGCGGCCAGCCGCAGTGTCGTGAGTTTTATTCCCGACTCTGACGTTGACTGAATGTCCTCCCTTCTCTCTCATCCCCCATTTTATATTGCTTCCTGTCAATAAAGCCACAAAATCTTGAAAAAAAACTGTACTTCAAGGCCATGTAGGGTTTGTGTAACTGTATCTAGTATCCTGTGCGGTTGTGAATTATGAGTAATACTTATTTTTCTGTGGATGGTGTAGCTCTCGGTCAGAGTACTGGATGTACTGAGTATTGTATTCCGAATGAAAATGTGTTTGAATGTTGTCTATTTTCATTAATATATAATACAGTAAATTACAGTCATGGAATAAAAACATGTAAATGCTTATAAAACTACATCTTTAAAAGGGATTTAAAAGATGAGTTAATCCAGCAGCTTGCTCCACAGCTCTCTCTGCTCTTGAGTCTGGCGCTGGGAACAATCAGGAGGTTTCAGCTCGAGGATCTCAGGCAGCGCACTGGTTCAGGCGGGGACAGAAGTTCTGCTCAGGGGCCAGACCGTGAAGGGTTTAAAAGTCACAAGTAAGATCTTAAAATCAATCCTAAAAGCAATGGACAGCCAGTGTAGCTCCATTCAAATCTGTGTGAGGGAAAACCATTTTAACATTTTGCATTATGCTGTCGCCTTTAACAAATGAAACATATTCAGCTTTTGGGTCTTGTCTTACCCTTGTCTGCTTGAGAAACACATTATTGACTAAACAAAACGGAATGTGTTGGATAAGCTCTTTAGGGGAAGAAATCAGTACTGGCTTCTCCAAGGCTTCGCTGACCCGGGTCCCAAAATGACTGTTCTGTTCAAACCCAAACCTCCAGCAGCCCCCGCTCCACCTCAGACCACGATAGAAGCCATTAGAGTAATGAGAATGGATGAGAGGACTCAGGAGCTGTCTTTATTAATGTGTTAACAGGAGAGCACTGACCAGAGAGTTAGGCCTGAACACTCACTGTCAGCAGTCACCAGCAGCTGTCAGTCAGGTCCCACATAACCCTCGGGGAGCTCTGAGCAGATCACAAGGTTAACAACAGCAATTAAATCAATGCACCTGCAGTTCAGAGTCATTATCTGTGTTCATAAATAAACACCAGCCAAACAGAGCAGATAAAGAGAGATTCTGGTCAAAATTGAGGCATGGGATATACTTCTGCAAAAAAAGCCCCATATTACCTCTAAAATCTAAAGTTTATCTCCCCTAGCATCAATTAGAATCAGAATCAGAAAGAGTTTATTGCCATTGTCAATGAACAAAATTCACAAACATAGGAACTTGTCTGGGCCTTAAGGTGCAACAAAGAAATACTAAACCAGTGATAATGCAGAATAACAAATGTAGCCATTCTAAGATACCTAATTTACACTGTCACTAAGAGGAGGGCATTTATCCATCGAAAAAAAATATTAAAAAAGCACCTTTATGTTGTTCTCAAGTGCTAATCAAAAATGGAAAACTGGTCTTCTCAGTTTAAATTTTAAAAACTTGTTTTAGGCCGATTTGAATGGTTCGGTCTTCTGCTGGAATCATGGGTGCAAAAGGTCAATGTTTTGAATCCTAATGAATCTTTTATGACGCCCTGAGCTCTACTTTGAAATAAACTAATGCCATGAATTTTTCATCTCTGACCCGTTCAAGGTCAGGGAGGAAATTGAATTCCCCTCACAAAGAACACAGACTTGAGTAACATCCACTTGGCGTCGGACAAAGAAGCTCAGGTGAAGTATGCACAGCACCTGAAACTTTCAGATAAACCCGGATTAAATTTCAGAATAGTATCACCATCTTTTAGAAGGGACTTAAATACCATATTAGATGATGCTGCTGAAAAAAACTGGATTACCTCTAAAGAACATGAGTTCCTATTTACTTACTTACTTACTTACTTCTGATGTATCAACAAAACTGGAACATGTACAATATGATTTAACTTTCTCATTAGCTTACATCATGAACTTGGAAGCATTCTACACAAATATAGAGCCCAGGGAGGGACTATATATTTGTGCACTACAACACTACCTGGACAAGAGGTCTGACAGTCCATCCACTGCTTTGGGCGTGAGATCTTGTGGATCTCACGCGCTGGACACTGCATAACAGTTTTTCTGTTGCCAGGATAGACTTTTCAAGCAAATAAGAGGCACAGCGGTGGTCGCATCCTATGCCCCCAACTATGCAGGCCTATATGTTGGTAACTGGGAGGAACGGCATGTCCTCAGCCTCACTTACCCTTTGACAAAGAAAATTCTATTTTAAAGACTTTCACGCATATTTACAAATCGAAAGTCTGAAGTACAGCGACAAATAATTCCATTTCCTGGATCTTCAAATTTCAGTAGACACAGGACAGCTATGCACTTCTAATTACAGAAAATCAACAGATCGTAACACAATTCTCTGTGCTGACAGTTTCTATCCTCGAGGCCTTATTTCCAGCATCCCTTATGACCAATTTCGGAGACTGCGCAGAATCTGTGACGCCAACTCAGATTTTGATAACCCAGCAAAAGACGTACCAAAAATTCCAACACAGGGGGTTCCGAAAATAATGTTGCAATCATGCTCTTTCCAAAGTATCATCTATTGACAGAAAATACCTCTTCAAAAGTAAGTGCTAGAAAAACAAATTAAAACCTAAATTTTTCACTACAATATAGTAACTTAACAAATAGTATTAAATATAAATATATCAACAGGGAAAATGTGTGTTGATATCTGTGATTGCGCTGATCTTGATCTGTGATCAAGTAAATGAGCTTTTGCTTTTCTTTTACAATCCATGGGAAAATGACAAAGACACAGACACTGTTCTAAAGTTTGATGATACATTTACAAATTAGGATTGGTTAGAAGAATTGCATACACACTAAGTTTAAGGTGATGGTAGAAGATTTTGATAGTTCTTTATAAAACCACATTGAACATGTGAGTAATGCACTTTATTTTGTTAGTTTATAATAGTTTCTCATGATTATACAGTGAGATGGTCCAAAGTCATGCCATTCATTTCTTATTTCAAGGGCTGGATTGTACCAAGATAATCTCTCATGAAAGGTGTATGAATGATTGAAAGTTTTGATGATAAAACTTGATTTTTGTTGAAATCAAAACGCTCAGGTGTCCACATAGGAATGTAAGGTGGACAAGCAGGTAGGTGAGCATTATATTCAACATTCACTCGTAAGGACCACGACCCCAGCTATGATGCAAAGCGTTTATTGACATACGAGAAACATGAAAACACAAATGTACAGAAATGGATGCCGTTTTGGGGCTTCTGGCGATTAGGGCTGTAGGCTCCCGGGCCTCGGTACCCCCAAAAGAAGCTTAACCGAGGCAGTGCCAATATGCGGACTGGAGGTCGCGGAGGTTATAGTAGGTGTAGACCTTGAAGGCCATGGAAGACCTGTGTTCCATTTCGCGCAGATGCGGGAAAAAAGTCAAGCAGGAAATGTGGGGACCAGGCAAGGATCGACTTGAAGTAAGGGATGAACCGGAATCTGATGTGATCTAGCCTTATTCGGTAGTGAGGAGCAAGTCCTGAGGGGAGACACCATATGACCACTGGTACCAGACGTCCTGGAAGATTCCGAAGGAGCTTGAAACAGAGTTTAGCTTGAACAAGTAAATCATGGTTGAACTACCACTGTGATTGATCTTGCTCATTTGAGGGGAAGACTAGGCGTTGGTTGAAAGTCCTTGATGCAGGGGTGAGGAGAACAGTCGTGGACAGGACAACCTCTGAGCGGCGGGGGAAACTGAAGAAGGCGAAAGGGCCATGCCAATGAAGCCTTTGACAACCATCGTTGTTTGGTCTCTTCGCAGACCGGAGAGGGGCTCACCAAATGTCGCTCAGGTAGGCTTTAAGTTCCGGTATATAGCGACTGGTAGTCAAAGGTGAATGGGACGTAATAGATTAGGGAGAGCAGGTTGAAGCCATTATGGAAGGATTATGTACTATAATATACCAGGTGGTCGAGTAGGAAGAGGAAGTCAGCTAGAGTAACCCCAAAATTGGCTCGTGGAACAGCATAACAAGTGGAGCACCGACTTGATGGATTGGATGAGAATCACATGGCTGTGGAGTGATTGAACTGAAGACGAAAGGGTCGTGAGATGGAAGATGAAGGGCTTGCCCCTGAGGGATAATATGCATGGTGACATTGAGATGACCGAAAAGGGACAAGAGCTGCTGTGGTGCACGAGGAGAAGTTCCTGAGAAGAGAGCTCCATTTTAGCTTCAGGTTGGTGCCTTGGAACTCCCAGAATGTAGAAGGAATGGCAGCTCTGGAGGTGGCATCCTTGTGCCCTGTGGTGGCATCCCGGTGCCCGGTGGCGACGCTGGAGGGGGCATCCAGGTGAGGAATGAATGGATTAGGGGATAGCAGCTGATACTACAACAAGACCGATACAAGCCAATCCGTGATGAGCATCCACGATGAAATAACGTGAGTGGAAGAGTAAATAGGTATGATAGAAGCAGCTTGAGTCAGCGCAACGAAGCTAGCATGCGTCAGATCCCCTGTCCTTAGACCATCCTTCTCAGCAAGGAAAAACTACCAAACCTCTTTGGGAAAAAGTAGAAACCTTGAGGAGTTCCATGATGAAGGAGAGCTCCGACTTTCTTGGATGGACCGGGCAATCCGGTGCTTGAGGAGGCTGGAGTAGAACATGGCAACCCGGTGCTCAAGAAGAAGGAGGAGAAATTGTGGAACCTGGCGACCCGGCGCCCGAGGAGAAAGTGTGGAAACTAGCAACCCGCCGCCCGAGGATAAAATACTAGAACCCCGAGGAGAAGCGTCGAAGCTGGCAACGCGGGACGAGCTGGCAACGCGGGACGAGCTGGCACGAGCTGGCAACGCGGGACGAGCTGGCAACGCGGGACGAGCTGGCAACGCGGGACGAGCTAGCGACGCGGGACGAGCTGGCAAGGCGGTGCCCGAGGAGAAGCGACTGCAACCGGGCAACGCGGTGCTGGAGGGGAAGCGACTGCAACCGGGCAACGCGATGCTGGAGGGGAAGCGACTTCAATCTGGTAACGTGGTGCAGAGGAGAAGTGACTGTATAAAATACTGGAACCTGATAATGCAGTGCCCGAGAAGAAGCGACTGGATAAAATACTGGAAACTGGCCACGTGGGGCCCAAGGATGAAATACTGGAACCTGGCAATGCAGTGCCCAAGGAGAAAAGAGTGGGAACTGGCAATTCGAAGCCCGAGGAGAAACAATCTAGCAAACTGGTGGTCAAGGACAGGGCGTTTTTGAAAAAATATATATTTTGTAATTTTTTTTATTATTATGATTATTGAGGTCTATAGAATGCGGTTTAGTTCCAGGTTTTCCACATCTATCCCTGTTTTTCGGTGGGCCGCACAGGTCGCATTCCTTGTCCGATTTACGTCATTGAAAGTTCAGGTTGTAGATAATTCTCTTCTCATTCCTGGACTTGCTTTTGGTATTCCTCGGCCTTGTCATTTTCTCAGGATTTGTCTTGGAACACTGGATGTTTCCATCTCTCTTGGCTTTCACAGATCGCATTTCTTGTCCGATTTTTGTCATTCAAAGTTCCGTTTGTAGATAATTCTCGTGTGATTTCTGGACTTGCTTTTGGTATTCCTCGGTCTTGTCATTTTTTCAGGATTCGTTTTCAAATTTTCCCTATCTCTTTGAATGGCGGAATGTTGGAGCGTTGTGACATCATCGTCATAGCAACTGTACAGAAAACGGCCATGCATTACGCAGACTGTCATGCCAACTAGGGCTTTGTAATATCATCGGCATGGCATCGGCATGTACAGATATAGACATATTTATACTTGATTTTGAGGTTTTATATATATGAAAAAGTGCGTTTTGTTTTTGCATTAGGCAGTCACTCGCAATGGCTTCTTGCCATTGCCGTTTCTAGTTATTATTGTTATTAATTTTATTTGTTCATAAATTTTTTTTACTTTCCCTTCGAGAGATGCCAGCTTCTACTGTTTGGACAACAATTGGAAGCCAGAAGCTAGAGCGGCGAGCTAGAGCTAACAGCTTAAAATGCGTCTTAAAGACAACTGAAGAATTTTAAACCGAGAAAGAGTTAATGACCCGAAAATAGGTAAAAATTGAAGCTATATCTGACTTTCTGCAAGCCGTAGGTGCCCTCTCAGCGCGGGAGGATCTGAATACAGAACTAGCAGAGTGTGATCCGTGGCGGGACGCTGGTCTACTCACTGAAGCCTGGCCTTCGAAGCGTGTATGGAGCCCAGAGAATGAGCTACCGGACTAGTGTGAGTGAGACGAAGCGGGAGAAGGCAAAAAAGGAAAAGCGATAGGCGACCGAAAGCGAGAGCTGTGCCTGGGAGAGCAACTGAAATTACGGGACAGAGGGGGCGGTAGGATTCCGGTGGTGAATGGCCTGTGCTGGGCGAGGATTCGTGCATGGGCTTCCGCCACCATGTAGTGCGGGCACAAAGCCACGAACACGGATGTGTGTGTGACCTGGATACTTAAATAGTGTAGTTTCAGGAAGGTGTGTGAAAGGGGTGTTGTCCTGCTTCTGAACTTAAGATAAACTTATCTTCATTACAATACAAAATAGAACACATGAAGACAAGGGTACATTAGTAAGAGTTTGTGACATACCAAGTTAACTTCATTAATGTTACAGCGCACCACCCAAACACGCCCAAGGTAGCCCAGCGCTGGGTCACAGATGCTGAAAGCACAACTTACCTTAGCTTCACACCAGCTGTCGAGGCAAAAAGCCACTTGCCCCCTTACCCCCACGATGCCCGCACACTCAGTGTTCAGTATTCTTAGTGTGCCCAATATGAGGTCCATATGAGGCGTAACATCTTGCAGCCACAAGAGCACAACTCCTCCAGCTTGTGACATCAGAGGTCAGAGTTCAGGAGGGAGGGACGAACACCTTTTTCATAGGTGTCACCTGTGGGCAGAACACGGCAGGCACACACTGCTACATTCGGGATTCAATGTGAGCGGTTTTTCAAATTCCAATGAAGAAGCACCTCAAAGTGATTGAAAAACTAAAACCAAAACTTTAGTATAGCATTAACTCAGTAATACACTTTAAAACATGTGGCTGTCATTAACGGCTTCATCTAGACATGACTTGTTTAGCTGTCGACAGAAACATTATGGAGAACCCTCATGCCCTTCACACAGAAATATAACAGACATTAGTGATATCACAGTTAGCTGTGCACATTGGAGTTAGCTATTTTTATGCACAGCAACCATCAGCTTTTTTCCGCAGATGAGAGGAAGATGCTAATGTCTCCTCACTCTGTGGATTCAAATAGAATGTGTTAATTGTGATAATGATGTGTTGTGTAACTTGGATTTACTCCTGGGATTTTGCAAGGAATATGGTATATGGATGCAAATGGTAACGGTGCAGATGTTTTGAGAGGAAAGGCAGACCTATCCTCACTATATATATATATATATATATATATATATATATATATATATATATATATATATATATATATATATATATATATATATATATATATATATATATATATATATATAATATATATAGGGTTGAAAGCGTTAAGTTGTATTCCAGGTTAAAATAGAGAGAGAATTCCTGGCTAAAATATGTGAAAACAGTGAGCCTGTTCTCTGTCCAGTGCGAACTGGGTTATCTTAGGCTCCTTTCCATTTAAAACCAACAAGTCTATCTCCAGATCAGTTAATAACATACTTCCCCCTGCCAGTTCTTGTGATTTCTATGGCATTTTCTCCTGACCAGAAATGTCAAAGAGAGACCAAGCCATTTCAGAGTTGTTTGTAGTTAAACAATCATCTTTAAAACTATTTGTTTATATTAGTTCTAAAAAATATTTTAAAAAATGTTTTATGTGAGTGTAGGAATATACATTTTTTGTTGAAATTTTTTGACGAAATAGCTGAAAGTTTGCCTTTTCTGAGTAAAATAATAATTATATATATATATTTTTTTTAAGTATGGCTTTAAACTTAAGTATCTCAATAGAGACAAGCAGATGGTGACACCAGGCCAAGTTGCAGGTCAAATCGGTGGAGAGATGACCCTGAATACAGGTTTTTCTAAGTATTTTAGAGGAATAAAAACTGAAAAAATCTGTAGTGGAATGAATGCAAGCTACAAAAGTGTAATGCCATACTGTGGCACATTCCAGACAAAGCAGTATCAGCTCCATGGAGAGAAGCAGGTACACCCCCCACCAGAAAAAAAATCAGAGTGTCCAAGTCCAAGTATAAAGGGATAAGTAAAGTGAATAATTGTTTCCAGTTTGATCCAAAAGTGATCTTAATCCCTGTATCTGGGCAAATAAAGCCGTCAAACACATCCCTGCATTTCCCTCCTGTGGCCAATGGGCAAGGGCTTTTTAATAGGCTGTGTTCATGTGACATCACTTTTGCTTTTTAACTGTCAGATTGTGGATTTGTCGACCTGGTTACTGGAGTCTTGTTCAATGTCTTCTCACTCAGCAAAAATAGACAAATGTCTAATATTTTTTCACAATTGCCTCAGAAAGTGGTTCCATTATTCAACCCCAAATATGTGATTGTTTGTGGAGCCAATATTTCGTTCAAACCAGTTAACCAGTACACAGGCCCCTGCCCACCATCTGAGATTATGACACCTCAAATTCTAAAACATAAACACAATTTTAAACATTTAATTTCAACAGCCTAAGCAACGTAGCTGCGAGAGCTAACAGGACACAATTCAAAATCTAGAAGTCTTCGGTTAACTGATGATATTTTAAATAAATCTGTGACTGTCCAGCAACAACACAGTAAAAATGTTCTCATTTGCCAGAATCAGAATTGGAATCAGAAAGTGCTTATTGCCATTGTCAGTGAACAAAATTCACTGCAGGGGGAAAGAAACTGTTCTTGTGGCGGGAAGTTCTGGTCCGGATGGACCGTAGCCTCCTGCCTGAGGAAAGTGGCTCAAATAGTCCATGTCCAGGGTGAGAAGGGTCAGCTATGATCCGACCTGCTCGTCCCAGAGTCCTGGAGACATACAGGTCCTGCAGAGATGGAAGTCTGCAGCCAATCACCTTCCCAACAGAGGGCACAATGCGCTGTAGTCTCTGTTTGTCCCTGGTTGTTTGTGGCCAATTTAGCAAATGATCCAAACTAAACTGAGCTGTGGCTTTGTGATGAATTCAATTGGTTTAACAACAACACTAAGAGCAGTTTCATGCAGTTTTTCTTTCACAACCCTCTGATGTGTGGATTGTCCCAAGTCTGTTTACCGCCCCCTGTGCCCGTACTTCAGAATGTTGCGAATGCAGTAAAGGAAAACAGCCCCTGTCAGCTGTGTGCTTAAACTGCTGTTGAATAAATCAGAGAGCCACAGCTCAGTTTAGTTTGGCTCATTTGCTGAATTGGCCATAAACAAATTAGATCAGGCTTAAAATGTTTACATTGTTGTTGCTGGACAGTCGCAGATTTATTTAAGATATCATAATTTCAACTAGTGCACGGTGGCAGAGCGGTTAGAGCTCTCCCAAGAAGGAAATCATGGGTTCGATTCCTAGGCGAACATTACATCACATGATTTCTCTGGGGGGAGTCTGCATGTCCTCCCCGTGTTACCGTGGGTTCTCTCCGGGTTCTCCGGCTTCCTCCCACCGTCCAAAGACATGCATGTGTTAGGTAAATTGGCCCTAGTGAGTGAGAGTGAGAGTGAATGGTTGTCTGTGTGTCTGTGTCTCTGTGTTGGCCCTGCGACGAGTTGGCCACTGTCCAGGGTGTACCCCGCCTAAGGCCCAAAGGCACTGAGATAGGCTCCAGTCACCCGCGACCCCTAACGGGAACAAGCGGTAGAAAATGGATGGATGAATGGATAATTTCTACTGTTAAAACATTCCTTTCCATTGTGTCCTGTTAGGGCTCGCTGCTAAGACAAAGACAGAAGCGCTGCGCCGATTGAAAACATTACAATGAAATGCATTGTGGGCAATGTAACTGTATGCATTGCTCCACACTTGCTGAAAGTGTGGAGAAGCCAGTGGTGAAGTGTGGATTGAAACATTCTAAGAATTCACTAGGGGCATTACACATTACACCAAACCGTAACATAACCTTTTCACCATGGTTAAAAGTGATTACTCATTACACCATCATAAAATTACCAACTACAATAAATTCAGTAATCACAACTTTTTCCACTCTAATGTACTCTTTGTATTGCTAACATTATCCACACATATATTGTAGTTATAATTACATGTTTGCATTGCATATTGACACTAACAGCTGGTTAACACTCGGGACATTAAGACTGACAGACTTTTGGGTTCTACACCTCACTCTGGAATGTGTAAGATAAGATAAAATCACCTTTATTTGTCCCACAATGGGGAAATTTCAGTGTTGCAACAAATATTAGGTACAGAAACAAATTAGGCACAGTAGTATAATAATAAAAACAGATAACTTAGAAAAAAGTAAACTCTTATAATCTTAATAATGATAACAACACTCTAATGTACAGCTGTCATATAGCTGTGGGAATTGGTCACCCTTGAGTGATTATCGTCCACAATGCAGAATGAGGTTAAGTAGTATATTCCGGGAGTCCTGTGTGATTGATGGACAAATCTAAAAGAGCCTTGCGTCCAGTCCAGAGTTGACAGGAAGTAAATACAATATTGTCATTTAAATCCCTACCTTACTTTGTCCACTGCAGTAAGGCTCCTGCTACACTCAATAACTCATTACTCATTAAAGAGGGAACTGCTTGCTCTGGCAGAGGGCTTCCATTTCAGTTTCAGTGACTGTTTCCTGCAATGTGATTTTCATCTCTATCTAAATTTATTTTGAGGTCGTAATCATTTTAGTCACATACTACATAAATAACTAGCTGATTTTATTTTGTAATTTAAATAATATAAGGAAGGTGCAGCTGCGTTCACAAACCTGGACAAGACCATGATAAAACCTGGACTAAACCGGGACGAGAACAGTTTACAATTTACACATTAAAGTACCGCGTTAATTGTGTGGCTATGCTAATAAATGTTTGGGTGCCGCTCAGTAGTTGAGTGGATAGCACACGTGCACTCCATGTGAACAACCAGCAACGTTGTGAGTTTGAATCTGGCTCTCGGCAGTTTTTTGCAATGTCCTTCCCCAGTCTAATATTTTTTATTTATTTTTTTGCTAATGAATAGGACTCACATGAGCATTATTATTATTAATTATTTTATTTTATTTTTATTTTTATTTTTATTTTTTTTATTTTTTTTTATTTTTTTATTTTTTTTTATTTTTATTTTATTTTTATTTTTATTTTATTTTTTATTTTTATTTTATTTTTTTTTCCCCCAGTCCGCCCCTGCTACACAGGGCCATGAACAAGATTTTTGTATTTTTCACAGAAATGACTGCTATAATTTGACACTTGGACAGATGTGATACTAGCGTGACCACAGTGCACATGTCTGACGTTGCTCACAGTGGTTCAAGGGACTGCTCAGGGAGTTTGTGTGTTTGCTCAGACACATGAAGAATTAGCATGATGGGTAAGTGCAGTTTAGGTTGATTGGTGAAGCAGGAGCAACCGGAGGCAACCCACACAAACATAGGAAGAACATGCAAACTCTGCACACAAGGCACCTCACCCTGCAGTGTCTGAAATCCCAGCTGTCAATGTATTGTCTGAGTAAATAAACATAGAAGTAACACTCACATTTGATATACTTTCATTTGAGCCCAATGCTTTAAGGAAGAATATTTTTACACTTGTTTCTTTCCATTTTTGGCTGATGACATGCATTTATTAAATTGGTTTTGTGATTTAGAATTCCAGACAGGTGCAGACAAACAGCCTTTCCCAAACACCTGTGATGAATGTTTGTGTGCTGGGTGCAAATGGGAAAAGGACTGGAATGATTTTCTTCCAAACTGGAGATGAATGCACAGAAACATGTGGCTGGGCTGTTAGACATTGAGCACTGGCTGGAGGCGCCTCATAAATAACATGAGCAGCTCTTTGCCAGACTGACTCACGGAAAATAGTTGGTCCAGGATATAAGATTTACTGGCAGAAAACAGAATGACATTAATTTTGTGTGCCTGAACTCACCTTGTAGTTTCTAACAATGCTAAGGAAATCCACATTGATGCAGCATTGACTAAGTGGCAGTTTTATCTGCATTTATTAATTAATTCAATCAACGCAACATTTTTAGTTCATGGAGTGAAATATATAAGAGTTTATGTTTGAAATGGCACGTTGTTGATAGTTCCACAATTCCACAAACTAAACCAGTGGAAGAATCAGAAAGACTTGGGCACAGTTGAAATTAAGAATGGAAATGGAAAATTTAAACAATAGATGATGTAAACAATAGATGGAAAATGTAAACAATAGATGTGAATCAATACATCAAGAAACCAAGAAGCTCTGAGCAAATACAATGTTGTGAAAATAACATTGTGAATGCCATAATCATTATTTTTATTTTTTATTTTATTGTCTACATTTTGTCTTTTTTATTATTATTATTATTATTATTATTATTATTATTAATTATTGCATTAGCTTTTTTTTTGTTTTTTACTTATTTATTTTTTTTAAATTTAGAAACATAACAATAAACACAGTGAAACAGAACAAGACCAGTGGGAGAACAGGGGACAAAAATCAAACAGTAGACATTTAGAAAAAAAAATAAAAAA
Source organism: Chaenogobius annularis (assembly GCA_015082035.1). NCBI lineage: Eukaryota > Metazoa > Chordata > Actinopteri > Gobiiformes > Gobiidae > Chaenogobius > Chaenogobius annularis. The sequence goes on from BJKM01000289.1 coordinate 503,839, forward strand.
TGACACAAATAAACCAAAATAATCCTTCCATTTAGTCAATAAATAGCTCTGAAATCGAGTGGGATGGTGATGTAAAAAACAGTCTGCAAAGCTTTGTTGTTTTCAATTCAGTATTTCAAGAATCCAGAACACATGATAATGGTGGACTTCCTGACAACCACAGTTTCCCCAGCATTTTCTTGTGGCTAGTGAGCACTTTGACATGGTGTTATGAAAAAACATGTGATTTTGTGGTCCCCCATTGTGATGTATATATATTTTCCCATTCTTAGTCTGTAAAATTAAAATTACACTCTCTTTACCATTTATTTTAATATAATTAGTAGAGTAGCTGTCCAATTTTTTATAACATTTAATTTTTTAAAAAATATATCGTTTTTATATTATTCCCTTTGAAGTTAGTTCTGATTATAAGCCTTAATAAATATTTCAGTCAGAGTATCAGGATCAGGAATAAGGATATATTTATTGCCATTGTAAGTGAACAAAATTCACAACATAGGAACAGCCGGGCAGCCGTATGTAGCTCTTGCTTTGTTCTAATTTCTTAGTTATAACAACTCTAGATTTTCAACAACTAGATTTTCTTTAACAATCCGTTAGAAATTCTTTATTCTGTTTGTGGCCGGACCTTAAATCTCAGATCAGTGCATGCGAAACTTTGGGCATAAGCCAACCAGCTGAAGATTTTAACATCTTTGTTTAGTTTGGATCTTTTGACAGAAAGGATACTCAGAGCTATCATGTTTTCTTTTTTTTATTTGTTGATTCTTTTGCAACCACAGGCTTATTCCATCTATTGTTCTACATTCGCTCTTACAAACACACTCTCATTCACACACTGGCATACACAGACACTGAACGACGACAACAACGACGACGACGACGACGACGAGAACAACGACAACAACAGGCATTTCATGTAATCACACTTTTACATGGGGTCCATGGCCTAGGCACCAAAGTACATCAGACATGTTAGTGCCATATGAACCATCTCAGGACTCTGAGGACCTCAGGGACCGGCCTCCTGCTGGTGCCCCCTCCTGTGTTTCAGTTTTATGCAGCTAAAATCTGGAACCGTCTTCCTGAGGATGTTAGACAGGCCTCTACTCTGGCATTGTTCAAATCTAGGGTAAGTTTTGTTTGGCTTTGCATATGACTGAAATGATTTTCTTTGCGCATCTTCTCTTTTAAGTCTTAAACTAATTGACAGATAGCCTGAAAATGGCACCTTTTAAAATGTATTTAAATTAACGTTTTGTGATTTCTGTCTTGTCTTTGTGATTTTAATGCATTTTTTTCCCTGTTGTGTGAAGCACTTTGAATTGCCTTGTGTACAAATTGTACTCTACAAATAAACTTGCCTTACCTTGCCTACATTTTATGTTGCACCATCACTAAAGCACATTTGTTAATTCTGTTCACGGACAATGGTAATGAAGCTTTTTCTGATTCTGATGAATCTTTCAGGAAATAATTGCATTCATAAATGAACATAAAAATGTAATTTTGCATCGACAGGACAGAGATGTGATCCAAGTGGATATTTAAATAACACAACATTTTACATGTTGGGGTAAGTTTTTCTGAAATTCTGAAGGGTATTACAATTGTTGACTATATTATCAACAGTTTTATTCATCTGACCATCACTGGTGCATGTTAGTCATTAGTGCATTCAGTGTCCGAAAAAGGTAGAAAATATAAATCTAACCATTTTACCATTTTGCTTCAGGACTAAGGACAGGTCCACCATACTATACATTATTATAAGTGCTTACAGCAGTAGCCACATCTGCAGAATCTCCACTTTGTTCAGAGAAAACACATGTTTGACTTACTTTATGAGAGTTGTTATGGACAGAAGGAATTACACAGACATGAGCTTCAGTTAAAACAGAATAAGAAATGTCAGTTGATGTCTTATTTTTTCAGACTTTATTCCGGAAATGGCGGACTGCTAAAACACTAAAATATGATAATAATCCTTTAATGTCATTTTTGGTTTGTTTTTAGCGTTATGTACTGTATGTACCTGTTGTTGTTGTTGTTGTTGTGGAAGAAAATACCATTTGGTCTTTATCTGATGTGATATTATAGACATCTCGGCTCCAGTCCATCTGGCCCTTACTGTTTTATACAGAACTGATAACTATGCGGCTGTACTTTGATCCTTTTGATCAAAGACCTGTTTTTCTCCATTTGGGAGACAAACTCCGGGGGTCCAGGATGCAAAAACCCATGTCTAAGTGGCCTTTCTTGCCAGGGCATTGTCTTTTCTTGCACCCAGCCTTTGTTTATGTGACTGGGAGTAATTTTTCAATTGATTTAGGTCATGAGACCATCTAACTATATATGAATGTGACGCCGGTGGATCGGGACTGAGACCAGAGTAGAGACAGAAAATATTTGTGCGAGATAGATTAATTCAGACTGTACACTGAATAAACAATCTTTGCTTTATTTCTTGATAATTGTTAAAAGAAATTGCAAACACTGTTGCTTTAGGTGAAACGTCATTCTTTAGCACGTTGTTGCGATCAGTGTCAGAACGACATTCAGGCAATCACATTTCTTATGAAACTGCCTCTTTTAATCCATTCACACTGATACAGCCCCTTCATCTAAACTATAAACCAAAAGCACCCGAACTTTTTCCAAAGAGCCTCTTTGCTTCTCTGCTGCCACAACAACGGCTTGTCCTTCCGGATTACCTTTGCTGTTTGTTTTGTGTGTTATTTTTACTTTTTGATGGCAGAAAAAAACAAAACAATAATTGAATTGCAAAATGGTCGGTAGAAAAGTTAATTTAGTTAAACTCTGCATGCAAAATAGGCTGTCAATCTGCATTAAATTCACAGACTTAAATGGATGATTCACATTAGACAACAAACACAGACTACCTCCATGAATATTACAATTTACCCGAGGTTAACACTAGGACTACCAGGATTTTAGAACTACTAGAACTCCCAAGCTGTCAATTTGACCGTTGCGCTTTGGCGATGATGTAATCAAAAGACTGATTCTTCAAACACGCTAAAAGATGGTCTATTAGCCTCTTTAATGAATATTATCTTTATTCAGAGTGCCGAAATTGACCAGCCTCAGCGGAGGAAGGAGGAAGGTTGTTTGCGATCGCAAAGTGTGCCGCTCACGTGCAGCGATGATACCAGGGCAGCTGACGCAACAGGCGCTTAGTTTATTGATCTCGACAGCCTAAAATGCCATAAATATATAATTAAGTTTGTCATAAATACCTTGAACATTTACAATAGACCTACTGCCAGGGAGATTATACCGGCTTCTTTTTGCGGGGGCTTGTTCTTCGTCCTCAGCTGATTCGGCTGAGCTGCCCAAAACCCACGAAGTCGTCGAGTCTGACTCGCCTTCACCTCCCGAATAAACCTCATCAATGTTTTGAAGCATTGCCAGGGCTTCTTGTAATCCATTTTACCTTTAGCAATCACTCACTGCACTGTCACTTTCTGCACTACAACTGAAAATTTAACTGTAATCTTGTGTACATAGTAATGCCTATTTTTATTTTTTATTTTTTATTGTTTCTTAATGCATGCCCTTTGGGTTGAATTTATGTTGTTTTTATTGTTGCTCAGTGTTTTATGTTGCACCTTAATGCCGAGACAAGTTCCTATGTTTGTGAATTATGTTCATTGACAATGGCAATAAACCCTTTCTGATTCTGATTCTGATTCTGAGCTTTGCTGTGAGAGACACTAAAGGTGACGCAACGCTCGTGTGCCACTGTCATCAGCGGCAAAAAATTACAATGTTATTAATAGAGCCATCAAATTGACGGGTGTGGGAGTTAGAGGAAGAATTACTCAGAACTCGTTTTAACATTTTTATTTCAGTTAAATTGCAATATGGGGATGATATACACAAAGGTAAAAAAAGTCAAGAGCCCATGAATCTGAAAGAGCAACGTAACCAGAGCAGTGAGATGTACAATTCTGAAAACCGTCAAATTGACGGCCTTGGGAGTTCTAGTGTTAAACTGATCATCTGAAATATGTATCCCAGTTCAAGACGGGCCGAAAAGGTTTCAAAGATAGGGAGCTGGACACTCTTTATTTCTAAAACCGTGTCCATGACTACCATTGAAACCTGTTCTACCATGGGCCGCTCCTGGACGAATGAAAGATTACATCGATTTGTTTCTAAAATATGAAACATAAAATTAAAAAGAAAGATAATAAAATAATAATAGAACATACTGGTGCTGTTTCCTCCCTCATGTGTGTTCTTTTCTGATTATAAATACTGTGGGTCCTTCAATGTTGTTGCTCTTGTTGCTTTTAGAGTTTAATTTCCTTGGTTGGTGCAGAGTGTAGTGCACAATATGGTAAAATTACAGCAAATGTGTAAGGATTTCATAATGTTACCATATTCTCAACATTTGTCACCAGGCCAAGTAACAAGTCTGTGGAGAGGCAACTTCGTTTTAGTAAGAAAACATGTTTTCAAAGTATTTTTGAACACCTGTAATAAAATAAACGCTAGATAGATGAGTTTAATGCCATGACATGGAACATTCCATGAAATGTCAGACCCCCACCGGAAAAGGTACATAGTGCACCTTTAATTCGATGAAAATGTGCAATAAATACATTTGACACCAACATTATAATTGTATGTGGAATAGCCCTATGTTGAAATTGCCATCAGCATTTTAGAGTTATTTATTCAAACTGTTTAAGAAACAATTCCAGACCTTGTGCTGTAACGCTCACTACCTTTTCGGGACATGGAGAAGGTGTCAGACGAATTTATGGACTGGAACAATAAACCTGCTCAGTTCCCTCTCCGGAGACAAAGTGAGGCTGTGATTTGACTTATTCTGGTATTTCTCTCCTGTAAGAGCGGGATGAAAACTGGAAACAGCAAGTTTTTGATGGAAGACTCGCACAGAATATGAGTGAAAGGGCAAATGAACCAGAAACAAACATACATGGCTGCATTTTTTAAATAAGTACCTTTCAGATTAAAATACAAAACACAGGAGACCATTAACAGCAACGGCTTCTTCAACAACCAAAGAAGAGGGCTCTTTGTAGGGGTTTCCAAAAAGTGAAAATTGCCACAGTAATTAAAATTAAGAATGGTATGTGGAGGAGAATGTCCCTGCCAGCATATCACTGGTCTAAAATCAATCATTTAACCCAATTTTTGTAAACTATAACACACACACACACAAATAAAAACAAAATAAAAAACTGAAAATTACACATAGTAAAATGAGGAAAATAAAGTGTGTCCCCTTTTGTATCTGTCCCATATGTCCTCATGTAAAATCAAAAAGTTAGTCTTCAATGTCTAGTCCTTAACAATCGGCTCTGTACCTGTCATCCATCTCCTTGTTACTGCTTTTTTTCTTTTTTGCTGCAATTGCTGTACATTCCACAGGTATCCATCTATCGTTTCCATTGCTGGAGTTTTACAGCCGAGATCCATTTCTTTTAAGGTCAAATGGAATGTCTGTGTAGAAGACAGCCTGCACCGCCTCATTGATCTCAGTCACATTTCTATGAATAATAGGACAGACCAAAAACTCATAATGATGAGCAACTTGAAAGACACAATTTCTCCAACAATTGTGTCTTTCAAGTGTGAATAATGTGAACTTTGACATGGTGTTATAAACTACTGATTGATACGTTTTCCCAACTGAATTCTTTCCAAACATGACATTTTGTTCTTTTTCTCCATTGGAATGTGCTTATACTAAATGTTCGCATTCTTCATTATGACAGTTCTTTTTCCCATTTACTTTTGATGTACCTGGTAAAATGTTGTCAGGATCAGGAATACAGTATATAGTGAAGAGACGATTTCCCTTGAGAGTTCTTATTTATACGCATTAATAAAAAAATGTAGTTGCTTTGTTTAATTTTCCTGATTATAGTAACTCCTTATTTGTACTGCAATGAGTTTCAAGCAGATAAAAAAAAAATTAAAATAGGGGTGAGTTTCAGCAAAAAAAGAGTTTTCGCAGCAAATATATCCAGCTAACAAGGCCGCAGCACTACTTCTGGATTTGTGATTGATAAAAGATGCTTTTAGATGCAGAAAGCGCATAACGGTTTGAATTTGTCCCTAGGAGGCTGCTTGGGGCCAAACTAATTCTACTCTGAAAAAATTAAAACATCTTCCTTTTATACTATTCACAATTGTAACTGGGCCAACCTTGCGTGTCTTCATGTTAATTTGCTTTGAATGTTTGACAGTATGGCATTAAAATGAAGACACACCAAGGCCAAGTTACGGGTCAGATCAGTGGAAAGGTGACAGCGCTCACGTTTTCATGTTTTGATTTTGCAGCAATAAAAACCCCTGGAGTTAATTAAATGCTGAAAGATTGAATGCTATACTATGGAACAGTCCATGCAAAGCTATGACAACCTACTGAGACAAGCAGGTGGTGGACTCCCACCAGAAAGGTTACATAGTGAACTTTTAATTACAATAGTGCATCTATAGAGGTTCTAACATATTTGGGATAAGACTAATGAATATGACAGAATGTATTTTTTTAATGCAACAATATATCTATATTTGCTTTGATTTTGGGAATATTTAGCTTCAATACCTGGCCTGTTTGCCAGTCTACACTAATATATAATTCTATGGAACAAATACAGAAAAAAAACATCATTTATTTTAAATGTAATGCACAAAATACTGTCTGTGCATTTAGTTTAATGGTGTAATTTAGTGATTTGCGCTCCTGTGTGAGTGGTCAGCACATTCCTCTGACAAAAATGGAACGATTATAGTCAGCTTTTATGGGAAAGCCATTTATTGTCAAATTGTGTACAAACTAATAGTAGATTTCACAACAGTATAGTCCACTGTACATGGAGAGCTAAGCGCTCTGAATACATCTGAGGTTCATGTTCGATGTTAGCATATGCTGTTGTTTGGTTGCTTGTTTAGCCAACGTGCTATCCTTCTTCCTTTTCGTATCGCTTTTTGTCCTTGTTCACAGATTGAATTATAGTCATTGTGAGATAGATGGCTTATATCCTATGGGACATTTATTTTGCTATGTCCACTATATCAGGCCAATCCATCATAAGTGTAACCTCCCCTGTCACATCCTGCTGCTCTGTCACTGTGAGCTACTAGAAATGGTACGTATGTGAGAGATGGCTGCATTCTGATTGGATGATCTGTGGCAATACGAAGTTCAACAGGATCTAAACTGTAAATCATCACTCACACATATTCTATCTAGTATATATATATAATCCAAACGTTGATATATGAGCTGGAATCGCTCTCATGTTTGGCTTTGGACAGAGTTATACATAATGTATTCAAATCTTTGTATGATCTTCTGCTACTGTGATTTGTTACATGCACAAAGTAATAATGCTCATTTGATTGCATGCTTTTACAAGGATGAGGAGTGCGATGGCCGCACCAGTAGCAGAGATTTGGTGAGCTGGTTCTAAAGATATTCACCTTTATGGGCACTGAGTCTTATATAATTAATCTTAATTGCGTTTTCCACCTGCTGTTGAACACATCTGTTGAAATGCTGCCCACGCTTCAAGGTTCAACAACAGCAAAAGCACAAACATCACCTGATATTTCAGGTTATCAGGTGTGTCCAACTGTCTAATACAGAAAGTCATGGGATTTGCTGCTACAGAGCTTATGAGTTCATTCACAATGTTAATTGGCTTTTTAACATCTTTATTGCCTTAATATTCCCTCAGCGTATAATGTACATCTGGTTCTGTCTCATAAACCAGCCACAATTCAAAGTGATGGCCTCAATGTTTTATAACAGGCTTAAAATGGGACGGAGTCATTGCTTCCATTTGCAAAGTTTATATTAGTAACTTTGCTATTCTTTGCAAGATCATAGTCCAGGATTTATATTTGTCATTTGTCATAATTTCTGGTTATTTATTCAAACAAAAGTTTAACATCTTAAAGAAGACATATAATCACTTTTGGGTATTTCATATTAAACCATAGCCTATGTAGATCATTGTTTTATTCATTGTAAATAACACTATTGATCCAGAATGACTTAAAACTGGAGTTTAAAATCTCCTCTCTCGCACTCACAAACCCTCTGGGACATTTTCGGGCTCATGCACAGCTTTAAAAAAAGCTTTTTCAAACAGTGAAGTGAAACCGCACAACCTCCGGGATGTAAGGCGTGCTTGTTTGCTGTCCAAACCCTAGCTGAGCCGTGTGTTACGGCCCGTTTCAGATGCCCCGGAGACCAGGTCTTGCCTTTCTGTGTACTCACTCATACTACGTGTCTCCAAGTGCATGGACTAAATGGACTAAACTATTAGAACAACGAACTGTTAAACCATTTATCATTGTATGAATAAATTATCACTACTAACAGGCCAGTCCGCTTTTCTACACTTACTTACAAAAAATAACCTTCAACAATAGAAACAGGCCCAATGACTTGCAGAACTGAGAAGTCCATCTCTTCATGGTCGGCATTTCACATTTTTATTGTTGTGGAGAGAGTCTCTTCAAAAATAGGCGACGTCGAATTTCCAAGTGCTCAGATGCTATTTATTGTGCCAATCTCCAAGTGCAACAATGGTGCAAATATTTACAGTGATAAAGAGCAGTGTCCAAAAATACATATATACAGCATTACAATGTTCCAACGTAAAGTTCAGCTTTCAGCTTTTACCTTTCCCTATCCACTCTTTCTCTCACTCAGCACCCCTGTTACCTGCACTGTAACCGGTGCCCTCAATCCCAGGCCAAAAGCGGCTCCCTTTATTACTCACTTGCCCCTCCACTGAGCAAAATACACTGATAATGAAAACCCAAAATAAATGTATAACAAATGTGTGTGGCATCTTCCTACGAAGCAAGAGCTCGTTAATTACATATTAATGTTCAAAATAACACAAAGAAAGGCGTAAAACTCTGGTTGCATCATGCATGTCACATGGTCAGCACCACGGCGCGAACAGCGCCTATTTAACCTACCAGGAAGTACTGGCTCGTTTCGGTTCAACACGCCGCATCGGAGGAGCGAGGCTGCAAATCAATATGGGTAAGAGCTGGCGTGTATGATTATAAGAATTATTCTAACGCGCGCAAGTGTACACCCTTGGCGAATTAGTGTCAGAGGAGTGCGGGGAACTATGTGAAATGATGCGTGTGGTGCGAATGAATGAAACAGGGGGAAAGCGGGGAATGAACAAGTGTGAGTTGGTCTGTGCGCGCGGGCATGAACGGGCTCCGCACTTGTACAAACGGAGACTACAACCTCTTGACGGACTGGCTCCGTCACAATTGTCGAAAAATGGCTAAAAGAGGCCTACATATGACACAGTTTTTAAAAAAGTAAATAATTACAAGTAAAGTAGTATGGAGCAGTGGGCGGAGATAGAGTGTAGGGGAAAATAGGAATTTTCTGAGCCTTAAATGCAGGACAATACAGGATTACTAAAACATGCATGAATCAATTCAAAACTAATGAGACACAGTTATGATGACTTCATTTACATTACCTTGTGTCACAAACTTATATAAATTGTTCTAAAATATATTCAAATCAGGCCCGTTTTCCCCTCACTTCTGCTGCTGAAGCTTGGCTGAAGTCAATATATATATATATTATATATATATATATATATATATATATTATATATATATAATATATATATATATATTATATATATATATATTGACAATATATAATATAATTGACAATATATAATATATATTGACAATATATTATATATATATTATATATATATATATATTTATATATATTATATATATTATATATATATATATATTATATATATATATATATATATATATATATATATATATATATATATATATATATATATATATATATAGTATATATATATATTGTCATATATAATATATATGTCTATATCAATATATATATATATATATATATCTTATATATCTATATCTCGTTGTAATCCCTCATTCGTCCAGGAGTGTTCCATTGTAGAAAAAGATTCAGTTGTAGTCATCTGGACTCTGTTTTAAGAAAAACAAAAACGTTTTTAACTCTCATCCAAGAGTCATTCTCAATCAGAGAAACAAGTCTGAGAACTCTTGTTTATATCCTACTCTGTGAGAGCCCTGCCCACAGGGCGGGACCTCCTGCTAATGGCCCATTGAAACTGGGATGGGCCTATTGTTCTATTGTTCCCTGCCTCACCTTGAGTGCCTATTTAGCATCCGAATGCCCAGGGCGTCTCCAGGGTTTCAGCAGACCATTATAAACAACGGGAAGGTTGAATCTTAAACCTCCATTACGATTTAATGAAGGATTCTCTTTTTTAACAAAGATTGCCTCTTTAATAAAACTATTGCTCCTTAACTCCTCTTTCAAACCATCTTTTCTCCCTGCTCAGAATCTCCACCTCACTGTCTTCAATAGAGTGGTTTGTGGCTTTAAGATGAAGATGCACAGCGCTCTGGGGTCCTGAACTTGCGTGTCTTTCTGTGCTGATAAAGCCTCTTGTGAAGTGGCTGTTTAGTCTCCCCTATGTACCGCTCTTTACAACTTTCTTCACTGCATTGGATAGAATACACTACATTGCTCCGTTTTTTGTGTCGGCATCGTTGTCCTTAGGGTGAACCAGTTTTTGTCTTAATGTGTTGCCTGGTTTGAAATAAACAGGGACTTTCGTATTGTCTAAAAATTCGTTGCAGTTTTTCTGACAGTCCTGAGACATAAGGGATAGAGACACCCCTTCTTCTTGGTTCTTTTTTCCCTTTTGTCCCTTTTGTCCTGCTTATTGGTTCTCTTCACTTTGTTCAGAGCCCAAGTCGGGTATCCACAGGCTGAGAGAGCATTCCGGACATGTGTTTTCCTCTTTCCTCTTTCCTCTTGCCACCAGTCCGGATATGCTCTCTCAGCCTGTGGATACCCGACTTGGGCTCTGAACAAAATCCAGGAGCGCTGTGCATCTTCATCTTAAAGCCACAAACCACTTCTATTTGAAGACTTGCGGTGGAGATTCTGAGGCAGGGAAAAAAGAATGGTTTTGAAGGAGGAGTTAAGGAGGCAATCTTTGTTATAAAAAGAGAATCCTTCATTAAATGTAATGGAGGTTTTAAAGATTCAACCTTCGCGTTGTTTATAATGGTTCTGCTGAAACCCTGGAGACGCGCCTGGGGCATTCGGATGCTAAATAGGCACTCAAGGTGAGGCAGGGAACAATAGAACAATAGGCCCATCCAGTTTCAATGGGCCATTAGCAGGAGGTTCCGCGCCTGTGGGCAGGGGCTTCCTCAAAGAGTAGGGATATAAACAAGAGTTCTCAGACTTGTTTCTCTGATTTGAGAATGACTCTTGGATGAGAGTATTGAAAAACGTTTTTGTTTTTCTAAAACAGAGTTCCAGATGACTACAACTGAATCTTTTTCTACATATATATATATCATTAATATATACATATATATAAAATATATATATATACACACACACACACACACACACACACACACACACATATATATATACACACACATATATATATATATATACACACACACACACACACACACACACACACACGTTTCTTTCCGGGAAAGGTCTGCATGAAGCTTATACATCTGTGTATATATATATATCATATTATCATATGCATTTGCTGGCTGATATTGTTGTTTCCCTTTATTTTTTTAGCTAACCAGTTTAGCATTAAAAAGCAACTTAAAATGAACTTTAAAATGTCTCTTGGAGCAGCGGAGACTGAACAGCAACTGGTGACAGATGGGATCTGACATGTTCAGATCTGGTGAGGACAGACTGCTGCAGACACTGAAGAGGAGTGGAGTTGTGATGTGACTGAGTTGTGTTACAGACAGACAAACAGGTGCAGACTCCAGCGGCACACATAAAAACGCGCATTGGTATTCATGTGCGCCGCCACAGCACGAGTGTGAGATAAGGATTCTGTTCACATAGAGGCAACAACACAGTCAATTTGAAATCGTGGCAGGAGGTAGCGCTAGTAAACAAGGTACAGCTTTGGCTCTGAGTCGACAGAATGGCTCGAAATACGTGTAATCATTTTGGCATGAAATTGTTTGAGTGGAATGTTAATGCAGAGGAATCCATATCAACAGCCTCAAGTGTTAGACAGTTGCTTATTTGAAAAAGATGTATTTGAAAAAAAAAATGTGATTAGGGAAGCTTAATGAAGTTCTTGAATTTATTTTAGGAGTGCAATAGGTAATCACAAGGTGTGGAAAGTAACTTATTACACATACTCAAGTTACTGTAATTGACTAGATTTTTCAATTACAGGTACTGAGTAGAGTACATATAATTGTCCCAATGCACAGCTGTCTCACTGCTGTCTCTGCTCCTTTATAAACCTACAAACACACAAGACATCCACTGCATCGCCTGCTCTGATTGGACAGTGCTTAGAATATATGCAGATTGCAGTTTATTTTCTTTTGAAAGAATATTGGCCCGTAGGCGTCACCAGACAGGACAGCCGAGTGCAAAATGGGGATGAGAGAGAAACGGGAGGACAGGCAGCAAACCGCCAGAGCCGAGATCCGAACCCACAACGCCGCGGTCAGACACAGACCGCTCCTCAAATTGACCTCATGTTCCCACACATGAATCTATACTGCCGCTTCTTTAAAAACAGGAAAGGTCTAACCAGAAATAAGCTATTAGCCTTGAATTCAAACTTATCTATGAAGAAATTAAGTTTGCGATCCCGCTTCTCCTAGTTTGAACTTGATCCGATCACAGTCTAGTGCTCAGGCAGACTTGGTTTAGTCTTGTTCTTGTCCTGATTTAGTCCTTACCTGGGTTTAGTCCCAATTTCAATGCGGTGTGTGAAAATGTGAACACAGCCTTAGTGAATGGCGCATAGTACATGTACAAAACACATGAAAACTCCAGCCCACACTAAAACACAATAAAACGTAGACAGATTGATGGAAGCCCGAGCAGAGAGAGGCTCCATCTGTCCTCGCTCGAGGAAGAGTCTCTGCTGAATGAAGGCGGCCATTAAAATCCCCTGTAAACTCATTATAGGCTGGTCCTGTCCAACATCTAGAGCCACACACAACAATGATGTAGAGCCGAGTGCATCCATAAATGCATGAAGCCAATTTCATGTCAGCAACTTTCTTCGCATCTAAATATGAAGACATGAATGCTTCTCTGTATGGGTTTTAGAATTTTGCCTACAGGGAGGAAGAAACTTGACTTTAATTTAATATTGTCCAATAAAATGGGAAGATAGTGAAGCAAAGTAACAAAATAGTGAGCCCTGAGCCAATCTGCTCCAGTGTGCTGGCAATATCTTCTGCTTGGAAACCGATAACTCACTAGTCTGAGAGTGAAAGTTGACATACTTACTTGAGCAGAGACATTCTGTTGATTTTATGCTAATGGCCAATAGCTAGAACAATACCATTTTACCTGTATACATTGGGGACCCCCAAAAAAAGCTTTTGTTATGTGCTTTGTTAATAACTTAATAACTAATTTCCACTGTATTTGTTTATGTTTTTATTTACTTTAAATACTCCTACACCTGGGACAGTCATTTGGCCATACAGCCAATCAAATGTTATGACAAATATTACTAATTCATTCTGGTGGGGGGGGGGGGGTACACTTGATAGTACTGTAGAATGTTATGTATTGCAAGCATAAAAACTAAGAAATAAAAAGTAAATCCCGGTAGGTCTGGAAGGGTTACTATAAGAAATATATATATTTGACAAATTTTGATCTGCAGTGAAAGAAGATGTGGCAAACTGAACCTGTGAAAAAAAGTGTTTGAAAGAGTTGTGAGAGACAGCAAATCCACACTTCTGTCAATCATTTACAGCTACTACTTCCATTAACTTCATGTCACGTAGACAGCCACACTTTACTGAAGTTGTACTAGCATCCCATTTTGTTCCCTTTCTCGCATATGTTTTTGGCTGATGAAATCTAATTCATATGCGGTAGGGAAATATTGCTGGAGAACTCAGAGCTTGTTATTTGGACTGAAAGAAAATGTGCTGGGTGGTTGGTTTGTGTTGAACTTGCTGCAGCCCGTGGCTCTTCTTGTCCAGACCGTTTGGAGGTCACACTGCAAAAACCTACAAGGCTACTTTTATCATCTTAAACACACTGCTTGTCAAATATGTCTCTGGCTTACAGTTTTGCTCATGCATAATTCACTAATGCTGTGTAGTCGGTGAAACCCCAAACTGTATGCAAGCTTCGATCTTCTGTGGTCTTAATTAAGGCTGTTGGGTGGTCTTAATTATGGCTGTTGGGGCTCCTCGTGGTCTCCTATGTTGAGTGCTAATTAATCTGAAGTTATACAGACCCAAGGCTCTAAATGATCTAATGTAATAGGCAGAAGCATAGCTCCTGCTCTCCCAAACTTGCACAAATGACAAATAGGTGTGCGATCTCAGAGGTACAATGTGACCCACATACAATGAATGGACCAATTATTGTGTAGTTCATTGTGCAGCAGGCTTATATTCTTCTATTTAGCGTTCTCAATGTGTTGTGGCAGCATACACTTGAGTTGCATGCCAAACTGGCTATATCCACAACAATATAAAACTGTAGTTAAAATCTTGACAGGTTAAAGGCAGAACAAATAAGGAACTACAATCACAACTGAACCTGTGTAACTTGCTTACAGAGGGCTCATACGTTTTTCTCATTCTCAGTACAAGGACAAGCCATGCCTCATGTGACAACTCAGAACCTCCTGGTCATGTTTATGAAATTTGAAATACCAATTATGAGATAAGATAAACTTTTTGGCTCTCTGCCCGCTGCTGCAAACACATTACACACTCATAGACACTACAATCAGCCAGAGACAACAACACTCTGAGAGTTAAATAGAAAAAGAAGACAATTTAAGTGTACTTTTGTTCAGTGTCCAGTCTGTGCACAACCCAGTGGTAAAGTATCCAGGTTATAGCACCAGAGAATTAATGCACAGAATTACAACAATACAACAAATAATACATGTTTGTCCCTTTAAAATTGTCAACTGTAACCATGTCAAGTTTATATGCACATACCAATTTAATTCCACCAGATTCATTTTAGAGGGCTGTGCAAAATACCACTGTTAATACAAAAAATCAGGATTAGAATCTCTTTCTGAGAAAAGCCAAAACTTGACAGATAAAGTGATTTATATAACATCCCAATTAATGTCAGGGTCTAACTTCAAAGGCAAGACAAATGCACATTTTTGGAGAATTCTGATAGTTTTAACTAAAATGTGATGCACTGAGGCAGAACGGAGACAGACTGTGGCCTGATTAAAGCCTGTCACAAAGTTTTAAGCTTGGTGTGTTTTTGAAGCACAACTCTGATCTGTCACTAAGAAACAATTCCCCCTCCATTTGCAGACGACAAATCCAGTCATTAGACTTAGACCACCCCTCAACAAGTCAGCCAATGATTGACAAAACACATGCATTTGTTTTGAGGCTTTTTTGACACTTTGCACTAGAAGCACTCACCATTTGGGTTTTTATTCCCTACTACCAATAATTTATATTGCTTTCAAAAAGGTGACACGATACCTGAACTGTCAAACACGGCTCTGTTAATCTCTGTCAAAGCCTCTCTCTGGTCTTTTATTGAACGTTATATCAAACAACGATTTGATGAAATGGACAAAATTATAAAAGACCATAGTGAGAGCATCGCTTTAAACATGGAGGAGATAGCAAAGTGTAAAAGGTTGACAGAGGAGAAACAAAGTTGGTTGGACATCCCTCGTAGAAAACAATACTGGTACATATTAATTTACAAAGCTATTCTGGTAAACCCCCGAAATAACTCAATTACTTCCTCACTGTTAGCTTTAGTAGTTACCGGCTTCGCTCCTCATCCCAACTATGTTTCAATATGCCTTGATGTCCCACAGCTTTCTCTTACTCTGCACCTTGGTCCTGGAATAATCCACTAAAAGACCATTGGAAGCTGTAGTATCTCTTGAGAATCTCAACGGGACCTCCTAGTTAATAAAGGTACAAAATACTGAGTAAACCCACAAAAAGACTAAGCTGCTTGAGAGCTTGAAAGATATAGAAAAATGATATGGAACTTTCAACTTTTGGGGGCGGCGATTGCGATGGGATCAATCTAAAATAAGGCAGCTGAAGACTTGCGGATGAAGTGGAACTCGTCAAGCCGGGGGGCGGAGAACTGCCTGCCTTAATGTAACCCCTAAAATCGGCTGATGGAACAGCATGTCAAGGTGGAGCACGGACTTGACGGCCTGCATAACAACCACGACGCTGTGGAGTGATTGAACAGAAGACGCTAGGGTTGGGTGGTGGAAGATGGAGGCTTGCCCGCATCCCGGTGCCTGGCGGCAGCTATGGAAGGGGCATCCTGGTGCCTGGCGGCGTCACCCCCGTGTCCGGCGGCGGAACTGGAGGGGGCATTCCGGTGTCTGGCGGCGGCACTGGAGGGGGAATCCCGGTGCCCGGCGGTGGGGAATTAATGGATTAGTAGATAGCAGCCGATACTATGACAAGACCAATATGAGCCAGTCTGTGATGCGTGGCCGCGACGAGATAAAACTAAACCAGTGGATGAATAAATAGGTATGATGGAAGTAGCATAAGCGGCACGAGTCTGCGCAACGAAGCTAGCATGAGTCAGGTCCCCTGTCCTTAGACCCTCCTTCTCGGCAAGGAAAAACTACCAAACCTCTTTGAGAAAAAGTAGAAACCTTAAGGAGTTCCACGGTGAAGGAGAGAGCCGCACCTCTCGGACGGACAGGCGGACATGCTTCAATTGCGCTAGATTGTGGAGCTGGAACCACTCAGGAGGAGAATCAGTGCTTCGAGACATAAACGTTCATCTGGAGTTGAAGGGGTATCTGGGGCCGAAAGAAGTTGGAACGTGGTGGAGAGTGTGGCCAGCTAGAAGCTGACCTGGGATTTAATCAGTCCGCCGGGACATGGAAGGGTGAGGTTGAGGAGACTGGAGTGCAACATGGCAAAGCGGTGCCCGAGGATAAAACGCTGGGGGAGAAGAGCTGGAAAACTTGTGTTCTAGAGGGGCTGCGGCCCGCAAGAGTGAGTGGGGCGAAGAGAAGGCTGCAGCGAGAGTGAGCAGGCAAATTGTGCAAGTCAAGAGAAGTTTGAACAACAAGGTTTGTTAATGTATTAGATGGAAACTAATGCCTTTCTTAAGTGCGGTCTGGAGATCTGCCACTGTCCACGCGGTCAAATGTAGAGAGGAAGGACGAGCGCACACGAAGCGAGCTAATACTGGGAGGACCCGCGGTGGAGGCCCACGAGGGCGGGAGGAGCTGAATCCTGAACTAGCGGAGGATGATCCATGGCAGGACACCGGTCTGCTGACTGGAGCCTGGTCTTGGAGCGTGTATGGAGCCCGGAGAGTGAGCTTCCGGACCGGTGTAAGTGAGACAAAGCGGGAAGAGGCGCAAAAGGAGAGGAGATGAACGACCGTAAGCGAGAGCTGCAAGTGGGAGCTGAAATGATTGGGCTGGGGGCGACGGATTCCGGTGGAGGATGGCCCGGCATGGCTCTCCTGCGTTGGGCGAGGTGAGGACTGGGTCGGGCCGATGCGTTGGAAGGAACGTGGTCGAGCTGATCCATTGAAAGGTAAGGAACAAGTGCTTATTTGAGCGTGAGTTTCCGCCATCATGGAGTGTGAGCATGAAGTCACGAAACGCTGATGTTGTTGTTATGTTGCTTTTAATGGCGGTTGGCAGTCAACTGAACAGGTGCACTTATCGCCATCCGCTGTAGTTGTTCGTCTTCTGTAGTTGTACGTCTTCTGTTGTTGTACGTCTTCAAAGCACATGCTCCACGCCACACCGTCAAAAAAAAAAGAAAAAGATAAATTAAAAATAATGAGAGAAAGAGAAATAAAGAAAGAAATAAGAAAAAGAGAAAGAAAGAGAGACAAAAGGAGAGAGGAAAAGAATAAAGAGGGACCGAACCAGGGCCCCCACACTGACTCCTGATGTGTGTGACCTGGATGCTTAAATAGTGTAGCTGCAGGAATGGGCATGAAAGGGGTGTGGTCCTGCTCCTGAAACTAAGATAATACATTATCTCCACTTATCTTTCTACAAGAAACTCAACACCAGATGATAAGACATTTTGGAATAATAATGGTTGGCCAGAATAGTCATGGTTCCAAAAAATCAACCACAGTAGCAATTTTATTAAATAACTACCCTTTGTAAACATTTATGGGTACAATATTATTGCTCAAAATAAAGAATAGCTCTACTGGTGTTATTTTAGAAGAAAAAATGTGGTACTCCTCTGAGATTATAATAATAGGTAATTGTGTGCCTGTCGAATGGATACTATAGATGGCCAAGTAAATACAATATAAAATCACTATAATTCCTCAAGTCAAACACAATGGTGACTCTAAATCTAGAATAGATTTTTGGCTAGTCAGTAACCCACAATTTTGTTTTATATCAAAATTTCCCTTGACGACTATAATTCTTGAAATAAAACCTCCAATCTCTTTAAAAAGACACAAAGGCTTCTGGGTATGCAGCTCATATTTGTTGTTTCATGGGGAGTTTTGCCAAACAGAGAACATCGAGAGAAAAACAAAACATGATAATAAGTTCTAAAAGCTCTTCAGCAAATGGGAGTTTTTAAATACAAAGTAAGAGAATATTAAATTAGATTTTGTCAAAACCTTGCAAGAGAAAGAAATAACGAATACATTTTTTATTCAATATTTTAAGTCCATCATTGGAACAAAAGTACAAACAAAACAACAAAAACTGTATATTTGGTTATTAAACAATTGAAATATTTTAACAATTGTTAAGTTTCTTATTGTTTTGTAACTGGACACAAACTACTTCTACTTGAGTAATAATATTCTAATAAAGTTTTTAGTTCAGTAAAAATTCTTGCAACTCAATAATTCATAAACCATTTTAAAATAATTCAGTAGTCTAAGTGAATGACAGTGAAATAATTTGTGCACACATTTCCTCTGCTGTGCTTTCCTCCTTGTGTTCTCCTGTTCACTTCAACAAACAGTGCCTCATGCAGCTGCTCATGGAGTAAAGACAAACGATCATTGTTTGGAGAAGTTTGGTCCTAAGTGTATTTACACACTGTTTGCTGTTTGTGTCAGTTTGATAAAGATTCTGGTTGAGTACTAGTCATAAGAATATCATGCAAATACAAACCAGCAACAGAGTTTTTTTTTTATAGTGATGGATGATATCTCTGATTTTTGACTTGCCTCGACCAAGTAATATGATGACAAATATTGTGATATCGATCCAACTCCTCGACTATGAACAATTTGACCTTGGCCATTGTTATTTTCTTTCAACCTCAGCTTGAACTGATATGACAAGTAAATGTATTAAAAAACAGCATTGTTTTGAGAAATGTTAAGTTTCAATATTTTCGCACATATTGATACTTTTCTCTGTAAGCATTGATATGTCAATATTTAGTATCTATCCCAAATTCTTTGTGACTAAATATGAGTCTGTTTATACTTAGTTCTGGTTTGAGTTCAGTTTAGTCCTGATGTAGACTGTCGACTGGTTGGTTTCTTGTCCTGGTTTAGTCCTGGTCTATAATCCTTCTGTTTTGGGTTTTACTCCCAATTTTGGTGTGATATTTCAGTGTGCAGTCAGAACGCCCCCTGTATTACCCTGTCCATGGGTTTCACCATTGTTGCCAGATTGTAAAAATGGTGTCCAGAACTGCATGCAAACCCATGAATATTTAAAATCACATGGATGCACATGCAGAATTAGAATAAACAAGCTAGCCTGAAATTTTTTTTAGAATTCCATAAACAGTGCCCTGTATTTGTTCTTATCAGTGGGTTTCAGAATGATGAGACATTAGGAGCGTTGCCATAGCAAATATTTTTTCTTTTGAATTGGAAAAGATGCTCAAACTGTTGGAGAATGTTTCTGTGCACAGTGGCAGTTTACCTGATATTTGATTGTGCATCACAGCAATAATCTGACAGGGCATTGCATGTCTCTGGGAACGCCATTTGATTACTTTTCTGTGAAACAAAGAATGTTTGCCCAAATGAGCGGAAGGAATTACTATTGGTTCAATTTATTTTTCATTGTCCTATCAATCCATTTTTTATGAGGAAAATGAAAGGAAAACATGTGGGTCCATGAACATTTAATCTGAGAACAGTATTACTCTGTGAAAAATGTTCATCATCAGCTGTATCCAAAAAGCATTTTATGGAGATTGGCTCCACCACCAAACAATGATCATTTTGCCATGTATATAAAAATACAATCACCAGCAACTTACTGACTCATTCATACAAGCAAAGAAGGCAAATGTGTTGTGCGCCGTGGAAACCAAAATATTTGTGAATGTTGTGTGTTTTGGTAGCAGATTAATATGGACCATCTCTTCCAACTATAACCTACTGCTGCTTGTTCACTTCTGTATTCATCAAACAAAGCCTTTTTTTCAGTGAATACATTATACTGGACAGACCATCATGTTGAGGGAAATATTAAATTAAAGAGCATTTCCTGCATTTATTTGGTAAAAATATGTGGCCTAATAGTTTGAGAAAAGTAAAACATAGGTAGGAGGAAAACTGAGTATAATGCCTTAAGCCTTCACATCCCTGGGGCAGTTATACTTGTTTTTCATGGATCCCTCCTCCAGCTCTAACCATCAAGCTTTGACATGTTTGTAAAGCATGGCAAAAGTCGTGATCGCATGTGGAGTGTTTTTTTATTTTTTTTTTATTCCTGTGTCTTACTTGAACTATTGTTCCCTGAGGAGTTTCTCTGTAGTTCCATCAGTAATCCTCCTCCAGCCTCCAAACAGTAAACGGGGCACATCCGGATTGATCGAAGGCTGAATACAAAGCCTACAGTGCAAGTATGTGAGGATTGCAATAGAGAACGTAATAAAACGAGGAGGATAATTCTAGTGTTAGTAACATTTGGTTCTGTTAACAGTGATCCAAACTGATTCCGTACTTTTCAAACTCATTCCTAGCGTCCCAATGGGCTCTGGGCACAACAATGCGCTGGCCACCGGTCACCAGAACAGTAATCGGTAATACCCACTTCTTCTCAATTCTTTCTATAAGGAGTTTTCTTCATTTTGGAAATAGCAGTTTCTAAAATCAATAAATCCTGACTCATTCTTCACCACAATGATCAGATTTAGTCAAGACTTGAATTTCGTAGTCACTGCTAGCAACAAATTGTTTACCCAAGTCAGCCTTTATATAACATTTTAGCGGCAAGACTTTTCCCTTGTTCTCCCCTTAAGTCAACGGAAATCTCAGCTCAACCGGAAATGCCAAAACAACAGAAATGCAGAGGCAAAAGTAGGAGGAATACATTGAATATGTTCTGGTTTGTGTTTGGATTGATACAATGCTTTGAAATTAGCTGAAGACAGAGCAGTGGAGTCGGTTTTAAACAAACAAAAAGTATAATTGTAGTAGGGAAAAACTGATATTAGTCTACATCCAGAGGAAAAAACATTATAAAGGCCTTTAACTTCTGATTAGATTGATGTTCCTTATTGCGTTCTTGGTCTATTTCTGATAATTAAACAGTTCTCAGTGGTGCTAGTAGTGATTGACAGATGTGCACATTAAGCCATTCGTATGTCTTCAAAACAGATTTATATTATAATCAAAACACATGTAAACAAACATATTGTTAGATAGAATTCACAAATAATATCATATACTCTCACATAACGGCAATCTAATTAAGGCAATGTTTATTTCCAACTCTTTCCACTCATTAAAATTGCATTATAGCTTGGAATCCACAGAAAAAAACGAGTTAATGCAAATACTCACACATAAAAAGCTTGCATCTTGTTCATATTCAGTTTCAATGATACGCTGAAGGCAAAATAAACACAGTAAAGCACATTTTTGCATATTTTTCGATTGAAAATGAGTTGCTGCATTATGGATGGTAAATTATTCTTATGCTGTTAATGGGCATTGAAAGTTAAGGAAAATCTAAAAAGTAAATAAAGTAGATATTTATTATTGTATTATTCTAAATGTGCCTCATGAGCATAAATAAAAATGTTTGTCTAAGAACATGTCATCTCCTTTTAATATATAAATGAAAGTGCGCCCTTCAGTGACTGGGCGAACACTAAACCCACTGTGACACTTTTGTCCCATACAAACGCAGCCGACAGATTGTGCAAGCTGTATTATTTTTGTAATTCGAACCTCACAACTTTGGTCTACCTCATTTCTTTTATTCTACGCTCTCAAACTATATCAAATGTGCCTGAAGTACATATAAAACTGAACATATTAATTATTTTGCTTATTTTTCTACAGCCACTCCACTTCTTATGGTGAAGTGGCTTTTAATGTAGGTGAAATAGGTTGAACTTTATAATTTATGACAGTTCTGAACTTTCATTTTACTTTTTCTTTTTTTCCTCATTGACAACTCAAGAGTGAACTATTGCTTGAGAATGAAGAAAAGTAAGTGCACTTCCCTAATCTTTTAATACAGTATGTTCCAATCTTGCAGTATAATTGGCTGAGCAGGAATGATACTTTTGAGGACTGAAGGTGCATTTGACAGGTTAGGTTAGAGTATCAAATTTGCGAAACATTTTGCCTAATTTTCTCCACTTTTCTCCGCAATTTAATATTGTCACTTCCTGGTTGTACATGAGCAGCAAATATGACACTGTTACCTAGCAACCAGATTATGAAGAAGGGCCAAAATCCATTTCAATCATACAACAGTTATGATTTGACAAATAATAACACCTGATAATATGTTTATTTTATTTCATGAATTGCAAGTAAATTGTCTTTTATTTGTCATTTTTTCTTCCCAAACTGCAGCGACTGAGGTAAAACTGTGACAAATATTTACCACTGGGACTCACACTCTCACCAAACAGTCAAAATTAGAAAAATTAACTAATGTTAGGCTTTAAGCTCACAGTGCTGGACAGAACATGCACAATAAAGGCACTGATCGCAAAGGTTATTGAAAATCAGCACACAATCATAGACTAAAGAATATGCTATAACCGCATATGAGGTGATTCTAATGCTATTAATGTATTGGCAATCAGATTGGTTCTGACTGGATTTCTGGGGATATGGAAATATTGACTGTGCATTGTAGCCCTTTGAGGCAACTGCTGTTGTGATTTTGGGCGTTACAACAATAAATTGAATTGAACGTGCATGTGTATTCAAACATGCGCATATGTGCACAAGAGGACAATCCCAAAACACATGATAATGATGAGCCTCTTGACAACTATAGTTCTCAAGCAGTCATTAGATCCCTGTGAGCACTTTGACATGTGAATTGGGACAAATATTTCACTCGGAATCCCTTCCAAACATGTGATTCTGTGGTCCTCCATTGAGATGTACATATATTTTCCAATTCTCCATTTGACAAAACAAAATAACTTTCTCTTTCCCATTTATTTTTAATATATTTAGTGGAATGATTGTCCATTATTTTCTAATTACATCTGCCAAGTATGTATTTCAGATCCTTCTGCACATTTTTATAGTGGCAGAGTTCCTCCTGAAGACCCTGGTTCAGCTATTTTTCCTCATTCAGCTCATTCTGAAGAGCAATGATCTCTCTCCTGAGCTCATTCATGCTGTTTTCAGTTTGGACACTTGCATCTTCTGCAGACCTTGTCAGAACTTTGGTCTCCTGCCTGCATTTATTAATTTCCACCTCCACATTTCCAAGGACTTCCCTGGATTCTTTGGCGAGGGTCTCCATGTTCACATTTTGGAGTGTAACCTCCTCCTGCAGCATTAATTCCTCCCTTGCTCCTCGTTCAGTTCATATTACAGATCAGTGATCTCCTTCCTCAGCTCCTGCATTTTTATTTCACCTTGGACCTTCTCATCCTGTAGTTTGTTAAGCTCTTCCTGCAGAACTCTGCTCCTCTCTCTCTCCTCTCACTCTCTCTCTCTCTCTCTCCTTTCAGATCATTCTACAGAGCTGTTTTCTCCTGCTCCTTCTGGTCCAAAGCTCGTCTTGAGAGCTGCTTCTGGTCCTGCAAGTTCTGTTTGGTCACGGATGCTTTCGCCTCCATCCTGGCAATGGCGGCTTTGGTGGCTTTGGTCCTTTACCATATCAAACTGCTCTCTCTGGCTCTTTATCTGGTCCTGCAGGCGGCAGATCTTTGTGTTTTGCAGAGAGACATTGGTGTTCAGTTCTCTCTTCTCCTGCACTAGAGACTGGTTCTGTGCCTTTGCAGTTTCCAGCTCTCCTTGTTTCGACCTCAAAGCCTCAGTTATTAGTGTGGAGGCCAGAGTTTTGATGTCCATCTGCTCTCGGATGGACCTGAAGCTGTCCAGAGCCGCTCTTTCTGCAGCTTTTTCTGCAGGGTCTTGTTCTGTTCCTCTGTCAGTCTCAGTCGGCCCGTGAGCTGCTGCACCATGACGGCCTCAGGAGCCAGTTTCCTTTTTAAAAATGTCATGTTGGCGCTCAGCTAAAATGTGTCCTCTTGTTTGAATACTGATCTGAAACAGGACTAATGTTTTACTCATGGAGAATGTAGAATTTTGTGAAGTCAGCGCCTGCAGCCATGGCGATCACCACGAAGAAGGTGTGTGTGTGTGTATATAATTCATAGCATTTATATAATTTATATTTATTTTGCCCAAAGCTATATTAAAAAAAAGGGGGGGGGGGGGGGGGGGGGGGACGAGGGACGGGCCCTGAGGGGGGGGAGGGAGGATGGGGGGGGGGGGGGAGGTGAGGAGGTGAGGAGGTGAGGAGGTGACAGTAGGACATTTCAAAATAGCCTAATATATCACAGTGATGCATATTTCTAACTGTTTTATTTAAAGTCACATAGCAGTTTCTCAAATATCCTGTCAGCACAAACTAATAGACTTTCCATTTAGGCTCAAAAGTGGTGATACAGGTGTATCCATGAAGAGTCATTAGGCCCGAACCCCAGCAGGGCAATGGGCCTATTGATTCCACAACGACATCCGACCGAACATGCGCACCACGCTGGCGATAAGCAGGAAACCCCCTGCCGCCTCTGGCAATAAGCAGAAAAAGAGCATACTTACTGTTGCTACACAAGAGTTACAACAAGGCCGTTGTTCGATTCAGAAACATG
This sequence comes from Chaenogobius annularis, assembly GCA_015082035.1. NCBI lineage: Eukaryota > Metazoa > Chordata > Actinopteri > Gobiiformes > Gobiidae > Chaenogobius > Chaenogobius annularis. Next base: position 529,015 of record BJKM01000289.1, read on the forward strand.
TGATTTAAGGAGAGAAATGAAATCAGTTCCACTGTGTGTGATCACAATGTCTGTGTCAGTGATAAATGTGTGCATTTCCTGTAGTCTTCCAGTCCTTTATCTGGTACTTACTTTTCTTCTTTTAGATGTCATGCGCAAACTAAAGCAGATTTGTTTTGCTATTTGTTTTTAGTCTGTAACAGGTCATTAACAGATGCTTTGAGTTCTTAATTTACCAATGTGGAGATGTTATTTGCATAACCTCCAAGGACAGATTAAATCATACTTACAATGTTTTCACCAATGTAAACACCTCTCCCCAAATTTCTCACAAATAAAGTATTGTCGTAGCGTGAGCTATAGTAATAACTTATAACTGTGTCTTCTGTGCGTTCCTCGCCGGTCCGAAGTTGGACCGCTTGGACCGGTTCTGTACACTACAGTTAATGTACAGTTATTATTATTATTATAACCTTTATTTATACAGCCCTTGAGAGCAAGCTCTCATTTCCAATAGTGACCTGTTTGCCAAAAACATAAAAACATTTACACAATAAACAAACACAGGATATACAGATAAAATGCCAATAAAACATTCAATAAAACAATCAATAAAATTAACAAATACATAAAAACACACTTGCACATAAAAAAAGACAACATTACGACTCAAATCGAATAATAAAAAACAAGAAAGTGCCCCAAATCTGGATCCTTGCAAATTTTCAAATTGGGATTCCAAGATGTGAGAGTAGTCCAAAGGGAATGTACATGTCGTAACTCAGAAAATCCTGACCTCCAGTTGACCTCTGAGGACAACTGGAACAACGCATAATATCCATAGCTATTCTCCCATTCAGATTCATTCTCAGAAAGTTTTGTTAACAATGATGGAGGTTTTTTTTTTTACTAAAACATGAAGCAAAACCAAGAAATGAAAGGAAACTGAACCGTCAGATCAGGCAACAGTCTGTGTGCCGGGAATCTATCAATGACGTACAACTCTGTTTTAATTTGCTTAACTCTCTTTGTTCATTCCACCTCCAGATTGGGCTGAGCTATGGATGATGTCAAGTCAACTCTTTCTTTCAAACTGACTATGATACGTTTTCATTTGATGAAGGGGTAAAAGTTTGAGGCTAAGCTATCTGTCAGATATTATATTCAGAAAGTGATATATTTAAGTTGTCAGTCCTCACTAATCCACTGCAAAAAGTTCACATTCCAGTATGTGTAGATTTTAAACATCTAAGTGTGTCCCTGACTGCACCTAGAAATCTGTCCATAAAGTTAAATAGTGCACATTTAACTGGCACTGCACTCACACAAATGAACACCAAGTTGAAGATTATTTTCTATTGGCTCAAACTTGAATAAAAGGATTCTGCCAATAGTGTGGAGAAGAATTCAGTGCTTCGACTAAACTCCTTCTCTCTTTCACACGCTCTGATCCTTTTGCCACCGATATACAGTACCCTCCATTGTGCCCCAGAGTTGAAAAGTCTTAAGAGGAAGACAGTTTCCCTCCAATATAAAAGAGCAGTGCTTTTTACGCTGCCATTGATGTCACGGTAGCTTGAAAATAGCACTGTCAAAACTGTCTTTTGAAAACAGTAGCCTGGCGTTTCCCAGCTGAAATATGGAGACATTCTAAAATATGCTCAAAATAAAAGCCCCTCTTTGGTCTCTTTTCATGACAAAACGGCAATGTTTAAGTTATTAACACTGAGCCTAATTGTAATAACTCAAATTGCAGTTTCTGTAAGGGATTTCTATTTTAGAATAGATTTATTAGATTTGTGTTTCTTCTTGAGAGACAACAAACACATAAAATACATTTAGCAAACATTTACTTTTAGCATTCAATCATTTCAATAATTGTATCAATATTTAGTGGATAACATTTGCACGTAAAAGTAAAAAAAACATACAAGAGTGAGTTTCGATCTCCGGTCTCACGCATGAAGGGTGTGCTTGCCTTGATTGCCCTGACTCCACGCCACTGCCTGTAACGGGCCATAGAAATCCTATTTTTTGCTGACTGCAGCTCCTTCATCACAGATGAGTACCTGATGAGCATGTGACTGGCCTGAGCTGATCCCCACCCCATGACTTCAAAACAGTGCTGTATAAGTATATGTATATATTTCTGTTTAAAGAGGGATTCTCATGGATTCACTCTGTCACTGCATCCAACAGATCAGTGTGTGGATGCAAAACAACTTTCTCCAGCTGAACTCAGACAAGACTGAAACCATCGTCTTTAGCCCACAGTCTTGTCTTCAAAGGAGTGGTTTGTGCTTTAATGATGAAGATGCTTGCTGCTAATCCTGAATTTGCATGTTTATTTTAAACCAGACTTGATGCCTACACAAAAATAGAGCAATGTAGTGTTTTCAATTCAATGCAGTGAGGAAAGTTGTAAAGAGCGTTAGGTGAGACTAAACAGCCACTTCACAAAAGTCAGTATCAACACAGAAGGCACGCAAATTCAGGATGTCCGAGTTCTCAGATTAGATCCACAGATTGAGAACGATTTTTGGAGGAAAATCTTGTTTTTCAAAAACAGTATCCAGATGACTAAAACTAAATATTTTTCTACGATGAAAAACTGAAACGTTATATATAAATGAAAAATGAAACTTTATTGATCACTTCTTCCATCTGAATACACAATGGCTTTATGTAGTAAATGTGGTCAGGATCATTGAATAGGTCAAGATGTGCAGCATTGTAGTTATGCAAGTCATTGTGAGTGTTTTATAGAGGAATACACAGGTTCTGTATATATATACATTGCAATATGTGAGCTGCTACTATTCCCAGTGGCAGTTGGAGCTGGACACATACACACTGTCAATGACGCTTGCCCTTTTTTTAGGCCCACTCTGGAGAACATGGTGAGTAAAAGACTTAAGGGGCCTTTTCATGTAAAAAAGAATCAGACATTTAGCTTGATGCTGAGTTCAAGTGCTGAAAAAAGGGACAGGTTGTTCCTGAAAGAAAAGGTTTCATCATGTGCCCTTTTTGTCTTTGTTCACACTCTTTTTACTGAATGTAAATGAACCATCTGCACAACCCTTACTTCAGAAAAAAACTCTACATCAAGCAGTTATAGAAACTCTCTGTAGTATGTTTCCGTTCTGTATGAGTTAGAGTGTCCACCTATGTCCGTGTGTCCTTGGCAAAATACTCAGAGTGCATATATGTGCATATATGTTTATTCATTCATTTTTTGTGTAACTGTATGTCGATGATAATGTATTTTCACATGTTATAAATGAAATTAATATTATTATTATTATTATTATTAGACCCATTTCACCAAAAGTTTATCATTTGGATTTGCCCTGGCAACCCTTACCTACCTAGCAACCATAGTGTAAACTACTAAAGCCCAGTGGCATAGCCAGAAATTAGATATTGGATGTGCCTCCAAAAATTTGGACCATTATTGTAACATAGCTCTCCCACACGGTACTACCCTAAGTAGGCTAATGAATAGGAACGTCAATAGATCTTTAGGTGTACTGTGGCATAGGCCACTTGTTTTATTCCTACATTATTTGTTACAAGTAAAATGTATTGCCTTTTGTCTCTTTAAGACAGGGGGTCTGGGGGAGGGCCATATTTTATCTATTTCACAAAATAGATCATTTTGTTTCCAGATTAATAAATTGGCTTTATAACAACTGGGCACACAACTGCAGGTGTGTTGTACATGTACTTGAAACTTCTGGACGTTTTATGTGGCTCTTAATACAATTGCAATATTGTGTGTTTCATAAGTGTATTGGCTATGCATTTTAACTAAACTATGAGGCGGATTATAAAAAAAAGAAAAGTGACTAATGGGTTAGGCTTTATATCATCTCTTCATTGATTTCTCAGTGTATGCAACTTGCGAGCTGCACAAAGGGGGCAGGGCGCTCCTCGTGTCATTGTGCTCTCTTGCCTCTCGGGTACAGCGCGACTCTTTCGACTCTGGGCACAGCTGATTTATAGAAGAGCAGGTTTGGTTCACTCAAATGAAATGTGCATGTGCAAAGAGGGAACTTGAAGTGCGGAGAGCCCCAATCTCCCAATATCACCCCAGACACCGGTTCTGTTGGTGCCGTGGTAATCGCTCTAGAAGTGTGCACATTCAATATATGTCTGGCGCCCTCCTCTCTCTCTCTCTTCTCTCTCAGCCCAGCCTGACCTGTTTATCTCATCTCTGTCCCTAAGTGCAGGTTGTTCTGATGGCGCGTTATAAAAATGTTTATAGCCTATACTTTTGTGCCAAAACTAATGCAGGAAATAGAAACATAACGTGAGGAGATAATGTTAACTTGCTCACCACACCATGAGAAGGAAGACGAGGATAGAAGTAAACACGGAGTCAGACAACGAATGAAAATTGCCTTAAATGAGATGCAGACCGCCAGAGAAGCCGCGCGTCATTTCAAACGGGAGAGTCAGTGCGAGGGCAACCAATTTTAGTGCAAGAATGAGGGAAAACATTGTACCAGTGTTTTAGGGAAAAGGAAATTCCCACTGCCCCCCTTGTATGTAGACCTATTAAAAAAGTATTAATATCTGCGCAAGATTTATGGAAGTCACATTACAAGACTTGATGAATTAAAAGTTGTAAGAAAGAACACAGTCTTTGTTTTGACAGAGATTGAGTGTAGCGACAGCAGGGCTCACTTTGTGACCTACGACCCACGATTAGGAGCTGCGACATCATAAATCATGGGAGCAAAAGTGGTGTGTGCCCATTAACTGGGGGTTGGCAGTTTGAATCTGTCAGATTTTTTTGCTGAGTTGCTGGCGCTGATACTGATAATCATAAGACAAAGGAGAAATGACAAATGGTGGCTGAGTGGCTTGCACGAGTGCTCCACAGCAAGAAGGTTTTGGGTTTGACTCCCAGGCCACATGTGTGGAGTGTGCATGTTCCTCCCCATGTCTGGTGAGTTTCCTCTGGGCACAGTTGGCACAATAGGTAAAATCCCCCAGCTGAGGTCCTGACCAAGCCAAGCTCAAGATATGAAGATGGTTCCCCGAGCGCGGAATGAACTTCCCACTTGAGGGATTCATAAATTATTCCTTAACCTTAAATTCTGAAATGCAAAAAGAGAAGTGTAGGTTTAGAAATACATATATTTTTTATTTTATTTAGAAAATCCACAAATTATACACACAAATTATATAAATCTGAGGTTTAGCTGTTGACTTGCTTATACAATTGGATGCCACAAGAGGTGAATGCACCCATCTTGTGTCATGAAGTAGACCATATGGATCTTATGACTAATTTAGCTTGAATTTAATCCATTGATTCAGCAGCATTGCGCTTTTCAGCATTGAATGAAAACCCAAACTTAAATATTTAGACAAACAAGAATTAAAAGAGGATTCCAGTGTAGAGTTTTCCTTCTCTGCCCGACAGTGCTGTTAGTCGGGCTCAGCTCTGTAGAGCTGTGCTATGCACTTGAGTCCCTCTGCTACTGCTCAACACTTCCGGTTAACAGCAGCTAGAAAACGCAGAGTGCAGTCACTGCAGTGTTCTCTTTTTCTCTCAAGACAAAATGTTTTACTCCAAAGCAAATAAATTGGCTAAATACAGGATGTGAGCATAGACGGTGTGTGAATTAAATAGTGTGGATGATACACAACATGGAAAGGAAGCAGGGAGAAGCAGAGCAAAAGACGAGAAACGCATACTGTACCCTGCAAGAGCGAGGGGGAGAGGGAGCGCGGGGCAGCAGGGAACAAGTGCTTTTGGTACAAGAGACAGCATCTCCACGTAGAACACAAAGCTTGTAAACACATAAGCTCTACCAAACTGTGCTTATTCTGCCAATAAAACTCTGTAGGACACAGAAACTCAAGGTTACTTGAACGTAACCCCTGTCCTTTGAGAAAGTGCGCTTCTTGGGTTGGGTCAGGCCCATATGTACACGAAATAGGCTGGGTCCGGGTCTGTACGTGTGCAGGCTCAAGTCGGGTTAGGCTGGAGTTTTTTGGCCTCGAGCTAAACTGCCTTGACCACTTCAATTTGTTGTCTTCCACATGTGAATATTGTCCCAGTGCATTGTGTAGTGTCTATACAGAGGTCTATATGCTCTTGATGCCCAGAAATCCACAAAAGTTCCAGCGTTTCTCTAAACTGGCACCAACTCCAGACAGTTCCTGTCTGAAAGTGCAGGGAAGTCGAGAGAGAAGTGCCTCTACTTCACTGGTCGTAATCTGTTAATACACAAACACAACACACTGTTTAGAATCATGCATAGAACCAATAAAGGATATTTTCTACCCTGGTCAGTAGGAATATTTGTATTTTTTACGAAATTAATAAGACTCAATTTTGACAACTCAAGTCAAAATTAAGGTGATTGTCAATGGGGCTTGATTCTAAAATGGTAACAGGGAGTTCACACTATGTGTGGAGAGGGAAGTCTGGCCCTCTCCGCTAACACTTCCTACAGTTCCTCTGGAGGATCACGGAGCATTCCCAGGCCATGACATAGTCCTTCCAGCGTGTCCTGGGTCTTCCCCAGGGCCTCTTTCCAGTGGGACATACCCGGAACACCTCCCCATGGAGGGGTCATCCGGCACATATGCCCAAGCCACCTCAGCTGGAGGAGTAGCAGCTCTACTTCAAGCTCCTCCCATGCGACTGAGCTCATCACCCTCTCTCTAAGGGAGCACCCAGCCACCCTGCGGGGAAAACTCATTTCAACCACTTGTAGCCGTTATCTTGTCTGTTTGGTCATTACCCAAAACTCATGAGCATAGGTGAAGGTAGGATCGTAGACTGACCGGTAAATTGAGAGCTTTGCCTTTCAACTCTTTTCTTCACCACAACAGTCACCGCATCACTGCAGAGGCTGCAATGATCCGCCTGTCAGTCTTGTGCTCCATCTTTCCCTCATTCGTGATCAAGACCCCGAGATACTTCAAGATACTAACTCTTCCACCTGGAGGGGACAAGCCACCTTTCTCTGTTTGAGAACCCTGGCCTCGGATTTGGAGGCACTGAACCTCAGCTCAGCTGCAAACCGTCCCACTTGGAACAGATTCCATGTCCCTAGATGCTCTCAACCGCCCAGTCTTTGCACTTGACCCCTATGGTTCTTCTCTACACGTGGTGAGTCCACAGGAGATCGGAACCACCTCATCCCTTTGGGCTCTGAGCTGAGCCCAAACCTCAGGGCTGGCTCCAGGATGGGGACCCTGGCTGAGTCATACTGGGCAAACGTATATTGAACTGCCCTTCTGTCTGTCAGTCTGACTCATCAGCTATTCAAGTGCTACGTTTCCTCATGTGTGTATATATGATACACCATGACATCAAATAAAACTTTACACATTGAAGAGGACTACATATTATGCATTGATCATATATTCGCTATTATACAATGTTATTTTGCTATTGTTCTGTGGTGCTCCTTTCTCCACTGTGATTCCTAGGGTGTGACCAGTCTCCGTAATACGAGCAGACAAAGAGAACAAGGAGGATACCATAAAGGGGGTCAGATGGGCGCTGGGCCAATCCCTGCTCTACAACAAGGACTTAGCTTTAGGCTCATGCATATTCATATTTGTGTCTTAAATACTGGAGAATGTGGATGCCCAGTTACTTTAGAGACGTGAAGTAACTTTTGTTGGGCTCCCGGAAGTCCAGACGTCTGTATAGATGACTTTGTTAGGAGAATAAACAATGCGTAATTGAAACTACTGAATCCTGGTCATCTTTATCTGGTATGTGTTATTAATTGATAGAGTAGATCTTGTTGACTTTCACTCCTCTTCCAGTTTCTGAACACGCAGATGTCCGAGTTTAACAGAACCGGACATATTTCTTCAACATTAAACAATCTTTGCAGAAATACACCCAAGCCTCTGGAATGTGTAACAAACTAGTACTTAAATCATAGTGTAATTCTGTATTTCAGTATTATAATTATATATTTTAATTTTATCAAAATAATCCATCCGCAGAAAGATTGAGGTGAAAAAAGAAATTACTGTCATCGAAACCATCCTAAAGTGACAGAGTTGGCGTTCTGAAACTAGCAAGATAAAACATTTTTCCCGTCTGAATGTCTCCTCAGAAAGAACTCTTTTTTTTTTGTGTGCAAATAGCCAGACACTACCTACCAGACACGGAGTTCAAAACAGAAAAATAAGAAGAAACAGCATCAAACACATTCCACCATCAAAAGGGAATGTCAACGTTTGTCAAACATTCCAGTGTACAAGATCGGCAATGGGAGCTCTCATTCAGTTAAGCCTGTTACCTTGGAGTCCAAACGCTGCAGGTATGAGCAGATGTACTCGAGGCTGGCTCCAAACGGGTGAACGTGCAGAAACGTACAGATGATTCCTGGGAGTGAGAGATAAGACATAGGTAGGTACGACATTTTAGAACTAAGAGAAGAAAATTCACAACTTTTACAATTATTCACAATTATTGCCACAATAAAAAACGTGATATTCTAAATTTACTTTTGTCAATGACTTGTTTTTACTTCTAAAATGTTCACAATTATAAATGTTTTGTTCTCACGATTATATTTATTTATTCTGAGCTCCATTAGCTTCCACAAGATCGCTAGTCTTGCTAGGGTCCATTTGGCATAAAATCAGAGGACATTATACACAATCACGTTGGTCTTTTTTGCCTTATACTCACAGACAGCTGATTCCAAGCTAGTGAGGATCTAACTTGACACTACCAAGTTTAGTTTTGGTCTCCTGCTCTACCAAAGTTGTATCAATAATCAAATTTAGGGCACACGGTTCTTTTAACAGATGTTTAGTGCCAAAAACGATACATTTGGTTTTGGAAATATTTAGAACTAATTTATTCAATGGCACCCAGTTGGTACAGTAATTGCATTTCGTTGATTTACTTATGACCTGAATGATCACGAATGATCCGAATAATCTTGGCATCTCTAGTCTACAGTAGCTTCTACTTTTGCAACGCAGAGAATGAATTTACTTTATGTAAACTGTAACAAAAAAAATTGTGTTTTTACTGTGAGATTATCATGGAGCAGGCTATTGAAAAAACAAAACAAAAAAATTACCAACTTTACATAAAACAACTCAAAGGTCACACACAGTATGCCTTTATGCCTCCTCAAGCCTTGAGGAGCTCTACTTGCAAAAAAACAAAAAAACATCCAAAAAAGTGTTTTAACCTTTCACTAAAATACACAGAAATTGTTGATGGTTTATTTTGCATAAATCCACCCACCGGAGAGAGAGTTTATGCTGTCAGCGTTAGTTGTGATAAAAAAAAGCCAATAGATGTGTGACAGCACAGACGTTTGTGGAACAACATGCTCCCACATTATGTGCTCTGACGCCAGTATGTCAGTGTTCTGCGTAGACAATATTGGACTGGAAATAAGCAGCAATATCATTTATGTGAGCCATTGCAGAAGAGCAACAGTAGTCAAGATTCTAAATAACTGTCAATAACTATGCTTGAACGCCAATAGACATTTGAACCCGAAGAAGATGGAAAACATTAACAAATAATGAAGCAGCAAATGAGGGAAAAAGACATTTACAACATGGCTGGTCTTAAAGCCACTATATTTAAGTAATAAAAAACACATTATCATAATATATTTTTCAATTTAATCGGGTAGAAATAAATGTTGATAACAAGTATCAATATAATTATTGTCATTAAATAGGAAGCCAGAGCATAAGAGCAACAGCTTCCAAGATACTAAATAACTGTCAATTATTATGTAGAAAAAGATTCAGTTGTAGTCATCTGGACCCTATTTTAGAACGTTTCGACTCTCTTCCAAGAGTCATTCTCAATCTGTGAATCGAGTCTGGGAACTCAGGTTTTATATCCTCCTCTGTGTAACCCCTGCCCACCAGGTGGGCCCCCCTGATAAAGGTTTTTTTTGGGTTCACTTGGAACTAATCCCATCGTTTTACTAACAGCCCTGAGATGGGCCATCTACATCCTATTGTACACTGACTTTTGACTCCCTCCTCCTTTATCAGGAGTGCCCGCCCTGTGGGCAGGGCTTACACAGAGGAGGATATAAAACCTGAGTTCCCAGATTCGATTCAGAGATTGAGAATGACTTGGATGAGAGTCGAAACGTTTTGTTTTTTCTAAAACAGAGTCCAGATGACTACAACCAATCTTTTTCTACAATGGAACACTCCTGGACGAATGAGGGATTACACCAACATGCCAATCATTATGCTTGAAGTGCAATTAACCATTTTCTGTGCAGCCAAATTCCTGCTAAATTAAAGTAACATAGACATAAATACACATGAGCTTTTATACACTTGACCTTTTCAACATTTAACATTAAAAGTTGTATTTGATTTTATTGTGGAATATGATCTCACCGACTAACAGGGCCTGTCTCTCTGACTGGACAGGGCTCTGCAGACTTCTCTCTGTTGGAGCTTCTTTCTCCTGACTGCAGGACGCAACTGTGGAGGCGACAGACACTTCCTAAAAGAAGAAGGGAAAAAAGACAAAACCATCAAATAGGAATAAACTTTCAGCATCAATACGCTGCAATGGAAAATGTCATGTTCTTAGGTTGATGCAAAGCTAAAGTTAAATGTGTTACTAGGATGTATGTTTGGGTTCATATGGTCAACTCAGTGACCTTTGTCCTGTGCCCGGTCTGTTGAGTCTCCCTTTTGGTGAAACACATAGTCTCTGTTGATTAGTAATTGATGTGTGTGGAGGATTAGGTTGGGCACCCTTGTGGAGGGGCATGGGGACATCTCTGGGTGAGTGATCTGACGACCTATAACCCGGAGATAACACCTGTGAAATCCATTACATTCTCACGACTTTGTACAGTGCATAACGGAAAACTGTTGCCTTTATAAGCTGGACTCGTCTTTGTTCGAGAGTCAGTTAGGGAGGGAGAGACATTTTGGCTGTGCACGGCTAAAATAAAGATTCACCTTTGAACAAAACAACTTCGTTCTACCTTGCCTTACTTCTCTTTCACTATCTTAAGTGATTTTTCCACAACAACGCCAAGAAAACGTAGGCGACGAGAATATGCCAATGCGCCTCCTGTATTTCCTGCCCATGTTGTGGCTTATTATTTATTCTATAACTCATGCACTGTGAACTAGAATACCATGTGCTGCAGTGCAAGTGTAGGAGGTTGTTGAGGAGAGTGAAGACAGAACTTACACTGGTTTGATCAGCGCTCTCCTCTGAGCATCCGTCGTCTTCCTGCGTCATCTCCAGCTGTGGCGGAGACGACACATGAGGAAACACATGAGGAAACGATGCTGTGAAAAAAGCTAACTAAACTAATAGAGGAGAGGGGGCACAGCACAGTACATATGTGTTCTAGGGATATCTAAAAATAAACATAACTATAAGGTGTGGAAGGAAATACTTGTAATTGTAATTGGCAGCCTATGCAACACTACAAAGTCCAAATTCATTCTTTGATTTTCTGTCATTTGATTACAAATAGATTAGTCATTCATTGTACAAAAACACGACTTAACTAAAATCATGGGTAAGTCATAGTAGATTTATGATTATATGGAGTGACAATGAGATTTTTGAGATTTCACGTTTTGAACTATGTTGAAACACGCTCGGACTTCTATTGAAATCAGAAATCAGAAAAAGGTTTATTGCCACTGTCAGTGAATGAAAAAAGATCCACAAACCAGGAATTTTCTTCTGTGAAAAGGTGCAACATGAAACAACAAATATAATAGCAAAATATATATATATATAAAATGAAAAAGAAGGCATGAATATAAAAAAAAAAGGTTTACTAAAGAAGATTAAAAAAATAAACGTATACTAATATAATATATAGAATATATATATATATAGAGATTTTTGAGAATATATACACGATTACAGTTTGGTCAGATAAAGTGCAAAAACTATTAACTACTGTGCAAATGGGCAAGTAGTTGACATGATTATCTTTCAACACTAACTATTCCTGGTGTAGTATTGCCTTTTACATCAGAATGGCAAACTATTTACTACAGTGCTTCCACCAAATCACAAACAGGTGCATCTTTAATGTGCTTCTGAAAATGACACCGCTTTACATGTAATTACGGATTCACCAGAGGGTTTGCAGACTGATGCTTTAGTCATTTAGTCATTATCCAATTTAATAGATGATTGCACCCAAAGAAGATGAAGAACATTAACAAAGAGTAAAGAAACAAATGAGGGGAAAACACATTTACAACATGGCAAGCCACTGGAGTAATAAAAAACACATTTGGTATCATCGGGTAGAAAAACATGTGGATGATAACAGTTTTTCTGCATTTGTCTGAGTCAGTTCAAATGTGAAAGTCATACTGCACGGTCATAAAGATTAGTAAAAATGGATGCCGTTTTTTGAAGAGCCAGTTAAATGTTGAAAGCTGTAAACTATTAACTTTCAGAGTGAGAAAAATGTACAACGAAATGAGGATATGAGCCAGAGTGAAGTTTGAAATGACCTCTTTCACAGTTGGACTCCTCTTTTATTGGACTGAATTGATAAATATTCAGCACTTTCTTTTTTATTTAGCTGTGTACTAATTATGCTGTAAACTAGTTCAAACTGTCGAGTTGCTGCACATACCCCAGTTATTACACAACAGTTATTAAACACTTGATAAATGTTAGTAGACCCACCTGCATTCCGTCTGTGTTATTCAGACTTTGCGGGTTCTGAAGACCTTCCTTCAGAGTCTGGACTTCTTTTTTCAGCTGCTGTTTTTCATCCAAACTCTTTTCCAGGTCTGATTCCCGCTGTTTCAAGTCCTCACGCATTTTTAAGAGTTGCTGCATCAACAAATAAAGAGAACAAAAGATTCAAGTCAATATGCAAAGGAATGAGGCACATACTGTATAGTTCTCTCCCCAGAATCTTTTAAAGGGATGGTAAATATGCCTCATATGGGGTTGCATTTTCCTCCAAGGATGGTTTAATGTACCTTCATTATTTCCAAAGGTACATGCACCCTAAACATACTATTAACACTATAGGCCTATATAATAGGCCTTTATAGTGCCTAATAATATTTTATTATGTATAGATGTGCAATATAAAGCAGGGAAGAGAAACTCTGTTAATTAACTTGACTAGACCCATTCATACAGATGACTATTTTGAAAATAAAATAATAACTAGACTAAATATTATAATCACCTGACTTGAAGCTCTTTTTAACTATAATCTTAGTTATTACAATAAGACAAGCTCCATGGTAACGCTGGGAGGAGGGGCTTGAGACGTGTTGTTGGCTCAGTCGCGCCGCGGTGTGCTCCTTCCGAAACTCACTGAGAAAGAGGACAAAATAACAACTGTAGACTCTGTGTATCTGTGTAGTGATACACATGTTGTCGTTTGACCCGTGAATCAGGTCTGGCCAAGAAAGTTTCATTTCAATGCAGCAGATCGTTGTATCGCTTGTTCGTGCGCCGTGTGTCTTCGTATTCTGCCACGTCTACATTCACTTCCTCATTAAACTAATTTCTCTGTGAATATGAGTCTGATTGTAATTAAACACACAGCGTTTTGAAGCTTAAGACTAAGACTTATTTATTTGAAGTAGTGGTTTAATGACAGCGCTACCTAAAATATGGGATGAAGTTGAGTTTTAGAGATGGTTTATTTCCCCCCCCCCGTGTCAAATTGGATGGCGGGCCATTTTATTTATCATGTTAGGGATGGCGGTCCCGCCAAAACATTGACTCTTATCTGGAGAAGCTAAGCAGGGTTGGGCATGGTTAGTGCTTGGATGGGAGACTAAGAATACCCAAATAAAGATACAGTGGCTCAGTCAAACCTCTCACCCATTTCAGGATTCACTGCAGTGCATTGACCGCCCCACTCCCCGCCCTCTACTTTGTGTATATTTTTATATTCAGCCCTAAAAAAGTTTAGCCACCCCTGCAATACCTGAACTACAGCTTTAAATATTCCTGAGCCTCTTCTCAGATGAGGCTAAGAGCTGCCACAGACAGCTGCACTCCTCAGATAGATTTTTGAGCACCGGGTCATGAATAAAAGAGAGCGGAGCTATTTCAAATCTGGCTGAGAAACTCAATGGGTTTACTTGAGTAACCCTGTTCTTAAATAGAGCTTGGCTGAAATTAACTTGGATCAAACTGTTCAGGATATTGCCTGCCTGTAACAATATACAGTATTATACAGACTGTTCTGATGTGTATTAAGACTTAAAAAAAATATATGCCCTGTAGAGTTTGTATCATGTGTATATGTAGTAAAAGTACCATCTGCATGCCCTGTAGAGCTTTTATCCTGTTTATATATAGTAAAAGTACCATCTGCACGCCCTGCAGAGCTTGTATCGTGTGTATATGTAGTAAAAGTACCGTCTGCACTCCCTCTAGAGCTTGGATCGTTTGTATATACAGTAAAACTACCGTCTGCATGCCCTGTAGAGCTTGTTTCGTGTGTATATGTTGTAAAAGTACTGTCTGCACGCCCTGTAGAGCTTGTATTGTGTGTATATACAGTAAAAGTGCCGTCGGCACGCCCTGTAGAGCTTGTTTTGCGTGTATATGTAGTAAAAGTACCGTCTACATGCCCTGTAGAGCTTGTTTCGTGTGTATATGTAGTAAAAGTACCGTCTACATGCCCTGTAGAGCTTGTTTCGTGTGTATATGTAGTAAAAGTACTGTCTGCACGCCCTGTAGAGCTTGTATCGCATGTATATGTAGTAAAAGTACCGTCTACATGCCCTGTAGAGCTTGTTCCGTGTGTATATGTAGTAAAAGTACAGTCTACATGCCCTGTAGAGCTTGTATGGTGTGTATAAAACAGTAAAAGTACCGTCTGCACGCCCTGTAGAGCTTGTATCGTGTGTATATGTAGTAAAAGTACCGTCTGCACGTCTGCACGCCCTGTAGAGCTTGTATCGTGTGTATATGTAGTAAAAGTACCGTCTGCATGCATGCCCTGTATGCCCTGTAGAGCTTGCTGGAGGAAGCTGAGTTGCTGTGAGTGAGTGTTCTCCTCTTCACTCCTCTGTGGCTGGTTCTTGTTCTGTTCTTGTTTGAGGAGCTCCACCTCGTTCCTGTAGGCGTCCAGCTGACAGCGCAGAGAGTCATTCTCCTCCTTTAAGGCTTCTGCTTGGGCTGCAACTAAAACAGACAAGCAGGAGTAATAAAGCTTTCTGGTTTAGAGGAGGCCTACTTTTTTTAAATTTTAATTTAACCTTTATTATGCAGGCAGGTCAATTGAGAACTAATTCTCATTTACAATGAAATCTGGTCGCTGTAAACTGACAAATATGATTAACAATACTGCACAAAATGTCATCCATTTAAATAAATTGTGGAAAGTAAATGTTCTAATTTAGTTTTTATATGAGGACTTAAGTGACATGGTGGCCATAACAACAGTTATGGGCATATCTTAAAGGTGCACTATGTAACTTTTCTGGTGGAGGGTTTGCAAGCACATTAAACTTGTCTATCACATGGAGAAAAGCAGGAGTGCCATCAGGTCAAGTCGCAAGTCAGATCTGTGGAGAGATGACTCCACTCGCAGTAAGAATCCATGTTTTTTATGTTTATTTTGAGCAGTTTATAACTCCTGTAATAGAATAATGTTTTGATTGAATCGATTTTAACTTTTTGCATAGCAACATGGTTTCGTAGCCTCACCCTTACAAATAAAATAGACACGGAAGATTTCAGGGACACAGTGGGCTCAGACAGAGATCTGTGCAGGAGGCCGGTGCAGAGAACGTTCCCTGGACCATCCCCTGTTGTATTGTACGTTTGGATTATTGTGACACCCAAAATGTGCTGCAAAACAAATATCCCCAAGTGGGGGACAATAAAGAGAACTTGAACTTGAACAAAGATATATCAGTTTTGTGGAACATTCCAGACAAAGCTATAACATGATCATGAGGACTAGAAAGTAGAGGACCCACCACCAGCAAAGTAAACCTTGGTAACCTACACTGTCTCTGCTCATGAAACAATAAGTGTAGGCTCTGGCCATAACACAGCAGTATGTGTCACTATTGTCTTTTGACACAAATATTAGCTAAGAGTCCCACTAAACGGCGCCAGCGTGTCCAGTTCTATAGCAGTTTCTGGAATGACAGGTCTGTGACAGCATTGCTAATCACAGTAGTGAGATGGCACAAGGGAAGGGCTGAGCTGACGACTGCATTTACATACATTTGCATGTTGATTACCGGAGCTGTCAAATTAGCCCATGGCAAAGATCAGAATGATTAAAAGGAGCTTGTAAAGGAAGCATAATAACAAAGCAGAGAGGCGTGAAACTGTAGATGAAAGATGACCTTAGATGTTAAATTGTCAAAAGTGTGTTTTCCTGAGGACAGTTCTACACTGTTATTAAAAAGTTAACAGATAAGCAGCCATGTACTTTAATGGACCTGCAAAATAGTTTTTTTCGTGTGTGTTAATACACAATTGAACATTAATGTTGAGGGGACCATAAGTGAGTTCACATATTAGGTAGTTATTTTCTACTGATGTCAGCACCAGTAACCTCAGTGTGTACACTGTACAACAGGCATGTCCAAACTACGGCCTGGGGGCCAAATGCGGCCCTCAGACCATTTTTTGTTGGCCTACCGGCTTCGTGCTAAGTTGGTCCAGACAGAAAAGTAGTACTTTTTACAGTAAAGTTGGAAAGATAAAAGCATTTTGATGATATACAAATCTAATAGTAATGTTCCAAGTCTTATTAAAGGTGTGGAGGCTCATCAAAACTACGTCAAATGCAAAATTTCAAATGATTCACTTCATTGTCAAGTTGTCAGTGGCCCTCTGCTCTGTATAAGTTGCAAAATGCGGCCCTCAGTGAAAAAAGTTTGGACACCCCTGCTGTACAACAAAGTCAGACCTGAGTCCTCAGGGAGTTTGTTGCTGGGGGGATCTTCCATGTCATCATCAGACATCTCCATCTCCTCTTCCCGTCTAATGCCCATCAGCATCTCATTGTGCATGTTTCTGATCTCCTGTAACACACAAAGGAGAGGGGTTATAGACACATTTTTACCCAGACTGAAGCATGTAAATTATGTCAGAAGATACACATGGGCAACAGAATGCTCCCGGGGAGCCTGAGGAATATGCTCTAGATCAACAGCTCCTACTTCTTTCTGGTATACACTACAGAGTAATGCTGCTTCAGCTGGCACAATCCCACAGAGACACTCAGTCGCTGGGCAAAAAACAAACGCAATGGCAAAGTGTTGAATAACAACCACAAATATGGGAACAAGAATCTTAGATGTGTTAAGAAAGTTATGATTGTAATTATGCATAAAATCCCCCATTTTAGAACAAACATAACCATCATCATAAACAAATAATTTACCTACCTTACAGTGATGATTGTGATTATACTCAAGCCAGATGAATACCAAATACGTACGGTGTATGCTGACACAAGGAACTTACCAAGCAGATAAGATCCTAAATGGTCCGTTTGAATTCTGTTCATAACAATGCACAGTGCAATCTCGTCATGCTTCGATTTGTCAACCCAACAGTACGTTTTGTTTGTTTTTTTCACTGTGAACTCACCAAGCAGCTTGTGTCTGGTCATCAGCAACAGGGGCAGTCATTTGGTTATATACTATTCATGAGTTTATTATGAGGTTATAGGTGCCCGTTAGAGGGTTTTTCTCTATTCAATACATTTTAACTTTTTTCATGAATTACTATGGCAACCGTGCTAATTTCTCATCTCTCAGAAACCCATGGATAGTGATGATTGGTCAGTAGGGTTGTCAAAAGTATCGGAAATCACTAGCATCAAAACTAGATACTCATTTGCACAAGTATCGATTCTTTCCAGAATTCTTTCCAGAATTCTTTCCAGAATTCTTTCCAGAATTCTTATTTTAGAATTATTTTGATCTTTGGGAGAACTAGTATACAAATAAATGCTATTATTTTGTGGTGAAAATGTCAGTCTTTTGTGCTTTAAACCTTGACCTAAAGAAGAGTATTTTAGCATGATTTTCTTGAACTGAAATGTTAGTATAGGGACAACACTATTGGTCAGTCAGTGGAATGTTGTATATTTTTTTATTTTTTAATCTTTATATCATAGCTTTGAGGAATTATTGGCAAATAGAACAAAAGCCAGTCATTTTAGAGCATTTCTTAACAAAGGAAGGACTAACCTGTACTTGCTTGCGCCAAACGTCCAGGTTCTTGCGCTGAGCTTTGGAGAAATTGTCCCATGCCTTTTGTTTGGAAGCAGCTTGGAATACAGACACAATCTGTTCAACTGTGGAGGTGCAGGAGGGGCAGAGAGCATCCACAGGGGGACAGGAGACAGAGGCAGGTGGGAAGGAGCAGAGTGTGAGAGAGTGCAACAACTCAACCTCATACTGTTTAGTTCTTATGTTGGAGGCAGCTTGTGCTATACTTACCACCTTACTACTGCTTCTGCCTGTTTGTATTAACATTAGTTACATAAATTGTTTCGTTTAGACAAGAATTAACTTTTAGACTTCCTTTACATAGTACTTTTCTATTTTCTGTTCACACACAGATGTAACACGCAGGAGTGAGTGTTGAGTGAAGGGGATGTGTAGTTATTTGTTATGTAAATAAAACAAAACATAACACAAATTGAATCATAGATTAAGCTGTTCTATTCAGTTCATGGAGGATAAAACCGAGCCGCAGAACACCGAAGGGCGTATTCACACCTGCCAACTCCAAGATCGACAATGGATGTTGATGATGATTATGATGACGATGGTGATGACTGCGACGATGATGATGATGATGATGGTGATGATGGTGATGACGACAATGATGCTGAAGGAATGAACTTTTTGATTCTATTTGGTTCAAGTTTGCTCAGAAACTCCAGAGCAACTACTGGTTACAAAGAATGTGTTGACTCTTTTACAGAGAATAACAGCAGTATGTAGTCTGTGTACTGTATGTGTGTGTGTGTGTGTGTGTGTGTGTGTGTTTGCATTCTATTTAACATGCATGTGGTGCGGGTGTGGAGTTGAAATGCCGTGGGCTGTGCAGCTGCAGTGTGAGCTGTCAGAGGTGTGGGAGCAGTCTGCCTCCTCTGGCTTTTTCTCAGATGAACACAGCCTAAACAAGATCAATCTCACCTTTGCTATTTCTTTTTCAGTCTGTCCATTATTTTAATTTTCCACCTTTCTTTTAGAGTTAGGTATATCTAGTTTCTTAAGGGGTCGAGTCAATGATAGAAATCACTTACCTTGGCCCATTTGGTTTAAAGTTTACATTAGAAATTACAGAACAAAAAATAAATACTTACATTTGTGGTAGTCAAAGTGTAATTATTTAGGACAGTATGTGCTTATGTGCCTGAGTGTAATTGTACTGTTTTCTATAACATTTTACTTTTAATCTGAATCAGACATTCTAGACAAGTTTGCATAACTTTTAATGTGTGTAAAAAAACAATATCTAAATGGTCAGCAATATGTTTGTGTACAAATCACTCACATTGTCCCAGGATCCCAGCCAGTGCGCTCTTGAACTTGTCTTTGGCCTCCTCCATCTCCATCTCGTGCTGGGCTTTCTCACTCATCAGTCTGCGGATGTGGCTGTTGGACGACTGGATCATGGAGTAGAAGTTGTTGGCATTTCTGCGATTGACTTCACCTCGCTCCAGCCAGGTCAGGAGCACCCGCACCGCCTCCGCAAACTTCACATCATCTGGAACACAGGGTCAGGAGATAAAGAGAGGAAGGACTGTTTACAACAAAGCAAAAGTTGAAAATAATAACATAGAAGTGAAAAATAGAGGAAACAGCTCAAAGACAAGAAACAAGAAAAGAAACAAGTCTGTTACCAATAGTAAGTAAGTAAATATGTTTTATTCATTGATTGATTTAGTGATTGAAGATGATGTCACATATCTCCCAGTATTATGCTATTTTTATCATTAACCTTTATTTAACCAGGTAAAAAATCTATTGAGATTGGAACCTTTTTATCAAGGGCGACAGCATAAGAAAATGGCATTTGTGAAATGTTGAAAACATACAGCTAACAGGCCCGGCAGGTAAATGCTTAAGGGGCTCCTGACCACTAGGGGACCCATTTCTTTGACATACTGTTTTCAGTCATGGTTAATAGCACAATCCCATAGATTATGGGGTCATTCTTTTCAGTCATAATTTCAAACCAGACGAACCATGACAGTGTTTAGAGAGTTTATCAAATTACTTTTTCCGATCACAAGAACTGACTCAATGTGATAAATTGTGATTGCACCATTACACTTCCAATATGAGTAAACAAACAGTTCTCGGGTCAGTGAAATCTTAGAGAGCCCCTGTCATTTATACTTGGGGCCAAAAGATACCTGTGCAGTACCACTGGCCCAAAAGTTACCCTTATGGAACCTCTTCACAGCGATACTACATCTCTGTGTACACACCTTTGATCTTGTCCCCCAGCAGACTGCACTCGTGGTCCGAGTAGTGGACGATGGGAGGAGGGGAAGGCGGTCTCATTCGATCCTCTTCCATCTTGCGCCGGTGTCGCTCTTCTCTGGCTAACATGCGCTGGTAACATTCCCACTCGTACAAGTCATCTCTGGCCTGAGCGAAGTCCACATGGAGACGTCCGCTGTCCTTCTTGTCTGTGCTGGAGCCCATGCGGATACGGTAACCTGTGGCAAGATGTATTCTATAAGTGAGTAAAATATTTATGATTGTTGAAATTACTGAAACGATAGCGAAGATCCGCAATGAAATTTACTGAGTAGTCATGAATATTTGCATCCCAGATCATTTAACAGCTTCAAAGTTTGGGTAAATCCTAACACACCAGTCAATTGACAAAATCCCTAATGTCATCAGATTCTTAAAACTGGATTAATGTTGTAATTAAGAATATTTAATAGGGTATAGATGTAAGACAAAAGGATTAGAGAACCATAGTTTGTCCTGCTGCTGAGGCCTGAGGCTGAGCATTAGATTCAACTGAATAACAAGCCAAGAATAAATGACTGTGAATCCCAAAATATACACTAAGAGGCTTACTGTGTTTCTTACCCATTGCTCTTGGACACGTTTTAAATGCATATTGAGCCTACTGCAGAGAAAGGCAAGTACCTAGTAGCACTGAAATTGCACACTACAGCTAATTACACCCTGGCTATCTCGACACTGCCTCTTATCCCCACTCTTCAATGTTTATATGCACCAAAGTGAATTCATAATGACTTAATTCGCTGAAATGATAAAAGAAAAACAATTGGCGGACATCAGAACTCCACAGTATTCCAATCAGAATCAGAATCAGAAAGAGTTTATTGCCATTGTCAATGAACAAAATTCAAAAACGTAGGAACTTGTCTCGGCCTTAAGGTGCAACATAGAACACTGAGCAATAATAAAACAACATATATTCAATCAAAAAAGGGCATGCATTAAGAAGCAATTTAAAATTACTATACAATAAAAATAAAAATAGGCATTTCTATGTACACAAGAGTTACAGTTAGATTTACAATTTTGAGTGCAGAAAGTGATAGTGCAGTGAGTGGTTGAATATTGCAGTTAAAGTGACAGGTGTTTTGAAGTGTTCATGAGTCCAACGGCAGAGGGAAAAGAAACTATTTTTGTGGCGGGAGGTTCTGGTCCGGATGGACCGTAGCCTCCTGCCTGAGGGAGTGGTTCAAACAGACCATGTCCAGGGTGAGAAGGGTCAGCTGTGATCCGACCTGCTCGTCCCAGAGCCCTGGAGACGTACAGATCCTGCAGAGATGGAAGTCTGCAGCCGATCACCTTCTCAGCAGAACGCACAATGCGCTGTAGTCTCTGTTTGTCCCTGGCTGTGGCTCCAGCGTACCACACAGGTGATGGAGGAGGTGAGGATGGACTCAATGATGGCCGTGTAGAACTGCACCATCATCTGCACTGGCAGCTTGGCTTTCCTCAGCTGCCGCAGAAAGTACATCCTCTGCTGGGCCTTCATGATGAGGGAGCTGATGGAGGGCTCCCACTTGAGGTCCTGGGTGATGGTGGTGCCCAAGAAGCGGAAGGAGTCCACGGTGGTGATGGGGAGTCTGTCATGATGAGGGGGGGCTGGGGGCTGTGGCTTTCCTGAAGTCCACGATCATCTCCACTGTCTTCTGGGCGTTGAACTCCAGATTGTTACCGCTGCACCAGGACACCAGCCGGTCCACCTCCCTCCTGTAGACAGACTCATCCCCGTCCGAGATGAGCCCGATGAGGGTGGTATCGTCCGCAAACTTGATGAGTTTTACGGAGTCGTGGCTGGAGGTGCAGCAGTTTGTGTACAGGGAGAAGAGCAGAGGGGAAAGTACACAGCCCTGAGGAGCTCCTGTGCTGATAGTCCGAGTGTCTGAGACATTCTTCCCCAGCCGCACGCACTGCCTCCAATCCGTCAGGAAGTCAGTGATCCACCTGCAGGTGGAGTCAGGCACGTTGAGCTGGGAGAGCTTGTCCTGGAGCAGAGCAGGGAGGATGGTGTTGAATGCAGAGCTGAAGTCCACGAACAGGATCCTGGCGTAGGTTCCCGGGGAGTCCAGATGCTGCAGGATGAAGTGGAGTGCCAGGTTGATGGTGTCGTCTACAGACCTGTTGGCTCTGTAGGCGAACTGCAGGGGGTCCAGCAGGGAGGAGGTGAAGGACTTGAGGTGGGGAAGGACCAGGCGTTCAAATGACTTCATGACTACAGACGTCAGCGCCACAGGCCTGTAGTCATTAAGTCCAGTGATCCGGGGCTTCTTGGGGACAGGGACAATGATGGCAGACTTGAAGCAGGCTGGGACATGGCATGACCCCAGGGAGGTGTGTTAAAAATGTCTGTGAAGACGGGGGTTAACTCTCCTGCGCAATGTCTTAATGTAGCGGCAGAGACGCCGTCTGGTCCAGCAGCTTTTCGGGGGTTGGATTTCCGAAATAGCCTGTGAACATCCTGTTCCTGAACTGAGAGGGTGGTGGGGGAGGTGGGGTGACCAGGTTTGGGTTGGCGGAGGTGGCCACCGTGGGGGAGGGGGTGGTCACATCAAACCTGGAGTAGAAGGTGTTAAATTGCTCAGCCAGTTTTCGATTGTCTGCAGCAGGGGGGGCTCGGGGCTTGTGGTTGGTGAGGAGCCGGAGCCCCCTCCACACGGAGGCGGGGTTGTTGTCAGAGAACTGCTGCTTCAGACGCGTATTGTCCCATGAATCATGACTAAATCTCTACCAGACCTAAACTACCAGAATTTCTCGGTAAATCGTGTGTGGGCGACTTTTGACCGTTTGACCCTTTCGACTTGACTCACACAGCAGCTGTCCATCAAACTGTACTTTTACATGTCTCTCCTTTGACCTTTTATAATCCAACATGGTGCACAGGAGGAGTTGCCGTGGGTCACTGGTCCTAATTGTGTGTCGCACCAGTCCACTGCATCAGATCGTTGTTCCTTGAGCCGAACACTGCACACATTTGGCTGTGGATGCGAAGAAGATCCTGTCTCCACAATGCATTCACACACAGCGCTATTAGATTTGAAATATTTGTTGGTTTATTGACAGACCAGTCTCTCCATCTCCTTTATATCAAGCATTTTTTGAGAATTTGTTTCCCAATTTAACTGTAACTGATTAAACACAATCCAG
Organism: Chaenogobius annularis; assembly: GCA_015082035.1. NCBI lineage: Eukaryota > Metazoa > Chordata > Actinopteri > Gobiiformes > Gobiidae > Chaenogobius > Chaenogobius annularis. The sequence goes on from BJKM01000289.1 coordinate 552,640, forward strand.
TCATATTCCGTTATAGTCATATGAGCAGCAACAGAGACACTGTATACTCTTTTACACATCAGTTTGGTTGAGGAAATTACAAGCACAATTTCCAATGGCAACATGTCCACAAATTGCACATTATTTTTTTTTAATTTGCACGTGCAGTTTAGGACCTGGATTAATAAATCCAACCCTTAATGAGTTTAATAACCTACCAGATAGAAAAAGTGCCTTGTCCACAGTGAACTCCTCAGCAAAGCGAATGTGGCAGAAGTTTTTCTTGCTTTTGCGAATGGCAATGATCGCTCCACATGGACCAAAAATCTCTTCAATGGTCTGTTCAGTCGAATTTTCTGGCAAACCGCCCACAAACACCGTCTTACACCCAGGAGGGCGATCCCTGGTGGCTGGAGGAGCGAGATCTGCAGAAAGCGTAGCCAGGAATGTTGAGTTTATTACTACTTTATGTGTTAAGGCATGCAGTATTTTTTTTTTTTTTTTTACAAGATATGCTTTGTTATGATGAAGTTGAAGATGGAAAAAAAAATCACACATGTACAAAAAAAACTGGCAATCTCATTTTGGACCTTGTGTGGCCATTTCTCACGATATTTGTTTGTTTGTTTTTTATGGCAAAAATTTGTGGTATATGTGCAACACCTTAAACCCCTACACCACTGTTACGTTCCAGAAAAAGAAGAAAAAGAAGAGAAAGAAGAGAAGAAGAAGAAAAAAAAGAAGAAGAAGAAGAAAAAGGATCGACTTTTAGTGCTTATAAACGTACATTCAACCAATGGAAATCCTCGTACTTCTAACACTAGATGAATATGATAGAAATGCTTGATTTTTACATGTTTTTCAAAAGACTGCAATCAACGCCTGTTCTCTGAGCTGCTCATTATATTCGTACATACTGTGAACTGCTCCTGGGCTGATGTGGACCACTGTGTGATTGCTTTATTCACTGGTCAGCAGCTTCCTCTCGAATCTATTTGCACTTTGCACTATTGACACTGACTGTACTAAGTGTCCCCATTATATCACTATATTTCAATCTTACTTAGACAATGTTTCAAGTAACAGAGATGACACAGGAACAGTAGGCGGACTTTGGTTCTGACAACATTTCGGTGAAATTGTTCCACAGGTAAACTGCTTCTGCTCGTTAAAGATTAGCTCCACAAAAGCCTTTCAGTGACATCTGACATTAGATGTGTTTGCAGGCCAAATGCAGCATAATCCTTTCAACATTCTCTCAGTCTGTCCTGGAGTCAGCTGCTGATCGGCACGCTCAGAATAACTTTACAGGAGCAATACGTGGTGCATCCCAATTAGAAATGTGCACTGAATGAAATGGCTCTGTACTTTGAACTGATTTAAACCCTGTGGCCTAGCAGTGGCTTTTGATGATCCTCAAGGGATACATCAACCTTTCTTTGGTAATCATATCTCACTATTTTTATTTCATAAAAGTCACAGATTGAATATTTGAATATTATGTGCGCTTTTGTATTCTTAAAAATAAACTGTGACTCATACGTAGTCGCTGGGAAATTCATTGTAATTTTTTTATTATACAAACTGCTTCATTGGAGAGGATATAATATCCATAGTGTTGCATTTCAATAACAATAGTGACGAGGCAATGTCTTACACTTTCATGCCAACAAAAAATATGTATCAGTTTGCTCAAGAGCAAAGTTTATAGCGCTGCTGCCACCAAGTGACTAAATTTGCAGAGGACGCCATTACAGCAGGGAAGAAATAGTGGTAAATAGTAGTTCCGAAGAAGGAGATCATGGGTTCGATTCCCGAGCCAGACAAACATCACATGATCTCTCTGTGTGGAGTCTGCATATCCCCGCTGTGTTACAGTGGGTTCTCTCCGGGTTCTCCGGCTTCCTCCCACCCTCCAAAGACATGCATGTGTTAGGTAAATTGTCAACTGTAAATTGGCCCTAGTGAATGAATATGAGAGTGAATGGTTGTCTGTGTGTCTATGTCTCTGTGTTAACCCTGCGACGAGCTGGCCACTGTCCAGGGTTTACCCCGCCTAAGGCCCAAAGTCACTGGATAGGCTTCAGTGACCCGCGACCCCTAACGGGAACAAGTGGTAGAAAATGAATGAATTAAATGAAGCTGTGAATAACAATACATCTTAAAAACCAATCAGATTAAACATTAGCAACCCTTACCCGACATGACAGTGATTTTAAAGAGTTTAGATTGCTTAGAATGTGCCCTCAATCTGCCAAATCTGTACATCTGATTCACTGTCCACCTTCTAACATCATTAAAAAGTGTCTCTGGAGATGTTTGGGAGAAGTACACTTTATTATAAAATTCTGTACATACAACATTAACTAACTAACGACTACCGACGCCTTTAGATTCAACGCATATTCTCTGCCACCATCCCTGCCAGTGTGGAGTTTGGTGGTGCACCCCGGCATAAAGGGACAACTGCCGGAGCGCTATACTGTGTGCAAAGTGACTTACTGGGGTTGGGAGGGAACAGAGTGCAGCTCTTGCAGTGGATGATCTCCTTGACGACAGGTACTTCTGGTACCAGACCAAGACCAGGCATCAGTGGATTCATGGGGCTGAATTCTGGCATCGGGCCCACAGTTGGCTCATAGTCTGGAAAAACAGGAGGAAACACAAATACATTTGAAGGTTCTGTATATAATTATGTGTAAGACAGTATATATACTGTATACACATTTGCATATGAAGATGTTTTACAGTTGTGTACAGAACCATTAATGATTCATGTTTCTCCTAAGACCACCAGCCCATTATACAATACTCAAACATTTATGAATAAATTATGGCATAAACAATGTGCATATTTTATGAAGTTCCCGCAGGGTCAGTCACATGTCAATCAGCTATTGAAACAATTACCTTCTGTTTTATCAAAACAGCTGTGCTAAAATAAGATTACTTCTACACACACACACACGTTTCCAAGTGCGCACACATCTCCTGGAACAGTGCTTTTGAAATGGAAATGACCCTGTCCGCACTGTCATCACTGGTACCTGCAGTGAATAAGGAGCTGATGAGGAATAATGAAACCTTAAAATGCAAGATTAGTGCTCAACAAATAGGAGATGTGTGCAAAGGTCAGGTCTGGAACATCAACAATCATAAGGGTCAACATTGCAGAAGAACAGCAATATTGTAGCTATTATTTCTTAGTTCTTCCTTCCAATAACAGCACTATTCCATTTATGCACCATTTAGTACAGATCTTAGTCATTTAAGTTAGCAACAAAGATTAAAAACGTTTTAAGTGCTCTGGCTAAATCTCGGAGTCAAAGAGTGACTTGCTGAATTAATAAGCCTGTCTGAAATGAACAAAGACGTGCAGATTAGAAATAAATGTCTCCAACAGAGAAATGGCACTGCAGTAAAATCAGCCTAATGGAATAAAGAGTGATTAGATTAAATTCAATGTGAATGTTGAATTATTTTCCTGAGGCCTTCCCCTTTGAATGTGAGCATATGTTAAAGTTAAGTTGATGTACAGTACATTTCACAAAATTACAGTTTTTGAGTTACAATTATTGTGAGAGGAAACATCACAATTTCATGAAATCCTTAAATTTCTTTATTTCTGATACATTTCTCTTCCTCTAGCATGTGACCGGCTTTATGAAATCAAACTTTCTGAAATGTAAATGTGAAGTTGTTGTGATATAAACAGCCATATCCAAATCAGTATACATTTAAATGTAAGGATTGACTTGCTTAGACTGCTGCCCACGTGACCCGGCCCCCCGGATAAGCGGAAGAAGATGGATGGATGGATTGATTTGAAATTACGTAATCTTGCTTGCTAAAATGGTCACGATTATTAATTTTTAGTTCTTACGTCGGGACCTGAATAATCATAATTAACTGAATTATCTTGACATCCCTAGTGGTAAAAGAAGTGGTAATAATACTAGCAGTAGTATAGTAAATATTATTATTATTATTCAGAATTACTGACTTTACACTTGGATGTTGTATATATTTTTTGCATGGCTTGAGAAGTTACTATTTCAGCTGTCCATCTGTCATAAAGTGCCAAGTGAGAGTACAAATTGTGTTAAACTCTAGGCCCAGGAGAAATGCATCCTGGAGGAGAGGAAGGCAGGGACAGGATAGAGACATAAGTTATCGCTGTGAGGCATGCTGGGTAATATTCTCTAATGAGGGGAGCACCACACCACCTGGAACCACACCAGCGACTGCAATCTGCCTTCTTGAATTCGTGCCAAAGGAGCCACCCATTGCTGCCAAGATTTAGGTTTAAGCAAACATTCACTGAACAATTAAAAGTTGTACTAAAAGGACTTTTGTCAAACTGGGATTATGGAAATGTAGCAAAAGGGAAATATTTTGTAGTTTAGATAATAAGTTGTTTTGAAGAAATGAAAAGTTTGAATATAGAGTATATTGTTTATAATACAACATTTATTTTTGTCACCATTGCCCATCTCAATGGAGAAGTTGCTTAAGTTTTTATCATTTTGTGTTTTGCTTTGCAAGTGTAATAAGTGTTTGTTATTACTATGTAATGAATTAGTTACAATTGGGATGACAATAAATAGGTAAGCTAGGTACAGAAGGTTAGGAACAGCTACTAGAAGGCAAGGAGTTATAAATGTGTATTGTACAATATAGGTGAATTATAATAATTCAGAAAGCAGGGAGGGTTGCCAGTTTCTATGATTAAAGCCATTCTGCACTATACCATGGGCTTTTGCTTCACTTGTGATTGTATTGCGTTTTTTGGCAAGTGCATGTGTAAGAGCCAGGAAGTAGGGGTACACGATAATGACAAAACTTAATACCTTGATATTTTTGGGTATTATCTCAATGACTATATTAAAAAAATGTTACTACAACCTATCAGAAATGGGCAAAACGTGCCTGTCAGTGTCTTTTTTTTAGAGTTGAAGACTTATATAAAGACTTTTATAAAATAAAAATAAAGTTAAATTTTTAGGAGATTATATGACAAGTTAGTTCAGATCCGAATCAGAATCAGAAAAGGTTTATTGCCATTGTCAATGAACAACATTCACAAACATAGAAATTGGCTTAGGTGATTTGGTGCAACATACAAACAATGAACAATAATAAAAACAACATGTATGAAATCAAAAAGGGCATGAGTTAAAGAAAACAATTTCAATTTACTATAGGATATAATACAAATAAAAAGTAGAATTTACAGATGTAGTGCAGAAAATGAACAGTGCAGTGAGTGATTGATTAAATTGTAGTTAAAGTGGGAGGTGTTTAGAAGTGTTCATGAGTCCAATGGCAGAGAAACGAAATTGTTCTCATGGCGGGAGGTTCTGGTCCGGATGGACCGTAGCCTCCTGCCTGAGGGGAGTGGTTCAAATAGACCATGTCCAGGGTGAGAAGGGTCAGCTGTGATCCGACCTGCTCGTCCCAGAGCCCTGGAGACGTACAGGTCCTGCAGAGATGGAAGTCTGGAGCCGATCACCTTCTCAGCAGAATGCACAATGCGCTGTAGTCTCTGTTTGTCCCTGGCTGAAGCTCCAGCGTACCGCACGGTGATGGAGGAGGTGAGGATGGACTCAATGATGGCCGTGTAAAACGGCACCATCATCTGCGCTGGCAGCTTGGCTTTCCTCAGCTGCCGCAGGAAGTACATTCTGGGCCTACCACCGAAACACTAGGGCGTCCATCTGTGGCGCCATCTTGGATCTATCTACATTTCAGTTCTTGAAGTACTTATTTTACAGGTTTTTAATAGTTTCAATTATAGACATTTTTATATATAGCACCGCTCTAAGTACTCTGTGCTTTATGTTTGAAGTTTAGCATACAGAGAACATGTCTGAGCTGTCCTTACTGTAACCTCTGTCCCTTGACTACTCTGTGTGAGCTGATTTACCTGTGTCTGTGTCTTCAAATCTGGTTCGATTTGCTCCTGAGCTTGTGTTTAGGGAGTATGTGTTGCGTTGTAACATGAGATATTTACACAGAAAGATGGTCCATGGTAGTGATGCAGTTCCTCATTAGACTAATTTCTTTGTGAATATGGGTTGGATTATAATAAAACACACATCATTTTGAAGCTTGAAATACCAGAGAACACGACGTGTACCCTGGACAGTGACCACTGTCCACTGATGTCTTCTTCTACGGTGTGTCAAACGCTTACGCTTCCTGCTAGAGTGCTTCCCTGGTAGCCAGTACAAATCTATTAATTAGACGCACCGTTGTATGGGCCGCAGGGTTCAAAAGCGTGGGGAAAAAGTTGCAGTTTAAAGTTAAAAAATTACGGTACATTGACACATGACCTCATTTTTGCTGCTATTAAATGTGGGTGTTATGATTATTTACAACCATTGGTAAAACACTTGACTTCTCATTTCAACACGTATTACGCCAGCGCTGTTGATGACACCGCAGGGCGTGTAAATCTATACAAGAGGTGTGATTATGCCAAAATATGAGGTGCACGAGTTTATAAGCAGAGATGTGTTCAGCGCGGAGAAGCTGGGGAGCATTCTGTGCTCAGCGCCTCCAGGTTTTGGGACTTGGTTTAGTCTTGGTTGAGTCTGGGTTTAGTCAGGAATGCCCGAGCACGCAACCCACCGATGAAGGTGAGCTCTCCGCGTTGCGTAAAAGCAAATAAAGATAAATTAAATAAAGAAACAACACTCTGAGCCAGCATTTCAATATTTGATTTATTTAATCAATACATTTTTTAAAGATTCTGGGAACACATTGAAAAAAATACGGAAAATCAAACAATGTTATTGCTCACTTCTTTCAATTTGCCTGGATATGAGGCATGACGGCAAACATCACCTACACAGGTGATGCTTTGAGATGAATGCTACAGTTATCAATCACTGGTACTCAAACACTATCACCATATATGGGCTGGCACCATCCCAGTCCAACGCCTCCACCAGCGGCCAAGTCCAGGTTCCACACAGCGTTAAGGTCGGGAAGGAAGCAAAACAATAGCGCCCTGGAACTATGCCACCTGGAAACGTTTCCTGTTAACAGAAAGTCTGGGGGCAAAATATATTGGCCCTCATTTTGGGGTTTATGTAAATGTAATAGTTAAATGACAGAGCATTGTGGAGTTCTGTGTTTAGACAGCGCTGCAGATTTCCATCTGTTTTTATATTATGGTCCAAGGGAATCCCAGTGAAGCCTGGGAAATGGACAGGGAACGCTCCTGGTCTGGAATACATTTAAAGATTGGTGCTTGGGATGTGGACACCAGATGTTCACATGAAACTCTGATGGGCTTTCCAGCTTTAGTTCCAAGAAGATTGTGGCACAAATATTTACTGATATGTCCAATGCACACTGAATACACTAGATAAAATTGTCAGAATATTTGAGTTTGAGATTTGACCACATAATGAAAAATCCTCTCGTCCGTATTAATCATGGAGAGAAACCTGTAGGAAACACTTTGTGCTTATCAAGCATACAAACTCCAACATTGTGTCTGTTAACAGTCCTGCTGCTGATTGATCCTGTACATTGTTGGATTTCATGAAGTTATTTCACCAATACAAATATTCAGTATTTGTCTTATCTTATTTTAAAATGCCCAAATTTCGAAAACTTTAGCTTAATTACACTTTTATTTCCATTATACCTCACTAGTGTGTTTAAAATTATGCCAAACTGAGCACAAACACTGAATAACACATGAAACTGAGGTGGCTTAGAACAAAACATTGGTGCAGAATATTAGGACATTTTTCATTATCAAACAATATTGGTGGCACTGAGTTGTCCATCCCTACTTTTGCCGTGATGTTGATTCTACTTGGGTTAACACTCTGTCCAGCACGCTTTGTGTATCCATTGCTCAGACTAAATCCTCACAAGCAACCTATACTCGTTTTACTTACGGACACGGGTAAAACAGCAGTGAAATAACACCAACTTATTTTCAACCAACAAAAGGATGACCAACGGATCCCACACACTCTGAATAAGCAGAGAACACAGAGGTGAGAGACAAGTCTGCGCTGTAGTTTAAAAACAGATAGATTGTAGAGTCCATGTCTAATCCACCTGGATCTCTCCAAAGGCACAAAGTGTTTTGTGACAAGAGCAGCTGTCAATTACAAACATTTTCCTATTCTTCATCCATCAAAACAAAATGACCCTCTCTTTCCCATTTCATTTGAATATATTTAGTAGATTGGCTGTCCATCTTATTAATGCATTTAAATACTTTAGATATTATTCCCCTTGAAAGTTCTGATTGATAAGCCTTAATAAACATTTCAATCAGAGGGTTATAATAATCAATTATATTTGATTGATTGATTATAATAACTTTTTATTTGTAAATCTAAAAGTCCTGTTTCTCCAGACCAAAGGATTCCTTCAACCTATCAAAGCTTTTCATTTGATTTTCTTTTACAATCTGGTAGAAAACCTTTTATCTAGCTCGTGAATCTCTGGTTGGTGCTATATGGCATAAAACTTTGTGCATTTTTATTTATTTCTTTATTTCAGGAACAGTGCATATCATAAACATTTCTGTAAATATGCCAGAATTTGCCAAAAGCCTATTTTACATCTGTAGTCCCATGACAGCCAATGCGGTGCCCGAGGAGGTGCTACTGGAACTTGGCAACCCGATGCCAGAAAAAGAGTGGGAACTGACAATGCAAAGCCCGTGGGGGGAAAGAGCAACCTGGCTACCTATATATAAAATAATAATTATTTTTGTTGTTGTTGTTATTATTGTTATAATTACTTTTGCTTCAAGAGATGCCAGCTTCTACTGTTACGACAAAAACTGGAAGCCCGAGGTGCTAGGAAATAAATGAATGAAATACTTGAAAGGAGTGATCAAATCTGGCAACGGTCTGCTGACTGGAGCCTGGCCTTGGACCATGGACGGGTGTGAGTGAGACTGAGCGGGAGGAGGCAAAAAAAAGGAGATTAGATAACCAACCGTAAGCGGGAGCTGCAACCGGGAGAACAGCGTGAAAGGGGTGTGGTCCTGCTCCTGAATTTAAGATAAGAAACTTATCTTCATTTAATTCCAACTGATGCAGTGAGCGTCTTCTCATTTCTTAAACAACCATGTGGAAAGACAAATCCCGTGGTAATGGAAAAGATGTCAGTGTGTTTGAGAAAGGTCAAATCATTGACAAACATCTAAGTAAACGTCTAAGGAGAAGCATAAACTAATCTACTACAGCTCTGAACCCCAGTGAGAGTCTTTGGGATGAGCTGGAGAAAGCTTTGTGCAGTGGTCACTCTCTCACATCATCCATACAAGATCAACTGGTGTTGAATAATGATGAAGATAAATCTGTTAATAATGCTGAAGCTTATTGAAACTCTGCCGCAGCAGTTGTGCGATGCAAAGCTAAAAGCGGCCCTGCAAAATATTAGAGCGTGTGTCCCTTTTTTTCTGTGGTGACCTTTTTTTTTGGACAGGCAGTGTATGTTTGGATTAGCTCTGTACAAATCGAAAGCACAGATTTTACCCAGGAATTCTCCACTTCCTCTAGATGACTATTTGACCATTCGTCGTCTGCCAGTAATGCCTGTACACTCAATATCTTTCCATTGAGCTTCGTCCTTCGGGTCACACCAGTACAGAAGAAGAGGTTATTGCTTTGCCTGGAATGTTCCACAGTGTGGCATTAAACTTATCTATTTTGCATTTGTTCGACTGCACATTTTTGTTGCAATTAATCATAGACAATCTACACATTAAATCATGAAGTGAAATAGTTTAATCACACGGTTTGTTTTGACCAAACAAGCTTGTCTGGATTTTTGGTTTAGATTGAGTTTGAAAACTGCGCCCAGTGAGGAAAATAGAACAGAACACTTGTAGACACCAGTCCAATCCCTGCAGCCACATCCATCCACCAAAAGAGCCAGTTACACCCAATAAAAGACCTTAAGATCCCTCAACCTGTTGTTTGGTCCTGAAATATGTGACCATACTCATTATGAAATATAATGTCTACACTTATATTATAGCCACTTGGTTTTAAATATGTTATTTAATCTTGTGAATTAATTAATGTATTTCATTATATTTAAAACTTCAAAACAGACATTTAAAAGCGCTATGTGAGTATTCACATTTCAAAAGTGTGATTACTCTGATTATTTTGACAGCACTACTTAGAACTGTGGAAAATGTCTAACTGTCCTGCCCATAACAAATTCCCCCACAACATTATACATTCATGCCCGTCCCTCAATACAAAAAAGTCGGAATCCCAGTACAGCGAGAGCAGCCACATTGAAAGCATGACACGCATCTGTCGCCACAGTGCCACAGGCCGTTCAGTCCCTCTTGGTCCCTCGACCAATTCTTCCATCTCTCGTCCATCTTCTTCTTGAGGTTTTTTGGCGGGTAACAACCAGTGTTTAGGGGCAACTAATGTGCTGGAGTGTGGGCCAGAGGATTAATATTTTTATATTAACTTATTGTTCGAATCCGCTTTAACAGTTTTGTTTCCTTTAAAAACATTTCATGACATCTTAAAATCCCCTTTGGTACTTTGGTATATTATTTAAACTAACTACTTCCTCTCTGCTCATTTGAAATCCCCATTTAAAAATCTCCCTCTTTACATTGTATCTACTGCAGCGCAAAATATCATGTTCCACCATATCTGGCTCTGCTCCACACACAAATTCCTGTGTTGGGTGTTTGCTCATGAGGAATAAAGTCTTATTCAACCCAGTGTGTCATAACCTTAATCTTGAAATAGCCACCTGCTCTCTTCTACTCATTTACAGAGTTTTCACCCTACCTACCGTCTTTTGAACCTGATATTGGTGTCTCCTCTTCTGCCCTTCATCCCAGCACACTGATACAATTTGAGTTTTGATAATAGCTTTCACCTCTGATTTACCGAGGGCTATCTCCAAAACTGTCTCTTGCTTTAGAGATTGCTTAGCAAGGCGATCAGCCATCTCGTTCCAGCAACCTCCTTGTGAGCAGCAACCCACATACATTACCCACATACATTACCCACATACATTACCCACATACATTACCCACATACAAACACAAGAATTTGCAACTGAGCAAGTCGAAACAGGATTTGATACAGTTCGAGCGTAGGTCTGGACAGCTCTGCGATGAAAAAGCATGAATAGAAGTGAATGATGCTAATGGAGGGGGGCTTCCTCAACTCAATACTCTTCTACCCACTGCAAAATATATCGTCCATTCTCCACTCCTCCGTCCGCAAACATGGAAGTACGTGTCTTATGTCAGACTGTGAGTTTTGCTGTATGATTATTATTCCGCTCTGCTTTTTGAGTGATGCTGAATGTGTGTCTGGGTGCACAGTGTTGGTGGGGGAGTCATTTTAGGGTTTACTGAACACTAGTGTATATCTGACAGTTGAGATCATGGTCCTTGTACGTTGCGTTGACGCACAATGCAGCCACACCTGCTTCTAGAACGTCAGCGTTGTGGAAAACAGCGTCAGAGTTTTCCGAGGGCATTGTCAGTGGCGATATTTTCAATTTACACACGGTTTGTATGACTTAAAAGGCTAAAAAATGTGTAATTAATTTAGATATGTTTGTTTGTTAGCATATCTTGCAATTTTTGCAGTATTTGTTGAATCTGGTGGCATCTTTGAAAAGTGCAAGTACATTTGAATTTTATTAACACTTATCTGAAACTTAAAAATCAATAAGATATCAGAAGAGAACAGCACTGCCTTTGGTTTGTTTATAAGGCTCTAATTTGCATTTTGCCCGTCAAGCCTGGCAAGGGCTCCTACTGGACCATCCTAGACCTACTGGACCACCTGCAGTCCGGGAACATGTTTGAGAACGGAGAAACACTTCAAGATCAAGGAAAGGGCTGCTAAGAAGGGCTCCAAGAACTAGAAGGGCTCCTCCAAAGGCTCCTGAGCAGAGCCTGAGGAGCACAGTCCCACGCGGGCCTTGGACAGGCCAGACTCCAGGTGAGAGCTGTGCCCCTATGTCCGGTTCTCACTTGCATGCGCCCGGCTCGGCATCAGCCCCTATGGGCCTGTCCTGTCTGCAGCTCCTGTAGATATTTCTTTATGAATAGACCATTTTATTCTTCTCAGTAACATGGGAGTCTCAATATAATAACTGCTTGTTCATACTGAACATATGTGTTTTTATTTTAGTGTCAAATACTGGGTTTTTGTAGAGGACGATGTGATGTCATTGCATTAAAATTGTTGGGAGCACCTTTATTGCGCTGTTTCTCAGCCTGCTTGGCTTGCAACTGAACTTATGAATAGCGATGTCATGAATATTAGGTTAATCAATAATCGTGATTATTCAGGTCACAAGATAATCGTAAGAACCAAATCGTGACAATTTTAGAAGCAAAATTAAGCCAAAAAATAGACCTAAACGTAAATAACTTTTTTTTATCTGGCTGTTTTTGTCCAATTTAACTATTTTGTCTTTCAGAAAGTTAACTTTTGTAAAGCTGGTCACAAACGTGAGGAACAGTAACATGTTAGACCAAGGGAGAATAGAAAATTAAAGATTTCACTTTGGTTTGGTCTAAATAAGTGTGAATAATTGTGATGCTTTTACCCCATCGTAACACTAAAATTGTATATGGTGACATCCCTGCTAATGAATTCTGAGCTGAAAACGCCAGTGGAATTGTTTATTTTTTATTGACATTTAATTCTGGGGAAACTGTATGTTGTTCTTTATTATTATATGACATGTTGAAAACTGAAATCCTTCATGTTTATTCATTTGCACTTTTGACTCCTTTAAAAATACACAAATATTTATTCTCCCATATTTCAGGAGGGAGGCCACAAACTCAAACATTGAAAACACTGCCAAACCGACACAACATCTCCAAACGGTTGCAGAACCTTGTCTTACACATTGCACCTTTTAACTTCTGCAAATGATTAAAGAACTGATGTAAAGTTAATTGTATTTTACTTTGGCAAAAGGTCTCAATATCTTTAGAGCTGCAGCAATTACTCGAATAAATCGAATAATTCGATAACAAAAAAGCTTCGATTATTATTATATTGCTTCGATGATTCGTTTAATTTACATATTTAATAAAAAACACGTGACTCTGTGGCGCGCGGAGCGCACGGAACGACTTGTGGCTCTTTTGTTTCACACGGCGCTTGTTCCGCTCTGACGAAGGCGCAACAGGAAGAGAGCGGCGCGTTTTAAACTCATAAGTGCGACTCGGAAGAGTTTGGATGAGTGAAGGAGCCATGGATCTATTATAATCCCGAGCCGCGACTCTAAACACCGTATCTAGCTCCGCCCACCTCAGCCCCCGCGCCTTCGACACGCCACCGCGGACCCCCGCGCCCCCCACTCAACAACTCTGCTTTCCAGTCACAGTCGTACTTTTAAACAGCCAATGCACATGGAAACAGCACGAGGACCGCGGTCATGTTAGAATAATCTGTTGTGAAACAGAAAGTCCGAGACGCGGAGGCTAAAGTCACACAGCCAAAAACGGCAAAGCGCAAAATGCGCAAAATGCTCAAAACGCAAAGACCTCTGGTCCCACCCAACATAACGTTTAACAAATGTCTTATTTTAAGTGATGTGACAGAGCCACTGTAACTGTTTACAGTCTATGACAAGTTAATAAAGTCCTTAAATATATTCTTTATATACAAACAGAACAGTTTGTCCCCAAAACAGCAACATTTCACTTCAGTCCAAATGTATATGAAATTAAGAATAAAATGTGTTATTCTAAACAGAAATTCCTTATTTTGTATTTGTTTATTACTATGATCTATAACGTTTATCTAAAAAAAGTATTTAATATGTGTTTAAATGGTTTACTGAATGTACAAAAAAATTAACCGATTACTCGATTAATTGAAGAAAAGAATCGATAGATTACTCGATTACTAAAATAATCGATAGCTGCAGCCCTAAATATCTTACAAATTGCACATTAATGAGAGTCAATACTTGTGTTGGTGCCTTAAGAATCAAATGTATTGAAGAAATTCAACATACTAATACTTTTTTTCTCTAGCACTGTGATAAACTTTGTTTTACCTCTACCACACATGTGCCTGTTCTAAGTGAGCCCCGAGGCTAGCTTAGTCCTTTTTAAATGCAGCAGGTCTCAAACAGTTATATTTGGAAAATTAATTCTGTCTTCTTTTTCAAATAAAACTGACCACGCCTGGGAATAACATCTGGTAAAAGACACGTCAAAAACATCAGATAGCACCTCGGACATAGGCGGAAGTCCTGTCGCCGAAACATGTCAGGTAAATAAGGTATCACTGATATATCACTGTCTTATTAGAAGAAAAGTGAAATGTATTAGGTCTCAGAGTGGTCCTGTCACACACAGGTGCACACAATGGCATTATTCATGAGAGTCCCATTTGTGTCTGCTGTGCCAGAGTCAAGGCTATGAGCTGGAGAACATATTTAAAGTTATTACCTACACATGCGTTGTTCCTTTGACAACCGGAAAACAAAGTGTGTGCAAAGAGTTGAATCAAGCAATGCATCTGCAAACCACCAACGACAGAACATGTCTTAGATCAGTGTTTCTCAAAGTGTACCACTGGTGGTACGTGGACTGACTCTTCAGTTTGCCGTTTTAGACAATAAACATCTATAAATGTTTGTATGCGTCTTTAGGTTAGCTATAACTCAGAACAACTTTATATGGCTTATTTTCTAATTAGACTTTAGACCTAGTTCAGCCCTTTAAATCTGGTGTTACTCGGAAAGCAAAATATTATTTTAGGTGGTACTTGGTGTGAAAAGCATGACAACCACTGTTCTAGATAATGACAAATGTACTCTTTAGCCTTAGTGGGTCTACAGCATATACTGTACAGGTGCAGGCTTAGTAAAATAATATAATAAAATAAAATAAAAATGAGCAAACAATTAAAACGAAACTGATTCAGATGCGTTATGATGTGTTTGTTTGACAAGGCAGTACCTGGCACTAGTGTCTGTGCACTCAGTCCCAGTGGAGACATCCCCAGGTTGTTCATGGCTGTGGCCCAGACGCTGGCGTCTGACATGGGAATCGGCATCGAGCTGGAGTCCATGGTCATTTTGTGGATTACATCGGCTGAGAGACAGAAAAGAAAAAGTTTTAATACAAATAAATTGTCTTTTTAATACTTGTTTGTGTCTGTTGCCTTTAGGAACCTGCTTTTGTCAGTGCTAGCCCTTCTGCATGGTGCAAGAAGGTTGCAGATTCGACTCCTGGGCCAGATCGGGCCTTTCTCAACTAAAAACATGTACAAAATAAAATCCACAAGTGAAGGTAGTCCTGACCAACAATTTATTCAGCTGGACAAATTCTCACACACCCAACTGACAACTTCACACTTTTTTGCATAACATTTCCCCCTTAGACCTTTGCAATGAAAACTCAGCATAAAGTCAACATCACGTCATCCATATTACTCCCTCATTCTTTACACTTTCTCACTGCTCTAATTCTCTGTGCTCTCCCTCAGATCTGCTGTGGCTGCTGTTTGAGCCCTCTTCTCTTCTCTACCTGATGCCAAACACAACAGCAGTGCTAATAATAAGATGCCCCGCACCATTCACATAGCTCATAGTCTGAAGCTGTGTCTACACAACAAGCTTCATCTCTCCTTTCAGGCGCTGATGTGATAATGCAGTTACCTGGCTCTTGAGGTGGTTAATTTCAAAGCAGTCTGTTGTCGTGGACACGCGGGGCCCTGGGGATAAAGCTGCCTGTGTCGGTGTGTGGCTTGTAAACTAACACAACACTATTAACCAAGGCCAATTAGTAATGCAGTGGTCATGGAGTTGGACATGCTCATTTAGCATAAGGATTTAAGCCGTTCTCCTTTGCATAGAGGTTAATCTTTTTCACATTTACCTTTACAAAACTGAAAACTGATCCATGTTGTTTAGCCTTTAAATATGTAACATGATTGTGTATATACAAGTTAAAAAATGGATAAGAAATTAATTTGAAATTCAGTCATTAGTCTTATTACATAACCCTGACCCAATAGCCTGGAGTCAACACTCAATACTAGTATCTGTGCATGCCTAATTTGGGACAGGTATTTCTCTTACATAAGGTGCATGATTCATTAAGAATTACTGCAGAAATTCAGTTTTACGATTATTTTTTAATCAATGAAATTTACAATTCTTGACAAGCAAAAACAGAAAATCTTCCACCAATATGGCCGCCTTTCCACTTTGCATCCTTAGCAATTCAAGCAAGTTTAAGACATCTGTTTTGAGTCATTTACACATGTAGGCTTAAAAAATACATTGTTGAGCCTCAAAGGCTGACCAATGACTGTCAAGAAACAATGAATTTGTTGAACTGCTGAAAAGACATTGTGTCGGCTGTAGTAGTATTGTTTAGCTCAAACTCTCTTCAGATGAAACACGGCAGCAACACTAGGATGGATAATGAGCAGCCTTGGGCACAGAACAGGAGAGTCCATCTTTAGAAGGAAAACAATAGCTGTGATCTGAATAATGCTTTAGTCTTTAGTCAGGAGCCACTTCAATTCAATGGGAACAGATGTGCAGGGTAATTGTTCCAATGTGTGATGACAAGAGGGTGGGATTAAGACTGAAATCTTTGAGATGTTGCCTTGGAGAGTTTCTGGGCTTTTATATGGTAACCAAGAAGACGCCTGAATGCTTTTCAAAATGTACTGTACTTATAAACGTCACTATCAAACTTATCAGGTTTACAGAAATAGTTATTTGTAATTAATGAGTGAGGTGTAATGAATAGCACATTGCAGGGATATTTAATTGGCGGCCCACGGGCCAAATACAGCTCACTAAGCAATATGTACCGGGCCACATTGCAATGAAGCCTGGCAAACACATCATCTCTCTGACCTACCATAAACAGCCGCAGAGATGCTAATTGAGGATGAAGCTCAATGGAAAAATATTGAGATTAATGTTGTGCCAGGAGTTCCTGTACAGGCCTTACTGGCAGATGATAAATGGTTGAGTCATTCGGTGCAAATTGAGAATCCCTGGCTATAATCTGTGCCTACGACATGGAAGGAGCAAATCAAAACATAAAACAGCACTAATCTGAGATTGAAGGTCTGGATAACAATAGGAATACATCATTTCTACCAGGTTGTAAAAAAGAATCAAATGAGAAGCTTTGATATGTTGAAAATAATCATTTGACTTAGAGAAATAGGACTTTTATAGATATTTACAAACCAGCAGTTATTATAACCAAGAAATCAAACAGAACAACAACCCTCTGACCGAAATATTTATTAAGGCTTATAAATCAGAACTTTCAAGGGGAATAATATCTAAATTAATTAAAGGACAGCCACTCTACAAATTATATATTTTTTAAAACAGACAAAGAATGGGAAAATATATGTACATCCCAGTGGAAAACAACATCAAATGTGCTCACTATTCACAAGGAAAATTTGGATGGAGAAACTGTGGCAGCCAGGAGGCAAACCATTATCCGGTGTTCTGGGATTGTCCAGTTGATCCAAAATATTGAATTGAGATCAAGTGCCACAGACTGTTTTCGACATCATTCATCCCACCTCAATTTCAGAACTATGTACTTGGCCTCAAAACTCTTGCCGTGGACACAATAAATTGATACCTTTGGAGCAAACTCCTAGCAGCGGGAAAAAAGACCATTACAAAAAAATGGATGACACAATCTGCACCCACATACAAGGACAGACATACAGAAGACATTTGGGAATGGAAAAATAAAATAAAAAAGGAAATATAGTATTTATAGCTTTTGCAACACGCCCTTAAATCAACAAATCGGAAATTAGGGCATGTTTTTTGTTGTCCAAGAATTTCTTTAGTCAACTAGAGCCCTTGTATGATTGCAGATTTGTTAGCCTGGTAATAACTATAAATACTGGTCTATCCACTTGAAACAAAACAAAGTTCAACGTCTTCTTATGTCAGCAGAAAAAAATACAGAGAATTTAGAAAGTGGTCATTATTCAACTCCAAAGATGTGATTGTTGTCAACTGAAAAGACTTCAAGCCATAAAATGAATATGACAAGTTTGTGGCGCTAATCCCAAACAAATATTGAGAATGTTAATCGTTTGTGTTTCAAAAAGTTACATTGGCCCTTGCCCAACATCTGAGATTATGATGATTATTCTGGAATAAGAAAGCAAACTATTGTTGAATGTCTATACTAAAAACTGTAAACTTACTCTGAGTGGAGCAGATTTACTTTCAATAGCTATAAAAAACATTCTGTATAAATATATTTAAACAATAAAACAATACATATATATTTTTACAGTGAAATAGCAAGAGAGACAAATAAAAACAAATATTGAAGAAATTCTTTCATTTCCAACTCCTTGTGCACAGAATAGTCAGTTTATTTTACTTTAAAGAAGGAAGATGGGAGAATACTTTAATGCAAGGTAGTGGTTTGGGAAATTTGTGCCAATAGAAACTGTTCTGTTACTAAAAACAGCAAGATCCTGGATGCAATTTAGTTTCAATTTTAGGCTTTAACCAACCACATGGAAGCAGTACTGAGATTTGACTCATTCGTAAAAATAATAACGACAGAGGAACAGTACTCAGCTCAAAGTGCATGACAAAAACATTTGACTCACACAGCTACAGTGCAGCTGCATACTTGGGATTCAGGGTATTCCTCAGCTGGACAGAGGCGGCCTGAGAAAAATGGCTTCCCCCTCAGTTCACACATACAATATTAAACACCCTTCCATTAGAGGTCGCTCTGGGGAAAGCAGGGCTGTAATACTGTAGATTCATGTGAGTGAGTGAGTGAGAGTGAGTGAGAGTGAGTGAGAGTGAGAGTGAGAGTGAGTGAGTGAGTGAGTGAGAGTGAGTGAGAGAGAGTGAGAGTGAGTGAGAGAGAGTGAGAGAGAGTGAGAGTGAGTGAGAGTGAGTGAGAGAGTGAGAGAGAGTGAGAGTGAGAGAGTGAGTGAGAGTGAGTGAGAGAGAGTGAGAGTGAGTGAGAGAGAGTGAGTGAGAGAGAGTGAGAGAAAACATAATTAACGAATATCTGAGTCTTAAAGAAAATCCAAAATGTTAATAAACTGGATTGAATCATTATCAACAAGTTCTGAAGATAGTTTGCCAGCAATATCATTTACATCGGAAGCGAAGAATTGCTCGAAGCAATCTGAAACAAACCCCTGGCACAGAGATACAGTAAGCTGCTAGAAGAGAAATGTTCTGTTGTATGTGGGTCATCAGTGATGGTGCTTCCTGTTTACATCCCCTGCATGAGCATGCTTTTGAAGATCTTGAATTGAGTTACATGTAACAATTATTGATGGTTTACAACAAGGATGTTGCAAATTGTAAAGTAATGTCTGATGCCAAAATGGGATTGTGGACAGTAACAGTGCAGCAATACTGTTTTGATGAACTTTAACCATTGTAACCAAACTGAAGTAAACAATACTTGTCAGTTCAGCAAGATACATTTGTGTAACAATTTCTATTGCAAACATACGCAAACAGAAAATGATGATGTCAGCTTTTTTCTCCCGGAAACAGTGACACGTAATGTTCAGCAGCTTTTCATTTCCACTTCTTGCTATTGTAAGATGTAGATACTTTAGGTGGAGCTGTCAGCATGGTCCGGCACCGTGGCAATTTGTAGTGATGACGTTTCCACAGTCAACGGAGAAGTTGAACTTATTTTAGAACAATAATGCAATTTAGAAAATATATAATAATAATCTACTATATACCAGATAAAATCATAATATGTCCGTTTGTAACTTTGTGGAGTTGGCATGTCAACTACATGATAACATAGAAATACAATATTTAAAAACCATACTGTGGAATAGTATAGCTAAAACCACATTTATATGGAAACAAGTAGGAGGAAGCTCCTTCAAGCTAAGTACGCGTCAGGTTTGTGGAGATGTAACTCCGAGTAAGGACACAAGTTTTCAAAGTTTTTCAGTAAAATAAAAATATCCAAAATTAATGCTTTCCCTGCCAGCATCTTACACCCTGCAGTTATGTTCTGGATTGTCTCGGGGCCCCTTTGCACAACCTACACCTTGGGTCTTGTCTGGTGTGGTAGATCTGGGCTTCTATTTCTCTGGTGCTCAGGGCCTGTTCCTGTGCAGCCATGATGAGTGCCTCTGTGCTGTCCTTCAGACGGGCCTGCTCTAGCCATTGGTAGGATTTCTTGATATCAACCATTTCGGTTATGTTCTGGTGGTACATCCCATGATGATCCCATGTAGATGCTTGTCCTCCCATGATGGTCCCTCCTCCAGCACCTCTTCCTCTGTTCCCCATTGCCTGAGACATTCACTGAGCACGTCATCTGTTGGGGCCTTGTCCTTGATGTACTTGTGGATCTTGGATGTGACATCCTGGGTAGTGGCTCTCACACTCACTTGTCCACGGCTCCCTTCCTTACGGCTAGTGTACAGTCTCAGGGTGCTTGAGTCTATGAAGTCTATTTATAGACTATATAGTCTAGCTAAAAAGTTACATACTGAGGTTTTAAGTAGAACATCTGGATTGTGGCTTGTCTATCAGTGGTATTATATGATATGTATGATACGTCTCAGTCAGAGCCTTGGGTTCACACACTGTTTAAAACTCCTGTGATAGGTAGAGTAAGGCCATAATTCAGTTGTGGTTGATGCTTTCCGTGGAGCCTCTGACAGACTCTGACAAACAGAATCTTATCAGTGTTACAATTAGAACCAGAGAGTCACTGTGAGCAAATGTCAACAGCTCAGTGAATCTGACAGGCTTTTATCTGGACACACCTCTTCACCCAGACTGCTTTCTCTGAAAATGAGAAATGCCACGAGGGCTGAAGAGTATACCAGATAATAAAAGGGCAAATAGAGACTTAATATATGCTGCTACAAAATTGGAAGAATCAATATTTATCCCTGAAGGCATAGAACAATGTTGAACAAAAACAGCAAGATGTGGAATCAAGAAATGCATCAATACAAAGGTAAATGCAGTGAAAAAAAAGATATTATTTTTCAAAGCTCCTCGATTGTAAATTACTCACAGAACAACAGTGTGCTATTATTATTATTGTGCTACTCTTTGGGGAGAATTCCAGTGTTTTTCTCTCCTCCAGTAGCTTAAGAGTGACAGACATATTTGTGTCCCATGTGATCACCAGTGGCATCATGGATCATAGAGTAGTGCAGTCAAGCAAAAAGAGAACATACAAGAAAACGGTCAGTGTTCAGAAAATCATCAGGAGACTTCAAAATCCTCCTTTGTTACTGAATTCAAGGTGAAGGTTGTATAATATAATAAACAAATGGTAATGTTGCAATTGTTGTTGCTGAATATTGGGTATATTCTTAGGAATATAAACGATTCAAGAAAAGTAACCAAAATAGCTAAAAAAAAAATTTTTTAAAACAACGAAAACATTAAGTGATATTGCTGCACTATTGGGGTTACACTATTTTTGAATGAATTTATTTCAAGGCAAGGCAAGTTTATTTGTAGAGCACAATTTGTACACAAGGCAATTCAAAGTGCTTCACACAACAGGAAAATATACATGAAAACCTCAAAGACATGACTGAAATTACAAAACAGTTTAAGAGAAGAAATGAAATCATTTCAGTCATATGCACAGCTAAAATAAAGTTTTTAGCTTCGATTTGAACATTGCCAGAGTAGAGGCCTGTCTCACATCTTCAGGAAGACTGAAACGCAGATTCTCCATGTTTAGTCCTGACTTTGGGCACCAGCAGGAGGCCGGTCACTGAGGATTGTTCAAATGGCACTAACATTTCCGAGATGTACTTTGGTGCTAGGCCATGGAGAGACTGGAACACAAGCAGAGCTGCTTTAAAGTCTATTCTCTGAGCCTGAAGCCAGTGCAGAGACCTGAGTATAGGACATGTCGCAAGTCATGTCATAAGTAACTACATTGAAACTTCCAATATTTCATTTGTGAATTTTTTTCAGAGCTTTAAGTTTACATGTTCAAGCTTATTTAATCTTACCCGTTTCTTAATTAAAACTTAAAATGTCAGTTTCCTTTTACTTGTTAATAATCTATTTATTGAATTGACAGAGAAAACCTATCCAACTTAGCACTTTCATTGTTTCATTATATTATTACTTAGCACATCAGTATAATTTATTACATTCCTTCAGTTTCATCATACTTGAGCACTGTGTCAAATCTAGGCTCAAGTCATTCCATAATTTGGCAACAGAAGTAGATACAGAAGCTTGCGGCTGGGGAAGAATGTCTCAGACACTCGGACTATCAGCACCGGCACTCCACAGGGCTGTGTACTTTCCCCTCTGCTCTTCTCCCTGTACACAAACTGCTGCACCTCCAGCCACGACTCCTCAAACTCATCAAGTTTGCGGACGATACCACCCTCATCGGGCTCATCTCGGACGGGGATGAGTTCTGTGGTTGGTGGGATGGATCGGTAATCATCAATAGTTACCCCAATAAATACATTTGTTTGTACAGTAACAGTTTGTATTTGCTATATCTATATACTGACTTTGTACGTGCAATACTTTAACTTTACCACAGCATAATATCAGCATATTTTGGCATATTTCTGGATGGCATGCCTTCATATATCTTCATTGGAATCACAATCACAAAAAAAAAAAAAGGAGAGAGAGAATAAATATTCCTTGGCTAAATGATAAAAACATCAGCTAGGATAGAAAATGTACTCAACTGCACACTTCACAACTATGGGTTAAAATGACGGAAGTTTCAGAAATGTCAAATTTAATTATCATACTTTTTCCCCCTGGTTACTCCTTGTGTGCTGGGCTGTGTCAGGGAATATCCAACTTACTTCCCTTTGGCTTTGATAAATGGCTTGAACATCTGCTAAGGTCAAAGCCATTACAACAAAGTGTGGAATTTATCAACCGCAATCATCTGATGGTTATTTCAGATAAAACCCATTAACCTTCCTTATACAATTCAAACACCACAGGGCAAGTCAAGTAAAGGACAATTATAACAGCCTACAAACAGTGCAACAATTTAAGTGCATGCAGACGGCACTGTGTTTTAACAATTCACACTAAAGGCCAATTCATACTTCATAAGAAGTAAAAGTTTGTTTGGCGCACATCGGGCGGTAAGAACAAAATTACATTCTTTTGTTCTCACAGTCTTTGTTCTGCAGTTCTCGCAGCTGGTTCTTGACACATCAGCTGAGCAGAATCTTGTTCGGCAAGGCCGTCCATCAACTCTGATTGGACTAAACGATATTAACTGAGCTGTCTTTGTTAATCATCTCCATAGCAACGGGCGTGGAAACAGTTTTGGGGATCACAGGGGCCGAAACAAACTTTGCTTTTGTTCTCGCAGCCCCACGGTGCACAAACAAACTTCTTGCTTCTTATGAAGTATGAATTAAATGTCATATGTAAATGTCTTGTTTTTTAAAAATAGTGTCCAGATGTCTGAGACTGAATCTTTTTGTGTGATGGAGGAAAAAAGGGACTACACCGACTGGAAGGAAAGTTTCAAAGTTGTCAGCTGGACAATGTTATTTTGAAAATAAGACTGACCACCATCTACCACAGGGGTGGGCCTGGATTCCATATTGGAATCCAGGCGAGTGGCGGAGGGCCGGCCCGCGATCATTGGTGTAAAAAATTCTTATCATTATAAGCACTTTTTTGTAAAATACTGGCTACTGAATCTATTATTCATTAATTTCATGTTATCTTTATTAAGGACACAAGTGCAGACACATGTTACAGCGCCAAGACAGTTAAAAATAAGAAACTAAGAGTAAAACACACATGATCCCCGGGGGGAGGAGGGCCGGATTAAAACAGGCTGAGGGCCTGATCCGGCCCCTGGGGCCGCAAATGCCCAGGTGTGATCTACCAAGTGACAGTCGAAACATCTCTATCTCTAAAACATTATCTAAATAATGACCATTGACCACTTCTGGACAAATGATGGCAATAAATCGATTAATCGAATTTGGGGTTCATTTGAACCCCAAAATGGAATGGATTTCCCTCATCTCGCCGTAGCGCATTCCTCTGGGTTTCCGTAGCTCAGCCTGGTAAAACAGGAAGCGCGAGTGTAAACAGCAGGGCAGTGCAAAGAACATTTTTGGAGAAATAATATAACATGCAGATGTTACTGAAACACTTTGAATCGGGGGAAATGGCTCGGCGGCTCCTCCTGGGAGGTCGCATGGAGGTAGTGTATGTGCGAAGTTGAAACAGGAGTTAACATGATAATGCAGCCCAAAAATACATTGTTAGTATAACTTCTGTCATTCAAGGACCCACATGAGGTGGGGCAGTCTGTTGATCGTTTGCTGTGCGATGTGAATTCTGTTAAAATAACAAGAGGTGGAATGGTGCTAATTGACTGTAAATGAGTGTTCTGAACTGGATGGGAAGAGGAGAACTAAAGGTGCAATCAGTGGAATCCCAATTGAATTGAATGAAGAGACATTTTTGGCCAATTCTAATGTTAGTGGAAAGAAATTACTATCAAGATTTGTTATTACTATGAAAGAAGAAAAGTGGTCATGTCAGAAGTACGGTCATGTTGTGGCAATTTGCTGACGAAAGCAAAGACGTTCAAGATGTGGAAACTGTGATAGTGAGTTTGCGAAGTGTATGGAAATCATTGAGCTGAAACTAAAAATGGCGTTCATTGTAATGGCGATCACTGCGACGGGTCTTATGAGCTGAGTCCCAGAGGAAACTGGAGCGAAGGGTGCACAAAATGAAGACGAAAAGTAAAGTAAATTGTCATACGTTGAGGCTGTAAAGAAAGTGCTGGAGGATATCACAGGGGAATATTAAGAAGGGTTAGCACATTCTACTGAATAGGAAAACTTATTGCAGAATGGACTGGGAAGCACTGATCTGTGTTTAATACTAAAGTATGGAAGAACTCTAGTCTACATTCTAATACAGTAGATGGGGGAAATGCACCTATTTACTGAGTGCCACTCACCATAAAACAAAACGAAGAAGAGCGTCTTCACTGCATTTTCTCCAGGCCTCGGTCTACAGGGGTGCAAAAGGGTGCATTGCAACTCTCATTTAAAAATGTTTGCACCCTCATTTCTGCTGCGTTAAAGAATGAACACTTAATGGACGAGCATCATCTTTGCACCTCAAAGGCATGATGTCCTCCTTTCTCTCTAATCCCACTTTTAAACTAAGCTACGTGCATTAAAAATCCTTAAAAAAAAAAAAAAAACCAGACAGGCAGGACTGTGGGCAGTTTGGATTATTATTCACATCAATCACTTGTGAGTGTGTTCATGGTCTTGTATGGCCGCGCCCTCAGACAGGTTGTGTGAGGACAGAGTGGACAAGAGGCAGCATATCTGTTCTGCTCTTATGTTCAGGCCAAATGTTCATCGGCAACATGCTGGAGGGACAGAGATGTGGGAAAGGACAGGGAAACACTGCTATGATTGGGCCATAAAGGGTTTTAAATATCTGAGGTAGTCAAATACGCAGGTTACCTCCGGCCAATAAGATATTTGAGTACATTATCAAGACAGAGAAGTTCAAATGGACTAAACTCTCATTTTATTGACCGTATAAATAATTCATTAGGTAAACCAATCTATGTGATGCAGCGTTTATTCCTGGATCATTCAGAGAAGTCTTTCACAAATCTGACAGTTGCTAGGGGGGATTAGAGGGAAATGAAATTAAACAAATCCTTCCAAAAGTGTTTGAATCTGCTGAGCTCAACTATTTCTTTCAGACAACTCAAGGCAAATCATTACACAGCAAAGAGAACAGGTCTGAGAACATTAGAATTGTTTCAAGTTGAACCGTAAGCGTTTCGGCTCTTGTGTTCCTAGTTTATGTTGACTGTCAGTGATGCGCCTTTTACTGACTCGAGTTTAAATCCGACCAACCTGGCAAACAAAAAAGTGTTGCGTCTCAATCCAGCTCTTATAACCACTTACGTATTAATATTGGACCAATCAAATGTGTGCAATTACTGAAGGTTTGACATTTCGAATTTAAAAGGTTCTATCCGACATTTCTTTCTAAAATTGTGTTATTCATATATTCTTGTTCCTGGGTAACTTCCCAACTTCAAAATGAGGATTTTATGTGCGAAAAGAGTATACATTTCTGATATTCACTTGGTGTTACTATCGATACTGCAAATATATACATAAACAGCACAAACTTTGACATTTCAACAGTTTCAAGAACGATCTTTATCAGAACTAGTACAAGACCACATGGTAACGTAAAAACTATTCTATTTTATAAGTGGATACGAGGCAAATATAACCTTCTACTTAAATTAGTGTCGTTTTGATATTAGTAGCTGCTTTTCGAGTGCCTAGTAACTTAGCATTACAACTTTCTAGCTCTGATTGCCAATAAAACCTCCTAAAACCTACTTACATGCAACACATTACATGCAACACATTTTGCAGATAAAAGAAACAGCCACCCATGAAACTATTACTTTAGTCACGTAAGTCGCTCACAAGTGGCCTTTCCTTCATCGCAATGAAACACATTCAAGCGAAGGCAGTTTTTTACTTTCACTTTTAAACATAGTAGACTAAAACAACGAAGCACAAGCTAGTCTGCAGCGGAGTGGCCATGTTGGTGTCATCGCTTATCAAAATGACAGTACACATGTCCAAAAAAAACCAAAAAAAACCTAATTTTTACAGAGTCCAGAGTTAACATGCACTTTTACTTTTGAAATAAATAAATAAATGGCATCATCAATCATGCAACTTGTATTAGTATGACTGTATTACATTTACTGCAGCGTAAACATCCCGTCAGCACAAACTAAAATTGATGTGGTTCAAATAAATGCTGTCAATATTCTTGACTTTTGACAAACGAGTAC
Organism: Chaenogobius annularis; assembly: GCA_015082035.1. Classification (NCBI taxonomy): domain Eukaryota; kingdom Metazoa; phylum Chordata; class Actinopteri; order Gobiiformes; family Gobiidae; genus Chaenogobius; species Chaenogobius annularis. The sequence continues at coordinate 579,512 of BJKM01000289.1, forward strand.
AATGTGTTTTTGGGGACACAGGGTTTTAGAATGCAGTGATTTGTTTGTTCTATATAGGTTTATAAAACATTTTTTGCACCCTGTATGACAATAACGCTAACGGTTTTTTTCTGAAGAATCCATAGTATTATATTCAGCAGCACTTGGAGCGCAGACAAAAGGTTAATGCACAAGAGACTTCATCAGTACAGCAGCAAAGACGTATCTTTATTTGGAGCAGTCACAATCGCACATTTTAGAATATAAATCACTACAGATAATATTATGGTCAATGATAATATTGAAGAGCACTTTATGCCACTGACATAATGCCCAATTTAACACTTTTCAGTGTCTGATCTGACATACATGTTATTTCGTCAACCCTTACAGCTCAAAAGTTATTATACAACAAAAACATTGGAAAAACTTGTAAATAAAAAGGTACACAGGATAAATATGTTGATAGTAATAATCTTGTCAAGCCTTTCTGAAATGATCAGTTAGAGGTGGGGAATATATTGACATTTTGACATTATTGTGAATATTGTTTGGAATGTCTGTATATTGTTTATTGGAAAAAATGCCACAGAAAGAGCTGATAAAATTAAGATGAAAAAAGTGATGTTATATTTTACAGACATTTCACATTTGTCTCATAATTAAAGCTCAGCTAATACGCTTGAAGATATGTTTGAACACATTCCTGTTGGATTGGCATACTATTGTCTGAATATCGTTATCGCCAACCCCTATGATTAGTTACTAAACTTGTGACGGTGAGGAACGATCTTTTAATGCTGACAATGAAAAATTGTCTTAAGTTTGGCTGCCAGAATGATGAATGACAGAACAGAAAATCTCCTTTGAAAGGTATTGAAGATCTGTTTTCAAGAGCCACAAAAATGGCATCAATATTCAGAGTAAAGAGCCGCTCTAAACAAATTATATTTCAAATTCTCAGTCAGTGAACCTCCTGCAGTTTAACCCCAGCTGGAAATCCCAACTGCTTCTGTGCTGAAAAAGAACGATTGAAACAGTGCATCTGCTGCCACAGGCCCCACTTTGGAGTGTGAGTACTCAAGGACACATGCACAGTAATGGAAGCATGGCGGGGTTGTGCACAATGTGACACAACTGCTCATTTAATCACAATACCCGGAGCAATGTCCACAATGTGTGTACTTAGTAACTCTCGGATTAGACAACAAATACATTTCAGCTTGGTAGACTGCTCATGTTCAAGTCATGTACAGCACAGACTATTATTAAAATGTTTTAGTCAAGTACATTTTCATACCTCCCTGGATTTTTAACACCTCCCTGGATTTTTAACACCTCCCTGGGGTCATGCCATGTCCCAGCCTGCTTCAAGTCTGCCATCATTGTCCCTGTCCCCAAGAAGCCCCGGATCACTGGACTTAATGACTACAGGCCTGTGGCGCTGACGTCTGTTAGTCATGAAGTCATTTGAACGCCTGGTCCTGCCCCACCTCAAGTCCTTCACCTCCTCCCTGCTGGACCCCCTGCAGTTCGCCTACAGAGCCAACAGGTCTGTGGACGACACCATCAACCTGGCACTCCACTTCATCCTGCAGCATCTGGACTCCCCGGGAACCTACGCCAGGATCCTGTTTGTGGACTTCAGCTCTGCATTCAACACCATCCTCCCTGCTCTGCTCCAGGACAAGCTCTCCCAGCTCAACGTGCCTGACTCCACCTGCAGGTGGATCACTGACTTTCCTGACGGATCGGAGGCAGTGCGTGCGGCTGGGGAAGAATGTCTCAGACACTCGGACTATCAGCACAGGAGCTCCACAGGGCTGTGTACTTTCTCCTCTGCTCTTCTCCCTGTACACAAACTGCTGCACCTCCAGCCACGACTCCGTAAAACTCATCAAGTTTGCGGACGACACCACCCTCATCGGGCTCATCTCGGACGGGGATGAGTCCGTCTACAGGAGGGAGGTGGACCGGCTGGTGTCCTGGTGCAGCGGTAACAATCTAACATCTGGAGTTCAACGCCAGAAGACAGTGGAGATGATCGTGGACTTCAGGAAAGCCACAGCCCCCAGCCCCCCTCATCATGACAGACTCCCCCATCACCACCGTGGACTCCTTCCGCTTCCTGGGCAAACCACCATCACCAGGACCTCAAGTGGAGCCCTCCATCAGCTCCCTCATCAAGAAGGCCCAGCAGAGGATGTACTTTCTGCGGCAGCTGAGAGAAAGCCAAGGCTGCCAGCGCAGATGAATGGTGCAGTTCTACACGGCCATTCATTGAGTCCATCCTCACCTCCTCCATCACCGTGTGGTACGCTGGAGCCACAGCCAGGGACAAACAGAGACTACAGCGCATTGTGCGCTCTGCTGAGAAGGTGATCGGCTGCAGACTTCCATCTCTGCAGGACCTGTACGTCTCCAGGGCTCTGGGACGAGCAGGTCGGATCACAGCTGACCCTTCTCACCCTGGACATGGTCTGTTTGAACCACTCCCTCAGGCAGGAGGCTACGGTCCATCCGGACCAGAACCTCCCGCCACAAGAATAGTTTCTTTCCCTCTGCTGTTGGACTCATGAACACTTGAAAACACCTGTTCACTTTAACTGCAATATTCATCCACTCACTGCACTGTCACTTTCTGCACTATAACTTTAAACATAACTGTAAACTTGTGTACATAGAAATGCCTATTTTTATTTTTATTGTATAGTAATTTTAAATTGTTTCCTAATGCATGCCCTTTTTTTGATTGAATATATGTTGTTTTATTATTACTCAGTGTTTTATGTTGCACCTTAAGGCCGAGACAAGTTCCTACGTTTTTGAATTTTGTTCATTGACAATGGCAATAAACTCTTTCTTCTTTCTGATACAGATCACAATTCAAATTATTTTTCTGTCAATTTAATCTCCCTCCCTATTCTAATATGGCTCAACTAAGTAGTCATCGCAGTTACCGACTGCAATGACTAACCAACTAATCGTGACTTGTAGACAATTAAAACTCCTCTTATTTTGACCATCATGAACGTTATCTGAACTATACACACTCTAAACACACAACATATTTTTTATAACAAAGACAAAGACATTATTACATTTCAGCCTTTATTTGGTTAATAATATATTTAAAAAGTCTCAATATACAGATAGAACAATAGAAATGGTTAAGGATTCACAATGATATTTGGCACTGATACTTATCAGGCACTAATAATTATCGGCTGATAACTGCAAATGATGACAGATAATCATGAATAATCAATACATGACAGCACCGCTGACTCTGAGCACGCACACACACCACAGACACAGACACAGACACAGACACACACACACACACACGCACGCAGAGGAAGCAGAGGAAGAAAGTTTACATGTACAGCCTTTCTTTTATGCTTTGGAGGAAAGATATTTCAGCAAAACTGCTTTTCCTCAGCCTCACCACATGGAGAGGGACTTCAGGCTTCTCACATTAAGTCGTCGAACAGTCATCTAAATGTTTTCACCGCCACACTGAGTGAAAACATGAGGCAGCCCTCATCAGTGCCTTTTTATTTTAGTACTTGATCACACCAAAAAACAATATCTCCGCTCTGTGCAGTGAGGCGCTGCTGTGAAGACCGTTTGCACCACGAACACACACGTGTTGTTATCAGCACAATCACAGTCCGTCACGTTAAAGGAGCAGCCTTTAACGGTCGGTCAGTCACTGAGCATGAAGGTCCAGCCTTATGAAACGGTAATCCACTTGAAAGGCCATAGATATTAGATTATTGAATTTAAAAGCAGGGGTAATTTGTTTGGCTTTATATATTTGGGCTCTGATTGGGACCTGAATTGGCCACAAATAGACCTATAAAACAAACTTACTTATAATAATAAAATAAAAACTTACTCTCTACCCACTCTCAAAATAAGGTTAATTTAAAAAAAAGTATTATCCTTTCTTGGTTATCGGTGACAAACACATAGAAATGATCGGTTATCGGTGGAAATGCATCCTTGGAAACAAATCTTTTTTTTCTTCTTAAATAACCGCAGACTAGTCGACAACTGAAAAGTTGTTATTAGGTGATAACAGAACATTTGTCTTTATGAATATAACAAATGAGATATAATTAACACTCAATTCTATAAGTCGTCCATCTGCCTATTATTCATTACTGTGATGCATGTGAAACAACACATCCAGTTCAGAGTCAAGGCTGGTTGGCTGAGTAATTCTACTGCACTGATGATATAATATGCAAAATGACATGGAAAGAACAGTAATTGGACTCATGCGTACCTCATCATCAGCGTAAAGATTGATGCTACTTCTCTAATTAGCATTGCTTCAAACACAGAGCATGCAAACCTCTTTGTTAGAGCTTTTCAATTACAAAGCAACCAACTGGCAAATGATTCACTTTAATTTGAGGCTCTCGATGTCTTCGGAAAAAGGAAAAAGCTTAAAGTGGGATGGAGGTTGGACTGACAGCTGTAGTTAGTTGGCACGGTAACAAACAAGTGCCGATGCTGATCCTCAGAACAGGCCAGACAGACAGTGCCTCAGGACATGTCAAGGTAAACTCAAAATCTATGGCAAAGGGGGAAAAAAATACACTAAATAACGCAATGTCTTCAAAATGGGAAGCTGAAGTACCTGTGGGCAGAGTGGTGGACCTCTTCCTCTTCTTGCTGTTCTCTGTTCCGTTCTCTAAAGGCGGACACTCGCTCAGCAGTGAACTGTTGAACTGCAGAGGCTCTGTGTTGGTCGCTGGGTCAAAGGGCAGGGAGTTGAGTCCTGCACGAAAAACAAATCGATAAACACATTGAACATTTATCAGATGAGATACCATGGACGTTCTCAGTTCCCTTTAACAAGCAAACACATAAACAAAACCAAGCCAACCAGAGAACACTAGCGAACTGTTCTGTTATAGCTTAGCTGCAGACAAAAGGATATTTAAAAAAAGGCCTGGGCTGTCGGAAAAAAATATTGCAATATCATTTGAAGCAGTTTAAACACTGCTAAAAACACTACACATACACAACATTGGAAGAGATTTTTAGAGAAGAAGCAGGACTCCTAACTATTACAGCACGTGGCAGAGTGGTTAGCATTCTAGCCTCACGGCAAGAAGGTTCAAGGGCCTTTCTGTGCGGCGTTTGCATTCGTTTCTCCTTGTTTCTGAGTGAGTTTCCTCTGGGCTCTTGTTTCCCCCCATCAACCCAAAACATGCACCACGGGTTAAATCAGCTAGCTAAGGTTCTGGCCGAGTCGAGTTTCAGATTTGGAGATGGGTGCACCGTGAGCGCAGCGTCCGCCCACTGCTGCTGACGGCTCCCAGCGGCATTGAAGGACGGGTCCAATTTTTTTAATAATCCCTAACTGGACAATAACGTGTATCTTAATCTTATTCTGAATTAAAGTTTGGGGGAAAATAACACAGACCTCCACATCTAATCCAATCCAACTTTATTTGTAACGCTCCATAATAACAATAAAGTTGAAGTGCTTGACACACAAATGCATAAGACAAAATAAAACACATTAAAAAAAAACTAAAGTCAACATTAATACTTGTGTGAAAAAGTGTGTTTTCAAAGAAGACTTAAAAACAGAAAGCGGCACAATTTGTCTGAAGGTGCCCGGAGCTCATTCCAGAGTTTTGGCCCAGCAACAGGAAAAGATCGGTCTCCCTCCAAGTAAATATAGGCGAGTCGACCTGAAGGAACGTGCAGGGGTGTAGGACTCCAGCAGGTCGGACAGATACTGAGGAACAAGGTCGTTGAGACATTTAAAATCAAACAAAATCATTTTTAAAATCAATGCGATAAGAAACCGGGAGCAAGTGCAAAGATTTTAAGATTGTTGTGAAGCGTGTTTTGTTTTTAGTACCAGTTAAAAGCCGAGCAGCAGCACGAATTATTAAGCAGTTTCTCTTTTCAAACTTGTAAGAAAGAGTCACTATGCGATGCTTTAGGCACTCTGGGACGAGAGCTGACTGGCTGCTTCACGTTTTACGCGTAATGATTTTCTTTCTGGTTTGAAGGATTTGACATGGCAAGGATCGCCGCCGTTGTCATAAAAGAGGAAAGAGAGACGCACATCTGTCCTAAAATGAGTGTGCAGGATCAAAAAGAGTAAAACAAATTGTGAAAAAAGTCGATCCGCACAACTAATAAGCTCCAAAAATATATTTTCAGGGTGGGCTGTTATTATTTACTTCATTTTGCAGCGCTGCAGTTTTGGTGTTGAAATTGTGGCCTCTCTTTCATTCACATATGTTTTCTCTTTTTGATACGGCTGTGGGTTCTCTTTTTTTTTTTTTTTTTTTTTATATATATTTTTGTGGGAAATGGGGATGAGAGAGAAGGGACGACATGCAAGTACCGGTAAATGAAATGTCGGATTCAAACTCACGACACTGCGGCCGGCTGCACTCGGAGCCTGGCATACGTGTTGCTGTGCCTTAACCACTCGGCCACCGGCAGCACTCGACTGTGGGACACTCTTTAAAACGATATACATCGATTGCACAATCCTTTAAGGCAGTGTTAAATGTAGACTGTGATTTATAAAATGTATCGTTATTTTCTACGCGACTACACAAATAAAACAGGTGTGTCCAGAGTTACACTTTATGTCTGATGAGGTCAAGGTGGTAAGAATCAAATTAAATATGTTCCTGGAGCTTCTTCTTTTTTTCCAAATCTGATGAAAAGAGAGAAGATGAAAAAAAGAAGAAAAAAAAGAAAAAGACAAATTACAAGGGTGGCGCCAGAGAAGATAAGATCACCTTTATTTGTCCTACAATGGCAACAACGGGTACAGAAGCAGATTATGCACAGTATAATAATAAAAAAGATAACTTTGAAAAAGAACGTTCTTATAAAAAAAAACTCTTATTTACAGCTGTCATATGGAAAGAAAATATTGCACCAGGATGATTGGCATTGTGTCACAGTATTGCACAGGAGATAGAACAGTATTGCAGAATATAACAGTATTGCACATGGTAGAAAAATATGTTGGGTCATTTTTCTTTCAAATCTAAAAATTTTAATATATATATATATATATATATATATATATATATATATATATATATATATATATAACACATTTCAAATCCAAATAGTACATCTTTTGAATGGGAAAAGGCCCTCACAAATTCTTCACATCAGAACGGAATCATTTGCCTTAAACTCATGAGCACAGTACGGATTTAAAAAAAAATCACGTCGCAGCGAAACAGACTCCCGATTCTGTAACTCTTTTAAAAGCATTTTTCCTAGATGACATACAACAATAAATCCACACATTGCAACGCCAAGTCGGTCAATAATTTCAACGAGACGCAGATGGAAGACACTCAGAGGGGAAACAAGAGACAAGAGATGTTTGCAGCTGTTTAGATTGGCTGCAATGACAGGGCGGAGCTGTTCGCCCCCACGGGAGGAAGAGAAGGATAAATAACACCCACCACGAGGCTGAGAGGAGATGAGGCACCACTGAGAACAGACGAGATGGAAAAACTCAGACTGGAGCCAATCTACATCTGGAATATATCACAGAAACATTCTTTTTATACTTGAAAAATGCATTTCCTACATGCTCCATTACTACAGTGAGCCAGGACACACAAGTGGGTCATAACATTCCGAATTCAGGTTCTTCAGTGGATCATTCATCGATGAGAAGCAGCATTAGAGGTCGAGCATAGGGAATAGGGCAGGGCAACAACAATATAATAGACAAAAGACTTCAAAAATGCAACATTTTATTCAACAAGGAACCATTTAATTTCCAATTTAACAACATTTACATACATTAAAGCCATAATAGTATACCAATAGTGCATACGTTTACAAGCCAAACAAATTGGCTTGTAGGTCGATCAAGGTGTCATTCTCTTGCCACATGTAAAGGAATATTGTTTTACGTTTTGATTCAGTCCGATATTAATGATTCTTTAGGTTTATGTTGTTTATGTGGAGGTTTCATGCCTTGAGCCCTGCAGCACTGACTGTGGCTGCTTCTTTAACATGCCACGACCCGCGAGTGAACTAAGAGACTCTAAACAGTGAAAAATATGTGAATTCAATTGAGCAGTCGGTGCGCTCGCTCTGCCGTTGGGCTGATAACAACACGTGTCGCACACAGAGCAGTTCATCACAGCAGAGGCTCAGACACGGACAAACTTCTCTGAGTGCACAGAGCGGGGACTATCGTTCTTCTTTGGTTGATCAAAAAACTAAAATGAAAAAAAAAAAAAACGAAAAAGAACAATCCTCACAAAGTCCGTCCCGGTTAGCGTCCACGTCAGGCTGATGGGTGCTGCCTCGTGTTTTACACTCAGCGTGGTGGGGAAACCTTTCGATCATTCGTTAGATTTAATGTGAGAAGCCTGTAGTCCCTCTCTCGTTTGATTGTGGGGCTGGTACAGAGGGCGTTCGATGAAATATATTTCCTCCAAAAGCATAAAAGAAGGCCAAAAACCATCAAATTCTGGTTGTGTGTCAGTCAATCTGCTCAATCTGCTCCTCAGCCATCGCCACAATGCTCCACGCTCCATCCACTCTCCATGAAAAACAACAGCACTGCGCATGTGCGTTTTATCCAAACTTTCCATTTCACGTTGTCACTCAGAATACCACGTTGAAAGGTATGATCTGGACAGGCCCTAATAGGGAATCTTTGTTAGTAAAGACTCTTTTTGCCCTCCCCAAAACTTGACTGTGAAACTAAATGACGAACTAAAATGAAAACCCTTTATTGATTTGGTTTTTTTATATGTAAGATATAATATGCCGCATTTGTATTTTAGGGTACACTGTTTGTAAAAAAATAAAATGATATATTTTTTTTTATTACAGCAACTTTGGTGTCTCTTTTTTATTGAGAAAGTGTATGTTGCACAATCAATTTAGCCATTAGTTTAAATAATATGCATTTTACACACACATCATTCAAATTGAGCCGATCGGTTGTGTCTCAATAGAGAAATCAATGAAATCACAATTGCCACAATAAATGCTTGACCATAGCCAGTCTTACTTGTAATTTAGAGTTGTGGTTTGTGCATTAATGAATGAAATGCAACATGTTGACGTTTTGAATATGTTAAAAATGTGTACATCCAATTAGTGCTTGTTCAGTGATGACAGGCCAAGACAAGTCACACACATAAGAGTTGGTCACTTGTTCTCTGAAAATTTGACAACTCTGTGTGTAATCTTTCCAACAATTATATTTCTGCACTGTCTGGGGTGATTTTACAGCTATTTTGGCCAAAATATCTTCTGATTATGATTATCAGGATCCCAAATAATGTGGAAATTCCTTTTGGCCAATATCGCCCACCCTTAATCTCAATACATATTAAGTTGAATGTTATTTATAACTTGTCTCAAAAATACTTCATAACTAAGCATGAGTAAAGCTCTTCTCAGACTGTGATCCACTGAAGCCTCCAGGAATTCACTGAAGGTTAATTCATTAAAATCTCTATCCACCTCTCTCTATTTTATTAAACCCAATAAGTATGTGTGGTTTGCATTCTAATCCCCTTTCACTCTGAATGGTTTGCCCTTTCTGCACGGACTGTGTGTTAATGAGACCACAGCAGCTGATAAGGTCATGTCCACTCACACACAAGAGAGCAGCACAACACTGGACTGATGCATCTGAAAGGGAATACTGTATTGTTCAGTGCATTTGGGTTATTAATACATCTATACCAACATACTAATTGATACAAACACTAGTACTGAAACTCAATGTTCAATGTTCGAGGACAGGGCAAAATGGGCAAAATGTTCAATGAATAAATGAAAACATTTGCGACAACAACATAAAAAATATTAGTAAGATGAGTAATAATACACTATATAGGCCTGCATACACATGATTCAATAATGAGAAACATCACATAAAAGGAGACTGTGGGTTTTGAGCCGATTTGGAGGTTAATTAGCTCTATTGAAGGTGAGTTGAATCAGTATGGATACTGTAAAAGTCATGCAAATGGGACAACATTGGATCTTGATCTCTAGCCAAGCTAGTATATGGTATACTATGGTGACATTAAATGCTACTATTATTCTGTGTCGAATTGTTCTTAAATTATTGTAGTATTGATGTTGGTGTCAATCACAGAGCTTTTTCTTTAGTCTCAAAATAGTGTACTTTTAGTACACAAGAATGCACTTTTCGCCAACAACTTCTGAAAACTGGAACATGCCAAGGATATCTGGCCTGTCAGCATTTGCATTCATTAGAATTGTGTGGTTCTAATTGTCAGATGCAAATGGCGGACGCAATGCATGACATCTACTGTCAAAAAAAACAAGTCTAGTTTTTGTTGATGGTGTACTTCTGCAAAGTCAGATACTGACAGCTCTCTAAACCGCCAACCTAAAGTGACTTTGAAATGTTCAATAACTTCACAGTAATATTAAGTCAAAGGTATGATGGGTCCAGCCAAGCCTCACAGAATGGACAGAATTGCCTGCTATTTGAACATGTCAGATATTGTAAGTGAACATTGAAACTGTCATTTCAGTCATTTATGGTCAAAGTCGACTTTATTGACCCGAAGGGGAATTTGGTCTATGCATTCGACCCCTCCTTCAGTGCCGGTGGGACAACCAGTCTTTACTGGCGAATTTTTATTATTATTGTGCATAATTAATTGGACTTCACGTGTATTAAAACATCTCATATGATACAAACTCAAAATAGTTGAATATTATAGGTTTGCAATCGTTCAGCCCTTGTCATGTAGCCACAGTCCAAAATAAAACATTTTGTGTCTGGATCAAGTAGTGTTAGAGCACAGGAAGAGAGTCAAGTCAAAAGTATTTTACACATGAGCAAAACACTTGTCTGTAACCTAATGTTGTCATATCGCTATTATTTTGATTTATATCTGATTTATATTACAGTTGGAAACATATTGTTTCATTACAAAAGGCAGTTTGCCCTGTAAAGAAAGTTTACAATCTCCCAGCTTTAGGAGGGCCCTGAATGCACCATCTCCACGTGGCTCAGATCTGCGTGACGATCGTTTAAAAAGTGTTGTTTGTGTGTAAAACAGTTTTATGCATCCGTACAATTATTTTTGTGTGTATATTTTAAGCACTGTGCGTTTTTAATATCGATTACTTTATAATTGGCTTATTTTTATGCTTTTTATGAATTCAAACATAAAACATCCAACAACAATCAGCACTCACACATCAGAAAATTACACATACCACTATGTAAAGTCACAGACTAAGCAAAATAACTACATTTGTGACTACACTAAGTCACATACAAACTGTTTTGCACACATACATTTTTACTTGATTTTCTTCCCATATCAGAATACTTTAAACTCAATTTTGATACTAAGAAATATGCTTGGTGGCCTGGAAAGTCCAGAATGACACATGTTTATTTTATACATTCAGATCAGTATCACTCTGGTCACCGCATGGATAAGCCAATCAGGGACAAGCACGGTCCACCGTATCAAAACAAACTTGGCTGCATACAAGAAAGAAAAATATCACAGGATAGAACATCAGGGAATTCTGTAGAATCAATGAGCGAAGCACAAAGCGCTGTTTATGTACGCAAGAATTTAACTGTAAATCCCCATGTACATAGTAAGCCTATATTTATTTTATACTATAGCAAAGTTAAATTGTTTTCTTCAATGCATACCCTATTGATTTCATGTATGTTGTTTTTATTATTGTTCATCGTGCATGTTGCACCTTTAACACCAAAACAAGTTCCTACGTTTGTGAATTTTGTTCATCGACAATGGCAATCAACTTTTTCTGATTCTGATTATCGAAGGTCAAATGATGAGGTGGTCTCATCTTTACGCAGAGGCGCTTTTGACTACACCACACAGGCCTACAGTGGGATTATGATTTTACCTGGCCCAGGCATGATGATTTGGATCATATTATCAGTTTGCAGACTGTGACTGAATGTAGATTTATAATGAAGCACAACTCACAGATCTTTGTCACAAGGCTCTGCACTGAAGACTGTATTGTCTAATGGATAGGAGCAACTCTCGACCGCGGTTTCTTCAGCTCTTCTGTTTACAGGTGATGCACTGCCATTTGTTGTTGAACATGACAGAAACTATTAACACCATGTACTGTTTATGCCATTCATAAGCACGGTCTGCATGGTTTGTTTGTGCTGTGGTCGCTCATTGACGTGGATATATAAAGCCAAGGAACCAAAAGTTGGCACAGAAAAAACATTATTTTTTTCTGTTCCAGTACTTCCCAGACCTTTTTGTAAGTAACGGTGCCCAACTCTAAGTGAGAGAAGTTTGCTTTATTTCTAAATGATGATTGGTGTTATGATCGCCAATAAATCTGATTGCACGGTTCTGTTTGAGTTTGGCTCGAAGCGGTTTTGAGCACAGTAGGGCGGTGCGTAGCTATCTAACGCACCCCACTATCTCTTGTAAAAGACATTGGAGATGTTGGTTATTAACTGGGACCCAGCGACAGAAAGCTGGCATTATCACTCATAGATAGATAAAAATTGTCCATCAATAAATATTTTTCTGAAAATAATTATAAAGACATGCGCATATCCATAGAAGTTGCAAATATTTTTTTCTCCAGTAAGCATTTCAGAATAGGCTGTTTTAGCCTCCTGCAGTGGGTTTATATGGCCAGTCTTTTAAAATGCATTAGATGTTAAGCGTGAAAACTTCTTGAGTGTAATGGGCAAGTGAGCGAGGAGCCCACAGGCAGGTTATTGGTTTTCAAAAGTAAATTTGATCTGTAGACAACATGCTGGGTCTGCTTGCATCTTTGTTTGTATTACTTAAGTCTGCAGGTTTAGGCAGAGGCCCTTTAAGCAGAGATTTGGAACCTTCTATGTTTGTTGGTTATTTGCCTTCAGTGCAAGGCTCGAACTTATAGGGTTATGATTGAGGAAGAATTTATGATGTTTTGAAATATAAAGAATACATAGGGGATTGACTGTAATTTAGGATATTTTCTTCATGGAAATGTTGCCATAGAATGTTCCACCAGTATGGTAGGATTTGAATATATATATATATATATATATATACAGCTGGAATAATAACTGAAAGCGGGCCGTGTCTGGCAAGATATCACAGAGGCAAACCATCATGGCTGCACAGGAACAGGCCCTGAACACCAGAGCAATAAGAGGCCCAGATCTACCACATCAGACCCAAGGTGTAGGCTGGGTCAATATAGGCCCACTGAGACATCCAGCAACATTAACTGCAGGGTGATGCTGCAGGGAAAGATAATAATGATTGAGGCCATAAACATAGTGCTGGCTGGCCTTCAGTGGCAAGACTCACACTCGCTGAAGAGCTTTAAATTGAGAACAATGGAGTGATAACTCACTTTATCACCATGTGATCCAAATTAGATTGGGAAACAACCTCGCCGATAGTGTGTAGATGAAGTTTTATACCTGAAGATTGCTAAGATTCCTTGTCGTGTGAGCACATATGATCTTCAGAATACATACGGATAGCTCTTTTTGATGGTCTCGATATTTGATAAAATCCCTGGGCAAACAAGAGGATCATTGTGTCAGGTTGAATGGTATAAGCTATCTATGGAGTAAGCCAATTTGGGCATAGTTGCTTGAGTATGACGATATGGCATAATACCCTGAAGGTGATGGGCATATAAATCCTATATGAAATTTGGAAAAATAGTGTTACAAAAAATGAGCACAACGCTGGAGAAAAACAGGTTCAGAGAGAGCTGGAGTATGAGCCAGATGAGAGTTAGAAGGACCGCATAAGGAAGAGTGGCCACATAAGCAGCCAGATGCTCCTCAAAACATCAGACACGTGGATTATCGAGTCAAAGTATTAATCATAAGGTCGCAGAATGTCTAGCATAAGGAACTCCCTGAGCGACCTTCTGTGCTAAGAGAACGATGCCAATCTAGGTGTTTTTAGATAAGAGGAATGGGCATCCTCACATGGAGGAGTGAGTATAGGCGCATTTGTTTGTTGTATACTTATCATCACTCACATTCTGCTCTGAGACCAATAGAATCGGAATATCCTCATTTCTAGCTGTGAGCGGGGATCACCGTCTCCACTCATCGTAACTGGTGCGTAAGGACAGTGTGTGCAGTCAGGGCAATCAAGGCAAGCAGTAATTGACCAAATAAAATCAAAAATTACCGTGTGGTCACAACTATTTACATTTACATAAGAAGCATAGTTCTTATTTTCCCACTGCTGGCGGCAGTCTGTGCTGTGTTTCCGAGGCTGTTCATGCTCCCGCTTGCCTCCAACATGAGCTTTTAGGTGAACCAGAAGCAGACGCAGCTCCTTTAGAGGTTGCACATGTGTGCTTTGAGGACAACTCTCAACCGCTGAGTGATATCTAGTTTGGCTCAAGCAATACTCCACCTACTTGATAACAAATAAGATAACTCCATAGTGTAGGTGCAGTTCTATGGAATGTACTTATGCACGGAAGTAAATTATGTGCTCCCTATCACTTGCACATGGAGATATGCGAGGAAGTTAGAACGTGACAGGCATACTGTTAAGTGAAAAGATACACAACTCAGACTACAAGAAACTTTTGTTTGCTAGTACACTGGCTTACGCTTGTTAATTCTCTAACTGGAAATGCTCCCAATGATCTAAGCGCACCGTTAGCCTACTTTGTCAATAGGCTTCATTGCTGTAAATTGTAAGCAAACAGCATTAAATGATAAACACACACTAAGTAATATCGTTGTCTAATGAATTAGTGTATGAAGAAGTGTAGCTCACTTTATAATATTTTAGCTAATCTCATTTATATTGCTCTTTTAGATAGCTACAGCTATGTGGTGTTATGGGGACGCACGTATGTAGTGTCAGACTGTAAAAGTATCCTGGGGTTGCCTAAAACTCCTCACCCTGCTTACACAACATTCAATGATTCTTTTTTTCTTTACGTTTTGTGTACTATCACAAGATAATTCAATAAATCCAAAACATTAGGTTTCAAGATGATTTTCACAAAGTAACACCAGGATCACGCTTCGAACATAGCTTAGCGACTGGTCTCCATGTAAATAGATTGACGTTCTGTCTTGGAGCAGTCTACTAGGTACGTTTATCCAATATACTTTTGGGGGTCAAAAAACGTGATGTATCAACGTTAATTATGAACTTGAAACTCTGGCACCCTGCGTTCAGGGAAGTATTTTAAAACGAGACGCAGAGGACTTAGAGTGAGATAAAAAACGAGGAGCAGTGATCAGCGCGTCAGTACCAACAAGAGCGCAAGAAAGGAGAAGATTGAGGAAAGTTTGTATTTCAATGCTCACAAGACGGCTGCTCAAAGTAAGGATATAGTGTCCTCTTGAGGTAGAATTTACTAATTACCATAATCTAAAATCAATAAATTCACAACTCCTTAGTGAGGGCGGCTTAGGAGGGTGACTTTGTTCTACTCTAACCATCTAAGTTTACTCATTGATTGCAGATATTTCAGACATAACGTAGTGCACCTCTGGCGGACTCGCTCTATAGTACTACTGTCTCAGGGTGCTGTCATTTTTTTTACTTTGTATTTAAAGAGAAGATGGAGTACAATAGGATATATGTATCATGTTTTAAGGATAAATCTTAAATATAGTTCAGCTAATTGTACTGCGCTTTTGTCATTGGGTCTTCAAAAATAGTGCGATTGAAATTGTGAAAGTGAGTTGGAGGTAGAAGTGATGACAATGATGGCGGGATCAATTCTGCCAGATTGGTCTAGTTTTCCTTAAATTTGTCGATCGTAGATAGGAGGGAATAAAACTCGCTGAGAAGATAAGCGATATGCAAAGTGTTTGTTGTTTATTATGACACGCTCTAGTGTAAAATCAATGTTTCTTAATTTGCAGATACGTGATAGAGTTTTGCGAGGCTTATAGGCTCACCACTAGTTGCAACATCTTTTAAGTGTTCAGAGAGCTCTTACTGTATATACAATTGGTAAACAGGTATGTGTCTCTCTGATCCACGGTATATCTCCAATTGGTAAGTCAAATCTGGTGACCATTTTGAGAGCGGACAACTATATCAGCTGAGAGTATATCACATCTGTTCGGACAGCGGAAACGAAGTAAGAGTGTGCGCTCCAGAGATTCAGGATACGATCACAGTCACAACATTATCAAACCTTGACCAAAAAAGCTGCATAGCCTCTATCTTCAATTAGTTACCTAAAATTATCCTTAAGCCAGTAAGATCAAAATGTCATCTATACCTAGGAAACATCTTGTTGCACGTGTTGCTTAGACCTCTACAAACAAATGTTTGAAATTCATTTTTGTCAATATTGCCCACCTCACTCCATCCCATATTTAGATTTGTCTATGTCAGGAGAAGTGCTGAGGCTAACCACTATGTAACTGGCTCCCCATGTGGACAACGATCCATCCAATACCAGAATCCATTCTCCACTACCATAAAATACAAGTAGAAAACAGTTTGATACTGATACCCTCTCGGCTGTTGCGTGCCGTTTGGACTCATGAACACTTCTTTAAGCCTCCACAATCAATTTAATGCAATCACAGCCACTGCACTGTTCACTTCCGTGACACTGACGATACCTGTACAAGGTTTGTTGATCTTTAGGTTAGCTCTCTCTTGTGTCTCTAATTAGATAAATGACCTATTTTTATTTTTATCCCATAAGCTCATAATTTAAGAGAATATTTTTTCATGATTGATGCATAGGCCATTTACAAATCAATATGGTATAAGTGACTTAAATTTTTGGTACACACTATGTAGTTAATGCTGGGTTGTATAGCGTGTTCAATGAGGTAGCTAGGAATCTAATAAAACTACAAAGACCTCAGTTGTCTCTCTACTCGATTGATATCGTGTCTAAAATTTTTGGTGAAGTTTGTTGGGCAGATGGCGAAAAGGGGTCCATTGTTGGTTCTCTGAGTTCTTGATTTCTGTTTAGTTATACAAGCGCGAAGGTCAGCCGCCTTCTTGATGGAGAGGAAGTCGTTGCTATTCAGAGAAATAGGCTCCTAGTCGCCAGACCACAACAATTCTTTGACGACAATTTAGCACATACGTGAATAACCCTCTTCATCACTGTTTGCATGAATATTCTATACAATCAAATAAGAACCTAAGAAATATACATAAGGACTCCATCTAACTACAGGCTCCAGATATGGCTGAGACTCACGAAAGGGGCACGTTTGTAGTTATGGTCACACGTAAACACATGCGTAGTATCATTTAGTATTCATAATGCAATATGTACATTTGCACTTTGTTTAAGTAGGCGTAGTTAAAGAATTCTATCATAGAAATTCAGACACTATGTTAGCGTAAATCAAAATTAGAGCATATCATGGAGGCTTCCAAGGAGACTACAAATTTTGAATCTCTTTTCTACAATCGGAGACACTCGCTGTACGATAATGAGGGAATTTACAACTGAAACTTCCGAGTATTAATCAACAACTTAGATTAAATATATCTAACATAGATCATTGAAAGAAACACACGCAGTCTATTCTATACTTGAACAGTTTTACGCATATCTTGGTGTAGCATACTTTTATACGAGACGAAGGCTAGTACCTAAAGTGGGATACGCAGAGAATGGGAGCATGTGTAGATGTTACGTGACTATTCAAAGTTGTTATTAGTCTTCAGATAAGTGAAGGGGTGGTTATTAATTGTTGTGTGCACCTATAAGAACTGCCAATCATATTGTGAGAATGTACACTGTCTCTATATACTCTAAAGAGTGTTTTTTGCCTACTATTACATAATGAAAAGTTAGGTTACTATGGTATTCCATATTTTTTATGGACTGTGCTATCATATGCATTGCCTTACAGTTATTTCATAAAAAATGATCTTTGGGATTTAAATCAGATTTATACAATTGCCATCTATGTGGTAAAGAGAACTATAAATTGTCACTAATAGAATATATACTATCGACAGGGTGCATAGCTAGTCTTTTCTGTTGCTGCGTTGTGAGCTGTACGATACACGAGTACACGATCATATGATCTCTATCATAGATAGACAATGCTGTTTCTGATCGAAAAGATATGAAAGATATAATTCTATAGGAACAAAAAAACAAGCTATCTGTGGTTCAACTAATAAGTAGTATACGCTAAGAAGTACACACTAATCTTTAATAGGCGATCTTAATCTCAATGGATGTGCGTGCTAGGATGTGTGCTACCTATTGATACTTATAGCAGTTGTTGTGCAACGATAAGACATAAAACTCCAGACTTGTATGTCTCATTTTGAAGGATCTGTTTGAGTGTGCCGTCAGTTTTCATAGAGAACGCTGTCTGTAAATAACTTTGTCGGCTGCTTTCGATGACTTATGACTAACTGTTTTTCTTGCTCACACATTGAAGTCACTATAGAATTTAATGTCGTTGTTCATGGGACAGTAGAATGGGACTGCTGTGAATTGGTCCTTTTTAAGAGCTATAAAGTCATTGTACACAAGCTCCAAACACAAGTACACATTGGTCCATATTTAATCCGTAATGCCTTAGTAGTCTCGTTCAGCATTCAGCACATGAGTGACTTTTAATGTTAAGCTCTGAAGGAAAGAGAATGTGAACTCGTGTATCATAGCTACTATAATGTATCCCGTAATTTACCATGGAGAATAGACAAGACACAGCAAGCTCAGTTTACTGAACGTGTCACTGCTATGGTAGGCTTTTTATGACTCGAGTATACCTTGTAAGGATGTGATTGATGGGGGACAAATGGCTACAGATTTAGTATGACAAATCTGGGAAACTTGAAACTGAGGGATTTCTGAGACTCAGGGTGGAGAGATGAATCAAGCATGAATGAAGCTAAATACAACTCAAGGTATGTTTTTGAAAAGTAAACAATATGTTTTTTACTCAATACAAACCAATTTCCTTATGAGGAATTTTACTCAATACAAACCAATTTCCTTATGAGGAGACATTATCTACTACAGCGTTTCTGCAGTGAGCCCAGAAGAAGAGGCTGCAGCAGAATGTTCTTGTGCTGCTCTCTGTGCTCTTGTGTAATAAGAAGTGCAGAAACACCATTTAAACTCAAGTGATTTCAATCAGACCCTCAATCCATTTCAATCCCCACCTCAATCAACAGAGCTCTTATTTTACAGCAATGTTCGAGTCTAAAAGTCCACAAACTGTAGCAATCGGAGTAAAATTGGCTCAAATTATGATCGAACATTGTTGCATGTATTGTGCTGCCTTGGCGCAGCAAATTACTGTATATAGCAATTGAATGAAAATTGCAATTTGAATTGCTAGTGATTACCGTATGGCCATATCTGGGCCACAGTTATTACTGTGGATGTGTTTAAAATGTGAACCATATCCTGATTTGAAAACATAAATCACTCTTCCAATACATTTTTCAGATTTTTCCCCATAAAATTGTGCTACCCTACACTATTATTCTGAACTGTAAGTCATGTTCGTATTACATTGGATTATGGTGTATAGGGAGTGTGTCGGTTTATATTACAGTGACTTTGTTTTAGGTAGAACGTCCTTTGCGAATAACACATTTTTTTAATCTAATCCTGTTTTGTTTAGCTCCCTACAAACTTTGAAATGCATGGAATTCTTGTAACAGTTTTTCGTTTCAGTTTTCTCTCAGATGTTACAGTAACATATGCTGTGAATGTAATCCTATACTTTGAGAACATAAATTGGAAATCTACCCGCATTGCAATAGCTTCAAACTTTCTTTTCAGCCCGAACACACAAAGTGCTCCCCTCCTCCCCACTGATGGAAATTAACGAGACGATTAAAAAAATAACAACCATAACTGTGTCTTAACTGCACTATAAGACTCTTTTGACATTCTGTCTCTAACCATTTGGGAAGTATCAAATTGTGATTTATCTAACAAGCATTGTGATTTCATTTGCGATTATGTTTTAATGGTAGGATTCTGTTCAACGGTCGCAGGAGAATTAACAAAAACATATATGGACTTACAAGTAGATCTTAACTCCCGGGTTGGCAGTTTTTAATGCAGAATAAGAATAAGACGGGATATTTCATTGTTTGTGAATAAGACGGGATATTTCATTGTTTGTGGTGGAACTAATGGTACGGCAACCTTTGCAGTTTGCCAATAATTGTGTCCATTCAAATTTTGATTTCAGTTCTATTCCGATTCATCTTTCAGCTCCAGTCTGCATGTCGCTCTGTGCTCCAGTTGCATGTCGCTCTGTGGTTTAGACTCTTCATAGCGCCCTCATCAATGCCAATATGGGATATAGACAGTTAAATCTTCAAATACTCCTGTCAAAACGTTGCTTAGATCTCGACTCAGGAAAAGCACAATTTTTGGGAAGAATTACATTCTCTTTTCTCCCCTATACCAGCCCACCTCCAGGCTATGTCGTCCAGCACGAGCAGACAGTGACACAGGCTGCGGTCGTCAACAAGTGTGAAGAGATGAACAAGGCTGCACTTGAAGTACATGGTGTGTCAGGAGTCTGGAGTCGACTGCTGCTGGTCATTTAGAGCACTTTGCTCTGCTTTGTCTGTGCACTTCAATGTTTATCATTTGAGAAGTGTTGAGCTTCATTCTAAAAAGGTGGTGCAGAATTGCAGTATACTGTCATTTGTTTTGACAGAACTGCTCTTAAATAGATTCTGTATTATTGTTGTTTTCTCAATATTCAATTTCAAACTTGATTTCTGTACTAAAGAAAAAGCAGAACACAGATTTCAAAACAATAATGAGCCACGGCCTTTTTAAAAACAACATACGTTCATGTACTAGTTTTATATATGAAAACCTCCGGAGTGTCCTCCATTTTTTGCCTTCTGTGCATTGTTACCAATAAATATATGAGATGATCACTGCCAAGAAGCTCCCTGCTTGAGCAATAAACACAGACCATTAATATGAAAGCACAAAGTGTGATGGATGATTTCAAGCATTCGTTGTTTCCTCTCGCACTAAAACTCATCCTTCTCTCGTCCTTCTCTCTTCCCATTCACACACTTTGCCTAAATAAACAGCATATCCTGGTATAATTAAAGTCACGGATAAATTCTAACCTTGTTTAATCTTGTCTTCTTAAGGGCTTATCACAATATAATCTGTAATTACACCAGAGACCAGATGCTAGCAATCAGGATCCCTTACAAACAGCACCTGTTTATAGAGCAACTTGGGAGGATGGTCTTTAAACTAATACTGGAGACATATTCATGGTTTACTCGACAATCCCCTATAAAAGAAACAAAAGCACACATAAGTGGTAGAGGCAACAATTTAGTTGCTGAAAGGGCAGTTGTCCTAATGGAAGATTGGTGATTCAAACGCACTACCTAGTTTCATATCGTTGCCGTCCTTGGACTAGACACTTCCATTGACCATTAACGCAGAACTAAGTAAAATGTTTACCTTCTGGATGGTTAAAGAAGTAAGTGAGTAAAGTTTTTTTTACAAAAGCACATTTAAAAAACATCACAATCAAGTGCTGTAAAAAGGCAATATAAAATACAATAGAAATACAAGACCTGTATAAACAAAAAAGGTAAAATAATGCTATAAAATGTTCTGCTCATCTGGTGTTAAGAGCCTGTGTAAGCAAAAAGGTTTTTAACAAAGATTTAAAAACATTCAGAGATTGGACTGTTCTAATGCCCTGAAGAAGACTATTCCAGAGTCTGGGACCCGCCACTGCAAAGGCGCGGTCCCCTCTGGTTTTTAACAATGACCTCAGAACATCCAAGGTCATCAGATTTGTTGATCTCAATGCTCTAGTAGGAACATTGACAGACGAAAGCTCTGAAAAAGCCCATTCAAAACATTTGAAAACTATCAACAATATCTTAAAATCAATCCTGAATCTGACAGGAAGCCAGTGGAAAAGAAGCCAGCACAGGAGAAATGTGATCATATTTAGTGGTGCCTGCGAGCAAACGAGCAGCCGCATTCTGGACTAACTGCAGGTGCTGGAGGGAGGCCTCGTCTAACCCGGAATACAGTAGTCTAAGAGGCAGGTTATAAAAGCATGACTAACACGTTCCAGGTCAGAGTGGTGGAGACATTTTTTTCACCTTACTGAGCAAGCGCAGCATGTATGTAATTTCGGGGCATTTGAAGTGTCTGTTATCGCCCTCTGCTGTCTCAGGGTGGAAAAACCAGCCTGGCAACATTTGCCGATGTCGCCCCGAACACAACTATCCTGAGAAACCCTGGCTCTATATATCATTTTTTTTTTTTTTTTTTTATTTGGCCATGTTAAATGCAGATTTAGTGCAAAATACTGTAAAACTGTCCTAAACCAACTCCACGCTGAGCGAACTGTCCTCATTAAGTTTGTCCTGGGACTAAGAGCATGAAGTGATGCCAACATCCAGCTGATGTGTTGCTGTCCCATAAAAACATTCCACACAAATAAAACCCTCAAATTTCACTATAGCTGTCACAAGCAAATCAAATGTCTTTAACCAAGGTCAAAAGTTAGTTCAGTGACATTTTATTCGACATTTTATTCGACATTTTATTCGACATTTTATTCGACATTTTATTCGACATTTTATTCGACATTTTATTCGACATTTTATTCGACATTTTATTCGACATTTTATTCGACATTTTATTCGACACACACACACACACACCACACACACACACACACACACACACACACACACACACACACACACACACACACACACACACACACACACACACACACACACACAACACACACACACACACACACAACACACACACACACACACACACACACAACACACACACACACACACACACACACACACACACACACACACACACACACACACACACACCACACACACACACACACACACACACACACACACACACACACACACACACACATCGAGCAGCCCGACCCAACATGTACTTCCAGGCAAGGCACGTTTGTAGTTAGTGGGGCATTTGACTGGTGTGCATTTGTTACGTTTAGCACGGCCTCATATTGGTTTCTGACTTGGGTGCGTTTGTTCAGAGAAAATTGTGCACGTTTCCGATTTTTGAGTCTCCGTCTGAGTAGTTTTTGGACCAGTGCACCAAGGAGCAGCTGCTCAAAATTGGGAAACAGTACAAACTGGATATTAAAAGTAAACGACAGCAGCCAACCAAGTTAACCAAACAACAGAACAAATTGCCAGATATTATGCACATTAATGGAGGATATAATCTGGCATACAGTTCACCCCATTGTTCTACTTTATAGCAATATCATTTTATGTTAATTATAAATGTCTTAATCATTTCCTGTCATTTCCCACATTCTCTCTTGCCCTCAAAAGTACAAGCTTAACTTGTATTTTGCATTCAACTGCACTAGAGCATCACTCTAGTCTTGGTTGTCCAGGCTTCAACCCACATCGGAGCGCTTACTGAGGATTTATTGGTACGACGAATTGAGAATTTCAAGGCAATAAATCATAGGGATGCTATAAAAACTTTCTGCATAAAATATTCAAATCCAAAACACTGATGAGTTTTGTAAGTTTTAAATTAAGAAACTGAGCATAGTGTGGGTGCCCTCATCACAGTGATCGCAGCGCTACATGAAGAGGAAAATTACATGGCGATGGTGTCAATGGTTGGCAATACTTTTTCTGGTCGTGATTTTTCCAGTAGCTACACAGCCCCTAGAGCCAATTTTCACTCTGTACAGGTTCGTCCAACAAACCCCACTAACAAGATAAAGTGCAACACTCGCAAGAAAGGTTTTAAAAAAAGTTATCTGAAAATGAAGGCTGGAAGTCAATGTCTCTAACCAAACTACAAGCCCTGAGCTCCCCCATGCTGCAGACGACCGCAAAATAGCCAAGAACTCAACAACTTAATCGAGGTTTGAGAACCAGTCAGTCATTCAGAGGTGGACTTGTTGGCGTTTTGGATCATTTGCCTGCTGCAGAACCCAGATGGACAGATGGCCAATGTCTTTTTGGTAGACAGCAGAATTCATAGTTCCACCTGAACCACCTGAACCACCACCACCACCTATTGTTGGTATAATGTTTTTTTCTGAAATGCGGTGTTACGTTTACGCCAGATGTAATGGAAAACATACCTTCCAAAAAAGTTCAGCTTTTGTCTCGTCAGGCCACAGAGTATTTTCTAAAAAAATTTACCAAATTGACACGAGCCTTAAAGTTATTTTGGTCGGAAGTGGTTTTCAGCTTGGAACTCCATGCAGGCCATTTTTCTTATGGTGGAGTCATGAAAGCTGACCTTAACTGAGGCAAGTGAGGCCTGCAGTTCCTTTGATGTAGTTGTGGGGTCTTTTGTGACCTCTTGGATGAGTCGCTGTGCTCTTCGGGTAATTGTTGTTGGTTGGCCACTCCTGGGAAGGTTCACCACTGTTCCATGTT
Source organism: Chaenogobius annularis (assembly GCA_015082035.1). Lineage (NCBI taxonomy): Eukaryota > Metazoa > Chordata > Actinopteri > Gobiiformes > Gobiidae > Chaenogobius > Chaenogobius annularis. The sequence continues at coordinate 603,931 of BJKM01000289.1, forward strand.
TTTGCCATTTGTGGATAATGGATCTCAATGTGGTTCGCTGGAGTCCCAAAGCTTTAGAAATTGCTTCATAACCTTTTCCAGCCAGATAGTTCTCAATTACTTTCCTTCTCATTTGTTCCCAGAGTTCTTTGGATCTCACTTCACTTTGTCAGGCAGGTTCTATTTGAGTGATTTGATTGAGAACAGGTGTGGCAGTAATCAGGCTTGGGTGTGCCTAGAGAAATTTAACTTTAGGCGTGATAAACCACAGTTATGTTTTAACAGGGGCGCATACCCTGGCTATGTCTCAATTCCGGGTCTGCATGGTCCAAAGGCTACGTTTGAAGGCCGGTTGAGTCACTTCCTGCGCGACAAGGCTGTCCCATTCCATGCAGCCCACAAATGCGTCCGACAAATGTGGCCTGCGTTTCCATGGAGATTGGCCATGAATAAACACACTTCGCAGCCTTGTATATCCCACAATGCACTGCGCGGCGCTAGTTGGATGTTCTTAAAACAGGCGGAGTGAAACAGCGCCTCCCGACAGCGGAGGAAACGCATAAGTACACGCACGAGTGTTGTCAAAAAATAAGGGCATAACGCTCCCAAAACTGTAAAAGAATTTTGGTTTTAACTGTAAATTGCAGGTAATTTTAATGTGTTTTCTGTAACAAAAGCAACCACTTAAGCTAATGAATCGGAGTGGGAGTAAAAACATTTTGTCTTAATTATGGTTTATGTTGACTGCCGTAAGTGAGACGTTGTGAACATGACAAACAAGCTATATGTATATATTATATAGAAACAGAAACACAGATCTCTCTCTTTATAAATTGACTTAAATGCACATATTACCTTTCATGTATTCCCTTGTCATTATAAAATCCCATTCTGAAATTAAGACAGCATATTTCATTATTTTCGTTGAAACTTCTAGATGATTTTGACAATAATATCAGGAACATTGGTAATAATTATATGTTACAAGAGCTGAACATAATAATTTTATTTTAGACCTAAGATTTGGGTGTGATAAACTATAATCTCTTGGGCTCAAGGTCACACCACTGTAGTTGTGTGGTGTAGCCAAGACCACCCTCTTTGACAAGACTTTACAAAAACATTTTGGTCCTGAAACATCCCTGTCGCCCTGATTTCAAATTGGCATGGACAGATGGATTAACCAGTCAGAGAAATGCATGGTCCGTTTGTGTCTAAAAAAACATGGCAGGGTAAAAAAACTGAAACAATTTGAACATAATGTAGGAGGGACTGGCTGGTCAGGCAAGTTGTGCACCAGTTCCTCATTGCAATCAAGCGCCATCAGACAAAGCTCTCACCAGTCTCTAAAATATGACCCATTAAACTCGGTGGCACTATAAACCCAGAGCCAGGGCTGATTTGTGAATCCAATTATGTCCTGTCTGTAATGGATGTGCTCAGACTCACAGACATGAGGTTAAGTCTGCTGTTGTCAGCATGTCCTTATGAACATAAACAGCTGTTCAATGCATATCGACACATGGATGGAAAAGCAAAATTCTGTGGGATCTTTGCCAATCTCAGCTGCCAAATCAATCCTTTAGGAGTAGACTGATATATTAATAAGAGAAGGACTTTCAATTTACCCTCTCACAGAGGGGGAGAAAGTGTGAATGAACTTTGGGGCTGAGGGGAGACAATGCTAGTGTTTTTTCCCCAGGAGGGTCTCACTTCAGCCTAAGTATTATATGTAGATATTATCAATATTATTGCAACATTTTGCTCTCACCCAAAAAAATAAGACTAAACATTTTAAATTGTTTTATGTAGGCTATGTATATAAATATGGATAAGTCCGTTATCTTAAGTTCGGTAGCAGGACCACACCCCTTTCACGCCCCTTCCTGCAGCTACACTATTTATGCCTCCAGTTAACACCCACCTGTGTTTGTGACTTCATGTCCCTCCCACCAACCCTCTTTTAACTATTCCAATTTATCTTCCACATGGGGGGTACCGAAGCCCCAAAACAGCATTCATTTCTATACCTTCATGTTGTTCACATTTCTCGGGTTAGGGTTGTGCATTGTAGAAGCTTAACAGGGCAGAGCAAAGCATTATGTGGGAAAAGTCTTATTTTGATCAGAGTTCATTTAGTAGGAGTCCTGTGTGTTCAACACTGGCCCTGTTGCTGTTCTGTTGCTCTTTACATGCTTCACATCACTACGACAACTGGGAATGTGCAGATGTGGTGTAATGACGTGATTTGCACTTTCAAAATGTTTGACATCAGCATTGCTCATTTCAAAGCCCTGTTGTCTGTCACTCTGGCCAGACAATAAAAGCAATTGTTTAATACTGCAACACTTCAATCAGTAATGAAGGCTGGTTACATTAAGTTTAACCATTGATCAGTTTCTTCTGTTCCTGTTAAAATGTACTAGTTTTTGTTGTTTGGACCAACTTAGCAGGAAGCCGGAGGGCCAACAAAAATTTGTCTGAGGGCCGCATTTGGCCCCCGGGCTGTAGTTTGGACATGCCTGTCTGAAACCATTACTTTCCAAGAAGTCATGTACCGTTTGTCCCTTTTTTGTCTCGACAGTTAAGTGATGGTTGCTTTCCAACAAGGAATCTTGAAAGACAAAACCAGCCTTTCCCCCATACTGTGTTTTTTTTCTTTTCTTCTTACACCACCTTAAAAGCCACTTCTTATTACAGTTACAGAAATAATTGTAAATGTAAAGTATGTTTTTATGCTTATTTAATTAATATTTGAAATCCATTAAAAAAAAACATTATTATATAAAATACTGTGCCAGCCAATTAAAATGAGGTTTTAATGGGTCAGCCTATCACAATGGAGGCTGAGGGTGTGCATAAGTGGTGTCCTATTTTGTTGTAGCCATTCTTCGCACCATGTGCCGTGCTCATGTCTCCAGGGACACCTCTCTCTCTTGTAGTTATGTGCTTTCTTTATCTGCGTATTAATTGGGCATCAGTTTGAGGTAGCTCGCTGTTAGGATACTGTATCAAGTGTGTCTCAAAAGAAAACAAAGCACAATGTATGTAGCACAACTAAGATAATAAAATGTAGGCCTACTTGTGACAGATTACAGCTACTAAAATTTCAAACTATTTCAATACCAAAGAATATACTCGATTCTTGATATACATTCCGATACCACAATGATACAGACATTTAAGAATGATCAAGGTTTTAGATGATAGACTGACATTTTAATTACAAAATAATAGTTCTTTCTTTATTAAACAATGTGGTCTTTATACTAGTTCTTATAAAGCGACAAGTGATTTTAAAACTGTTCTGGAAAGATAATTTTGTCCTGTTTGATTATATATATATTTTTTTTTAATTGATACTTGCTCAAATCAGTATATTGTTTTGATACTAGTTTGAGTATCCATTAGTATTTTAGATTTTTGATACTGTTGACAAAACTAGTTCAACTAGTAAATGTTGCTACTAAGTAAAAGTACAGATACAGGCGCCAAAAAAAATCCTCAAGTAAAAGTGGAATAGCACATAACAAAACCTACTTACTTCAGTAAAGCAAATGTATAGAAGTACCCCTTTTTTAAAAATGTTTTATCGTAAAACGTATTTCACCCAGATGTTGATAAAGAATTGTGCAGATTTTTGGTCAAAATGTCAATTTGAATCAATTTCTAAATTAGTCTCGTGGATCTTAAATGTTTTGTTTGCTTAAAGATGGGTCTTGAACTCAAAACCTATACACAGCCATTTCTGCTTGCCAATGCCCGATCTCATCAGCTCTCGGAAGCTAAGCAAGTCAGGACCACAGTGCCGGTGTGTCCTTAGGCAAGGCAATTCACCCATATTGCCTAAAACGCTGTGAGTTTGAGCCTCAAAAGGTAGAAAAAGTTATACAAGCACAGTTTATTAATAATAATAATGTCACCACAAATGTGCTTAAATAACCGCTCAAACCATAAAGAAATGTCATGCAGCAAAATGTAGTGGAGCAGAAAGTACACCTGTTAAAAGTATTCAGTGTAAAAATGAACTAAGTAAAGCACAATTTAGTACAGTACTTTCCACCACTAACAATCAGCTTCTACATACTCCACGAAAAGTCAGAAAAGGAGCAGGCTACAACAATTGTTCACTTCAACTTAAGTGAGAAGCAATATTTTAAGCTTATGTTAAAGGACTACGGTTTTTATGGTTTTGTCACTATTGGTATAGCTTAGATCAGCAAGTCCCAAGCAAATTATTCAAGCAGCGTCACCACAACAGAGCAGCAAAGTCGTATAAAGAACGAGAAAAGCCTGCCTGCTGATGTTCACAGCCAGTAAACGCAGAAAATTGCAACTGAAACAGCGCAGCCTATTGGTAACCCAGGATGTGGAAAATAGAAAATAGAAAAAAGCTAAACAACAAATGCACGCACCAAGCTTTTTATTATTAATAGTATGCCAAACTTTTAATAAGCAATGGAAAAAATGTCTCGCAATGCAACGTGATTAAAATCTAAAGTTCCCTATGTTGGAACGCAAACATTTGCTGTGAGAGGCGAGCAGCTCTGACTTTGCGCAGCCTTCAGAATACAGATGTAGTAGGATGTGTATCACGTCAGCCTACCTGTGTACTGCAGGAGAAACATTGTCCAAAAGAGAGGCGTTTTATTCCCGTTTTGTCCCCCGATCGAACGACGTAAATCCGTGACCACTCCGCGCACTGTCAGTGGTCGAGCCCGATCCGACCGATGCGCCGCGCTGGACTGCGGTGAGTGAAGCCCCGTACGGAGGGAGCGCATCCGAGCATGTGCAGCCCACCCTCTCACTCGCCACTCTCAGCGCGCCTCGCAGTCCAGCTCTCGAGCCGAGCCGAGCCCTGAACGGGGATGTGTCGAAGGGAGAGCAAAGAGAGCTCCAGTGTGCAGCCAAATAACGCACGGGATGGAAGCTCAGTGTGCGCCCGAAATCGAACCTAATCAATGAGACACAAAAGGCTGAAGCTTTAATATGCTGAGCAGTTTTTTCTTTTTCTTTTTTTTCGATCTTCAGTTCTATCAGCTTTGGTCAGTAAAAGCAAGTGGTTTGAAGCAGATCAGTTCAGACTTTGGAAGGTGCGCTATGTCACTTTTCTGCTGGGGTCTCCATGGAGATGTTACTGCCTGGACTATTCCACGGCACAGCATATACATGGAGACAAGCAGGAGGTCAGATCTGTGGAGAGGTGACCCTACTCGCAGTATGAACGCCCCCGAAGCTTTATTTGGCAGAACGGTGCAGCGGGGAATGGGAACGAGACTGGGGAAGGACGGAGAGCCAGATTTGAACTCATGACTCTGCTGCTCACACCATGCTTTAAGATTCAACTCAGCAACAAAGACGGTGTAATGTAACATCTCATGCATATTGAGAACGGCCACCAGAAATGTTACATAGTGCACCTTTTTAAACCTGGGGCACCCGATTTTCACACCGCCAAACCAGAAATATAGGTTTTTAAATCTGTGTAACTCATCCCCTATAGCTCTCACAAACCCTGTTGTACACTGTTAATACCCACACGCTTGTGCGCTGCTTCAGAAGTGTCTTTTTTCAGACAAAGTGAAACTGGAAGGGACCACCCAAGCGCAGCCAATAAGAGCACTGCTTTCAGCTCTTATATCCTGGTTGATGTAACAAACGGTAAGATTCTATATATTTTTTTTAAATGCGGGTTGGTAAAAATAAAATAAAAGTCAGGTACCCCAGCTTTTAAATATTATTATACTCAGGAAATGAATATGGAAAGTCATTTTATTGATCAAAAGAGTAGACAAACAATACAATTCACTTCAAAAATCAATCTGATCATTTTTACAGCCTGGCTCACCTTTCTGTGTATTAGTATTTAATTCAGTTTCCTATAAAACGTAAGGTTTATTTTCAGCTTTTGCCTTACCTCCAACCATTTACAGTTTGATTTAATGTCATAGTTTATTAGATTGTTGTCATTGTTCATTAATTCTACCATCTAATTTAGTACAACACAAAACAATCCCTGACAGGCTATTGCTCCTTATTTGAAACAAAGCTCTTTGTCTTTGTGATGGGAACAATCCAGATTTGGATTGTCTCCATTATCTTTGCCCTCTATCAGTCCTAATCCGTCCCTTTATAAAGACACAGCTCTTGTCCTCTTGCTCTCTCTCTTCTGCCCCAGACTGATGGACACAGAGCGGATCATGTGCATGGGAAAGGTGGAGGTGACTTCCAGTTTTAGTCACACCTCATTAAGTGGGCTTCACTGTGGCCCACTTTATATGGGGGATATATAGGATACAGTTTATCTGGGGAAGAGGTAAGCACCCAGAAAAAGTCGAGCAGATAACGAGGTTTTGAATTATGTTCTCTATATATAGAGCAGGGCTAGAAGACTTAAGATTTATAAGGACTAATGAAAACATCTGTTCTAAAACAACCAAAAAAAGGGGATTTGGCAAAACCCAAGAGGGGAACAGGCTTTTCTCTGCTGAATATTTAATCTTGATGAATATTGTTGAAAATAGGTCTCCTTGCAGTGTTGTTTGTTGAACAACAGGCATACCCAAATCGAGTCCAACTTTACTTAGCAAAACAATTATAGAATATAGCTATGGATTAAAATATGCCTTATTAAAAACATCAACCAGCAAAACCAAAGCATTCCAACCACAGGCACAGATCAAGGTGGAAAGAGAACACTCTTTCCTCCCACTGAGAGAGCAGGGAAATCAGCCAGGCACAGAATGACATTGAGATTAATTGGGAATAATAAGAGTTTCGTAGTGTTAGAACGCAAAAGGAAACCATCAGTGATTCCTTCAGGCACATAATTACTCTTGCGTCCACCAGTCATGACTATGTAATGTGCAAACACCTCAGAAACGATGTTGGCGGAACGTAACTTTAGGTGAATGCGAAATATGACTGCAGATGTCTGGTAGTGACCTTAGAGAACTGTCTGAAACCGTAATTCTGATGCAGCGTACAGAGCAGTGTATAAATCCTCCATTAAGGGAAAAAGTGAAAAGGCTGCATGGGGTATACAGTCCACGTTGTCTCAGTTATAAATCATTCAAAATTGAAAACATAAATGCTTTTTAATGGTCAACACTGGCTATGCTTAGAAGAATCTGATTATTATCTGATTTCTGAGTTATCAGATTATTGAAATGCCATGATTTTAGATTGTTCACACATGTGCAGGTTTTGCATTTTTATCAGGCAAATTAATGTGGCAAAGACAAAACAATAATGAAAGAGGAAATGTTAAAATTTGAAAGTTATTTTAAGATGACTTCGACTTTGTCTTCCAAATACAACAGCTTTAAAATCCACCAATTAACTGACAAGAATAACCATGGATTGTTATCAGGCATGTAAACAAATACCAAAAAAATCAGATTTTAAATGTATTGGATTATCTGATTATTTCACTTATCTGATTTTTACTGGCCATGTTAACGCTGCCTTGGACCCAGAATACACACTTCTCCAATACTTTACATCGATGTAAATCTGCTCACCTCTCCCTACATTGCGCCTCGAGCCCAACTCAAACAGAACCGTGCAATCAGATTTGTTCGTTTCCATGATGCATGTGAAACAGTGGAGCTCATTGGTCATCAACCCCAGATTCGCTCGCCTCGTTCATTTATGCTACAGTACAAATATTTCAGTCCCGTGATATTTTTACTCATATGCATCCACGTTTGTTTTGATATGGATGAACCATATGTGTCCCTGATTAGCCAATCCACCAGTCACACCCATCTCGAGGAGATGAAAGTAGTGACGAGACTGATATTGATCTGACTTTGAATACGCAAGCCAAACATTTTAATAACCAAAAAACATCTACAGGGCCATACGTTTTCATACATAGGAAAAATAAACATTTTATGCTGGACAACCGTTCTTATTTATATAATGTGCTCTACATGATTACCATTGCTTTGCTGTTTGATGAACTATCATTAGCACAGTTGGAGTTCTGCTTGTAATGGCGTTAATGATACGTTCCTTGAGATGATTTATGTCTCATATCTTTACCTGATACACCATGGCCTTCAAGTGCCCCCAAAGATAGAAATCGGGAGCTGGGAGGCCACTCCACAGGACCACGTCGACCAATCCTATATATGGAAACGCATGGCCCACTCTGCAGGATAAAATACAGAATTTGTGCATTTGACTATTATGTAAATGTTTAGTTTGCGTATCACCCAGAATAGGAGTTTCTGTGTTCATTCATGTGGCAACTGCCAAAACGGGAACACCATAAAAGGGACGTTCAACTGTCACCAACAGGCAATATCAATATTTATGTTTGGATGAGTTTTGACATAAATGCTTCAGCTGACACATGTCACGCCAAACCCTGTGCTTGCAGAAGATGTGCTTCAGTAATGCAAAACACAACCTGCTCAATAATACCTTTTTTAGGTCTTTTTATATCGTCATTAGATACACAACTAGTCTTAAAAATGTCACAACTGTCAGCTTCAACTCAAAAAACTAAGAAAAGTGTTGATAAGATGACATGTACTTTCAGATAGAACCATCAATGTAATGTTCCATAACCTAATAATCACATCTATGACCTCAACTGCAACAGCTTTCCACAACTCTCTTATCCACTATATTAAGCTTCATAGACATATGATTTGCTTCTATATTCTCCTAAGAGAAGGGAGGAAAACGGGTCATAAAGAAACTAATGAACCGAACAAAGCTGCTTTCATCATTTATAACCACTTTGCTGCTTCCACAGAGCCACAAAGCTGCCTCAACTGTCTGTAACCAACAGCTGTGGAGCTGGTTTCTACGAAACAATGTGACTGACTGTACAGGTTTATTTTAAGTGGTCAAGGGAAGGTTTTTAGGCTATGTTTAATACGGTGGACTTAACCACAAGTTTTTTCAGGAAGTGACACTGTGCAAAAACAAATCTTAAAACAAGAAAATCTGCTTTACACCAGAGATAGTATAAGGCTTCTTTCCCTCTGCAGTCTGAGCCGGTACGCACAAAGTTAAAACAGTACAAACATGTTTCAAATCTAATTCAGTCAGCTCCCAAAGAGGCGTCAATCATTACAATATGTAAAAATGCACTACAAATGTCCCAATATGGAAACAAATAAGGCAGGTGATTATTATGGGGCTGTCAAAAGAATTAAAACTAGATACCAATCATTACTCTTTGGAATCTATATTAAAAGAAAATCAATAAAAAAAAATGAATCCAACTTTATTTATAGAGATCTTGTTATTCATAAAATGCAACACATTGTATGTAATTTACTGCATAAAGTCCCACATCGCTTACACACAATCACTCTCACACACACTCTCACACACACTCTCACACACGGCTGAGTACAGATGAACCAGTTGAGGAAGCACTATCAGAGGAGCCAGAGCAGAGAGTGGGCCTGTGTTTGTGTCCTGTGGCGGCAAAACAGAGGAGAGATGAGACTGACACCAAACCTCCACCAGGGGCCCACAAGTCAGGCCCCAGCAACCACAGCTGACAACCGGTCCTGGTACAGAGGGCTCCACTGGAGATCCTAAAAAAATAATAAAAAAAAGACTAAAATAAGAAATAAACAGAATAGTAGAAGCAATGAACTAGAATATAAATAGTGTAAATAAAAATGGGTGTGGCAATAGAATAAACCTAGGACAAATACATGAAATAGTAAGCCTAAAAACTTAATAATAAATATTAATAAAAGTCTAAGTTAAAAACATGGATCTTGAGCCAGCTATTAAAAACCTGAAAGTTCTCCCGTGGCCCTGAGATCCTCCAGCAGGCTGTTCCATGAACGAGGGCCGTAGTACTGCAAATATGCCTTGCCGTGGGAGTTGCTATAAGTGACTAAATCTCAGGACAACGTTTTACCTTTCCTGAATCAAATTCTGTAAATATGCCCTGACATATTCGCTTGTGAGAACAAGACTCCAGATCCGTTCTCAGAAACATTAACAGATTTGAAATACAGAAAATGAGCAGAGCTCCTTCAGAGCTCCAATATATTACAGGCTCAGACAATTGTGGCACATCTCTGAATATGCTACTATACGATCCTTTGGCTCTTTCAGTGTAAAGAATGGATGTACTGGGTAGCTGTCAGTCACTGTCATCTGCCTCTTTGCTTCTTTGCACAATAATATGTACTAGATTTGCTGTTTTGAGCGGAGCATAGAGTGGCAATATCTGCTTTGCAAAGTGAACTAACAAGTGCTGCATCGTAGTCCACTGGTTTAAGCAACAGCACATGGCTCCAACAGTTTGCTGGATGTCCTGATCTCACTGCCATTTAAGCCGTTTTGTCTAATAAAGCCTATGGGCCAAAAAGCAACAACAAAAAACCGAAATGGAAACTGACGCATCACCGTTATGCTTTAAGCAGTTAAATTCCATAACAATATTTTATTCAGGCGGTTTCTTCACACGGAAACAGCAACTACACAAAAAATATACAGAAAGAGACTACATATACTTTCGTCCTTTTGCAGAACCCTCCCACCATGACCTTTTTATACATTAACCACTTCCTAAATTGGCGTGGTGGAACAATAAATCATGTGATCAACAGAACTTTAACACAGTAAGCACAGAACATCCACAAACGAACATCACATCATTTTTTTGTGGGTTGTTTTTATAATTGTGCAGGTGTGTAAAACCCTCCAAAATGATAAAACAAACATGCTTTTGTTTTAGTACTTTTGTCTTATGCACAGTAAATGGGGAGGTTTTTTTTGTGTGTTAATGGGATTTAACTGTCACTTACACAGCTCCCCCTCTCGAGGTCCAGTGTTGATCATTTCAAATTCTCACAATGACGCTCTCTAATGTCAACTGCATGTCTCCCATCCTGCTAACCACACTGGCAGTGCTAATCTATGTCGGCTCCAACTGATGGATTCACAAACTCTGCATCAGCCAAAAGCTATTAAGTGCTCTATTGGAGGGAAATAACTTTGGTGTTCCCAGAGTGCAGCATTAGTCTCAGCAGTTCCTATGTGCCGTTATCAGAAGACTCGCCAAGTTAATTTCATACCAAACAATAAACAAAAACTCAACATAATAATAGGAAAAGACATAAACAAACTTACTTTAATTGTTACATATCTGTGCCTTGCAAAATAATTACATTTCCCTGTACACAAGACAATAGACTGCTTGTGCAAATGTATCTGGATGTGATAAATAGATGAACTTTGATCTCAATCATGATTTCAAAAACACAACTCCTCGCAGATCAGACTTCATGATCACTGCAGGAGTCAGACTAAATGTTTTTCCTAGCCATTTTCTGTTTTAGTGCCTCGAGTGACATGTGGCACCTCTGATGGAAACGGCCAAGACCCCAAGGCCCCAAATGTGATGGTGGCGGCCTGGGGGACATAACAAGAAAAGTTGACAAGAATGCATTCCCAACTGGGTTAAAGATTCTTTTGGGTGATTTAATAGTAGCGCAACTTCAATAAACATACAACCAAACAGAAAAGGTCACATTTTTGGAAACTGTGAGATTTGTTTTGGTCTTGTTAAATCATAAAATGAATGAGAAGCCTTAGATGCAGAGAAAGTGCTGTTGACGCATATAGCTGCTTCTACAATATATCTGTACTGTGGCAAAAGAGTTTAGCACATGAAAATAAATCAGGGACATTACGATATTTGTTGTATTTTCTTGACAGTCAGTTTTGTTTTGTTTTCAGAACCACTTTGCAATTGAGTTGTTGAAGAATTTTGCAGAAACCAGGTTCTAAAAACCAATCACATTCTCCATCGTACGCATTACAAAACAGGAGACTGCTCTGAGCACTTTAACAAAATGGATTCATCAATTTACTGTCGTGTCTGTGCCCAACAATGTCAGTGAATGTAATGTAAAGTGATAAATGGTAATATTCACTTCTGGAGCATTTGAGTATAGCACTTCCAACTCTAATTGCGCTGTTTGAAAAATATGGAGTAGGCTACTATCCTCAACACAACACTGATGTCAGAATCCTCTCTTGGCCTGTGTTCCCTGTTGTCTCCCCCTTTTCTTCTGTGTGGTCTCTGTCTCCTCCCACCTGGGTGTGGCCTTTCCAAGTCTGGCAGCTGGAACATGTGAATCCAATCTTCAACCTGTCACCTGCAGTATAAGAAGCCTGGTTTAAGGAGGGGGAACAACAGCAGACGCTCTTTATCTTGAATGAATTTGCTTGTATATAACGCTGACATAAATCAAAACAATAGAGCTCTGCATGGCTATGTCATGGGTCAATCTTTCACTCAGAAGTGTTAGTCAGACTTTCAGAACATATAGTACATTTCCACATTTCCACCAAAGAACATTATCTCTCAAAGTGTACATAATCCATGGCCTGTCCATCAAGGAGGAGAAACACTTGTATAGTGTGTCGAACTCATTTTGGGCCACAGGCCGAATTGCGACCCTCAGGATGGGTCGTGGGCCGAACATAATGTAAAAAATAAAACAATTAAAATAGAAATAAATAGCTTCATATAGCCTAGCAATAGATATGTGGATACAAATCTGCAGCAGGTGAGTCCATATCCATGCATCAGCAGTAGGAACAGGAATATGGACTTGTGATATGGTTTCTGAGATGAAATGTAGATAGCACAGACCTGTTGCTGCACAAACTCAATATAGGCTCACTATTTTTATAGTTTTCATAGCTTATCTTCCTGATTTACTGATTTACAGATTTTTCGAACGGCTATGGTCCGGGGGCCGGACTACAAAATCCCACCACAATTTTATCTCTATAAGATCCACAAACGACTCACAGTGGCACAATTCAACAACAGAAATCAACTCAAGACTTTACTTTGAGAGAAGTTAAAAATATCATAACAATGTTACATTTCTAAAAACAGGACAAAGCACTAAAACCCAGTGTTTTTAGTGTGACTCGACTAGTGCAAAGCAGACCTGGCACAAGACTAGGGTTAAACCAAGACTAAAACACACCATATCTACCAGGAAAACATGGATAAGCGGGCAGACTATTTTATAATAAATGTTATGAGAACATTTGGTTCAAATGATATTAAAACACAGTAGCCTACAGTAGCTGCCAAGAAAAATATCACTTTGCATTTAGTTCATGAGAACAAACGCAGCTGTCACTAGGCAACATGCACAGTATCATGCATGTTTTTGGAGTTCTCTGACCTGCAGCAGTCTATTCAAAATAGCCCAGACTGAGCATTGAAATATATGCTACGTAATGAAATGGACAACGGGAAAAAGTTCCTGAAAGCACTAAACTGGTGACAACGGATCTGCACCTGAAGCAAAAGTGCACCTCTCCCGGGACGAGACCACCTTTCATAACCCGACCCGCACATAAGCAATCCGCACATCATGCACAGCGGTCTGACGTACATTGCACTCACACAGCCCTTTTTAATCCAATGACGAAGCATGGAAAACACACTGCCCTCCGGTGCCACGGCGCGTAATGTTCCTCGTTAACGAGCAGACTTCCAAACACGCGGAGCACACGGTCCTTATGCATGTTACATTTACACCAAATAATCACTGAAGCTGTTATTTACTGTGTCTGCAGCATCACATGTTTGTGCTTTGACAGAGGAACCGGGGCTCTGGCCCGCCAAGACCAGCGAGCGGCAGAGCTGCAGCAAAGCAGCGCAGAGGGCTGCGGCGCCAATGTGCCGCAAAAAAAATTATATATATTATATTTTTAATTATGGGAAACTGAGCTCCGGGCCAGACCAAATTGCTTAGGTTCCGGATCTGGCCTGTGGTCCGTCTTTTGGAGACCCCTGCTGTAGTGAATCAAATGAGTGCATTGTGTTCGTATCCACAGTCACAGCAGCTTCACTCTGTCATGTTCATACTTTATTACTCTCTGACCTGTGTTTTAACCTGTTGCTCCTGATCTGTCCAGGTTTTCACTGGTTTGAATGCTTTAATCACAGAAGTTTATTTTCTTTGTTAGCTCCACATTAGCGCTGCTTTTAGCACAGCTCTAACGTCCACAAAACTGTCTTATTTCTTTCTTTCATTCTTTCTTCACGTGTTTCCCAAAACCACACGTCTCTTTCCCCGCTCAGACCTCTGCTCAAACCGCGCGTCAGCACTTCTCAACCCATGGCACTTGCGCCAGCAGCACACACCGCAGTGCCCACGGGCCGCATGCTTGACACCCCTGCTGTAAGTGCCCAACATTCAGGTTAAGGCACTGGCAACACTGATTCAGTCTTGATAGTAGTTACATTTTTTAAACCATTGAGGTCAAGCAAGTCAGTGAGCTGAGATGAAAAATAAATGCACACAAATATTTGACATTTACATAAATCAATTACTAAAAGCTATTGAACATTTATTGTATAAAACAATTGAACATTTATTGTATAAAACAAAACAAACACATTGTATGGGCAAATCATGTATTTCAGCTAAAAACAGGTCAACATATTTTTTACGCCTGCATGAAGCCAAGTTAGATGTGCCGCAGTAAGACACAAACCACAATCAATCTGTTGTTCGCACTTCTCCAAATCAAAGGTGGGCAGAGTGAGAGGAGGGCACAACAACTGGCATCTATGGAGACACCAAAGCAAAGACTGATATTCTATGTATATAGGCCCAATTTACTAAGGCAGCTGCTAAATTGCGAGTACTAATAATATTCTATTTTTGTGGGCGCCTTATTTACCTGCACGAAACTGCACGTATTATTAGTGGCACAAATTTGATATGTAATTGAGTTCACTGCATGAGCAACTTGTGCAAACGCGCATGTGCCTCTGCTGTTGCACATAGAAGTAGTTATGATGATAAATGACGACGATGTTCACTAGCCTCTTAGTTTGGCCAACAATTTAAAAAAAATATATCTATAGATTATTTTGATAATGAGATGAGTTTTTAATGAGATTCAAATCTTAAAAACTAAATCAGACAGTCTCTTTCCCTATAGCCTTCATCAAATATTTAAACCCACACAGATTGTGAAGGTAAAGGCAGAAGAGATGAAGGATCGTAAGTCTTTTAATACAGCCCTCTTGAAGGCAAAGTTTGAAACGGGATAATGAGACAATACGTGCCTTTGGAGACGCCCAGGGATGAAGAGGAAGAGCGTGCAGACGAATCGTGGCTCCTCTTGTGTCAATAAAACCCCCAGGGCAAACAGTCTTTACAAAGGACTTAAAAAGGACATGGGACAGACTCCTGAAATTTGTGGGACAGCTTCTATAATCTCCTGTTCAATGCGTTACAGATGAGAATACAGGCCATAGTGTTGCAGGGAGTGTGTTTTTATATCCTCACCTTCTTCAAAAAAACACACTATTATTTTATATTTGTAATTGAGGCATACGCAATCTTTTTGAAAGCTTTTAACGCCACATTGATGAGTAAACTCTAGTAGTCTGTTCTGCGCTAAAGTTTAATACCTGCTTTTCAGACGTGCTAAATGTTCATACAGTTTTGCTCCTTTTGTAGTGTTGATAAATCAGACAGCGGCCGCCAAATATTATCATCCGCATTCTTTCCACCTCAAATTTTGTACTAAGGGGCGTACATCTCAACTGCAAACGCTTTTAGCTTCATTTTGGCACATGCAAACTGTTAGTAAATCTGGCCCATACAGTACAAAACAGATGAGGACAATGACACAAGAGCAAAGGCTGTGATGACAAAAGCTCCCGTGTTCAACTTCAAAGCAGCATGCTGACGTCAGACGTGAGGAAGAGGGAAGGCAGGGTGAAAGGAAGGTGGACGTCACACTAGCTTTGACGCACAAATACTAGTACTACTGAGGGCTGTGTCAGAACCCAAGCTTTAAGAGAAGTCAGCACGAAGCCCTGACAGCGAGTATCTTTAAAAGGAAAACAATGATTTTGCATTTTGTAATGTTTGTCACTTTTTGAAAGCTATGAATTACAGCTCCATCATTATTTTGTCATTCAGAAAATATCTTCATATTATCAAACGTTATATACCTTTTTACAAAAGTGTCCATGCTGAAAAGTCTCTGGGCGCATGACTGCTCTTTACCGCTGGAGGGAATCAAAGCGGATCAAAAGCTGTAGAATTCCTGCTTCTCTCCTGTTCCCATCAGTGTGAGCAGCACAGTGAGGTACTGGGATATGAAATTAATTGAATTCACACCTTACAGAGACTTCATACATGATTAGTGTCAGCTCAGAGCTGAGAAGATGTAGCCAAAAGCAGTCTAAATGACTGACCAAAAGGACTCAATTTAAAGACTATTGTAGGAAATTTAGCACCAATTCTAAATGTCCATTCTGCTGCCGGAAGCACAGGGGGAAAAGGTCAGCAGGAATCAAACTGAATATTTTATAAAACCCCGGGACTGCTTTGAAATAACACACATTTAATGCACTTTTCATTCCATATGCGAGACTATGTCCAAGGCCACACACTGCACACAGGTCAATACTGTAAGGGCTTTATATAACGCACGAAACATCAATCCACAGCATAAAGAAAATGTATTTTTCAACAGCTATTTGTCCAAGGACAGATCAGAGACCGTAAGTGAACCTAGAGTAGTCCACATCTGTCTAAAGTAAAGAAGTGGGTTATGACATTTTATTTATTTAAATTTCTACGCGTCTGCATTTCATGAAGATTTAATGCTCTTTTCTACATATACAATCAATCTTTTCCTCTGTCCGCTGGACCATAAGAAAGTTCGGTGACAATGTTGTTTTGAAATTTAACACTGCACAAAAGTATACTCTGGTTTCCTAAAGCTCATTTTAGATATAAGTTATTAAATATGTTTTGCTATTATTGCTCTAGGCCTACCGTCCTCTGGTATGATCTAAAGTCATCTGGAGGTGCAGACAAAATCCATGTTTCTGCTGTTTTGTATCTAGGGAGCTCTGAATGTTTGGACCCAAACAAGCTATGTTGAGGTCACACTTCACAATCAGTCCCAGGACCATGCAGTGGATCATGTAACAGCAGATTAACAGTGAGCTCACAGGGCCATGTGGAGATCACTTCATTTATTTAATGAGGCACATGATGAACAACCTTTTGACCCGATGAATATTGTCACCCATATTAAATATTTCCTCAAGAATGTCATTAACCTGCACTGCCAGTTTTCTCCGATAACTAATGTAGCTCTGACGTGACTCTGAGAATCCTCTCTGCTGTTTTTAAGTCCATAAATCATCGCTAGACTCGCTCCATGCTTTTCTGTTGTCTTATTACTATCAGTACAACTGCGCTGTGAGACCCGGATTAACCATAAGGCCATGTCCATCCATCCATCCATCCATCTTCTTCCGCTTTATCCGGTGCCGGGTCGCGGGGGGGCAGCAGTCTAAGCAGGGACTCCCAGACTTCCTTTTCCCCAGACACTTCCTCCAACTCCTCCGGGAGGATCCCGAGGCGTGCCCAGGCCAGCCGAGAGACATAGTCCCTCCAGCGTGTCCTGGGTCTTCCCCGGGGCCTCCTCCCGGTGGGACATGCCCGAAACACCTCCATAGGGAGGCGTCCAGGGGGCATCCGGAACAGATGCCCGAGCCACCTCAGCTGGCTCCTCACGACGTGGGGGAGCAGCGGCTCTACTCCGAGCTCCTCCGTGTGACTGAGCTCCTCACCCTATCTCTAAGGAGCGCCCAGCCACCCTGCGGAGGAAACTCATTTCGACCGCTTGTATCCGCGATCTTGTCCTTTTGGTCACTACCCAAAGCTCATGACCATAGGTGAGGGTAGGAACGTAGACTGACGCGTAAATCGAGAACTTTGTCTTTCGACTCAGCTCCTTCTTTACCACAACGGTCCGATGCAGCGACCACATCACTGCAGATGCTGCACCGATCCGCCTGTCAATCTCACGCTCCATCCTTCCTCACTCGTGAACAAGATCCTGAGATACTTAAACTCCTCCACTTGGGGCAAGGACTCCCCACCCACCTGGAGAGGGCAAGCCACCTTTTTCCGGTCGAGAACCATGGCCTCAGATTTGGAGGTGCTGATTCTCATCCCAGCTGCTTCACACTCGGCTGCAAACCGTCCCAGTGCATGTTGCAGGTCCAGGTTTGATGGAGCCATCAGGACAACATCATCTGCAAACAGCAGAGATGAGATCCTGTGCTCTCCAAACCGGACCCCCTCCGCCCCTGACTGCGCCTAGAAATTCTGTCCATAAAAACAATGAACAGAACCGGTGACAAAGGGCAGCCCTGGCGGAGTCCAACACCGCACTGGGAACAGATCTGACTTACTGCCAGCAATGCGAACACAGCTCCTGCTCCGGTCATACAGGGACGGACAGCCCTGAGCAAAGGGCCCGGACCCCGTACTCCCGCAGCACCCCCCAAAGGGCACCCCGTGGGACACGGTCGAAAGCCTTCTCCAGATCCACAAAGCACATGTGGACTGGTTGGGCAAACTCCCATGAACCCTCGAGCACCCGATGGAGAGTATAGAGCTGGTCCAGTGTTCCACGACCAGGACGAAAACCACTCTGCTCCTCCTGAATCCGAGGTTCGACTATCGGTCGGATTCTCCTCTCCAGTACCCTGGAATAGACCTTACCAGGGAGGCTGAGGAGTGTGATCCCTCTATAGTTGGAGCACACCCTCCGGTCCCCCTTCTTGAACAGAGGGACCACCACCCCGGTCTGCCAGTCCAGAGGCACCGACCCCGACCGCCACGCGATGTTGCAGAGGCGTGTCAACCAAGACAGTCCTGCAACATCCAGAGACTTTAGGTACTCGGGGCGTATCTCATCCACCCCCGGAGCTCTGCCACCGAGGAGTTTGCCAACAACCTCAGTGACTTCGGCTTGGGTGATAGATGAGTCAGCCTCCGAGTCCTCAGCTTCTACTTCCTCTTCGGAAGACGTGACAGTGGGATTTAGGAGGTCCTCAAAGTACTCCTTCCACCGCCCGACGACATCCCCAGTCGAGGTCAGCAGGTCTCCACCCGCACCGTAAACAGTGTTGGTGGAACACTGCTTCCCCCTCCTGAGGCGCCGGACGGTTTGCCAGAATTTCTTTGGGGCCGACCGATAGTCCTCCTCCAGGGCCTCCCCGAACTCCTCCCAGACCCGGGTTTTTGCCTCTGCGACAGCCCGTTTTGCTCTGCGACAGCACGAGCTGCGGCACGCCTGGCCCGCCGATACCCGTCAACGGCCTCAGGAGTCCCACAAGCCAAAGAGGCCTGATAGGCCTCCTTCTTCCGCCTGACGGCATCCCTTACTTCCGGTGTCCACCACCGGGTTCGGGGGTTGCCGCCGCAACAGGCTCCTGAGACCTTGCGACCACAGCTCCGAGCAGCCGCATTGACAATGGAGGTCGAGAACATGGTCCACTCGGACTCAATGTCCCCAGCCTCCACACACATAAGGCCATGTGTGTGGAGAAATTTGATCTTACACTGTTGAGTGGTGGTGCCCCCTAACACCAAAGATCACAGTGTAATTCAGTTTGTTAAAAATATTTACTTTCTTTGTTCTAAAACATGGCGGCAGTAGCTCAGTGGTAGAGTGCTTGTCTTCTGATCAGAAGAACCTTAACATCCTGGTAGAGCGGTCAGATCCACTGGCTCACAGGTTGGCGGTGCGATCACAGCTGCCTCATGTGAATACTGCTGTTGTGTCCTTTGGCAAGATACTTAACCCGCCCCGCCCCCAGTGTCTGTGTACATCTGGTGTGTGAATGGGTGACTGGTTCCTTGATGTAAAGCGCTTTGAGTGCCTTGAAGGTAGAAAAGCGCTATATAAATGTGACAGAGACTCAAGAGCATGTTTAAAGGCCAAAAACATAAAAATAAAGAATCATATTTAACCTTCAAGTTTTAACACAATGAATGTTACTATGGTGTATAGAACATTTTTAATTTGTTTCAGTTTCAACATAAAATTCTGTACCCGCTCTTTATAAAGACAATAAAAACACCAGATTTGCATCCTGAACTCTATAGCACAACTGAGTATGCAGAACATGACTCACTGAGTAACTGGCCACCTCATGGCTCTCTTTTACTCTCTGGCAAAGAGATGGGCTGGTAAACGTGGACATTTTCACACTCAACTGGACCTACTGAAGCCCGATATATATCTTTTTCAATAGTAAGTAACTGCAGTGGTCTGTGATTTATTACTGTGTATTGTGGAAATGAAGACGCACAAGAAGGCGGGTTATCTAAATGAGCGTCTACTTGGTTTGCATCACTTGATATGACATGCATCATTAGAAGCACTGTGGCTCTGTGCCTAATGGAGTAATTACACACATATCAACACAGCATTTACTTGTATGACACACTTTAGTTGAGCTCTGACATGCGTACCATTGTGAAAGAGCAAATTAGTTTGTTTTTTACTCATTTGCTACTGTAAAAATGTGCAGTTAATTTCCCTGACCGCAGCAGTAACATTGTACTTTTCCCCTTATATGATAATGGCTTCTCACTTCGAGGCTCTTTTTATGCTAAATACTATTGTATCTGCTAGTGTCAGCTGTTTCCAAGATGAGCGAGAGAAAATGCTGCGTGCGTTTGAATCATTGAGTCACAGGCTACATTTGTGAAATATTTCTTTCAAGGGAATAGAAATAACTTTATATAATGTGTGAGATGTAATAGAAAGTCTAACATTCAAAATGTATAGGGGGTTCTTTTATCATTGCTGCATCTACTTTTGTCAGTGCCTGAACCATCATCAGTGGTGGAAGAATTATTAAATTTTATTCTTTAAGTAAAAGAGAAAAAAACAAAAAAGGGAAAAATAGCACATTAATAATCTAATTAAGTAAAAGATATTAAAATACCTGTCTTATAAATATACTTCGAGAGTAAAAACGTTTTTTGAAAGTATTTCACAGTGTTAAATAGTTAAATGTAGTGATTTTGGTAAAGAACTGTACAAATATTTGGTAAAAAGTAGCAATTCAAATCAATTTACTTTTTCAAGTGTATTTTATGTACTGTATATATGTGTTTACTGAAAAAAAGTGAACATAGTAAAAATAACTCCTCAAACCAAGAAAAGTACTTTCTACTTTTCAGTTCAAACTTTTCAAATACCTGCTTTCAAAAAGTAGTGACGTAAAAGTAAAACAATAAATAATAATAATAATAATAATAATAATAATAATAATAAAACTTATTAAGTAAAGTACAGATGGCTTAAAATTTAGTGCAATACTTTTACATTTGTACTTGGTTACTTTCCACCACTGATCATAAGGTGAACTTGTAGGGATTTTTGGGCTGTAGTAAATTAATTATGGGTTGTCAAGACCAATCCAATCAGCCGAACCAAAGAGACTAAACGTTCACATTTCCATTACTCACTGTACAAGCTCCAAACGGTGTAACCACCAGCCTTCTAGACCGAAAATGAAATGAAAAGCTGTTTATTCATAGGTTAGCACTACAACTCTATCTATACTACATCCTATCCTAGGCCAAGACATCTTTCGTCCGCACTACCAATTTCAAAAGCATGTTCATTAATCATCATCATGGTCATTTTCTGGATCCTTTTACGAAAGTGCCTGGCTAGTTCCAGTTGCCTTTAAAAGTGCGTATTTTCCTTACCATTCCATAAACGTGAACATAAATTTTAAATATAGCCGCAAGGGACAATGATTGGCCCTCGCCACGCCGCTGCCCCGCACACTAAAAAAGGGGGCGTTAACGTGCCCCAATTGTCCTCCTTTCATTACACCTACTGCCAAATCCGTGGCTTTATCGTGCCTTCTCCCATTTGCTTTACAAATAAGGGCATCATTGTGTACTGAAGTTTGTGGCTGCACCGCACACAGACCTAATGTTTGGTTAGTTGGGCTAATGCCCTAGGAGAAGTTTGTAAAAGTGTATATAGTGTAAGCGTGTTAAAAATTTCAGAGATTTGTCAATTTTCCCATCGGAATAACTTGGGAAGTTTCTGTCACCGCTACGGCGTAACAAATGTGACATGGGTCTCATTGACTTTTTTGATCGGTACGCCCAAAATGGAATTTGGTGCCAAAGTCACATTAGTGCTTTAGTACTATTTTAGTCCTCCTTTAGTCTTTTGTTGAATTGTGCCACTGTGAGTTCTTTGTGAATCTTATAGAGATAAAATAAAACATTTTGGTGTCTGTGTAATCCCGATTTTTGCCTCCGATTGGGCTGTTGACGCCCCCGTCTCCTGTCCTCAGGTAGTTTCTGCGTTTTCTACTTCAATCCTTTATTTTTAGAGCCAATAATGTATGTTTCACTCTAGTGCCGTGGCGAGGCTCACGCCCCGCCACACACTGCGCTGTGGGTTACTCATGGATTGTGCTTTGGCGGCTGGTAGTTCTGGAAGCTGGGGTCCCAAGGGTGCGCAGCAGAGGTTTCAGCGGTGGGTGAAAGGAAAGCTGCATTTTGGGCCCATTTTAATCTGCTCAAAACTAAAGCCCATTTTAATTGCTAAAACTAAAGCTTTATCCTTTTAGGTCAAGGGAACCTTGCCTTTTTCTCAACTTGTCTTGACTCGGTTGCGACTATTTTAAGGATGACTTTATGGACACTGTCTGGACCTATTATTTTGGTGTGATTTTGTAGTCCGGAACCCGAACCTTAGCCTTCTGAAAAATCTGGGTCCCTGGAAAATATAATTGGAGACCCATGGTCTATAGCTTGAAATTTAACCGTTAATGCCATACTTAAATCACAAACCAAAAAGCTGTGGTTTGAAAAGCAACATAAAGCAACATAGGCTGATTTACTGATGATGCAGTTATGGATGGATAACCTTCGCAATCTTCTTTCTATGGATAAAACACCTATTCCAGAAGAACAGCTTTTATTTAGCTGGAAAATGAAAAACAGTACAAAGTTAAAATTGACCTGAGTAAATGATTTAACACTTTGGTACGTTCAGTAACATTTAATGAAGAGTTTTCAGATTGGCATTGGAACAGGTTCTGGCAACTCGCATTGCCAAAAACTCATTATTTTCCCCAAATCCTGTCAAAGCAATTACAAAAATAGCTCCCTCTACACAACTGGAATACCTGCCAGCCCTCTCAGAGACTGAATAAACAATCTAATCTTACAATCATTGTCTCTGGATTAAAGATTAAGCCGCTTGTATTTATCAGGCTCTTGCGATAGTGAATATGAGGATTTATTTTACCCTCCACTCCATAGAGATTTACATGTTGATATCTGTGCCCTTTTTTATATCCAAACAAAAATGAAAAGGAAGATGGAAAGCAGTTAAGGACATGTTTGTTTAAGAATAGGTTGGGTTATAGTTTTAACCCTGTGATGAGCTGGCCTTGTCCAGGGTATATTTCGCTTAAGGCCCAAAGTCACTGGTGGAGGCTCAACATGCTGTCCATACTTTTTTACTAACAAGTTTACGGAACAAGGCGTTGCTTTGAAGGAGTTCATTTATCAAATCATCTTTATCGAATCACAAAGAATAATGACAATAAAAATATACATAAAAATGACCAAATTAAGAATAGAAATTAAAAGGTTTTTGGTAAATGGGTGTATATATGTTAAGGCAAAGCAATGCAAGGCAAGTTTATTTGTAGAGCACAATTTGTACTCAAGGCAGTTCAAAGTGCTTCACACAACACGAAAAATGCATTAAATTCACAAAGACCTGACAGAAATCGCAAAAAAGTTTAAGTTCATAAAAGAGAAGAGTGCAAAGAAAATTATTCAGTCATATGCACAGCTAAACAAAATGTTTTTTAGCTTAGATTTGAACATTGCCAGACTAGAGGCCTGTCTCACATCTTCAGGAAGGCTGATAGATTTTAGCTGCATAAAACTGAAACGCAGATTCC
Source organism: Chaenogobius annularis (assembly GCA_015082035.1). Lineage (NCBI taxonomy): Eukaryota > Metazoa > Chordata > Actinopteri > Gobiiformes > Gobiidae > Chaenogobius > Chaenogobius annularis. The sequence continues at coordinate 627,731 of BJKM01000289.1, forward strand.
CCACGTTTTGTCCTGATTCTGGGCAACTGCAGGAGGCCGAGATGGTTCATATGGCATTAACATGTCCCAGATGTACTTTGGTGCTAGGCCATGGAGAGTGTCGCTCCACTCAGTATAAAAACACCCCTCTTCCACTTCTTCCTCTGCGACTCCCACTTTCAACTCCGATTGGGCTGTTGACACCCCCGTCTCCTGTCCTCAGGTAGTTTCTGCGTTTTCGACTTCAATCATTTATTTTTAGAGCCAATAATGTATGTTTCACTCTAGTGCCGTGGCGGGGCCGTGACACTGCGCTGTGGGTTACTCATGGATTGTACTTTGGCGGCTGGTAGTTCTGGAAGCTGGGGTCCCAAGGGTGCGCAGCAGAGGTTTCAGCGGTGGGTGAAAGGAAAGCTGCATTTTTGGGCCCATTTTAATCTGCTCAAAACTAAAGCTTTATCCTTTTAGGTCAAGGGAACCTTGCCTTTTTCTCAACTTGTCTTGACTCGGTTGCGACTATTTTAAGGATGACTTTATGGACAATGCTCAACATAATGTACTTGTATTTATGGAAATTCCACTGAGACCTATGTTTTTATTATGGAACTTTTTGTTCATAAAAACTAAGAAGAAACTAATTTATAAATAAAGCATATTCTGTATAAAAAATGTCTATTAGCCTCTGTCAATTACGAATCTGTGCGGCTTTTTTTTTTTTTTTTTTCAATATGGTCCTGGACCCATTAATTCCCAGGTGGCGTTGTTGGTCCTCCAATTTGGTTTTAACGGCTAAATTAAAACACCCTGACTTGCCACACTTGTATACAAGCAGAGCTGCTTTAAAGTCTATTCTCTGAGCTACAGTCTATTCTCTGAGCCACAGGGAGCCAGTGCGGAGACTTGAGCACAGGACTAATGTGATGGTACTTCCTGGTTCTAGCCAGGACCCGAGCAGCAGCATTCTGGATGTACTGCAGCTGTTTTACAGCTCGTTTGGAGAGGCCAGTGAGCAGGCCGTTACAGTAGTCTAATCTACTAGAGGGAAACGCATGGATAAGTCTCTCCAAGTCTGGTTTAGACACTAAACCTTTGATATTGGCAATCTTTTTTCGATGGTAAAAGACTGCTGATGTTATTGATTTGACGTGGCTGTTAAAATTCAAGTCCATTATAATATAGGTTTTAGAGCGAGACTCTTTAGGTGACTGCTAACACTTTCTCTTTGTTTCTGTGGGCCAAAGATGATGATTTCAGTCTCAGGTTATTTTGCATCCTCACACTGATCTGTTGGATGCAGTGACAGAGTGAATCCACTGGTCCATATTCACCTGCCGTCAGTGAAACATAGATCTGAGTGTCGTCTGCATAATTGTGAAACATTGACGCTGTGTATCAACTGACCAAGCATGTAGAGGTTGAACAGAAGGGGTCTGAGGATTGACCCTTGGGGCACCCCATAGGTCAGGGGCATCTGGTCTGAGACACAGTTACAATGTCAACAAAGTACTTCCTGTCTTCCAAATAGGACCAGAACCAATTTAGGGCAGTGCCAGTGATGCCCACCCAGTCCTCTAGTCTCTGTAAGAGGATCCCATGATCAACAATGTCAAAATTAGCACTCAGATCCAACAGAATTAAGACTGAGGCTTTTCCCACGTCAGTATTCAGGTGGATGTCATTTTTCATCTCGACCAGAGCAGTCTCAGTGCTGTGTGATGAGGTCTAAAACCTGACTGGTAAACATCAAATAAGAGGAAATCAGTGAGCTGATGATAAACAACCTTTTCAAGGACTTTCCCCCAAAATGGCAGATTAGAGATGTGCGCGTAATTACTCAGCACTGCGGCATCAAGACTGCTCTTCTTTAGGAGAGGCTTTGTGACCGCAGTTTTCAAAGATATTGTAAATGTTCCAGATTGAAGTAACATGTTAACTATGTGAGTGGGTGGTGCTAACAAACTGTTCAGCACAGATTTAAAAAATCTGGTCGGTAGCACATTGAGGCAGCATGTAGATGACCTCAGACTGGTGATGATCTCCTGGACAGTCAGCGCTAACTCACTTTGCACCTGTAACTAAGTGTGTAGGTGGTTTTAGGATTATATTTTGCATTGTGGAATTTATAGCATTTTAATGCCCTGACATTTGTCATGAAAGAATAATGCAAACTCATTAGGGGGGAGGGTTTGTTAATCTGTTAACTGTGGCAAACAGTAACATGAGTTGTTACTGCAGCTTCCAATTTCAGAAAAATATCCTTCCCTTGTTCTACATAAAATTAGGTTGTACATGTACAACTTCTCACTGCAATCTTTTTTTGAACCTGGAGCTCCCTTTTCTGTGCCCTGACTGACCATAATTTCTCCATGGCGCCTTCTGCATATTTTTGACTATTTTAGCCTTCATAGGAGCAATGGTGTCGAGAACATTCAAAACCCTAGATGTTACAGAGGTCAACGAATCATTTACATTAGAACATGAAACATTTTCAAAGTTTATCATTTCCATAAACAGTTTTCCTCTGCTGTCATATTATATGTCTCTTCCGAACAATTGCAGGACCAGTCGGTGGTTTGGGAACAAACAGGTAAAGAAGACGCAGAAATGATCAGACATCGCCTTTGTAATTAGAAGATCTAGAGCGTGCCCTCTGCTGTGGGTGGGGCCACTCACGTGCTGAGTAAGACCAAAGGTTTCAAGGACAGCATCAAGCTCTAGCGTTTCTGTCACAAATATTATCAACCTGAACATTGAAATCACCTGTTATGACCAAACCATCAAAGTCGCTGCATGCAACTGAAAGCATCTCAGTAAAATCATCAATACAACTTTGGCAGTGCTGAGGAGGCTTGTATAAAGCAATGTAGGGAATGGATGGAGATGCTTTTAGCTCCATTTTAAAGGATACGTTCTCAAACGTTGAAAACACCCCATTCAATTGGAATTAAATTTCCTGTGTTTTTGTCAAGCCATGTTTAAGTTAAAAGCATAAAATCAAGATTATAAGAAGAAATACATTTTATTATTATTTAATAAAAGTTTCAGAAACGGACTTTAAATACATTATTTAGTTAGAAATTATGAAAGGGGTCTGAAATTTTCATTATAGATGCATTTCCACTGTGAGAGAGAAAAATGATCAAATTAATTAGTAGCACCTGTTTGAGCTTGTTAGCGGCATAAAGACACCTGTCCACCCCAGAATCAGTCAGAATCAGACTACTACCATGGGCAAGCTGTCAAATGACACCAGAGACCAAATTGTAGACCTCCACAAGGCTGGAAAGGGCGATGGGCAACGGGTAGCTTGGTGAAAAAATATCAAATTTTGGAGCAATTGTTCGAAAATGGAAGAGGCTAAAGGTGACTGTCAATCTCCCTCGGACTCGGGATCCATGCAAGATCTCACCTTGCGGGGTAGCAATGATAAGAAGGGGGAGGAGTCAGCACAGAACTACACAGGAGGAGCTGGTCTATGACCTGAAGGTTACTATCAGTAATACACTACGTGCGTCTGAAGTTTGCCAATGACGATCTGGATGATCCAGAAGCACACTGCCAGGATAACCAAAGAGATAACCGTAAGAAGCATATCAAGGTTTTGGAGTGAACTAGCCAGTCTCCAGACCTAAATCCAATAGAAAAATCTTTGGAGGGAGCTGAAACTCTGTGTTGCGCAGCGACAGCCCTGAAATCTGACAGATCTAGAGAAGATCTGCGTGGAGGAGTGGGCCACAATTCCTGCTGCAGTGTGGGCAAACCTGGTCAAGAACTACAGGAAACATTTTGAAATCAGTAATTGAAAAAAAAAAAAAAAAAAGGCTTCCGTACTAAATATTAACGTTGATTTAAAAATCAATTAACATTGATTTGAAAATCATATAATGTGATTTGCAGATTTTTGTTTTGTTTTAGATTCTGTCTCTCACAGTGGAAATGCACCTACAATGAACATTTCAGACCCCTTCATAATTTCTAAGTTGGAGAACTTGCAAAATCGCAGGGTGTTCAAATACTTACTTTCCTCACTGTAGGTCATATGCTCATTAGTCATTATTGCATCAATTATTAGCCTGAGCAAGCTTTTAAAAGCCAGCAAGGCAAGTTTATTTGTAGAGCGCAATTCGTACACAAGTGCAAAGTGCTTCACACAACAAGAAAAGATTCATTAAAATCACTAAACAGATAAAGACAATTAAAGAGAAGAGTGCAAATAAAATCCTTTCAGTCTTATGCACTACTGTACTAAGCACAATTGTTTTTAAGTTTACATTTTAACATTGTCAGAGTAGAGGCCAGGCCTGTCTCACATATAAAACATTTAATAAAATTGTTTCCCTAATGAGGGAAAGAAAAAAAACAAAATAATGCTGGCTGTGCATATGACTGAAATGCTTTGCACTCTTCTCTTTTTATGTCTTGAACTAAGATTTTGTGATTTCTGCATGTTTTTGTGATTTCTGCCATGTCTTTGTGATTTTAATGCATTTTTTCCTGTTGTGTGTGAAGCACTTTGAATTGCCTTGTGTACGAATTGTGCTCTACAAAATAAACTTGCCTTGCCTTAATGGTGCTCAATGTAAGTCTTAAGTCGGGTACAATGCTTTATAAGGCTTTGCAGGGCAGGCTGTGTGAAAAATCTGTTCTAAAGCTCTGCATGCTCCTGAAATCTCATGCATGAGATTAACGGTGATGTGCCAAAGTGTTCGTGAAAGCTGGAGACAAGTTGCACCTCATTTACACTCAATATGGGATGGGTTCAGCACATATTTCAATAGGTTATTTGCAGACTGCCTGTTACACTAAGGCTTACGTAGGTGGGTCTATGGGATAACACTGAGAAGTACTTGTCAAAGTTACTTGAAAAAGCTCCAGACTGTACGATCCGCTGGTCGAGTGGCAGCCAGGCTCCATGTGCCGCAGTGTTGTGAGTTCAAATGTCGACACTGATAATTTACTGCATGTCTTCTCTTCCCACTCATCCCCATTTCATGCTAAGCTGTCCTGTTTAATAAAGCCAATAAATCCTTAAAAAAAACAAAATGCTCCAGACCACTGCGATGTCAAGGAAAAATCGACTCCTTGTGGCGGCCATGGGTCCCGGCTCCGATGTCAGCGTAACAGCAGGTATTGATTTTAATCACTTTGCGACTCAAATTTGATATAAACCCATCGTTAGTGTAAAGTATGACCCCCGCTACTTCACCGTTTCAAAATATAGTACACCAACTTTACCTGGGTTATCTCTCACCAACTAGACCACATCTCCCCAGCCTCTGTCTCATCCCTCAGACAGACAGCTGGTCAATGCAGGACCTGATTGTATTTTGCTCCAGGAATTGAGCCATCAGCACTGGCAGTCATGAAGTACAGCCTGATGTGAAAGTGGTAAAAATCATTGCATACCCTTACCTGACTGTGCATCACGTTACTAAATCAACCTGGGTTTCATAGCAATTAGATGTATACTGTAACTACGATCGATTCTTATTCTGGTTGTAAATCTGGAAAATAAAAAGCTCACTTACTATGCTATATAATTAATATTTATATATATATGACTGAGTGCAGTGGAAAATCTGTGAAATTCCACAGCTTCTGATTGATAACTGCATGAGAAATGGCCTTTCACTGCACTGCATTGTTGTTCTTATCAGCTTTGTTTTGTGTACCAAGTGAGATTCATTTTCAAAAGACTGAATTGTGTCGCACTGTCATCATCTAATTAGAAAACATTTCATCTATTTCAAACTCATAAAGAGCCATGTGTGTCACTTTATGACGCTTTGGAATGAAAACTGATTGGCTGTGGTCACTCCTTCTTTGAGTGAAAACTCTTGTAGAGCTGTGCTAGTGGCCAAAACTGCATGAATGTGAATATTAGTGATGTGCCTCTCACAATTACTCGCCTAACCTAAACCTTAACCTATTTTAAGCCATTTAAATCATGTTGTTGATCGACTAAGAAAGAATTTTAAATCCTAGTAACCTGATTTTTGGTCTCCATGACTTGAATCAGAACACAATGTGATACTGTAGATGCCCATCCATTTCACTTTGCTGCAGCAAATTGTATTTTTGTAATGGCTATGGCTTGATAAAAATCTGGCCTAAACTATTCACATTTAAAACTTGCCATCTCCAATTCTGCTTCTCCGTTCAGATTTGGCTCTGCAAAATCCCTGACTGGATTTCCCATTCTGCTCCTGTCTACACTAATTTCCCCACTGCCTGCAGAACTGCCAATATACCAACCAGCCTTGCGAATAAAGTCTTAAACGTATTATCAACATTTAATTTTGTCCAAAGTCATGTTTGCATGTTTGCATACTGTGTCGAGCCAAATAGATTTTGCGCATTATTTATAAAACTTTTTCAATATGGCTTTTCCTCTCCTTTAGTATTTGTCAGTGGCATGCAGTCAGGGTAATCAAGCCAAGCAGTGATTGACCAATAAAATCTAAAATTGTGTGTCACAACCAGTGTTGGGTAGCATTACATGTTTCCTTTTTTATACAGTCTACACCATTAACGGATACTATCTGCGTTTCCAATAGATGAGAAATCGGCATCGTTGCCATTGCAGTTAACAATTAAACACAAAATTAAATCTTTTGAATGGGGAAAAAGTCCTCAGACCAAAATGTTGTATAACAGGAAATTGAAACCCATGAATAGGAGGCACAAGATCCTGCTTTTAGATTAATGGAGCTGTAGCGAAAGTTCAGACTGTAATACTCCTTCCCTCACCAGGCCTGCTCAGAACGTCCTCTCTAATTCCTCATCGACACATTCTCTAGACACTTTGCTGCCTCACCCATCACTGCCCAGCACCAGTGTTCTAAACTCCCTCCTCTACTTCAGCACCACTTTGCCAGAGTATTCATCTGTTTTCACTCCTCAGGCTTTTTTTATTTACCAGGGAAGGAATCCTACTCCATGTTCTGCTCTGCGCCTACAATTTGTGGTATGTCGAGTTGGTTTACATTAATCAGATTAACCTTTTGCTGGTCCAATAACGCCACCTGCAGGGCCCAAGACCATGTTAAAATGGACAGGCACCGATTTGTATGAGCGACCACGATGTTACGATGAACCCCCGCAAATCACCAGATTTGACATCAATGTCTTACGTTTCCCAAATTGTGGTTGTGGGTAAAGACACTGGGGCATGGATACAAGTTTTTGAAAGTTACAGGGAACTTTTAACACTCAAATTCACTTCAGTGTCAGAGGCTAATGTGAGGCTGTGCTGTGGCTTCTCTTATTCCACTCTCTATCGGACTGTGCAGTCAACACCATCCCTAAAACTGAACTATTAAAACATACTAAGCACTTACAAACATAACAGCATTATAACAGCATTATTCAGTGGAAGTCATCAGACAAAATAAACATGTGTAACGCACTGAAGAAGCTGCGTCTCTCGTCTATTGGCGGTGGTGGCATTCTCTGCTCCACCACATAAAACTAGCAGGTTATGTCCTCTAACAAGAAGTGACATTTAATTTGAAAAAGAAGACTAAATGAAATTTCCAAATTTAAGTTTTTTTTATTTCTGTCCTAACTGACCTGACCATAAGCTATTTAAAGAGAAACATTTAAAGCTTGGTCTTTAATGAAGTGTTACAATCAAGTGTTACAATCAAGATTATTTATTTTAAATGATTTCACTAGAATTAATTGAAATGTATAAATGTCGGATATTTATTTTTTTCACACAAAAATAAACACAATTGCATAATTGTGACTGAAGTAAACAATGTGAGTGGAATGTCTGGAGCAAACTGACACAATGCGGTCGCAGAGATGAGAGACTGATGAAGATCCGGCTGCTGGTTCTGCACAGTGTACCTGCCGGAGTTGTGACTGCCGTCATTAGTGCTGTCTGTGATGGCAACAGGCCTGGGACGCTTCACTCCAGTTGGTCAATCAATCTGTCAATCGCAACAAAGCCCTAGACAGTTGGAGAGAGGACTGAAATTACATTTATCAACCAGGAGAAAATTGAAAGTGACACTCGGCTCATCACAGTAAGTGGCATGTACAGTCAATTAAAGCACAATTTAGCCGCCACTTGACACCAACAAATCAGAACCATTGTAGACACATTTTCTTCTTTATATTTCACACAATTCAAAAATGCCAAAGCCCTTTCCCAGGGGACATTATTATATTATTTCAATATTCAAAGTCACTCCATGTTCAGAGGATGTGTAATTATTTCACCATTTTGAAGAAGATTGCATTTGAAAGTGAAATGACATGGCTCAGACGATTTATTTCCGAGGGATGATGACTGTCAAGGATATGGTTTCACCTTGAGTAGCTTTGTGAATTGAGGTCTGGGGAGTTGGTGGTTCTCTTTTTGAATGTCATTTGAGAGTAGAATGTAAAAGCTCGCTCATGAGAGGAGGAGTCTTACAGTTCTATAATGAACTCTGACTTAAAATGGAGGAGTGTCATTGCACTGGCCACAGGGAGTTCACAGAACACACCACAGCACGGTCAAAAGGTCGTCGACTTCCTTTCGTCATTTCTTTCCACATCTTGAATGAGCTTTTTTTTTTATGTATCCGCTCAATCCATCTCCTTAACCCTTATGCCTTTGTAGTTTCTGTGTGTGTGACCTGACTTGGAGTGCATTGTACTTTAAATGTCCATGCCACTGTTCTGTCCAAAGCAGTTTTTGCAATCTGCTCACTATCTAGTACCTCTCCAATCGATCCTTGTACATTCATGCATACAATCCCTGGTTTTGGGCGGAAACTCTTGATCTTCTGTGATGATAACTTTATAGGTTTAGCCGATAGACTTAGCATAAAAGCACTTACAGTTTAAAAGGAATTTACCCCTCAGGCTGACAAAGATTTATGGATTTATGTTCCATTCATAATCTCTGAGAATAAAACGAGTAATCACTATTAGAGTCTCAGACCGCTCTTGGCTGAATACTGTAGTTGAAGGAGACTCTTGCTTTAACCTTTGGGCTTAAACTCTTTTACTACATGTCTTTGTTTACACTTGTCGTACCTCTGTACACATAGTCTCGTCTAACATTTTCCCAGCTCACATCTTCCCGGCTTCGCACCCCCACCCCAACGCCCCACCTGTTCCCTGTAGCTCTGGGAAGGGGTAGGGCCCTTTTTTAAAAGCTTCACATTATAGTTCCTGTGTGTTCAGCAATATTTTGCCACACACATGCAATATTTTCTTTGTATTAACAAAGCTCAGATAGAGTATGTTCTGGAAATGGAAAACGTATAGTACACTTTATTGTCCCTGTAGAGAAATATGTCCTCTGCATTTGACCGATCCTTCAACCCTGAAAGGGCGACCTGCATGGTGCAGTTCTTGAGCTGAACTTGATCAGGACTACTCTAACGACATTCATTTTGTCTTTTCATCTATCCACAAACTTAAGTTATGTTCAAAGTCAATCATTTAGGAGATGTAATGACATGTTTTGGCTGCTAGCTGTGAGCCACACTGTCACCGGTCAATCAGCAGTTTTTACTTCTGGAGGCCTCCTGTCGCCTGGTGGTCTCAGGAGACGCGTACAGGAAGAAAATTGTTGTTGAACCTGTTAGTGCCTCGCTTTCTGAGGAGGCAAGGCAAAGGCATTTTTATTTATATACATAACAACTCAATGAGCTTTACAGGATTCAATTCAAAAAGAGAAATACAAGAATATGAATGAAAATACATAAATAATTGCATAAAATTACAAATTATGAGCATATAATTCAGCCATCGGCATAATCTTGATTGAAAATAGTTATTGCTTGGGGATGACCTTAGTTCAATGGGCAGTCTGTTCCATTTTTGTGGCTCGTATTAACTAAAAGCTGCATCACTCAATTTAGTTTGAACTCTTGGCTTGACTAATAGCTCTGAGTTTCGAGAGAGTTCCTTTTTTGGTCTCTAATTTGTAAGCATGTCTTTTATCCACTCAGATATTTGGCCATTTTGGGATTTGTAGACATGAATCAGGACTTTAAAGTCTATGCAGTGACAAACTGGTAGCCAGAGTAATCTCTTGAGAATGAGTTCACATTGAGTTGTTAGTTCTGGAGCTACAGCATTTCGTATAAACTGCAGCTGCTTTATGTTGTTGTAACTGAAACCGGTCAGGGGACCGCTACAGTAACCCAGTCTACTGGATATAAAAGTACGAACGATATTTTCCTGAGCCCACTGGGCCATTAGGCCTTTTACTCTAGAGACATTTTTTGAGTGAAAAAATATATTTTTGTTTGAAAAAAGCGATTGAAATCAGTTCTGAAGATGGCTCACTGTATTATGTTAGATAATGCCAATGTATACCATTAGAAATAAGTACATCAAGCATAACCCTTTCATTTCTATTGACAAAAAATACAAAATGAAAATAGTAAAATGCCTTGTCGAGACAGGGAGGGATGGAAAAAACATGTGCATTTGTGCATCAGTTCTACACGGCCATCATTGAGTCCATCCTCACCTCCTCCATCACCGTGTGGTACGCTGGAGCCACAGCCAGGGACAAACAGAGACTGCAGCGCATTGTGCGTTCTGCTGAGAAGGTGATAGGTGATCGGCTGCAGACTTCCATCTCTGCAGGACCTGTACGTCTCCAGGGCTCTGGGACGAGCAGGTCGGATCACAGCTGACCCTTCTCACCCTGGACATGGTCTGTTTGAACCACTCCCCTCAGGCAGGAGGCTACGGTCCATCCGGACCAGAACCTCCCGCCACAAGAATAGTTTATTTCCCTCTGCTGTTGGACTCATGAACACTTCAAAACACCTGTCACTTTAACTGCAATATTCAACCACTCACTGCACTGTCACTTTCTGCACTCAAACTGTAAATCTAACTATAACTCTTGTGTACATAGAAATGCCTATTTTTATTTTTATTGTATAGTAATTTTAAATTGTTTCCTTATGCATGCCCTTTTTTGATTGAATATATGTTGTTTTAGTATTGCTCAGTGTTTTATGTTGCACCTTAAGGCCGAGACAAGTTCCTACGTTTTTGAATTTTGTTCATTGACAATGGCAAAAAACTCCTTCTGATCTGATCTGATAAGAAACAAAACTGATTGGTACTAGTTGGCTCCTTAAGGATTCAACTTTTATTAGCTCTTCTTGCTTTTTATTTTTTTATTGACCCTCAAGGTTTTGTTGATTCATTTTGTTAAAAGACCAGTACAAAAGTAGACGGTAGATTACTCTCTTATTTGGGATAATTCTTCTAAACTATGCATCCGCTCATGCCATCTCCTAGGAGGACAGGAGTGGAACTTTTGGCTGAAGCCGCATCACCAGTTCGCATCACCATCGTCGGACTCTCCTGCCTCTGCGTGATAAACTCGCGCTCCTGACGCAACGTGGTCCGGTTTTTGCTGGCACTCGACTGGGACGGACCAAGGAGTTTTCCAAAAGCAGCTTCTGTGGATTCGCCATTCCGAAGAAAGGAGCAGCTTATCAACTCACAGTAAGCCAATCTCAGCTCGTGGCAGATTTTACAAGCTGTGTTCCTCCTACTGGCAATTAATTGTCTGGTAATTAAGTTTAAATCCCAATTCAAACTTCCCTCTTGTCGTCATAACCTCCCTTCTACTTCCATCATATCATTGAAAACCTCCTTTTAAACAAATCATGACGTTTAAGTTTAAGGTGCTATAGCTAATTAACTTGACTTGTTTGGTATTTTAATGCTGTTTTGAACACTGCTGATTCAATTATCTAATAAATAAGCCACACAAAATAATTCCTCTGATTTTATGGTTACTGCACAAGTCCCTAAACCGGTACTTCCCTTTCAGACTGAACGAGCAGTGATTTACAAGTTGATATTTAGTTAGTGATTTAGTACAATCACTACACTACATTACCCTTTTGTTTGGCTGTTTTTGTATATGATTCAGTATGTGTAAAGCTCGTTATGTTGTCCTCAGTTTGTCGTAAATAAATCCTGTCTGATCATTGCGAATTGCATTTGGGAGCATTTGTTCCTTTCTTTTAAGACATTATAATAAGATAAGATAAAATCACCTTTATTTGTCCCACAATGAGGAAATTCCAGAGCTGCAACAAAGACTACAGAGGCAGATTATGATGCACAGTATAATAATGAAAACAGATAACTTAGAAATAGAAAACTCTTATAACAAAATATTGAGGTGTATATATGATAGTCCACATTCAGAAAAGAAACAGGTCTATATGAGGCGCAGTTCAGTTGATCCTTCCCTTCTTTAGGAATTTGTGATATGATTGCTTCTTTCCAAGTGCCCAGTTAAAAGTAGCTAAAAGACAGACCTGTGATTTCCTTTTTAGGATCTTTTTTTTTTGGCTCAGAACAGGGGCATAACAGCCTGCATTATGATTGAAAATACTTTTTGTTTTGCCAAAGTGACTTTCCTCAGTGTCCCTCTGGGTCTGTTAGTCAATGGCACCGAGTTGTGGTCCAAATGAGTGGTCTGCATGCAGCATGTCTGTGTATAAATGTGCAGACAGTCTGGCAGGACAGCTGGTGTATTCTACCCACTCCACTGCCCTCTCTCTGCCTGGCATTGCTCTCATGGGCCCGTGAAGAGAATGTTTATACCGTTAATGTGACCTCAACACATGTCTATGGCTCTTTGGCAAAAGGCCCAACTGATAACTTGTGGATGTTTTACTTAATGTTTCACATAGTTGTACTGCCTAAATAAGAAGAGCACATTGAATATTGCTTATGTTTGTAAAGACTCACGCTATTCCTGGCCAATCAAACTGGCTCTAAGTCTAAGCTCTAAATAAGTTGTCCTGCCAATGACTTGGCAAGCAGCCATGTTGGATTCATCTTGTAAGATGTGGAAGAAATAATACAATTTGAAAGCAACATACATTTTAATGAGTTGTCATTTGACACATTAATTCCATTAAGTGAATACATTCTGGAAGAACAGTTGAACTTATTGTGTGGAACAATGAAAATGAATCTGCATTATCTGAATAATTTACGGTTTGTTTAAAGCTACAAATGTGGAGGGAATGTAGGTTGTGTCAGAGGCTGGTCTGTGAGTGTTTATGCACTCTTGTTAATGAAGTATTTCACTGACATAAAATGTCTGTAAATGTTTGTTTTTAGATGTTGGAATGAACAAAAATAGAACAGTTGTACAGTATTATTTAAAGTAACACATTTCAATTACACTTTCTTCAGCAATAGCAAGGGTCTTTTATTAAAACAATGAAACACCAAGAGAAAAACAAGAGATAGTAAATAGAAGATGCTGTTAACTGGCTAACTTTGAACAGTTTTTAGGGTTTGAAAAGTTTTTGATGAGTCTATGATGTGTTTGGTCAGGGGGTTTCAGAGGTTGTCCTCGGTCTTGTGTTTAGTCCTGATGGGGGGAGAAGGAAGAAAGGAGGTTGGTGTCAGTTGATAGGAGTGAGGGGGTGGGGGTGTGGTAGTGGAGGAGCTCTGAGAGATAGGTGGGGGCCAGGTTATGGATGATAACTAGCTAGAAGTGGATGTGCTGTGGGATGCAGATCCAGTGGAGGTCTCTGAGGACAGGGTGATGTGTTCACAAGAGAAGGTGTGGGTGAGGAGGCGGGCGGCAGAGTTCTGGATAAACTGAGGTGGTCTACTGAGGGTCTTAGAGAGTAGTTGAGGCGTGAGGTGACAAAGGCATGGATGAGGATTTCAGCAGACTGTGGGGAGACTGACAGGCTGAGGCGGGCAATGTTTTGGAGGAGAAAGAAGGCGGTTTTGATGATGCGTGTGATGTGGTGGTCATAAGAGAGGGTCTGGTTGAAGATGATGCAAAGTTAATGAAGAGGGTCAGGTAATTGCAGCTTTAGATAATGGATTATTTCAGTTTTATTTCAGTTGAGCTGGAGAAAATTGCACTGTAATCATGATTTCATTTTAAAGATGCAGGTGGTGAGGGTGGAGTGAGTGGCAGGATATGGTTTAGGTAAAGTTGAATCAGCGAAGCAGTGGAACGAATGAAGAGGAGGGGCAGAGAACTACTACACCTCGGGCGAGTGGAGCAGAGAGGGATTTGGGATGTTGATGTGGGTGAATTGGTGTCTGTCAGTGAGGTAAGAGAGGCCGTTCTCGATGGTAATGATGGTTTGAAGGTAGGAGAGGAGGATGGGGTGGTTTATGCTGTCGAAGGCGGCTGTAAGGTCCAGGAGAATGATGATGTTGAAGTTGCTGGTGTCGGAGGAGAGCCGGAGGTCGTTAGTGATGTGTAGGAGTGCTGTTTCTGTGCTATGGTGGTAACAGAAAACAGATTGGCTTTCAAAGAGGTTATTATTGGTGAGGTGGGTTTTGAGTTGGGTGGCAACGGCACGTTGAGTTTAGACAGGAAGGGCAGGTTGGAGATGCTGTAATTGCCAGGGATGTTAGGTTTGTGCACAGGATTCGTTTTGTTATTAGTGTTCATTCTGTTAACGTGGCAAAGTCACAGTCACATTTTCATGTCACAAAACGTGTTGCCATAGCAGTATAAAGACAAAGAGTTATGAATCTGAATTAGACTATTTACTCAGTGATGAGTATTTATTTTTGTATAGGAAAGAGATAAAAATACACTGATCAGGCCTGACTCATTAAAAACAAATGTGTAGCTCTGCAGCAAATACAAGATAAACAACAGCATTCAGAAGAAGAACAACTACGACTACAAACTCTACACTTCACTGACTACGAGTGTACGCTTCAGCCAAAAAGAGTCTGGCTCGGTATGCCTTTTTAAAATACTTTAAAGGGCTGCTTGTCCTCAAATAAAACCTCATTCCAGAGGCTTATGTACGTGCAGAAGAAAAATAAAGGTGTTCCTATAGGCACTGTGAACTATTCCTGTGAGACAAATGTGAATAACCTTGTGTTAAAATGCGACACATCTCTGTTCATGAGAGCTTATTGGCTCTTATTTGATTAAAGAAGTACATTGAAGGAAACTAACAGCAAGCTAGCTATGTAGAAGATTTATATTTACAAAACTACCTGCATAAAACAGTTGGAATTTTTTCTGGTTTCTAGTTGAGATCAATTCTCTTTGGTTATTTATGTATTCATTGAGTTACAATATTTAGAATTCCAGACAGGTGCAGGCAAACAGCATCCTTTCCCAAACACCTGTGATGAATGTTTCTGTGCTGGGTGCAAATGGGAAAAGGACTGGAATGATTTTCTTCCAAACTGGAGATGAATGCACAGAAACATGTGGCCGGGCTTAGACAAGGAGCACTGGCTGCAGGCGCCTCATAAATAACATGAGCAGCTCTTTGCCAGACTGACTCACAGAAACAGGTCCTGGAGTTGGCCCATGTAAGAAATAGAACCCACACCCTTCAACGACAAAGTTATCTGTACCTGTAAATCTGTCAATCAATTCATTTATAGGGTTATACCTTATATTTGGAATGCCCCTATTAATCTAAATATGTTAATTAATATCATTAATGTCTTAATCTGCATATAATTTGACAGTATCATTTACTAAATTTACTAACACTTTCCGATAAATAAACTCACTTCTCCATAGTATGATATAAATTACCTTTTAGGATTATAATTCATGTAGAAAAATATCATATCGCAGTATTATGGAGTGTTTTAATAGAAAAGTGTCAGTAGATGATACGCAGCAGAAAAAGCTATGCAGAATAAGACATTAAAAGGGATTGCCAAATATTAATTCACATAATATTAACTACATACCTGTGTGCATATTAGCATTAAATTAGATGATGATAATGATAATGACATGTTACCATTAATATTATGCAACTTCTAAAAGGAAGTATGTGAGAACAGATCATGATGGTACTTATTGAAGAAAATTAGGTGCTTCATCACACAAAATGGAGCCTGAGGTAGAGCTGTGCTGGCGAGAGAGCAAAGAAGTGTGGGATTTATGATGAAGTATGGATTAGTTTTGGTTACATAATTTTGATTAATCCAAACAGCTGGTGAAGAATACACAATGACAATGGGTTTCTTCAATTCCTGATAGGGAGTATGTGACTATGTCATCATTTAACATAAATAAACTAGGAATATGAACATTGTTTTCTGTAAATATATACTTTACATTTCATTGGTAGTATGAAACAATTGGGGATAGAGAGTGCCCTTACTTCCAATGTAGTGTTTCATTATTAGTAACATGATACACATAGAAAACTTAAATTGTGTTATGGTACTGTATAAAACCCCATAGAGCCCCTCAACCCTCTGCTCCATAGACTATAAAAACACAAAAATAAATAGATAAGATATGAGTCTTAAAGGGGACATTTTGGAGGTCTTGTGGTAGAGTATCAGAAGTATTACTTACAGGTTCAAACCTCAGAGGAAGTAAAGAAAATACAAATATTGTCTTTCATTTATTTCCCAGTGCAATTGGGACGGGTCGCCGGGGCAGTCTAAGCAGGGACTCCCAGACTTCCCTCACCCCAGACACTTCCTCAAAGTGAGGAGTTCCCAGTCCAGCCCCCCCGCCTTACGGAGCCTCCCGTAGGTGGTGGGTCCACGGGAGGACTGTTGTGGAAAAATGTAATTTGGCACTATGTCTCCGGAGGACCCCGCAGTAAGTGACTCGGCAGCTTCCCCTGCTCCAGTTCATGGACCAGGATACTCCTGTTAGCATATGACTGATAACTGCGTGCCTGTGCGGTGATTCCTTTGATCAGAGGCTTCTCTCAATATGCATGGGGGATACCCTGGGATGCCCAAGATTCCCCCTTCCTGCCTAGTATTGATCTTTATACTAGGGCATTGTTTCAAAAGAGCAGTAAGGGGCGTGAACTGACTTAATGCAAATGTGGCCAACTGTCCTTTTTCCTGTATAGAGAGTGCAATATTTTCTTTTCAAGTAGGTCATGTTACCTTCTACCCAGGCTGTAGTCTATAAAATGACTCTGGATCCGTTTGGAACGACCAGACCAGTGTAGGGCGAGGAACAGAACTTACTTTTGAGGAAAGACAACCATGTTCTATTGTTTACTTTATTTTTTAAAATAATTGTTAGAAGAGAAATTCCACAACAGGACGGCCCCACGTCGAGCACCCACCCCAGCCCTGGTTCCAGGGTGGGGCCCCGGTAACACCAATCCAGGTGGCGTAATTGGCCTTGTATTGTAACTCGTCATAAAGGGCTTCTGAACTGCTCTTGGTCTGACCCGTCACCTAGGACCTATTTGCCTTGGGTGACCCTATCAGGTGCTTGAAGCCCCCTACAACATAGCTCTTAGGATCATTAGGGCACTCAAACCCCTCTACCACGTTAAGGTGGCGGTTCAAGAAGGGGCAATCCAAATGTATGTTTTTTAATGTAAAGTACATGCTTAATTTTAAAAATATATCCCAAATAGATAATTGTATATTGTGTGTATGCAGAAATTCAAGTGTGAGTCAACAACAATCAAAACATATAGGGGACTAGAAACAGTTTTGGGAACCAATGCTAAGGCAACGTCGGCATCGGAAAAGACAATTATTTTCAGACAAGGCAATGAAAAATACAAGAAGCAGCTTGGCAAAGTACTGGAATAGTTATGAGAAAACGTTCAAGATTTAATGAACGTACAAAGTTAGTCTATAAATACCATCTATGAGCACTTTTGCCTTTTGTGATGGATGTTTTTTTTCGTCTCCTCTGACCTAAACTCATCTTTCTACTGACATGTTGCCTAATGTCTTATGTCATTGCTCGCAACAACAATTCAACTCTGATTAAAAAAAACACATAAAAAGCAGACTGCTGAAAATAGCCAGGAATAAAAATGTGTTTCAGAGCATAGCAATAATGAGCTACTCATTTGTTTCACCCCCCCATTTATTCTCATGTCTGCCATCTCTTTTTCATCAAATGTAATCCCTCCTAATCCTAAACCTTTTGACTTTTCATTAGCTCTGAACAGCTGGAAGGATATATGTGTGCTTTAGCTCTATTCTGGATGAGGTGACATCTCGGCCTCTAATCGGTGCCCGTCCTCTGTTTGGCCTTTAGGGACTCGCACATACAGTCCATCCGGAAAGTATTCACGGTGCATCCCGTTTTCAATATTTTGTTATGTTATAGCCTTATTCTAAAATGGATTAAATTAATTATTTGCTATTTATTTTCTATAAATAATACCCCATATGACAATGTGCCAAAAGGCTGTTCGAATTCTTTGCAATTTGTTTCAAAATAAAAAAAACATAAGTATGTACATAAGTATTCACAGCGGTTGCCATGACATTCCAAATTGAGCTCATCGTTTTTTCCACAGATCATCCTTGAGATGCTTGTACTGCTTGATTGGAGTACACCTGTAGTAAATTCAGCTGATTGAACATGATTTGGAAAAACACACACCTGTCTATATAGTAAAGTCCTGCAGTTAACAGGGATGTCAGAGCACAAACCAAGTCATGAAGTTCAAGGAATTGTCTGTAGACCTCCAAGACAGGATTGTATCAAGGAACAGATCTGGGGAAGGGTACAGAAAAATGTCTGTAGCATTCAAGGTTCCGATGAGCACACTGGACTTCATCATCTGTAAACAGAAACAGTTTGGAACCACCAAGACTCTTGGTGGAGAAGGGGCTTAGTCAGGGAGGTGACCAAGAGCCCGATGGTCACTCTGACAGATCTCCAGCGTATCTCTGTGGAGAGAGGAGAACCTTCAAGAAGAACAACCATCTCTGCAGCACTTTACCAATCAGGCCTGTGTGGTAGAGTGGCCAGACAGAAGCCACTCCTCTGTAAAAGGCACACATCTGGAGTTTGCAAAAAGGCACCTGAAGGACTCTCAAACCATGAGAAACAAAAATCTCTGGCCTGATGAAACAAAGACTGAACTCTTTGGCTTGAACAGCAAGTGCCATGTCTGGAGGAAACCAGGCACCACTTATCACCTGGCCAGTAGCATCCTACAGTGAACCATGGTGGTGGCAGCATCATGCTGTGGGGATGGTTTTCAGCGCCAGGGACTGGGAGACTAGTCAGAATCAACAAGTGACCAACCAGCGAAGATTTCCGGAGCAGCAGTGTAACACGCTCCTCTGTCACTGAGCTCTTGTCACATCTGTCACTGAGCTCTTGCCTGCTCTGTCACAAATTAAGTGTTCAGATTCAAGGCAGATAGAGACTGCGTGTGTCCCTCGTGAAAATAATGCCAAAAAGTCAATTCTCAGAAACGCTATTTCAGGCGTCAGACCAAATAACTAAATATATATAGCACTCACACATGATGCACAGAAACAATAAAAATGCATGTAAAATATGGGCTGCTCAACAATAGGTCAATTTCGCCCAAATCACTTAGTTAGTTAATTAATTAATCAGTGATCATAACATAGATCTTCTTGCTCTAACTGAAACTTGGCTTCATCAAGATGATTACGTAAAAACCCCACCCAGTCATGTTAACTTTCAGACCGTCAGCAGCACAGGCCGAGGTGGCGGTGTGCCAGTGATCTCACATTCAAATCTACTCGAGTCCTACAACTAACAATGCATTGCACTCATCTAAAAGCCTAATTTTATCAATCACTTGTCCAAATTGGAAAAACAAAAAAGGAGTCTCATTCATCGTTATCTATCAACCTCCTGGATCTATCTGGAAGACAGGAAGTACTTTGTTGAAATTGGTAACTGTGTCTCAGACCAGATGCCCCTGACCTGTGGGGTGCCCCAAGGGTCAATCCTTGGACCCCTTCTGTTCAACCTCTACATGCTGCCATTAGGTCAGTTGATACGCAGCGAAAATTTGTCCTATTACAATTATGCAGACGACACTCAGATCTATGTTTCACTGACAGAGTGAATCCACTGGTCCATATTCACCTGCAGTCACTGCATCCAATAGATCAGTGTGTGGATGCAAAACAACTTTCTCCAGCTGAACTCAGACAAGACTGAAATCATCATCTTTGGTCCACAGAAACAAAGAGAAAGTATTGGCAGTCACCTCCAGAGTCTTGCTCTAAATATAAAGTTAGAAATCTGGGGGTTACAATGGACTCAGACTTGAATTTTAACAGCCACGTCAAATCAATAAAATCAGCAGCTTTTTACTATCCAAAAAACATTGCCTGCCTTAGGAACAACTATGAAGGGAGAATATTGGTAGCTTGAGCACCATCCTCTGCTTCCTCCTACCTATCAATAATATTTGATATTTAAATTTCACTTGTAGTCTGTTCATTACTATTCACATCTTTTTCTTCTTCTTCCATTCCCCGGGGAGTGGTATTGTTTCAGGCACACACTACCCTGTGGATCCGGATGCTCCTCAACTGCCTTGAGAAACGGTCTCTACTCTAGATGAACTGCTCTTTATCTGCTGAAACGGTTCTTCTGCCTCGAAGAACTAGTACTCCTCCTGAATGGTTCCAGCTCCACAGTCTATCTGCAAATTGAAGCGCGTCCGCCTGCCTGTCCGTGGGAGTCAGATCTCTCCTTCAATGTGTAACTCCTCGAGGTTTTGACTTTTTTCCCAAAGAAGTTTGGTAGTTTTTCCTTGCAGATGGGGCAAGACGGTGATTGACGCCTGTGCTGAGGGGGCGGTTGCTCGGCACCTGGCGGCGCAGGCGGGCTTCATAAGCGCTCCTTTTCTCGTCGCTCCCCCTTTCTGCCCGCACACATTTCCGGGTGTTGGCCGCATCGTCCTCGTGTTCCAGGTAGAGCTTGTGTCCCAAATTTAACCCGATAGTGTTCACCCTCTTACAGAACGTGTTTTTCCAGTGCCGTTGTCTGGCCACCTGCCCGGCAACACAATGCCTTCGCTTGCGGGTCCTTTTGAAGCCTCAGGTAACGCCTGGTGTGTGGCCTCCGCTTCATTCATAAATTTACCGGCCTCAAGCCTGTCTTATTTCGTAGTTGCGCTGTCCGGACTGTACGCTGCCTCCAGCGAGCCATACACGCACGGGGTTTCATTCATATTAATTGAACAAGGTACATTTATTTAAGATTATTGCAAATTATAGTCCCAAAGCAAATGTTAATGTTATTTTATTGTAGCGTGCTCTTAATTGATTATAGCAGCTTGAGCAGTGCGGGTTGGGTCTTTTTGGGACCATTTATAAGTGTGCCTCGCGTTTGCGGGCCTCAAGCCGAGCACTACACGGATAACTTTTGAGACAACTAAGTTATTTTAGGCATACTTTAACTAATTATTCTCTCTAGGTGTCAGCGTGGTCAGGAGCGGCACCGGGCACGCCGCTGTTGTTCGCTGTTGTTCGTTGTTGCTTCAAGTTGCTCATTGCTCTTTTATTATTCTGCTGTTTTACTGTGTCGCTGCGTCTCTTGCTTCGTGTTTGTCCCCTGTCCCTCCTGTTGTGTCACTGTTTAGCCCCTCCGCTGCCTGGCTCGGTGCTTTGAGTGTTTTGAATGCCTGTGCCAGCGGACTTCAGCAGTGGACCGTTATTTTAACCTGTAACTTGGGACCTGGCTCTGCTCTTGGTATACTTACCTGTGCGCTTTGGGGATCTAATTTAGCTTGGTATTCTCGCGGTGAAAGTCCGGGGGTGGCGTTGTTGAAACACATAAATGAAACCTGTTATCTCTCTGCAAGTTCATTGGGGCGCCACACAGAGGAGGAGGGACATTTGTTAATTTCCTATGAACATAGGTTGTATGTTTAATCTGTTTTTCACTGTCACCTTTCGAGGCAACTGCTGTTGTGATTTCAGATTTCGGACTGTCACGATCGGCTCAAGAGTGAACCAGTGGAAACATGCCCCCTGGCTTGACTGTATGGTTGAGCAAGAGAGCAGTATTGGGTTGATGGGAATGCTGATGTTTGCTTTCTGTCAGCTGTGAATGTTTCGGTGGAAGGATGATAATAATAAGTCTGGTGTGAGTAAATTATATAATCTTGACAAAATCAGCTGCAGCTCCTTAAATCCTGAGATGAGTTAAAATTAGCCGGTGTTGATGATGGTAGAATTTCCAAGTTTTAATGGGGAATTTTCAGTTTATTAAAGGTTAGGTCCTCAGGCTTTTTATAGATTCGTTGCTCCTTTTTCATGAAGCGGATTCGAAGTGACTTCTAATGATATGCTTCACAAAACTGAGCCAAATTGGAGATTACATAGCTTCTGGTGGTTCTTTAAGAGGCCATGGATTCAGTATACATTTCTGCTTGAAAAGAATATGTATTATTATAGTATTATAGTTATTATATTATAGTCTGTTTATTAATCAAAACCACCAGCCACAGCAGAACCAAAGGAGCAGTGAGAGGGGACTGAATTATCCCCTTCTGGAAAAGTACCTTCAGTCAATTTGCTTTTTCTGCCCACGCTGCCTCTGATTGGAACATCACACCCACAACTATCAGAAATGCAAACTCATATCACACCTTACAACTACAGATAAAACAATGGCTCAATGCAAACCAGATCTGTCAACACTTACGACAACTTCTCTTTCTGCTGCCCCCTGCAGGCCACTTGCCATGTACTTGAGCAGTTACACTCCCTAAGGAAAATAAACACACTGTCTGTTGTCTGTACCTGGATGATTGATGTGTCTGTGTTTTATAATGTAAATAGTGAATCTATTTCTTCTGTGAAAATGCTTGCTTCTGTTTTATTCCGTTTTAGGATGACTAATAGCTTTCATGGGACTACAAATGAAAAATAGCCTTTTGGCTAATTTTGGCATATTTACAGAATGTTTATTAATATGCACTGTCCCTTAAATAAATAAATAAATAAATACATGTATTTTATACCCTACACACAATGAAAACCTTGGCACTGGCCCATAGATCTTTAACACAGTCATATTAATATGAGATATCGGACTGAACTTACCCCAGGTCAAACTAATGTTTGTAAACTAAAAGTGCACAATATGTTACTTTTCAGGTTCTAAGGTGCACTTTTCTAGTGGAGGATCTGCCACCTGTTTGTTTCCATAGATATCTTACTGCTTTGCCTGGAATGTTGTACAATGTGGAATATTTATCGCTATGGAAACAAGCAGGTGAAACAACCAGGCCAATTTACAGGTCTGATGTTTAGAGGCGACCCTGGTAGCCCCCTATAACTTGTGAACCAGAAAAGACATCAACAATTACTGTTACAAAATCCAACAAGCCAAACAGATATAAGTTAGATCTATTTTTGATTATCAGTGTTATTTGACAATTTTTTGGTGGCTGGTGACACCTATAGTTAAAGAAAATGTGCCATGGTTAGCAAAAAGTTTGAAGTAATTTAATTTGTTCAAAGTTTTGTCAGCATGTAAATTTACCCAATCTATGGCTTACTGTCGCTGTTATCGGCTCAATTTCTGGGGGGAAAAGGTTGGAGACTGCTGTTTTATGCCATACTGTGAAACATTCAGAGAATACAATGTCATCACATGACAAGCAGTTAAAAGTTGCCATAGAAAAAAAGGGGGAAACAAGCTCTAATATTTCGTAGGACCACCTTTAGCTGTGATTACAGCACACATTCGCTGTGGCTTAGTTTCAATAGGCTTCAACAGTATTAAAAGATTTATTTCCATCAATTGTTGCCTTTATTTTTCACCAGTTGATCTTGTATTGATGATGTGAGAGAGTGACCACTGCACAAAGCCTTCTCCAGCTCATCAAAGACTCTCACTGGGGTTCAGATCTGTAATAGATTAGTTTCTGCTTCTCCCTAGATGTTTTCTCTGCTTGATGCCAATGATTTGAGCCTCCACAAACATGCCGATGACCACGGGATTTGCCTTTCCACATGGTTGTTTCAGAAATGAGAAGCCACTCACTGCTTCAGTTGGGTTTAAAGACCGTGTTGCAGCAGAAAGATCATCACCCCTGCAGCAGTTATTCAGTATTCAGAGGAGAGGATCTACTGTATTTGCTTAGTTTAATCCTAGTGACCACTTTTTTTGGACAGGCAGTGTATTTGACAATGTTGTAGAATTGTATGACAAAAAGTAAAGCCTGAATATCCATATGAATTCACAGCTAATCTACTGCATGAATGTGAAAGGGGAAATGATTTATTGACCTTTGGTATTTTCACCTATTTATACATTTGGCTATTTGGCTGTATGCAATGCAGTCTCACTGATTAAATGGCAGTGTAAAACATGCACAGGGTTTAGAGGAACATGTGATTTGAATGTCCTTGGCTGTCTGTCTTGTTAACACTTTGTAAGAGGTGCTTATGAGTACAAATGGAATATTCAGTACCAGACTCACTAACACATTTTGATTTATAATTCATATTTTCACCTTCTCTTCAAATGAAATGAGAGCAGCTAAACCAGCTAACAGATTTATGTTTTTTTGTGTGTCTGTGTTTGTTTTGTAGACATTACACAACATCTGCTGAATGTTATCAGTAAAATGAAGGTATGTGAAGAAGTTGGACAACTGGAGTTGCAAAGGAGAGGAAATCTAAAGTTGAATCAGCTCAACTGTACATAGTTGTCTAATGTACATTGCCACCATTATGCAGGTAAAAATGGTAAAATGGTCACATTTATATAGCGATGTTCGCAGACACGGGTTAAATGTCTTACCCAAGCACACAACTGCAGTCGTTTTTTCTCTCTTGTTAAAGCGTAAAACACATACTTTGAAGACGTACGTCTACAGTAGGTGGCAGTAAATGCCCCTTTTCAGTTGGATTCCTACCACCATTAAAAGCAACATAGTAAAAACAACAACAACAACAACAACAGTAGTCACCTGTGGGCCAGTGGAATCTGACCGGTCTACTAGGATCAAGTGCTCTGAGCACCAGCTTGACCAGGCAAGTTGGACTGAATTGCAATGGCTTATTGTGCAGCAGCAGACAGATCAGTGGCACAGCTGAGAGCAGTTTTTAATCGGCAGACATGTTCTAAGATCCACAAGTTGCAAAAAGGTCTTTGGAAGATGAAAATTGTCAAATTGTCATGGTTTTTGAATTGAAAATTAGGCCATGACCTCGAGTTGGTACGCCGAACTGCTGAGCCGCCACTATGGTGCGGACAAAACCGATGTGTTTGAAATGTCTAAATCATGATTTTAGAAACGCAACAGAAAGCGTCAATAGTTTCCTTCTGCAGAAGAGCAGAAGATTGGCTTCAGGTGACACTGGAGCAGGGGCGGAGCAGGGAATTTAAGGGACTGGGGGGGCCCACAAAATAAAAGTAATGAGTAGAATAATGAGGTGCTGACAATATTACATCTAAAAATGCACCAGAATACCATACTTTTCGGTCTACAAGCCGCTACTGTTTCCCCACGCTTTGAACCCTGCAGGTCATTAAAACGGTGCGTTTAATTTACTGGCTAATGACCACCGGGGGCTCAGTAGCAGGAAGCGCAAGCGTTTGACACACTGCAGAAGAAGATGTCAGTGGACAGTGAAGACACTGAAGGCACTGTCCACTGTCTCTGTATTTTACGCTTTTAAACGCTGTGTGTTTTATTACAATCAGATTCATATTCACGGAGAAATTAGTCTAATGAGGAAGTCAATCTAGACACGGTGAAACGCAAAGACACACACGCGGACATGCTATATACCGCGATGTGCAGTTCAGAACCCACATTGAAATGAGACTTTCTTGGCCTGACCTGCTCAAAAGACAACCCTGCATTATTACCGTTCAACAATATTTCTGTGTAAAGATCCCATGTTGCAACGTAACATCGCTAAGTACAAGCGCAGGAGCAGATGAACCAGGTGTGAAGACACAGACACAGGTAAATATGCTCAGAGTAATCAAAGACAGAGGGTACAGTCGGGACAGCTATGATTGATGTTTAAATATTTCATATTACAACGGGCACCTACGGTTTATTGATAGGTGCGGCCCGTATATCTACAAAATCTTTTTTCTTTATAAATATCGTTGGCGCTGCTTTTATTCAGGAGCGCACTCTCGAACACTCTCCTCCTCTCATGTGACTGACTCAAAGCACTTCAAATTACAAAGATTTTCCTCTAATAAAATCCACATGGGAAATATGTCCTACTTCTTCACCTCTGTCACCACTTTTAATGTCCATTTTAGAACGCTGAGTGAGCTAGCATTATTGCTATCGCCACAAACAACAAACTTCAGAAAAGTCAGGAAAGACAGACCAAGACCTATAAGTGTTTGCTTATGACATTTAAGCGTAAACCATATTTTACTCTGGCTGCAGAAATAATTCATCAGAGCTCAATTGATCAAGAGTACAATTTAGTGCTTTATATTGAACATTTCTGTGCATTATGTATTGTACTGTGTATGTTGTGTCATGACAGACAATCATGTAGTGTCAACCCTCCACAAAACTCTCACAACAAAACAATACAAAGTTGCAGTTTTACTCCTACCGTCCAGTCCTCCAGTAAAATTACATCATTTACTTTACAGATATTTTGTTATTTGGATATCTACTTTACCAAAGAGCAATTGATCTGAAAAATGATTTATCTTAACATCCACATCAGTACAAGCTCCAGCAGTGTGCTATTTGCAAGCAAACATTCAATCAATAATGGCCAGTAGCACTTCAGAACCAAGGACAACTTCCCATAAAAAAAAAATTGGTGTGGGTGTAAAGTGGTCCGGCTGCTTTATGCTACGTTATATTGTATTTCTGAGCCAACAGCCCTCAGCCATCCATGTCCCAGGTCTGTGATGTCCCATCCATCACCCTCAGAGTCCAAAGGAGCGACCCAAGTCAATCAGTCGTGCAGACACACATTTAACTCCTAACTGCAGCAGCAGCTCCAGTCTGATCGATGAGAGGATACTGGAGGTTACAGTATGTGGCAAGGGCTGTCGACGAGACCGAAGAAAATGCACATAGACAGAAATAATTGGACTGCAGTGGAGAGAGGAAGGTAAAGCTTAGTTTTGTTAAGAGCTGCATTTTATAGCGATGTCGTTTTGGGAAAAATGTAAAATAGTCACATTTCAAAATCTCGGAGAGTGTCCTCAGCCTGCAGTTTCAACATACTCTGCAACAACTGAGAGCGCTGCCAGTAGAGAAAGGAGGTTAAAGATTAATACACCAATAAATTGTCTTTAAACGTTCTTTTTTTTGCAACGTTTACAGTACACTGCTGGAGGTTACACACTTGCATTCCCTTGTGCGATACAATGAATGGAACGATTCTATAGGAATAGGAATTTTGGAGTTTGCAATAGTTTTTCAAACATTCCAAAAATGTGCAATACCCCTTCCTTGGTCCAGTCACCCTTTTGTGATCAGTAGCGTCCACATAAAAGCAGTGTCTTAATGTCGCTTAAGTGCTTGCCCAATTGCTCTGTGCGTTCTGAATTTCCCCCTTGAATTTAAATGATTTCTCACAAAATAAGATGGTGACAGCGTTATAGAGGAGACATATTAGGCTCTTTTCGGGTACTTAGTATTGAACTTTAACATAAATAAATATTTTTTTTTCTTTTTGTTCTTTGTAAACCGCAGTATTGATCCAAAACAAATGGTAGTGACATCAGAATCAGAAGGGGTTTATTACCATTGTCAGTCAGTGAACAAAATTCACAAACATAGGAACTTGTCTCGGCATTAAGGTGCAACATAAAACACTGAGCAATAGTAAAACAACACATATTCAATATCATATCGCAGCCTTCATTTTTCAAATAATCACAATTAAGTTCAGGGATGTGGGCACTGATGGGGGGGAGGGGAAAACAGGAATTTTCTCAGCACACAAGCCTCGGTTGCATAGTGCAATACAGGATTACTCAAGCTTGCATCGATCAAAATATAACTTTAATCTAATGATGAGGAAATACTACTATAACAAGGTAAAAAGCTTTCATTTCAAGATCATCATTTAAGTTGATTTAGCATAATATGTCCCCTTTAAATCTCAACTGAAGAGGCAGAGGCTCTTCTCAGAGTGTTGTACCACAAATCCAAAGGTTGCTGGTTCAGTCCCAGTTGTCAGTATGTGGTGTGATTGAAAGATTGGTGGTGGTCAAAAGGAGTTAATGGTATTGATTGTCAGTCTCACTTCTAACAGTCCCCAGTGAAGGATGCTGTCGCGCTTTGAGAGGCTTGTCGAACATGCAAAGTGCAATACAAATAGAAGGGACTATTACAGTACAGTGTGATCAGGACTTTCCCTAAAAAGAACTAGTTTTGGAGAATGGGGAAGGATTTTCTTGCTCCTGTTCAAACCGCAGCATTATGGTGCTTTTTCTTTTACTACAATCAGACGTGCGACTGTTGCGTGCCTGTTCCTGTCTGATTACTGAATGCCATAGTACTCCGGGGAGGACTTTCCATAGTGCAGAATGTGAAGAATAGTGTAGTCAGATAGCTCCTTTTTATTTAAGAAATTTCTGCTCAGAGATTTCCACACAAACTCCAAAATGATGTGCTCTGGCAAAGTCACAGTCATAGGTCATTGCACTAGAAAAGAAACACACACACACACACACACACACACACACACACACAGTCGTTTATTACAGTTCCCTCACTCTGGCCTATGAAAAGAATATTTATTTATTGTTTGATTTTAATGTTCACTTGTGTGACAGATACTGGTCACCGAGTCATAAGCTATACTGTATGTCGTCGTATTGGCACTTTAATCTGCTGTTTTGCCTTTAAATATTATTTTGATTGCTCAAGAACCAGTGTCAAAAAACAATCTCATGTGGATAAATTAAACCAGAAAAACCTATGAGTAAAATGAACTTCACAACTACAGGTTTTTAAAGTCATAACTTAGAGTCTATATGACAGGTTAGAGACAAGGCATTTCACTTAAACGTAGTGCACTTTCAATGACATTGGTAGAGGGATTCAATTTTAGAACTATGCACTACTTCCTGTCATTTTAAACTCTTATTTTCCACAAACTGCAACTTACTGGAAGTAAAACTATGATACATATTTACCACAGAAACTAAGTCATACTTAAAAAACAAACAAACAGGAGAACCTGTCATATAGACTTTAAAGCCATGTTAAAATGGAACGTCTTGCCTCTTTCAATTAACTTAATGTGTAGTTTTATTTATTTTTCTGGATGAAATTCCAGTGGTGTTGTTGGGTTAATTTTGTATAATTAAAGAGAATTATGTACAATCTTCAACTCGATTGTGCAATGGTGACCAAAAAGATTATGTTTTAGTATCCACCCAGATTTGTCGTTTCAAGTAAACCCGCATTACTGCGACTATAAACCTACACAGTCACATCTCCAGAGAACGGTATTGTTTTAGGGTCTTCTGTGACGGTTCTCTCTCCCGTAGGAGCAGCACTAACCAGCACAACAAACTCCTTGATTGATGACAGGACTGGATAGATCCAGACCAGAAAAAAGGTCCGTGTGCTGCTGCAGTGCAAGAGCAGAACAAAAAGAGGGAATAGACCGAGCTGACAAAGAACAAAACTGGTGCTGATGTGAACAGCACAACACCATATCTTCAAATACACTATTTAATTTCTTATTAAGAAGTAATGCGCAGCTTTTGTGCGAGCTCAAATGAATCTGTGCACTTGAAAGTTGACTTTGCTGAATAGGACATCCCTTTGACCAAAATGTGTTTGTCTGCTTTTCTGAGTTTTGTGGTCAGCATTTTTGTGAAAGTGATGCATCGCCATATTGACTAACATTTCACAGCAAATCTGAAGAGGGGGGAAGTCACAGCTGCATCGTTCAGCTCCACAGAGATTACGTTCGGGCTCGTTGTGGAGGCTTGTGTAGTTAGCGCTGGGGGCTTGCCTATTACCACTTTTAACACTTTTCCCTTTATGACCGCTATTACTTATAGCGTTATGATTGATGAGCTGTGCTTCAGATGTGAGAAATGAGGATTGAAGCTGATTTAGCTGGATACTAATTTGAAAGAAGATTTGTGCCGACAAGACACATAACTTTCATGAATTGACGT
Organism: Chaenogobius annularis; assembly: GCA_015082035.1. Classification (NCBI taxonomy): domain Eukaryota; kingdom Metazoa; phylum Chordata; class Actinopteri; order Gobiiformes; family Gobiidae; genus Chaenogobius; species Chaenogobius annularis. The sequence goes on from BJKM01000289.1 coordinate 657,561, forward strand.
TATTGAGACCATCTTTCCTGCCACTGTCTGCTTAGTTTATGAATAATTAGGTCTAAATGTAGCACATATTCAATTAAATTTGCTATGGGTGATTCTACTTTTAGCTTAAATATTTATCTATATAGTTAATTGAATATTTGACATTCTTTAGGCGTTTTGTAACATACAGTAATATATAATATGGACTCTCTATGGCTGTATAACCCATATATATAACCCATAAAAATATTCAAAACCAAGTTGCATAATTTTTTCAATGCCATTTCCCATTCATATCAAATCAAAGTGAATAAGATATCTTCTTCAACACAGTGTTCAGATTAATAATGGTATGTAGACAGACAGTTAAAAACTACATATTTATTTCAGTCTGAATACACAAAGTACAGTTTGCATCAGTGGTAGAGCAGTAAGTGCAGGAGTGTGGGTGTATACATACATAACTGCCACTGATTGAAAGAGTAAAAAATGTAAAGCTTCAACATAAGATCCAATCTCAGTCAGCTCACAACAATTCATACGGCAGCACCTCACCTGGGAATTTACCTGGCATTATTGCAACATTTCCAGGACTAATGCAAGGAAAGAATGTGTGAATAAAGCCAGAAATTTGCCAGTACTACAGCTATGTTTGTGACACTCGGCTGTTAAGTCCTGTTCTCATTCAATGTAAATGATGCTGCACATTGCTAAAGCCATAGAATGCAGACAGCCAAATGTCAGGTTAAAGGCGAATGCACATCTTTTCTTTTTTTTTTTTAACCTTTTTGCCTTTTTGTTTGAGTTTTTGTCAAGTTTTTAAAGAAAATCTCGGCGTAGAGTCTGTTCACGTTTCACTGAGGCTCATGGACTATTATGCAATCACTAGCTTATTTGGTAACTAGAAGTGTCTTTCCATTTTTTAGTATTTTGAATACATAAGCCAAAAAATAGATATAAAAAGTACTGCGCTTCATCCTTCAAATAATAGAGTGATTGGGGCCTCCAGGATCTCTCAGCACGAGGGACTACTGATACCCTAAGGCGGCGATAGCTCTTCTAAAACTTTAGCCGTACGGGACATATCAAGGATGATATATTATGACAATTATTTTTGTGCATAATTCAAAGCAGTGAGCAGCAGGACGCTTCTATCCTCTCCTCTCCCTAAAAATAGTCCCAAACACTGTTCCTATTTTAAACCTCTACGTGACATGTTGTGTGGACCTCCTTTGGTGCAGCTTTGACTTGATCATCAATTAAGGCCGTGTATATGTGCCATGTAGTGACACACATACGCATGCGCACACACACACACACACACACACACACTATGTGGCCTCTCCTTAATTAGACACCTCTCTGACACGTTTAATTATATATTTTTTTGCTGCAGCACAACACATTCTGGCATGTTTTTATGACGCCGCTTCACAAACATGTCAGAACGTTTTATAAGGGGCTATATTTATATAACAACAATCACTCAAAACAGTTATAAAAACAATTTGACAAACAGCATACAATAAATGTAAGAATTAAACGAGAAGGAGTAGTGCGTTTTACTGTGTTTTAGCGCGTTAAAGTAGAGTATGTTAAAGCTATATACCGCGCTGCTCCAAGTTGTTTAATCTTCTTATACCATGGTCCACATTGGTGAGTATTACAACCTTTGCTATCCCTGAATTCTGAAATGAGAAGTCAACAATGCACATGAATGTTTGCAGTCTGCACTTTCACAGCATTTCAACCACTTCATTTCTCGCTTTAATGACTTTTTTCAAATTTTAATGTGACCATATTTTGCTGAAAATTATGAGCAGGAGCGCAATCTATTATCAATCTGCAGGGGAAAATTAGATGCTTTTAGATTTTGCTTGTGTTTAGTGATACACAAACAAATGCACACACACACACACACTCAACTTGTGGACATCTTTTAGACGTTGTGCTAATGCTAATGTTTCCTTAAAACAGAAGTGTACATCCAGAACCACATCTTGTAATCAGCCACAATTCCTCTGGTTCGCAATCTGCAGGGGAAAAGCACAGCCTGTTGTCAGTGTCACCCAAGAGCGCGCATGGAAATGAGAATTGGGACACCTTGGGGCAAAATCGGTGTCCAACTGTGCGCTCCAGGGGAATTGTGGCTGATTACCAGATGCAAAACCAACATAGAGTCGTCACGGGCTCTGGATGTGCGCTCCTGTTACGAGGCGCATTGGCACAACTTCTAAAAAAAATAGGCCTGGAGTATGGATCTTATTACAGTAGACCTATGCCCACAAGTTGAGTGTGAGTGTGCGTGGGTGTGTGTGTGTGTGTGTGTGTCACTAAACACAAGCTTTTCCAGCAGATTGCGAACAGCTCTTCTCCTGGCTTAGTGCCTTACACGCTTTACAACGATGGGTATAAGCTAAATATGTTCACTTTAAAACAACAAAACGAAGTCATTCAAACGAGAAAATATAAAACTCCTCGTTATGCTGTGAAAATGTTCTCGTTTTAACGTGATACTTTCTCGTATTAACGGAAGCCTGAAAATAATGTTTACGCTACACTGGCAGGGCCTATCCGTGCATCTTCATGTAACAGTATATGTTGTTCTTATCTATGGACAACTGACCATAAAAACCCATACATATAGTAACGTTTAGGCAAAGAACTCGAATGTTTAAGATAAATGAACAAATCAGCTGATTTTTGTCCATCTCCACATGGCAAGTAAAGTCAGTTGTGGGAGTCAAGCTTTTGTTCCGGAGCTCTTTTGCAGAGCATTCATGGGCATTCTTCAACTCAGCAGGAACAAATGAACGCTGCATAACAGCAGCTCATTTGTTTATCCCTTTCAATGGTAATGTCCACTCTGCAGTGATATGGTGCAAGACGTTTTCTCCTAGTTTCTGTGTTTCAGTTGTCAAATCGGAAAAAAACAAGCAGTGGACTACAGCTTACGTACAGTTTAACGGCTCAAAACAAGTACCGTAATACAACACAGAAACATTTTCAAATCAGCCAAAATACGGATCCAATTAAGTTGTCAGCAACCCGGACAGTGTTATTACATTTAGTTTATAAAACATTAGCTCCTTGTTGACGTTAGCAACATTTAACCTGGCCAGCCAGAGAATTCATCAGGTGTGGCTGGCTCTGTTGGGTTTGAGCCCGCTGTGTGATGGACCATTGACAGCGCAGCGTTGTAGTTTGGTCTAAAATCAAAAAGATGAACCTAACAAACATAGCGACACAGACGGATGTTCTTACTTTGGTCTATTTTAGCGGACTTACAGACCATTTTCTTTTTTAAAAACGTGCACATAGAAGCACTTTGTGTATTTGAGGACGAGGCTCTTTGCTTTTCTGGATTTAACAACTGTTAGATTTCTCTGCTTGTTCCGCTGCCGTGATGCTTTGACCAATCAAAGTCAAATATTCATCATGATGTGTGATCTGCCCCATGTAAACTCATGAAGCAGCAGCATAAAACAACTGTACTCGCACTGACTGTATAACTCGCACTAGTGTGGACCTCGGTGTAATGGCCCGGTTGTTTGGCGTTCACATGTCTGTTGATAAAGGAGCAGACAATCATTATAAACAGATCGGGCTTGTTGACACGCCTTGACACATTTCTGCGGTGTCCAAAAACCCAACAAATAACCTCCAGTAGCCATGAATATTCATGGTAATTGAAAAACTGGTTAATTTTGACACCCATAGTTGTAGTACATTTTTGCTGCTTTTGTTGCGTCAGTGACTCTCCAGGCAGTTTATAAGGATCCAAATCCAAAACTTGTCTTCTTGAAGTATTGCCTCTTTTAATTTTCAGGGAGAGGCACTCATTTGAAAGGCTATCTAACAGTAGAGATAAGTTACAACATACAGTGACGTACTCAAGATGGCGACAACAACAAATAAGTGACTGAAACCCATGAATAACATTCCCAAAGACCCTGTTTGTTGCCATCAGTAGGAACCAGTGGACTTCACTCCATTTTGTTTCAGGTAGTTAGCAGCTGGCTTGCGACAACAAATAAGTGACTGAAACAGTGTTTAACAGCTGCCAGAACTGCCTGTGTGGTTATAGAAAATGAATACACTTAAGTTCAAATTAGAATTCTCACTGACCATGGTATGAACCCTTCAGTCATTCATCTTTTACCGCTTGTTCCCTTTAGGGGTCGCGGGTGACTGGAGCCTATTCCAGTGACTTTGGGCCTTAGGCGGGGTACATCCTGAACTGGGACCAGCTCATTGCAGAGTTAACACAGAGACATGGACACACAGACAACCATTCACTCTCACATTCGTTCAAAAGGGGGATCTAAAATGCATCCATATTGTTTATTCATTTTTGCCATTTTGTGCATTCTGGAACAGCACAAATAAATGTTGCCATGGTTTTGACTGGAACGAGTCAATTCAGTTTGATCCAATCCTAATCTAGGAGGTAAGTGCCAAAGATGGTCTTCAAAGCTAAGTAAGTCTTTTCCAATATTGTTCTTGTTTATATAATCTAAATTATGTTTTCCAGCTACACATCTGTTACAATTCTGCCCACCACAGTCTAATCAGTGAGGACTACAGCAAATCCCAAACAAAGACACTGTGTTCACCATTGGCTTTCCTTTCCTTTAGTGGCAAATTCTTTGAAATGATGCCTGGATGCTGTGGACTGCATGGAGATGATGAGTTCATTCACATTATTACTTTGCTTTTAATCATCTTTACTGCCTTCATTTCCACTCTGTGTATAATCTACATCTGGTTCTGTCTCATAAAGCAGTAAAAACAAGAACTATAAGAGGGACTGCTGTTTTATATGGTCATGAAACGGTACAGAGCGCCTCAGTCACAGCTGAACAATGTTCCCGTATCATCATTCCTGAGTGTAAAATGTTTTAACGGCTGTATTATATATCAACAGCACTCTTAATTATTGTTTGGATATAAATACTATCACTGTAAATGATCACACACACACACACACACACACACACACACACAGACACTTCCTATTCTTCCATATACTGCTCTCCAAAACCACAAGCCTGATCCCACAATAAAATAAGGTGCAAACTTATATCAGTTTATAAGTGTATCTTGTGTGGCATGAGCGGGGTTGTAATATAATTATAAAAATTAACTTTAAATTGAACTAAATAAAAAAAACCAAAAATAACCAACGCCACCGGGATTTAACCTGGAAAAGTAAACTAAAGTACACACAGGTTCATTCTTGATTAAACAGAGGCAGATTCCAGTTCCTTGCCCTCCCTGTAATTTATTATGGACCCATCGGTGCCCTGTTTTGGTCCCGGTCCACAGAACTATTAAAAGACTTGTATCTCTGCATAAAGACATCAATGGAATACAAACTGCGATTACCTCCACTAAATATGAGCTTGTTTGAAATGTGAAACTATTTATTCAAATTAGTAGACTGTTAAATAAATTACAGTTTGTCATGGAACTAGAACACTTTTGACTCAACCACGAAAGCCCCTCATTCATGGAAAACAAGCAGTGAAGCCTTCCCATGTTGGAGATGAGCTGGTTTTAAGAAATCGTTAAAAATGAACAGTGGAGTTCAGTGTATGAATATATGTGTAACACACACACATTCTCTCACACATACACACACACACACACACACACACACACTCGCACACACTCTCCACTGAGACTCTGTGTCCAGCTGTGCATAACCCTGTGTCCTGTACGACCCAAGCCGTCCTCATTGTCCTGGACCGGCCCTTGGTTTAGTCCGGGACATGCTCATTGCAAGGACATTTTTACATAAAAGTTTAGTGCTGCCCGATGGCCGAGTGGTCAAGGCACAGCACATGCAGGCAGGCTCCAAATGCAGCCAGCTGCAATGTCGTGAGTTTGATTCACGTCTCTGAAAATTACTACATGTCCTCCCTTCCCTTTCATCCCCCATTTCACTCATAATAACATAAAGGTTTAACTGTAGAAAAAGATTCAGTTGTAGTCATCTGGACTCTGTTTTAGAAAAACAACAAAGGTTTCGACTCTCATCCAAGAGTCATTCTCAATCTGTGAAACAAGTTTGGGAAGTCAGGTTTTATATCCTACTCTGTGAAAGCCCTTCCCACTGTGCGGGACCTCCTGATAAAGGGAGTTATTTGTTTCACTTGAAACTACCAACAGCCCTGAGATGGGCCATCTACATCCTATTGTACACTGACTTTCGCTCCCTCCTCACAGAGTACCTGATTAACACAAAGTAACCCTGGATAACATCCGAATGCCTCTGGCGGAAAGGTCGAAACTTAAACCTAGATTACGATTTAAGGAAGGATTCTCTTTTTTAACAAAGATTGGCCTCCTTAACTCCTCTTTCAAACCATCTTTTCTCCCTGCTTAGATACTCCACCTCACTGTCTTTAATAGAGTGGTTTGTTGCTGATGAATGAAGATGCACCGGCGCTCTGGGGTCCTGAACTCGAGAATGTCTTCTGTGCTGATATAAGGCGGAGAACTCCACTTGTGAAGTGGCTGTTTAGTCTCCCCTATATACCGCTCTTTACAACTTTCTTATCGAGCGTCACATGATTCACCTGGCCTTGCCTGTGACAGCTTTAATGTGGAGCCACCTGAGACCAACACTGTACACACTGTATATACAGTACAGTCCACACAGGAGCTGGTGTCGGGGTTGGAGTGTGTGACGCATGAAATGTTTGTTTTTGATTTATTTTCTCCTGACAGCACAGAGGTCAGACTGTCAGGTTGGTCCATCAGTTTGACATGTGCCAGGCCACGTCTCTGCTGATAAACTCAGTGTGTCAGACATTTCTGTCAGACGTTAACCAAAAATTAAAACTATCAGAAATTAGTATCAGCTACATTGTTCGTTTGGTCATACAAGATGTTTGGACATCAAGATCTTCGGTATCGGATATTAAATAGATAATTTTTTTTAGGAAGCATTGGGGGTCCCATTTGTCAAGTGAGATTAATATGACATTAGAAAACAAACAAAACCAAAGCTATTTACTCAGCAGCACAAGGCAAAAAAAGCTCATTGACATTTGGAGAAACTGAATTGAAGTTAATTAACTGAGAGTTATATTCACATGCTATGTTTGCTTTAGAAACAAACAAATCAGTGGAATAATTACAGCAGCATTTTCTTTAATAAACGTTGTACAATGAAAATCCCAAATCACTTTACACTGTTAAAAAAAAGTTGCCTCATCTAACTGGTCCAAATCTCATTTGAATTCACTCGACTTGTAAGGTATTTGTTGAGGAAAATCATAACATGTACATTAGTTCAATTAATATTAATTACTTCACCAAACTGAGAATTAGATGTTTGTTGGACCTTAAATACATGGTTGATGACTTGTCAACATCTTTTCTATGCAATGGAGACTTCTAAATTGCTATATGTGACGGTAGAAAAGGTTTCCAAAGTAGGCCTCTGGACACTGCTTTTGACAACAAAACGTTTCCGACCCTCCGAAAGTAATTTTCAATCTGTTCAGCAGCATTTAGAATTTCCTGAGTTCAAATTGTTCATGCTCAAGGGGAGGAGTTATAGCTGAAATCTGCCCAACCCCTTTTACAATTCTGACAGTTTCTTACAGCTTGGGTTATTAAGGCCTAATGAGATCTGCACACCTCTCCCTCATTAGCCTTTGACTGGATTTTTGCTGTTATGAGCCTATTTTAGATTAAGAAGAGGTTGAATTTTAGACCCTTATTTTTATTAAAAAGAGCTCTGTTTACTCCTCTTTCAAACCATCTATTCTTTCTACCTTAACTGTTGACCTCACTGTTTGCACACGCGTGATTTGTGGCTTTTCGATGAAGATACAGCCGATACATCCTTTTGTTTTGTCAGAGTAATTCTCATTGCAATGAATAGAATGCACTGCATTACACATTGTGCTTGGGCATCTTACCCTCGGGATGAACAAGTTTCTTTAAAGTGTTGCCTGGTTAAAAGTACACAAGGAATGTCATGTTGTCTAAAAATCCTTTGCAGTTTTGACAGTTCAGGCAACAGGCAATTCAATCTGGAGAGACTCAGACAAACACAGAAAGAACCGTTAAGCAAGCTTTATCACATGGGTTATTTGGAGCTCAGACCCCGGCGGAAGATGTTGCGATTATGGGCGTGTCAGAACAGAATTGTATTAGATGTCTCCCCCGAGGGCCTGGAGACTGGTGGTGGGAGATGTGGGCAGAGAGGATGATTAGGATAATGTAAGGGCAGGCTGTGAGCTGATTGGGAGCAGAGGAGGTGCGCCGTGCCACGGGGAGGAGGAACTTGGGTACGTTGATTGAGGCTGGAGAGCAGGTGTGCTGGTGTAGCAGTGGCTTTAGATTGGGTGGAGTTACGTCTTCCAGACTGAATTTACGTAGGCTTCATATGGCATAGACTACTAATTAGTTTATTTACAAAATTCCACTCAAACAACCAAATATTATATTTTTGTGTTTTCTTTCATGGTTTTCTGCATATCTAAGTGCTTGGTGTAGCTGGATGTAGTGAAAGCCTTAATTGTGCTCAAAGGGAGGGTATAGACTGTGACGCTCCAATTGTATGTACTTAATCTGCATGTTTTATTTGTATTCCCTTTGTTGTGCAGGAGAAAGGTGAGACCATTAATATAAAGCCTTATATATATCATTCTATATCAAGGGGACTTTTTGTTAAAAATGACTTATTCTACTGTTTAGACCATTAAACAATTTTGAATGTATGTATTATAATTACAATTAGGCTATTATTAATGTTGTATGCAATAAAATCCCCTTTTCATTATGTATAAAACCAGCCAACGCCAACCAGTTTAGAACTATTTCAGTCTTCTCTAAAAATCCACATTCTGGATAACTTATAGTATTCTCTTTGAGCTGAGTTGATTTCTAAGTCACAAATTTGATCAGAACCTTAGTACTTGTCAGACGTTTTGCACGCAGTTTGTACTTTAACAGATCTTGTGATTCAGTTAAATGGATCGTGGTAAATCCTGGGACTCAAAGGTCAGAACTTAACTTTATGTATTTATATAGACATTTACAACGTGAATACATGCAGCTAATTGATTTATCAAAATAATGTTCTTGTTCAATTTCAATTAAATTTATTTAACTATTGGCAGCTGCTGCTCTCACACAAACAGAAGTCAGAGCTATGACCCCGGAATGAGAGAGAAAAAGAAATCTTCTGAAAACATTACCAAACTTAACTGCAGGGCCACTGAGGAAATATAAGGCTGAGAGGAACCTTGGGCTCACCTTTAAATCATATCAATCAATGACCATGGGCACAGCCTAAAGGTCCTTGACACAAAGTGAACAATTCTTCACACTGTGTTTCTCCCGATGACACATGGCCGCTGACTCCATCTTCATGACAGTTATCAAATACTGCACTGACAAGAAACCAGAGAACTCCTGCATTTACAGCAAATACACTGGCATGTCTTTCCCCACAACCTACACATACATCACATTCACATTGGCAGCACACGCTCTCTGTTTCTTGTTTTTCTCCCTGGGTTTGCAAAAAGCATGCCAAAGGTCATTGCCTTTTTGGTAGGTAGATGCTGTTAGAAAGATATGAGTCCGAGTTCAGATGAATGTATCCTCCCTCAGTGCTTCCATCAAAGTGCCCTTCAAGCACCTATACCACTGGCTTCCTTGGAGTTGGCGTTTGAGGCCAAATCATATGCACGTCATCCGGCTCTCATCAACATCCGGCCTGTTTGTAATGCATGAAATGTCAAGGTTTGCTGCTGACTGTATTCCCGTGGGCCTGTGCTGCTTACTGTTAACTTGAACTTTGATTGTTCCCTGAGGAATTTCCCTGTTCTGTGAGTCAGTGTTAGTAATCCTCCTCCAGTGAACCGGACACATCCAGATTGATAAAACTCTATATTTGCACACAATTCCACAGCTAAAATATACATCTATACTGAATAGCTGTGGTCTATATACAGTAAGTACCATAAAAGGGCAATGATTTTTCATTAACAATGTCTCCATGTGCATGTTGCAGTCATTGATATTAAGTAAGTAAATGTTGTAAGTAAATGTGTGTAATTTCAATTATTGGAAGCATTGCACTCAAATTCAATCTTTTTCTATGGCTTCACAATTTGCAGAGTGCCCCATTTACAAAACACAGTACCTTTTGAGCCTCAGTGGGTCCAAACCTGCGTGCATGCTTGTTTTTCCATATGTGTTGGAGAGGGTTTATCTCAGAATACAATCACTTCACTCTGAAGTCTTAACTAAGGCTCTACATACAACATGCTGAAAATGTAGTCACATTTGTGATAGGAAATCCAGGGCTTGGGCTTGACTAACCCAGTGCAACCCTTGTGTGACTGGCCAATCCAACTGTCAATCACATTTATAGTTTATAGTACATTCAAATGTGTAGTGTTGGGTGGCCTGACAAGAATGACGGTGGGTTTCTGGGGAAAAAATGTGTGTCAGAGCAGAGCGATGAGTGGAGAGCAAACGCCTGGAGCTTGTTCCATTCAAATAGTGCTCTCATTCACAATGACTTGTCCCATGGAGAAATGTGTGTGGTTAAGGGACATCCTCTTTAACTTAACATGTAAGACTAAAACTAGGACACATATCACAGTGTTCAAGATAATCTAAGATAAAGTGCTTTGTTTGTCACCATACAACATTTTACAACAAATTAAAAGATCAGATGATGAGCATTGACCAGGGCATGTATTTATTTTACTTTAAAAAAAAAAACAACATTCATGTATTGCCAATTCATTCATAGCTTGCCGTTATATGTATCTTGTAATTGAGGTGACTGACAGCATAACAAAGACTTTTCATCTTATTGCAACTATACCCACTTGTTTTCTGCCTGTGTTGACAGCACACTAATGAAAAACCCACATCGAAAAGTAGCCTAAAACACAGAAGCTACACAGGCGCTGTGTGGGCGGACAACTCCAGGTTTTTTACTGATGTTGTTTTTGAAGACACTTTCATGATCTTTGAGTCTTTCGGTGCATTCAAACTGGGGTTCACCACAAAACACACCAAAGCGTGGCTTCAGGAGTTGTGTTCTGTGGATGGGGGCAACGGTGTGAATTTCTGCTGCAAGTATTACCGTGGCACATTCATGATATATACTGTGTGCTTGTTCACTCTCCGAAAACATATTTCAGATCAACATCTTGAAGAATGGATTTAAATAAGGAGTACCTGTCAAACTTGCTGCGAAATTACAAAGTGGCCTAACACATATTAAAGTAGGCTTGAATAGAATCACTATACAGTATATCAAAATTACTTTAATTGAAATTAAATTGTATTTTTGTACATGGAAACCCAGATCTAACTCATCCTAAATCTGCCTCTTTCAATATAGTGCAACTCAAACATTTCCGCAGTCATAAGTCTTCATCAGGGTTGATTAGACATCACCACGGTGCACTGGTTCAATGACGGAGGCGGCATCAATAAAAGCAATCCAGTTATCAAAGTCAAGAGTGATTGCTCTGTGTTAAACTCTGGCTTAAGTAATTAGTCACACATACTGCATAGGACACCCGGTAACTTGATTGAAAAATATGCTGATAAAATAGAAAATAGAAAATGTTCAATACATTTGGTCCAACATATTTAGAAGTTTAAGACCCTTCACTATTGTTGATCCAGTTTAAGACCCTCACTATTGTTGATCCAGTATCAGTCATTCCTGCTGAAGATTATTCCTCCTCCACATCTACAGAGGCTCTAAAGTATGAATGATGTAAACGAGACTCCTAGTTTTTGAAAAACTTGAATTGTCTTTGAGGCTAAGCTGCAGGCAAGATGTGACATTTGAAACTCCAGTAAAAATGTAATAAAGGTTGGAAACATAACTGACAGCAAATCACCCTTACATCACCAATCCATCTTTATGATACATAGCTGACATGCTAATATGTAACTCAACTTGGAAAAAGGGGGGAAAAAAAGTTTCCGTCCTCTTGGCTCCACGTTGCATCACTTTGGTGATACTTTCATTCAGGTTTTGTCACAGTCTGATTCTTGTCACCAATGGGAGTCTCCCTGACACCACAATGATTTTAGTTCTGCACATTTCACACAAAGGATGCGCTCTCTTCTGCTGCTGCTACAGGTGCACAACCCTCTGGAGAACCATGGGAAACAGGAGGAAAAGATACAGTTTCTGTGACCAATTCTTCCACCTCAAATATTTCAGGTGACACTTGCTATGTTTACGTGCACACAAAATCTGATCATTATCTGATTTCTGGAGTTATCAGATTATTGGCATGTGATGTAAACAGTTGCATCTGATGTGAATAATCTGACTTCTTTTTAATTGTTCACACCTGTACAGGTTTTGAAAAGACAATTATAATAAGAAAAAAGATCTAAAGGATGTTCTTCCAAACACAATAGTTAAAAATGTATGGATTAACTTGTACGTGTCACCAGGTGTTTTTGATTATCAGATTTTTCTTGTAAATGTGTGGCATTTCAAGGATCTAGTATTGGTTTGTTGAATTCAAAGTAAACCAAATTAAATTGACTCTCCAACAACACCAGCAACGCTACAGGAAATTAATTCAGAAAAATAACTGAAATAAAGGACACAAGTTCGTTCGAGGCAATATTGAATTTATAAGTTACATAATTTATTTTAGGTTCACAGAGGTTCAACTTGTCAAATTGTTTCTTCAATACTTTTCCAGCTCCGTTCACAATCAAATAAGTCCATAGGTTCACATAAAGTAATTCAGAAGGAAAAAGAAAGCAGTGCTCAAAAAGAGCCGGTGCCGTTGGATCTCCACAGCCTAGAGAGAGATGTTAGAAATCAGGATAGTTTTAAGTTGGTTAGATCTAAAGGCTGACAGATGTACCCAGAACGCATGTCGTTTGGCCCCCCATGCCGAGCCATTACGCGCCTGCCCGACCCACCCGGTACCAGCTACATCAAGGACTCCAGCTAGGGAAATGACAACCTTGCAGACCGTCAGTCGGACTACACCGAAATGAGGCGCTATGAAGGGTTGCGACATGCAGTGTCTGGCAACCTTTCTCGCAATGTCACTAGAATACATATAATTGCCAAATAAAAGTACTAATAAGTCATTAGATTTGCGAGAAATTTTGAAATATATTTACCTGGCCATTATGAGACATCCAACACAACCTGTAGACAGCCCCAGTTAACAGGAACGAGGAAGTTGTAGACAAAATTAGCAACAGATGCGAATGATTCTTTATAGTAGAAATGTGCGCCTTCTGATCAAGCTTGCGGACGACACCATCAGCTCCCTCATCAAGAAGGCCCAGCAGAGGATGTACTTCCTGAGGCTGCGTATGCGCACCTTGTTGCGCATGTTTGGGGGGTTGCTGAACTCGTGGACGATAGCAATGTGGTACGGGTATGGCCCCTGGAACAACTGCTCCTCCAGAGCCACAGAGTCGATTTGGTGCTGAGGAAAGCCAAGCTGCCAGTGCAGATTATGGTGCAGTTTTACACGGCCATCATTGAATCCATCAGCAGGAGCCACAGCAAGGGACAAACAGAGACTACAGCGCATTGTGCGTTCTGCTGAGAAGGTGATCGGCTGCAGACTTCAGGCTACTACTGTAGCTACAGGATCACAGATGACCCTTCTCACCCTGGACATCTATTTGAACCACTCCCATCAGGCAGGAGGCTACGGTCCATCAGGACCGGAACCTCCCGCCACAAGAACCGTTTCTGTCTCTCTGCTGTTGGACTCATGAACACTTCTAAACATCTGCCACTTTAACTACAATTTTATCAATCACTCACTGCACTGTCACTTTCTGCACTACATCAGTAAATTTGACTGTTAATTCTTGCGTGCGTAGTATGCCTATTTTTATCTTACACTATAATACATTTGAACTGTTTCCTAATGCATGTCCTTTTGATTTCATTTATGTTGGTTTTATTATTGCTGTGATTTTTGTTGCACCTTAATGCCGAAACAAGTTCCTATGTTTGTGCATTATATTCATTGACAATGGCAATAAACCTTTTCTGATTCTGATTCTGATTCTGCCAGCTTGAGGGGCACACTGCTACACGTGTAAAAAGAAAATGTGATTTGTACTGGCCCAATCTGGCCGAGTGACCGAACCTGCAACTTGTTGTGAGGCGAGAGCCACGCTGTAACCATGCATGCCGTTCCAATAACTGGAATAGCAAGACCGGGTCGACAATACAACTACACTTTTTTAACATGTGACATAAATTAAATTGTGACATCCAGAGTGGCATATCACGTCAAATAAAAATTGGTCTAGACCAAACACATTTATTCATTATCATTAGACATCTTAAGTAAGTGGGTCAGGACAGACTCATTAGTGGATAAAGCCAGGATGTGGCTTTAAGATATGCAGCCAATATGCTGACGCTTGGGTCTTCATATTCACTCTTCTTTATTAACGTAACTTTGAACTATATACTGTACATTTATTGGTGACATACTTTTACAACGTTTTAACCTTCCACAGAAAGGATCAAAACATTATCCTTTGAATTATTTTCTCTATAAACTATAAAAACTATAAGAAATAAATTGCTTTATATAGCCTTTGTGGACACTGTTGCACAAATCTGCAGCAGGTGAGAGTCCATATTCATGCATCAGCAGCAGGAAGAGGAACATGACTTGACAATTCTCTTTTAAAGCTGAAGGTAAATTCACCCAAAAAATTGTTTTAGGGACTTGTAATAAAGCAAAAATGTCCAGGCGGAATCGATATAAAAGTTCTATTAATTTTTCATTTTATTTTTATGTGCAGCCTATCAAGCAGCTTGCGAGTTATCTTTTATAAAATAGTGGACAAAATGGAATAAATAAAGAAAAAGTCCAACGTCGGGACGCACAAAGCGTAAGGGGTAATATGTTCGGCGGGCCGGATAAAAACGTCTGGTGGACCACATCTGGCCCGTGGGCCTTGAGTTTGACACATGTGCCCAATACTCTCTGCTTTTCTAGAGTTCAAAAATGCAGTCTTTCTTTGTCATCACAGTGGAATTCCAATCCAACCAGAGAGGTCACCGCATACAAACTCACTTTAATAACTGTCACTTTTAATCAGCAATGCCAATACTGACGTATCATTGTCCTGCTCTTGTCTGAATAGAGAGATTACCCACGATCTCAGGTTTCCCCCATCACAGTGAATTGATGCACTTATGCCGATGTTTAGAGGCAGTTGCCACCAATCTCCCCAACTTCAAATGGACATGATTGACATTTGAACTAACCAAATCAGAGAAACGCATGATCCATTCACATCTACAAAAACATAATGGCAGAAAAGAAACGAGTAGATTTCTGTAGAATCAACAAGAGAAGCATTAAACTCATATGTATCCAAGGTAAAATAAGGTTTATATTTGGTTCTGAATGATACAAGAATATTCAAAGGAGATTTCCGTATTTGAGAGACATTTGCTACAATTAGTGGCTGTGGTTGGACCGTCCCAAGTTTGGGGAGTTTTTGAACGCCCTTTATATGGTCTGATTCCAGACCCATTCGAACAGAATGTAGGCACTGGCTGGTCAGGTAAGGGCAGCAGGGGCTCTAAGTGTGTTTGTGAGAGAATGACAGACACAGAGGTGCAGAGGAGAATATCTGTCTGGGCCCTGGGTTGTTAAGAAAAAAAGGCCAGAAAAAATTATAGCTAATGAAAAATTGCATAGGTGGTCCTGAATTTCTGCTTAAACTCCATTATTAAAATGATCAATTATGCTACCGTCAAATCATCAATCAATCAATCTGCAAGTTGCTGAAATGAGTCCACATTGCAGAATGGGTTTCTGAATTACCACCAGCTGAACATCAGACAGACTGCGGACAAGCTGCCTCTCCATCTGTCCTGAAACTACCAACGTCATTGATGTCCAACTCTCCATTTACTTTAAATCACTGTTGCTCATTTGTTCCTCTGAGTCATATCTGATGTAAGTAGCTGCCATTGAAACCAGCCATGTTTTAATCAAGCACCAAGGGATTTCATACATGTAATTCCTCTTTGTTCTTCTTGTAGTTCCTCCTGTGTAAAAATCGAACCAACATTTTGATACGGACATTTTGAATTACACTTAAATTACAGCTAGTTTTTCCCTTTTTTTAGTCTGAGCAGTGAAAGGCAGTTTGGCCGACTGAAGTCTGAGATCCCTCACCCTTTTTGTTTTTTTCAAGTTTATATTTAGACTAGAATTTCTTTGGGGCAGACCAATAGTCCTCCCACATGGCCTCACCAAACTCTTCCCAGCCCAGGGTTTTTGCCTCAAGCTGCGGCAAGCCTGGCCCGCCGATACCCGTCAACGGCCTCAGGAGTCCCACAAGCCAAAGAGGCCTGATAGGCCTCCTTCTTCCGCCTGACGGCATCCCTTACTTCCGGTGTCCGCCACCGGGTTCGGGGGTTGCCGCCGCGACAGGCACTTGAGCCCTTGCGACCGGGGCAGGAGCTGTGTTCGCATTGCCGGCAGAAAGTCAGACCTGTTCCCAGTGCGTGTTGGACTCTGCCAGGGCTGCCCTTTGTCACCGGTTCTGTTAATTGTTTTTGTGGACAGAATTTCTTGGCGCAGTCAGGGGTCGGAGGGGGTCCGGTTTGGAGAACATAGGATCTCATCTCTGCCGTTTGCAGATGATGTTGTCCTGATGGCTCCATCAAACCTGGACCTGCAACATGCACTGGGACGGTTTGCAGCCGAGTGTGAAGCAGCTGGGATGAGAATCAGCACCTCCAAATCTGAGGCCATGGTTTTCAACTGGAAAAAGGTAGCTTGCCCTCTTCGGGTGGGTGGGGAGTGCTTGCCCCAAGTAGAGGAGTCTCGGGGTCTTGTTCACGAGTGAGGAAAGGAGGGAGCGTGAGATTGACAGGCGGATCGGTGCAGCGTCCGCAGTGATGCGGCCGCTGCACCGGACTGTTGTGGTACAGAAGGAGTTGAGTCGAAAGACAAAGCTCTCGATTTACCGGTCAATCTACGTTCCTACCCTCACCTATGGTCATGAGCTTTGGGTAGTGACCGAAAGGACAAGATCGCGGATACAAGCGGTCGAAATGAGTTTCCTCCGTAGGGTGGCTGGGCGCTCCCTTAGAGATAGGGTGAGGAGCTCAGTCACACGGGAGGAGCTCAGAGTAGAGCCGCTGCTCCTCCACGTCGAGAGGAGCCAGCTGAGGTGGCTTGGGCATCTGTTCCGGATGCCTCCTGGACGCCTCCGTAGGGAGGTGTTTCGGGCATGTCCCACCGGGAGGAGGTCCCGGGGAAGACCCAGGACACGCTGGAACGACTATGTCTCTCGGCTGGCCTGGGAACGCCTCGGGATCCTCCCGGAGGAGTTGGAGGAAGTGTCTGGGATAAGGAAGTCTGGGAGTCCCTGCTTAGACTGCTGCCCCCGCGACCCGGCCCCGGATAAAGCTGAAGAAGATGGATGGATGGATGGATATTTAGACTAAAATCTGATTATTCCCTGATTTTCTATTTTGTTTTGATATTGGGAAACAGGAAACGGGTCATTTTATACATGCTACAGCCATTTGAGTTTAGCTTTGGTAATGGCAAATAATCCGCAGTGTGGTGTTCTGTCCAGCAGATTCGGACAGATGTCACTGCTCTGCCTCAGACTGTTTGGTCAAAAAAACTTGGTACAAACCTGTCCACGGTCTCATGGTGCCTGTACCCTTCAACCTGCGCTGCATCCGGTCATGGTGTTATGGCCCTAGAAAAGCAACATTTGAAAAATAAATAAATAATAATAATAATAATAATAATAATAATAATAATAATAATAATTTTCTAGAAACGGGTCATGGAATTTCCCATTTCACAACAAAAATCAAATGGCTGCAAAATATACAGACCCACATATCTGTTCATTGCTCAATCTCCGTTAAGACTTTGAGCAACACAGCACTGTTATAAGACACTAAACCAGGGATGATCCAAGGTAAAAGCAGTTAAGACTTCAGTGGAGTTTGAATCGTCCAATAGTCTTTTGTCCCCTCACTTGTCTCATTGACATTTTCTCTCATTGCTCTAATGGGCTACAGAAGCTAAGAGTCGATACACTATAGGGAGCTTTCAGGATTTGAACAGATTGATTTAAATTGATAAATGAGTATAGAGGAGTCACTTGCACTTGTACAAATAAAATGAAAAATGTTTTAATAACCGCTGATCTCTTTAAGGTGTTCTATCCAGTTCAATTCCTCGCAGTAAGAGTGTTGCTTTCTAATTATAACCAGCAGCAGCGCCACTCGTGAATCCTGTTGATAAATATATTCATGTTCTGTGACTGCATATGATCAACTTGTCACTCAGCTCAAACTTGTTTCTCCCCCTGAGTCCAGGACTAGAGCAGAGCTGTGCCATCATCATTCCTCAAAGGTCTGTCGCTCTTTTATTAATACCGCTGAACATCTGACTGGATTTGTAAACACAGAGTGACATAGCAGTGCATCTGTGTGTATCTCCTCTGAGTGTGACAGGAGAAAAGGGTCCTCTTCTCGGCCGCAGAGCTGTGGAAGGCTCTTGTATTTGTGCGATGAGATGAGTGAAGGTTTAATGGCCGCTTTGATGCTCTTATCTCGCATCAAAGCTGTGCTCCCTCAGACCAAAACATCTGCATCAGGAGAGGCAATCATCCACTTGATAATACTGTAAAAGGGCATACTGCTCATACGCGCCATTTACTTAATTTGAAACAAAGAACTGCTATTACCTGAACCACCTTTCGATTCCACATGGTGACAGGGTAAAGAAATGGGCCAGATTTGAATGGTTGGACATTGATGGGCCTTTTAATGACATGGTAGCACACTGGTCAGCGCAATTTCCTTTCGACAATCATGATTTCTATTCGCCAAACTGTGTAAAGTTTGCTCATTTTCACTGCGTTTGTGTTTCTTGCTTTGTACAGCACTTAAAATTATTATGGTATGGTTCACTGTAAATAATAATGTTTACAGTATTTATTTCACTTGCTCAAGTTCACATTATTCACTGTTTTTACTGTATACATCTATACTGCTCTTTTTCCTTCAAGGCACTCCAAGCGCTTTGCATCAAGGAACTACATACCCACACACATGCATACATACATTCAGTCGAGGGCAAGGCGGGTTAAGTGTCTTGCCCAAGGACACAGCGGCAGTATTCACCTGAGACAGCTGCGATCGAACCGCCAACCTGCGGGCCAGTCGATCTGATCGCTCAATCAAGCACGTTTAACCCTGGAGTGGGAGTTGAACCAACCAAGATCAAAGGGGAGCACTCTACCAACTGAGCTACTGCTGTGGGGCCGTAACCCGGAAGTTAATGGTCATGATGTGGTTCAGCGTATCAGTTGGAGCATGCGTGACTGCAGTTACCAGCCCTCCATCTGTTGCAGTAAATGGGACTGTTTTTGTGTTAAACCTGTAAATTTTGTTTGTTTTTATTCTCTTTTAATCCCATAAATACATCTACACCTGGCCTATACTACAATTTTACATAATTATGTTTCACCAGGGCTCTTCTTTGCATTCTTTATTTTATGCTTCTATAAATGGCAAAAAGGACTACTTCTCCTGTTTTCATTTGAAGAGTTGTCTAGTTTTACTCCAAGCCTGCTACAACTCCAGGCGTGCTACAACTTTATCCCAACTAAAACATGAACAATTGCACTGACTCGGAGGCCTCCCTGTAATAGATCTAAATAAATATGTTCTGTTTAAATATAGGCTATGTCAAGTAAAACTGTGCACGGTAAAAATGACTTGGAAAAAAAGGTGTTAGAAGTTTGAGCAGCTAAGTCGATAGGCCTAGTATAATGAGGTGACGAGAGGATGCAGCCAGCAGCTAAAACTGGGACAACAGGACGGAACGCATGTGTCACACACAGATGTTCAAATAAGGAACGAGTGAAAAAACAAAATAGAAACAACTGTAGGCGTAAAAATGCTAAACAAAGTGCTTTTTTCCTGCATTAATATTATGACCTACTTTCGCTTTATGCTGGATCGTGCTTTCTTCTTATTAATACATAACACACGCAAATGTTTCTGGTGTGTAGGCATTTATACTATTGGTCTCAACCGCTTTTTTACAAGTCCCACATTGTGTTTGAATCATTCTTAATATAAAGTGTCTCTGAACTGAGCTGGATAGCCCAAGACTGATTGATAATGTCACTGGAGGGGGCAGAAGAGAGTGAGAGGAGAGTGAGGGCAGAACAGCTGTGGCACATTAGAAACACATGAGGGAAAGTCACTGAAACAAGCTAACAGCTAAATTATACAGACAACATAGAGAGGACTCTCACAGTATGATGTATACAAACATACAAAGTAGGTTATTTAGGGAACATCAACATTGAAGTGGTTTTGAACAATGTTGAAGTGTTCCTTTCACATTTTTTTTAACATTTGATATTTAACATATTTAACAAAGATTTTCAGCTTTTGCAGTTCGGAGATTCTACTGACTTTTCACACCAAATCCGATATAATTGGGATCTTGACAAAGTTAAAAGAGCAAAAAAGCCGGACAAAATGTAAAAACGGGAAACAGAGCCAAGAAGAAATGGAGTCTCTATCCCTTATGTCTGCAAAACTACAAAGGATTTTTAGACAGCACAAAATTCCTGTTTATTTTAAACCAGGCCACACTGGTTCATCCTAAGGACATGATGCCTACACAAAAACAGAGTAATGTAGTGTATTCACTCCAATGCAGTGAGGAAAGTTGTGAAGAGCGTTACAAGTGAGACTAAACAGCCACTGCACAAGAGGCTGTATCAGCACAGAAGGCACGCTAGTTCAGGGTTAGCAGCATGCATCTTCATCTTAAAGCCACAAACCACTGTTTTGAAGACAGAATACCTCACTGTCAGCTCAGGTAGTTATCGTATTCGCTCCTCCTCCCAAGTACTTTTCAATGTACCTTAGACTGCTTTACAGAGCTGGGAAAATCAGCATTTCCCTACTCGGCACCATTGTCTTGGAATCATTTACAGTTAGAATTTCTTAGATTTGGAGACATTTTTTATTTCCCAATTTATTTAGGAAAAAATAATATAAAAAATATAAAAAGACATTCAATTGGAATCTGAATTTCATTTTTATTTTTTTAGTTTTACAATTAAACAATGGTCATTGATTCCAAGCATTGGAAGCCATTGACCAAGCTTGTACTGTCCTCACATTCAGAATCAGAATCAGAAAAAGGTTTATTGCCATTGCCAATGAACAGGATTCACAAACATAGGAACTTGCTTTGGTGATTTGGTGCAACATAAAACAATGAACATTGATAAAACAACATATATGAAATCAAAAGGACTTTCATTAAAGAAACAATTTAAATCTACTATCGGATAAAAATAAAAATAGGCTTACTATATACACTGTTTTACAGTAAAATGTACAGTTGTAGTGCAGAAAATGAACAGTGGAGTAAGTGATTGGTTAATTAGTTAAAGTGACTAATTAAGAAGTGTTCATGAGTCAAACGGCAGAGGGGAAGAAACGGCGGGAGGTTCTGGTCCGGATGGACCGTAGCCTCCTGACTGAGGTAAGTGGATCAAATAGTCCATGTCCAGGGTGAGAAGGGTCAGCTGTGATCCGACCTGCTCGACCCAGAGCCCTGGAGACGTACAGGTCCTGCAGAGATGGAAGTCTGCAGCCGATCACCTTCTCAGCAGAACGCACAATGCGCTGTAGTCTCTGTTTGTCCCTGGCTGTGGCTCCAGCGTACCACACGGTGATGGAGCAGGTGAGGATGGACTCAATGATGTTCGTGTAGAACTGCACCATCATCTGCACTGGCTGCTTGGCTTTCCTCAGCTGCCACAGGAAGTACATCCTCTGCTGGGCCTTCTTGATGAGGGATCTGAAGGTGGGCTCCCACTTGAGGTCCTGGGTGATGGTGGTGCTGAGGAGGCGGAAGGAGTCCACGGTGGTGATGGGGGAGTCTGTCATGGTCAAATGCTGCATGGGGGGCTCTGGGCTTGTAGTTGTGAGAAGCAGGAGCTCCAACACACAGAGGCGGGGCTGTTGTCAGAAAACTGCTGCTTCAGATGCGTATTGTACTGTAATCTAGCTCTCGACACCTCCCTGATAAATCCATACTTCGCATCTTTGAAGCGCGCTGCCTCCTTCTGCTGCCTTAACTACCTCAGTTTTGGTGTGAACCAGAAAGTGACTTTGGTGTGTGATGGTATAATGCTCTTCTCACAGAATCTAATGTATGACGTCACGGTGTCCTTGTACTCATCCAAACTATCTGTGGCAGCTCTAAAAACTTCCCAGTCTGTAATGTCCAAATACGCACGTAGCTCCTCCACTGCCTCATTGTTCATAGAAAAAATAGTTTTCAGCTTTATAAAGTTCCCCAAAACCCTTTAAGTGACCTTTCTGAAGTTCAATAAACCAGGCTTGCTAACATGATTAGTGAGTCTGGGCTGGAATTAAGCCTAGATGATCAGTATCAGCCGTTATGGGCATTAAGAAATGAGCGACGTGCTTCGCCTCTGCCATGACACTATAAATTAAATCAGAGAATATTTGGAATAAAAAATTAAATGAGGACGGAGCAGTCTTGTTTTGATAAAAAAGGTTAATGGCCTGGATGCCCTGTGCTAATGCAGCGGCAGTAAAGTGTATGGCAACCCGGTGACGGCGTGAGCGGTGATTAGACAATTTGGAGAGAAGCGATGGCAAAGAGCAATAGCTTCAGTATGACAAATCACCACACAGTCAGTGCTAATATTCAGAAAAAAACTCTAAAAATGGATTTCTCTTTCTCGGCGTAATGAGACTGCCTCCGATGATTCATGTTAGCTCTATGTGAGAATTTAATTAGCATATTTTCCACATGTCAGTGTGAGACGGCTTTTATTCGGCTGCTGTGCCTCCTGCTATTCTCACGCACTTTTATCTTTAATGTGCTTTTAACAGTTCCATCTCTCATTCGGTCTAGATTTGATTAAAGATTCCCCAGAGTGGCTGGAAATAAGAAAGTGTGATTGCCACAGATGCAACACTCAAGCGTTATTTATTGTTGCTGTGTAATTTTGTGTAATTTTCTTTTTTTGCATGATTGACTTACTCTATATAATGTATTAATTTACGATACTTACATGCTTAAATTGGTAGGGTTAGGGTTTGGGTTAGGGGTCGTTTGTTTAGTTCTCTAGTTTAGCTAGATCCGTTGTCATGGAACCCGTTGACAAACTTAAACAGGCAAGGTCTTTCCAAAGAAAAATATATACAATGATAGTAGTTTAGTGGGAATCAAACTGCCAAGCTTTGATTCATTTTTGTCTTTGTGACTGAAGTTGCCAAAAAGGTTATTGTTTTCAAATTACATTATGGCACAAAAAGTAAAATATATTTCCATCCAGAACTTCCAAACCAACTTTTAAGTGTGACAAAAAAATATATTAATCTATTTTATCATTCAAAAGAAAATCTGTCACCAGAGCTAATACATTTTGAAAACTGTAATATTTCTTACAGTGTGAGCTGCTGTGAGGAAATGAGGACGAGACAGAAAGTGTGGTTTGAAATGGCCTCTGTCACAGTGGGGCATCTTTTTCATTAGGCCAATTTTATAAAGATGCAGCACTTTTTTGCCTTGTGCAGCTCTAAACGCAATAACGCATTCAAATTTTGAGTTTTTAAAGCAAAATATAACAAAGATGGCCAAATATGAAAAAAAATATGGTCCAATCATATTTGAATAAAACCGTGGAACTAAACTCTGCTTCTTTAGTGTTTTAATACTTAAAAGTAACTGTTCTTTTATATATATATATTTTTTGTCACATGTAGACCAACGCACATATATATATATTTTTTTAATTACTTTTTTTGTTTGTGTTTTTGTTTGGTGTTTGGTGACTACAAGCTACAATTAAACCATTGAATACTCATTATAGCTTATGGAGCAGTATCTGCAAACAAAGCTCAAACTTTTTTTTAATGAAACAACACCAACAGAACAAAACTAGACTAAAACATAAATACACTATTAATGAAACCATTAATGTAACCATTAATGTCAAGAGAGATTGTGAAGAAATCCACATTGTCTGCTCATAAAATATGTATTCATTTTGTTAAAACGTGACAGTCAAAAAGTCAAACTTATAACATGTTCAAAGATTTGTGTGAATCTAGATCTAGACAGCTTTAGATGTTTTCATCTTATACAAATTGACACACAGTCAGGACTGGAATGAAATGTGTTTGCATCCAAGGATTAAGCGCAGCAAGCATTATGTTGCAGCCATCTATCAGTAACAGAAACATATGACTTAATTCCAACCCAGTAGTGACAAATAAGATGTAACGGAATACTTTACAAAGTACATTTAACTAAGTCTATTTTAAAGTATTCGTCCCAACACTGTTGATTAAAGAAATCAGAAGGATGCAGGGAAGAAAAGAGAAGCAGAATAACAGTCAAGAATACAATGAGTGACACTTTCCTTCTTTGCAGCTGAGCAGTGATGTGTGATTGTGTGATGTTTGAGAAGTGTGGTGGGATGTTAGATGCCGGATAGGTGTCATATTGCCAGTACAGTACTTGATGTCTCTGGAATAGTGATACATTTATGGCCTTCCAATTACAATGATAAAATAATGCATTGGATTTATATGGAATCTTTCGAGACACCAAAAGGTGCCATCCTGCCCATCTGGCACCAATCACACACACACACACACACACACCCACACACACAGACGACATTCATCAACAGTCTACGCATTAGAGCCACGTTGCCCCACTCTGAACCTTGTGGCCACCACTTTTCTCAAAGACGTACCTTAAGCAGTGTCTGAATGTTTTCAGTTCCACCACGTGACATCAGGACGCTGTGATAATGAATAATTCAGTCAACAAAAATGCAACAACCACCTGTGAGCTGACACGATCAGATCTAACCTCTGTCAGGGGTCAAAATCTTTACACACAACTGTCTTTAGCATAATGGCACGCACAAACATGCAAAACAAAGGGTTGAGCGGCTGTGCCTCAGAGCAGCAGTCAACATGAGAGACTCTGCGTCTTTCACCGAGTCAAATGAAATGTGCAATGTGAGGATGGGGTGGATGTCTGATGATAAACCCCTGCTCTTTCTACTGGACATGCTCAACTTCTGGCATCAATGTAAAAACAACACAACAATAATTGCCGTTAATCCATACTTGAATAGTAAAACAATTATGTTTATTATCCAATGTTTTTCTACTTTTTAAAAGTACATGCAAGTCAACTGCAGTTCACCCACAAGATGCAGCCTCCATAACAGATGAGCTTTGAGCAGAGGGGCACAGCCGTGAGTGGCAGGGAGCTGAAGTCAAACCATCACAATCATCACAGCTGACTAGATTTTAGTCTGGACATTGTCAAGGGCATCTGCACAACAGCAAACACACACCAGCGCCACTGATGCATAAGACAATTTTGGGATTGGTTATTTTAAATCTTTCTAGAGCATTACACTATATTAATGCAGGGCACCAATCCTGTGCACTTCTCATTATGTAAACAGAGCTCAGGTTTGAACACAAAAACGTTTTTGCTGACAGAACATGACAATAACAATAACGAGAGAACGTTTATATAATGTTGAATCTTAAGATCTCCATTGGTTTAACACAGGCAGGCTGCAAATCCCACTAGGTGTGATGACACAATCCTGAGCGTCTCGAAATAATTTATTCAATTTAAACAGCAAAATAAATACATTAATTTTGATGTTTTTACACCGCAGAAACAAATGGTTGTTGCTTATATGTTTGTTATGTCGACCAATAAGTACTAGGAGTCAATGTATAATTCCAATTTCTAAAGTTAATTAATTTAAGTAGCATCTGTGGTGCTTGAGGAAAGGAAACACTAGTCAAACTCCTTGTGGTTCACCATGTTTCAGTGACAATTTGTCAAGCATGATTGTAGATTTGAGAAATGTTTCTTGCGCGTGTCACAGGGTTCTGAAGTAAGGTTATCGAAAAGTTGAGTTTTGCAGTTGCCATGAAAAGGAATTTAAACTATTGGAAAACAAAGCTGTTGGGAGAGCATGCATTTAACAATAAAACTGAAGCATTCAAATAAATGTATAGTTTATTACATCAAAACCAAGGTCAAATGATAAACCCCCAAAATAAAGCTAGAAAGCAGGCAAAAGAAACTACAATGCTTAAAATACAATAAATATGATTTCATCATATTCCTCCTTGAACCAACACCTTAACGTCGTGGAGGGGCTGAGCGCCCAAATGATACCAGGAGCTATGTTGTCGGGGGCTTCAAGCCCCTGGTAGGGTCTCCAAAGGCAAACAGGTCCTAGGTGACGGGTCAGATAAAGATCGGTTCACAAGCCCCCTATGAATAGTAATAAGTCAAGGCCAGTTACGTCGCCCGGATTGGCGTTACCAGGGCCCCATCCTGGAGCCAGGCCCAGGGTGGGTGCTCGACGGCGAGGGGTCTGGTGGCCGGGCCTTTACCCACGGCTGGCCGGGCGCAGCCCAAACGAGTGACGTGGGGCCGTCCTTCTGTGGACCCATCACCTGCAGGAGGTTCTGTAAGGGGCGGGTGCAGAGATCTGGGCGGCAGTCAATCGCAGGGGCCTCAACGACCGGATCTCCAGACAACTAACTCATGGAACGTCACCTCGCTGGGGGGGAAAGAGGCCTGAGCTTGTGAGCGGAGGTTGAGCGGTACCTGCTAGATAGTCGGCCTCACCTCCACGCACAGTTCAGGCTCCTGGAGAGGGGCTGGACGCTCCACTTCTCTGGTGTTGCCCGCGGGGAGAGGCGACGGGCTGGCGTGGGCTTGCTTATAGCCACACAGCTCAACTGTCACGTGTTGGAGTTCACCGCACTGCACTTTCTGCACTACAACTGTAAATTTAACTGTAACTCTTGTGTACATAGTAATGCCTATTTCTATTTTATACTATAGTAATTTTAAATTGTTTCTTGATGCATGCCCTTTGGATTGAATATATGTTGTGTTTATTATTTGATCAGTGTTTTATGTTGCACCTTAATGCCGAGACAAGTTCCTATGTTTTGTGAATTCTGTTCATTGAAAATGGCAATAAACCTTTTCTGAATCTGATTCTGATGTAGGTACTTACGGCTTACTTACTCCCCCAATGCCCCTTTCATTCATCGTGTCCTCTCGACTCTCAACACAGCCATGTGGCCTGCGGCCCACAAGCCCCTGGTCGCTTTTGCCTTTTAATTTCCCTCTCGTGCCACAGTGGATGTATGCTGATTGCACGTCTTTAATTGGATGACAGGGGATCTCGTAACTAGTGACAAACCAGGGAGGGGGGAGCTAAAAACATGCTTTAAAACCAAACATGAACTTAAAAACACTCAATAAAAGTAACTAAAAACCAGCCCCTGTTGTACCTCGTAACACGTGGTTGTAACGTTTTATTGTCTCTCAGATGTGGTCGAGTAGTCGTCAGTCGTCAAAACTGCCCTGGTTTTTCATAGTTTGTGATGTTTGGTAGCTAATGCTAACTACGTGATTGAAAATGCATTGGAGACAATATCCTGTCCATTTAGAACGTAGTTGATGGTGGTGGTTTCCAAAGTAGGGGTTGAGACCCCCCGGGGTCACAGAGATGATTTCAAGATGTAATGTTTAAATTTTTTAAAATGTATTTAATATATATTTTTATTGAAAACTGTCAGTTTTTAGTGAAATTGGCTCAGATAACACAATAAACTAAATAAACTAAATCTATTTAATTTTTCCGTGGGGCTTCCGAGTCGGTTTCATAGTTATTTTTGGGGGTCCTGGCCTAAAAAGTCAAACCCATACCAGATCAGAATCAGAATCAGAAAATATCAGATTATAAACATGCTATTTATAGCACTTTTCAGCATTTGTTTTTTAATTAAAAAGAAAACAGTTCATTCTGCTGTGAATGTTAAAACTGACTTGAGGCAAAGCATTTTAGTTAACTGAACAACAAGCCAAAAATATACAAAGAGGCTCACAGTGGCTATGTTTTTCTAGGCCAGGGGTGTACAGTAGGCTATCCACAAATCACATTGGTGCTGCAAAGAAAGACACAGTCTATTCTTACCCTGTTATCCACACTGCTGCTGGGCTCTGTGGATTTGAATTTTACAGAGACAGTGCAATGATGCCAGAGGATGCCCAGATCCTTAAGTAGGCACTGAAACGCCACACATACCGTTAAACCTCTTCAAAGCGTCTTCCTATGCCAACTCACTTCACTTTAGACAATTTACAGCTTAACGCCAGCTTGAGTAAGATTTGATGGATTGGAGAATGGACAAAGACTGGACACTGGAAAGATGACCCGGCCATTCTACCACAGAAGGGATCAGTGGTGTCAACACTTCAGTTACAGTAAGTTTCTAAAATTAAACGAAGTCAATATTTCATGTGGAACTCAGTGGTGTGTCTCTGCAAACGTGTCTCTGCTGTGGGGATATTATTTATGAGCAAATGAAACTGCTCCATCACCTCCGTTTCGACATCAGTTCAGCACTAACACAACCAGTGAAGTTAAAGCTGGGGAAACACGACACGACTTTTCCAGCTGTGAGACATTTATAGAATGTGGAGGGTTCACGCAACACGACTGGACTGGACTGGACTGAGAGACTGTGGGTTCACACTTGCGTAACAGCTGTCTGTCCTGAGGGAGCACACACTACACCACTATGACTAACAACTAAACACACTTTTACCCTACAAAATACAATCACTAATTTATAAAAAACATCGTTATATCTATAATAATAATAAGAGGGTGTAATTTATGTCATTGATTTCATTGATTATTCAGACAGAGGTGAAGAAGTTTGTGTCATTTGGATCATTTCTATGAGGCAGACATGAGCCACACATGAGGAAAAGAAGAACCCAGTGAAGTGAAACAGTTTGATTATTAGCAGGTCAGCTTTGGTTTTAAGTGTAAAAGTGTTGCGTGTGCCCTTCCTGTGTTATTGTTTCTGATATTCAGGCAGAAATGTTGCGCAGACGCCTTGCAGACGCCTTGCTTTTGCTGTTGTTTGTGCGTTGTTCTTTCTGTATTTGTAACGTACTGACACTTTTATTGCCATTTTATCTTGATATTCTGTTAGTTGTTTCTTTTGTTTTTTGTGAACGCAGCGTACCCATAGAAAACTCTCTCATTGAGGTCTTCCCCTGTATGAATAATAAATAAATAAATACAAAATAATGTATCCGTGGTAAATTGGCCACATGCCAACCACACTGGGGAGACATGCCCCTGGAAGACATGAACATTTGAACGCGACTGGGATGATGTGGATTAACTGCAGTTAGTCGAACAATATAAAGGAAGGGCTTTATTTGATCCAATCCTTTTAGTCTTATTGTGACTGAGAATCAGCAGACATCATGTTCTCTAAACTTGGGAGTGTTCTACTTATTCCTCCTCTCACTAAAGATAATCACAGCTCTGTTTTTTGTAAATGTCCACTCTGAGAAGTGTAGAGTCATTCATAGACACGTGGACTATACGGCCTCATTCACTGGTCGGATTTCCTTTAATCAGCAGCTTACAAAGGTTCACCGGCAACAGGGTTTTACAACGCAGCAATAAGCAGACATTTCCCAAAAATAACATTTATATTCCTGACCTTTTCTTTCCATCTCGCTTCATTGTGAGGGGTAAACCAGAAGCTCAGCAGTTTGAATGAATCAGCACTAAGCTGAATCATGGGTAATGTTGAATCAAAAGTTTGGCTTCTGCTGTAGATGGCCTTTAATTTTCCACAAATAGCAAATAATCTTAAACAAAAGAAAAATGAAGGAAAAAAGAAAGACCTTTAACTCAAATACGGAGGCTCAAAGTTAGCTGAAAACTTTTCCCAGGTGATGCTTTTCCTGAGGATGCTTATCAATGGGTGATGAAAATTGAGCGCTGATGCCATAGCAATTAACAATTCAATAAGCTATATGTTGGTTGAGGGGCAAATATAGTAGATGAAAGTGATAGACAGCTGACAGAAACAAGGGAATATGGACATTTTCATCAAGATGAATACAGTAATATGGAAGAAGAGTCCAGTCACAGGCTTTTCCTGCTCCACAGCCTCTGTGGGTCTGCCGCATGGGCAATGTTCCTCATCATCCATCACCTCCACTCCAAACACTTATTATGGATGAGAGCAGAGACTTTTCTCCCCAAAGACATTTTCTTTTCGTTTCTATGGCCTGTTTTCACATCACATTTATCACAAAGACAAAATGAGTGTTTTTCAACCATTCATCTTTGTGAGTTTGTAAAATCTAAATCCAAAAATGAAAATCAGAGTACCACAAATCAGTTTAGTTTGACACCCACATTCAGTCGAGACTTTCAGATAAAATAGATGATCACTTTAAAATGTTATTTATTATTCTTTCTATATACAGTTATTAATCATAAAAATGCATCACTAATTCAGCCACATACAGTACAGAACCAAGGGCATGCTAATGCATGCTGTTATATTCATTCCTCTTGTTATGGATCATATTATTAAGGTGAATCTCATCTACAATGTTTCAATCATTTCAGCCCTACAGGGAGGTGAGGCCCTTTCATTTTGAGGATTTCAATCGATAGTCAAATTGTTTTCCATGCAAATGCCCAAGGAGCTCTCTCCACTGATGAATTCTTTCTACATTAGATTCCCCACATCTTTAAATTGATTTCACTGACATCTGACATTAGATACGTTTTCAGGCCAAAGGGGAATGCAGCATAATCGCTTCAACATTCTTGGAATCCACTTTCATCTACATGCTTTAAAAAGGCAACCTACGATGCCTCACAATCAGATGGGTCTACCAAAATAAATTGTACCTAAAACAGATTGGTTTAAACTCAACCGACACAGCAAGGGTTTTTATACTCCGCATTATTTAAAAACCTCTGCATGAACTAAGTGAAAAAGTCAGAGAGCAGAAAATAGGTTGGCAACATGCTCCATGCATCAGTAACACACGATTTGAGTATCTGAAAAGGACTATATTATAAAAGTTAAGAGTTAGAAAGCATAGCCCTATGAACAAAGTAAAGAACTGGTAAAGAATTAGAAACACTATTCGAATTTGAATTAGTGTTCATGTTTTATTACACTTCTGGCACAAATTCACCATTCCAGACAGAATACAATACACAGGTATTAGACATTCAGGGATATTTCTGTGTCACATTGATGACTTCAAACGGAAAAAGCCTTCAGGCCAAACTTTCATATGAGGAAATGTAAAATATGACCTCCTGCCATTCAGTTTCTCACAGTAGACGTAGCTGCTTTTGTGTATTCACACCTTCTTGTGCTGCCAGAAATAACCTACATTTGAATAAAACACCAGGCCCAGAAGACTGCCAGAGACTTGGGGTTGGGATAGAACAGCTCTTGCCGCGGATGATCTTGACGACATGTACATCTGCTACCAGACCTACACCAGGCATCAGTGGATTCATGAGGCTGAACACATTTGGATCAGAGTTTCCAAATAAAAAAAGACAGATTGAGAGTTTAGTTTTAGTTTCATGTTCAAGGACATGGGCTATAATCAAAGTTTAAGTATCCAAGTACTTCAAGTGCTGAAATACTCATTCATAAATTATGCATACAATTTCCCAAAGTGTCTTTCTGACAATGATGACCTCATGGACAATGAACAGCTCACCCTATATTACACAGTAAAAACTACTCAATAGTCATGTCAGGTACACACCACCTCATATGGCGCTTTTTGAAATGGAAATGATCATGCCCAGCACTATCTGCATCACTTATACCTGCGCAGAATGTGAAACTGACAATTATAACCAAGGTGTTTGATTTAACTCAAACTGGATCAGTGCCCAGCAAGTAATCCATCACATGACATTAGGGAAACACGCAATCACAGACAATATGTCAGACATGTAACATGGAAGACTTCATGGCATTAAAATGACTAAATACCAGAACAATATATCCTGACGTCCTGCACAATTAGACGATGACTGAATTCCTGCCTCAAATTAATAAAACTGTACAGAAAATACTTCCCCGGTTGAATATAATAAGTATGTAACAGAAATAAAGCCAGCTCAACCTGTATTAACACCCATTATAATTCACATAATTAAATCTTTGTCATTTTGTTTATCATCAGAGTCTGAGCAGGGGAGGGGAAAAAGAATGAAGCAAGAACTCCAGTTTCACTTGGAGTTAATGTTCTAGATAAGATAAGATCACCATTATTTGTCCCACAATGGGGAAATTCCAGTGTTGCAACAAAGGGTACAGAAACAGATTATGCACTGTATAATAATAACGACAGATCACTTAGAAAAAGAAAAGTCTTATCATCTTAATAACAATAACACTCTTATTTACAGCTGTCAAATGGACAGAAAATATTGCACCAGGGATGACTGACATTATGTCACAGTATTGCACAGGAATATAACAGTATTGCAGGAGTATAACAGTATTGCACATTATTATGAGAAAGCTACATGACACTATTCAGGACTAACAGTGTTTTAACAGCAGGAAGGAAAGACCTGCGAAACCTCTCCTTCACACAGCGAGGGTGGATCAGTCTGTCACTGAAGCTGCTCTCCAAAGCGGACAGAGTGTCCTGCAGGGGGTGAGACTCATGGTCCAGCATAGACGTGAGTTTAGCCAGGACCCTTCTTTCCCCCACCCTGCACCGAGTCCAGAGCACAGCCCAGGACGGAGCTGGACTTCTTGATGACTTTGTCCAGCTTCTTCCTCTCCCTCTCGTAGAAGGTCCTCAGGAGTGGCCCTGTCACTCCAAAGGACCGGAGTCTCCTCAGAGAGGTAGAGCCGACTCTGGCTCTTCCTGTACAGTGCGTCTGTGTGATGAGTCAGTCCAGTTTGTAGTTCAGGTTAACACCCAGGTACTTGTATGAGTCCACGCTCTCAATGTCCCTTCCCTGGATGTGTTCACTGTTGAGGGGGCAGCAGAGTGGCGTCTGCGGAAGTCCACCACCATCTCCTTGGTCTTCACCACGTTGATGAGGAGGTGGTTCTGCTGACACCAGTCCACAAAGTCCTGCGCGAGTCCTCCGTACTCTGCATCGTCATCGCCTGTGACGATTGAGTCCGATGATGGCAGAGTCATCAGAGAACTTCTGCAGGACACAGCTGTCTATGTCAGTGTCTGAGAGTCTGCAGTGTAGAGGGTGAAGAGGAAGGGCGTGAGGACGGTGCCCTGGGGCGCCCCCACCCTGCAGGTCTGAGTGTCAGACTCACAAACTGGGGTTGGTTTGTGAGGTAGTCCAGGAGTTACTCCGCCAGGTCGTAGTCCACACCAGCCGTCTCCAGCTGTGTCCCTCAGGAGCAGTGGCTGGATGGTGCTGAAGGTGCTGGAGAGATCAAAAAATAGAACCCTCACATCGCTGCCAGGCTCTCCAGGTGAGGGAGAGAGCGGAGCAGTAGGGAGATGAAGGCGTCCTCCACTCCGATGCCAGGCCGGTATGCAAACTGGAGTGGGTCCATGGGCTGAGCTCACGGTGGAGCGGAGGTGGTCCGGACCAGCCGCTGAAGCTGTTGGGGTCTTTGGCAGTGCGGTGTCACTGGTACACACAGGAGTCTTCCAGACCTGCTGGTACCCCAGCTTCAGGCTCATGTTGCAGACATGCTCCATAACTCCACACAGTTCATCTGTGCAGGACTTAAGGAGCCTGGAGCTGATGCCGTCTGGTCCTGCTGCCTTCCTTGTTTTAATCCTCTTCATCTCTCTTCTCACCTGTGACAGTGGTTGGCCAGGGGACTGTGTGCTGGGGGGATGGGTGAGTCCAGGTGGAGTGTGTGAGCTGAAAAGGCCGAAGCAGAGGTGTGAAGAGGGACGAGACCACCAGCTGTGGTGCAAGGTGAGAGCATGCAGCTTGTAGCTGGCTTCCGCCTGCCTGATCTTCTTTCTATAGCTTAATATTGTGTAAAATGGATAGAAAGTTGCTTGAACAAGCAACACTTGACACAATTCTGCTGAAATAAAATTTGTATCAGAGGGATGAAGATATTTCTTTAGCCCTGCTTCAACCCCACCTATGTATTTAAATAGTTTACCCCAAAGACACACAGACAATAATGACTTCCCCTACCTTCAAAAGCAACAGTGTCGCAGTGGCTCAGAACTAACCCCCCCCATCTGACATCATTTTTGTTGTATATTTTACATGTATAAGGACAAATAAAGAACTTAAACAACTTAGTGTGTGCCAAATATGCATCAATATTTACAAGTACCTCTGAAAGATGACGCAATTATGAATCCATACAATCCCGGGCACAGGTGGAAATCAGCACTTGAGCTATCACCTGGTACAATGCATCTCTCCTGTTAAGGATAATGTTTATCCTTAACAGGAGAGATGTTAAGGACATGCAGTGTGTTAGGTAACTTGGCAACTGTAAATTGACCCTAGTGAATGAATGTGAGTGTGAATGAATGTGAGCGTGAATGATTGTCTGTTTGTCAATGTCTCTGTGTTAACCCTGCGGCAAGTTGGCTACTGTCCAGGGTGTACCCCCCGAAAATATTAGAAATAAGCTGCTTTATATATATATATATATATATATATACAAATTAATCATTGTAGTGAACCAAATGAGCTTCATGTTGGTTTGCACATGTTTGGATGTGTTTTTTTTAGTGATAAAAACATATATCCATCGGAAAATTAATAAATATAATTTGAAATGTCGGTGTAATCCCTCATTCGTCCAGGAGTGTTCACTGTTATCCGCTAATCTTCTGGCTGTGGATTCGAGTTCCCGAACTAGTTCCAAGGTTTTTTGCCCAAAATTCTTAGAAACATGTCGGTGTAATGCCTCATTCGTCCAGGAAATGTTTGCGGGGGGCCGGATTCACATAATTGACACCACTGAAGTATATTGTGAACTGTCCCTGTCGCAAAATAAATCAATAATATTATCTGAGTCAGGACTGTGGGGGTAGTAGTCTCAGTAGGGATGCCATTGAGGCCTTCCTGGGGATTCCCAAGCCAGCTGAGAGACATAGTCCCTCCAGTATGTTCCAGGGGCCTCCTCCCTGTGGGACATGCTCGGAACACCTTCCCAGGGAGGCATACGTGACAGATGCCCAAACTAACTCAGTTGGCTCCCACCACACTGTGGAAGAAACTCATTTTGACTGCTTGTAGCTGCTTATATCTTGTTGTTTCAGTCATTACCCAAAGCTCATGACCATCGGTGAGAGTATCACATTCATATGCCTTTCAACAAAGCTCCTTGTTCACACCCAGTAACCTACAATGCAAATTTCATGAATAAAAAAAATCAGACCTAGCTTGTTTTAAGACATTTGTCTAAAATAAACGGCAAAGAAGTAAGATTATTAAGCTATTAAGTAAAATTCACTTACTGTACTGGCAGATAATTTCATGTATTTCAAGGACTTTTTTTGTCTCAAACAAGTGTATTTTTCTAGTTTTGAGAAGGTGTAATTTCGCAGTGCACTACAGCGACCTCATCACTACAAACACAGTACCGATCTGCCTGTAAAATCTCTTTTCTGGGCATCATTTGCAAACAGCAAATATTAGATCCTTCGTCTCAAACCTGGACCCGCCCACCAGGGTGGTTCTTTATTGAATTGAACTGGTGACTTGACATATGGCAGCCCTGGTGGGGTGTATGATGCATAGGAACAGGGACCAGCCCTCAGCAAAGGACCCGAACCTTGTACTCTTAATGCACACCACAAAATATAATATAAATATATATATATATATATATATATATATATATGCAATTATTAATATTAGCCTTTAATGGATTGAAAGAACCTAATAACCACCATTGTGTGTCTGAAGCCATTAATTATGTATCTTTTTGACACACTGAACTTTCCTTCATTGTGACTTTGTGCAATTAACAAAAGTATTTCCTTGGGCTGTGATTAATTACAGTACAGTAATTACATTTGGAGTTGCACGTCAATCACAAAGTGCTTAGTGAATAAAAAACATTGTGACTGTGTTAAGCTCCTGGCTATTAATGTTGTGCACCTCCTCTGTATTCCCTTGCTCTCTCTCTCAGGAGAAAACCTTTGTTCTGGGGGGCAGTGGAAGGTCTCCGCACTACAGGTTGCTTCTCTCTTTTCCTTATAAAAGAAAAAGGTTAATTTCTTGGCAGGTCAATAGCAAAAAAAGTTCAAAGATACAATGGAGTGATATGATTGAAGGGCTTCTGGTCAGGACGTTGTTCTGGATAAATATGAATAAAGTATGAAGAAATCTAACACTAGTAAACAGTGGAAGAAGCGGCTTAAAATATGTATTCATTGTATGTACCAAAGGTTGAGTGATAGGTAACCCAAATATACCGTCCCTTTTTCATAGTTGTGCAATTATTTTATACCAGGCATAATAATAATACTTTAAAAAAAATTGGAATAAGTTTGAATGAGCACCGTCTGGCGCTGCCCTGTGAAATTCAACTCTAACTGTTCTGGTTCCAAGAGTCCAGCTTTAAAATGAGACTGACAGGGGAATAGGCTGAGCACTGCATGTGGTGCGCTCAATATATTCAGGTCTAAAGCGGCAGTCTGATGGCTGCAAGTGAAATAGCAAAGGTTTTTATGTGCAATAGGAGTGAAAGGAATCCGTGACAAGTCTAATTCATACAGCTTACACAATCACTTTTATCACATGGCAAAGTTACCTCACTCTCTTATAGTTACGTACAGTTGTTCTATGTGGCATGAACTCACATTGATCAAATATAAATATAAATATTCAATCAATTATTAAACTATGTGCATTTAATTATAAAACATGTACAATTCTCATAATTAGACAAAGTAATATGTGGAGTTTATTAGCTAAGCAGTTTTCTCCACACCAACATCATCTAAAAAATGATTAAAAACACAATAGGTGACTTTAGAATTATTTAGAACTGGAGGTGGACATATTTGGAGAAATAAGTACTTCCTTCTGTCAGCACTACTGTCCAATTACAGAGCACACCTCCGAGTTGTTTGCGTCACACTTTGATGAAATACAAACCAGCTGGGAAATGAGTGCACTGCGATTTGGGACAGGCAATACTCCTCTCTTCCTCTGTGCCTTATTAATGTGAGCATGCACAATGAACCGCTGAAGCAGAAATTAATGAGAAACACTATTGTCATTTGTAGCTTGTTTATTTAGATGTGCACAGTAAGGCACCAGACCCTGACATTAAAACGGCTCACAGTGTTTACGAGGTAGACTTCACAACGCTTTTGCTCACCTCATTTAATTTGGGAAAAGGAAGCTTAAAAAGGAAGCTTAAATAAAGTAGTGTATATCGACTGAAAGATTAACAGTTTTTTGTTGTTGTTGTTGTGAATAACTTAAGTAGAGTGCAATTAAAACAACCGTATGTAGCTCATGTGGGGCTCTGCTTTCTAATTGGATCATCCTGAGAACCAAAAACATCAAAAACATGGCCATCGTGTAAAAAAATGTTTTTGCCATAGAATAAATCAACATCGTAAAAGTGTTTAATGTTTAATGTACCAATCCTTAACAGTGGATTGTTGCTCTGTACAACTATAATGGGAAAAAAAAACCGTTCACACATTCATTAGAGGACGTTCACACATTCATTAGAGGATCCCCATTTGGAGAGCGTACTGTGGGGACAGTGAGGTTGGTTGGGTTCTAGGGATGGTTTTTTTGTTTCACATGACTTGTAAAGCACTTTGTACAGTCCTACGGTCTTTGTATGAAAGGCGTTTGATAAATAAAGTTTGTTTTATTGATTATCTTTTCTAACCCTCCTTTTGTCATATTAATTATCCCCTCTGTTTCCCCTGCCAAACGTGCACACACATCATTTACCCCGAAATGGTTACACTGGCCTCTTCTACATACTGTGTATCTATTACTCAAGCGCATTAGGCCGGTTCACACAGTTTTGTCTGGTATTCATCTGCAGCAGGCTCAGCTTCAGTTGGGACCTGTGAACACACGGCAGCTTGTACGTGTTGTTAAGGCAGTAACACATTTTTCTTGAATGCATGCCCTTTTGATTTCATGTACTGTATGTTGGTCTTATTATTGTTCATCGTTGTATGTTGCACCTTAACGGCGAAACAATTCCCCATGATTGTGAATTTTGTTCATCGACAACGGGAATAAACCTTTTCTGATTCGGATTCGGATTAGCTGTGTGACGCTGGAGAAGTATTGGACGCTTTCTTCGCAAAACAGTCTTTGAACTTCCAGGTATTTACATGTGTTTCATCCTCCATAAGACCAACTGGAAGACCAAAACAAGAAGCCATGCTAACACAGAGAAAGACTTGGATCAATAGAACGTGCTCAGTGGAAACCTGCAGCTGAGGAGGGATAATGAGAGACTGTTGGAAAGAATCACATGGGGAGAATCCAGATAGGTAAAACAACAAAATAGTGCTGCAGTCGGAGTGTGGAGTTAATTAAACAGATGTGGAAGATGCTTGCTCCCACAAGCTGGGAAAAAAATTCTAACTAAAGTTTCATTCTCTCACCTTTTCTTCTATGTCAGTAACTCCGTCCTCCCCCTCACTGTCCCCCTGGAGCCGTCATGTTGATGTGGAGCTGAAGGGAACACATCCAGGAGAGTGCTTAGAATAATCCAGCGCTATCACGTCTCTGCTGATGCAGCCATGACTCCCAAGAGGATATGAGAGTCCCTCATGAATACATAGATGCTTTGTCCATAGACAAAATGGGAAGAATTTAGATAACACACAAGGCGGTCAACCAAAACCCTCAAAAGGCCAGAGGAAGATGATAGCACAGATGAGAACTGTCCCGGGGCCGCACCGTTGAACACGAGACACAAACAAAAAAACAAATACCACTAATATTTCTAGAGACAGAGTTAACTGTCTGTCCACTGTGTGTCGTCCACTGTGTGTCGTCCACTGTGTGTCCACCGTGCGTGTCCACGTGTGTGTGTCCACCCTGTGTGTTCCACTGTGTGTCCACTTGTTGTGTCGTCCAATGTGTGTCCACTATGTGTCCACTCTGTGTCCACTCTGTGTCCACTGTGTGTCGTCCACTGTGTGTCGTCCAATGTGTGTCGTCCAATGTGTGTCGTCCAATGTGTGTCCACTGTGTGTCCACTGTGTGTCCACTCTGTGTCGTCCACTGTGTGTCGTCCACTGTGTGTCCACTCTGTGTCCATCTGTGCGTCGTCCACTGTGCGTCGTCCACTGTGCGTCGTCCACTGTGCGTCGTCCCACTGTGCGTTCGTCCACTGTGTGTCGTCCTCTGTGTCCACTCTGTGTCCACTCTGTGCGTCCACTGTGCGTCGTCCACTGTGCGTCGTCCACTGTGGCGTCGTCCACTGTGTGTCCACTGTGTGTCCTCCTGCAGCTACTGTATCTAACAGAATAGAAATGTCTCGTTGTTTGCAAAGCCCATGCTATGGCTTCACTGCTGAGTGCATTCATTTGACAAATGTTTACTTTTGCTAAACTATGATAACTAAAGTTAAATTAACATTTTACGCTTCAAAGCTTTACTAACACATTGTATTTCCATGACCCTCTGAATGCATCAGTCCTAGTTGTAGAGGACAGATGCAAAACTCAGATAATGTCAGATATTTGAGGAAAATAACGATTGGATTATGGATACGTCTGTATTTCAAAGGGATTTCAGCTCCAGCTGCAGCGAGATGCTTTTTCCAGCTCTCAGTCTCTAAACATTCCCAATCTTGTTGCTTTAGTGCAGTGGCGCTAGGTTGCTACGTGTTAATCTAAAATAGATAACTTCATTTGCATCTCACAATGTTTGTGTTGACACTGCAGGAGGTAACAGGGGGCTGGACTTGTGAGGCCAGGGAGTTGCTGTATGTGATGTGTTCGTCTATATTTGGATAAGTGACATTTCAGCAGCGGCAATGTATCAAAGCCAGAGGACAATGTAATTAATGTAATTATAAATTAGAACTCTTTATCAGGAAATACATATAGAAAGTTAAAGGCCTAGATGTTCCCTGTCCTCCCTCGTACCCACCATCCTGCGCATTCTACAGCCCCTCGCAGACTCTTATCTGCAGAGACACACCAGAAGCTTATCAGCGTTACAATTAGAACCAGGAAGTCTGCGAGGAAATGTCAACAGCTCAGTGAACCTGACAGGCCTTTATCTGGAAACACCTCTTCATCCTGGATTCTTTCTTTATCTGCTGTCAGAGAATTTAAAAAAAGGTCTAAAATAATTATAACAATGTAAGGTTTGGAGAGTTTCTAACAACAAAACTCAGCGGATTATATATAGTATATAGTTATTCAATTATTTATTGCTTAAGGTTAGGTGTACAGAAGCTATTTAACGTCTTTAAACTGACACTATTTAAAATAAATCTGTCAGTCTTAAAGATAGAGAGAACATTCTGCTTTTCATAACTTCTGTGATTGAGGCTCATCATTTACTTTTTTTTTTTTTTTTTTTTTTTCATATCAGAAGACAAAATACGCAGTACGTTCATTGCGCGGTTCATGGGTAAGTATTAATCATGAAGTCTGAAGTCTCAATCCAGTAAAGGATGACTGCAATCACACAAAAGGCTTCATTTACAAAACTGTGAGACTCCACACATTATTGCAGTAAATATTGTTTGTATTTTTTTTGCAGATATGTATTCCAATTCAGTCCTTATTCGTACCTTCAGATTCAGAGCTTGTCACACAGTGGAAAGAAGCAAGTCACTGCAGGCAACAATAAAGCTTTTAAGAATTGATATAAGACCATCCAACAGTGACCTTCACGGAGTCACGGAGCGCTGAGTGTGGACGGTCCGGTGCCTTTCCCGCTGTACGCCTCACGATTGAACCATTAACTGTTATTGTGTCGGCTCATCTTTTCTGTAATGGTAACACGGCTGACTGGAGACATGGCAGATATGAGCTATGGCAAAAGACAGTGGTGGAAGTACAAAAGTAAAAGTACTGTACTTGAGTAAAGTTTTTAGGTTTACCTACGTACAATACATTTTACAGTGGATACTTTTTACTTTTACTTCACTACATTCTACAGCATGTATCTGAACTTTCCACACCACCATTTTTTAACTGACGGAAAAGTTGTTTTTCCGTCAGAGTAGGAAAAGTATATTTTCTTAAATGGATGAGGGGTTTGATTTTTAGCACATTTATGGAGACATCTTGCCTGCACTATTCAAATTCCCTTTGAACAGACAAAAAAATAGGCTTTATAAAGAAAAATAACATGGAAAGTTGCCTATAATTATTCAAATCAACAGATGTATTACAATTTGATTGCTTTAATAATATAATTCTCAAAATCAAAATAAATTACTTTTACTTTAACTCTTAACTTTGTAATGTTTTTCCCTCCTGTATCAAGTAACATAATTTAGTACTTCATCCACCTCAGGGCAAAACATAAGAGCTTTCGACGACAAAACCATCTAAGGCAGGTTTTGAAAGTCATTTATGGGATATGGAAATGCTGAATGCAGTTTTGGTCATTGTGTGACAAGATGTTATGCGAAATTCAACTGCACATTCACAGCAGGAGAAAATGCTGACAGTTTTGAAAACAGAAAGATAGGTAATACCATGACTATACAAATACAATTTGCAAAGTATGTCTATATTTACACCCTGTCTGCAGCAAGTAAAAGCACAAATAACTCTGCCACATAGGCAAATATTGTCATGACATTATATTATTTTCTTGACAATGCTACAAAAAATATATGATATGTGCTTTTTAAATGACAGTTTCTGTTCGGCTCACACCTAAATATTTAAAAAATATTTTGATATTTAACTTTATATCATATACCACGTTTACAAATTCAACCAAGCCTGCTTAATTAGATACAAAGACTTAGGAAACTCCGTGCAGCTTGAAACACAAAGCGACACCGTCCCATTTCAGGCAATATGAAACGTCCAGGACAGAACAAATCAGTAAGGATATGGGCTGAAAATAATTAATATTAGTGTCCAGTAAAATAAACATAAAAGAAGAAAATCGGACAGAAATTACTTTTGAAAAATGTACAGGTAATAACATTTGGAAAAATAAGCTTTTAATCTGGACCAGCCTTGAATATGCGAGACATAATCCTTGGCAAACATTTAGTGTGAGCCGAGCTGGACAGTCTTTACATTTATTTCCCTTGAAGAAGAATTTTATTCAAGATGCAAAACATGAATATTCAAATAAAAATAGCAGTGTTCTTACTGATAAAGCTGTATCTGAATATGCAAGAGCTGGAGCAATTCAACACCTAATGATAAATACCTAATGATTAAAGAGAAGTGACACACCTGAAGGTTAAGCCAAACTTTGGTTATGCCGCTGGCAGTCATTTGGAAAAGATGATAGGCAGGATAATCATTCATTTGCTGTGATAAAACAACAAAACAATGGAATATAAAGTTTATGCAGTAGAATAAATTTCCTTCTGACAACTAATTTAGTTAATTGCACCCCAAACGCATATTGTTTCAGCAGCAACAGAAACACTAGGTTTTCAGTAACACAATCGGTTCTTCAATCATTGTTTTCTCTTTGGAATAAAACAAGAGTAAAGCACTACGGCAGATGTTCCCTATCCTATCTGTTTGTTAACACCTAAATAAAAATAAATGCTCGAAGGATGTGAGAGAGGAAGAGCACTGA
This sequence comes from Chaenogobius annularis, assembly GCA_015082035.1. Classification (NCBI taxonomy): domain Eukaryota; kingdom Metazoa; phylum Chordata; class Actinopteri; order Gobiiformes; family Gobiidae; genus Chaenogobius; species Chaenogobius annularis. The sequence goes on from BJKM01000289.1 coordinate 700,269, forward strand.
CACTTCATGAGCCAAAGAGATCCTCAACAAAACAAATCATATTGTGTGGCACTCGTCTCCCTAAGCACAAGTGGAAACAAGTAGACTGTTAATTTCTGACAGAAGCAGGAAAAATCTTCGCTTTGTTATGCATTTCTACAGTTCACAACAAATAGACAGCGGTGATAGTACAAGAGACACTTAGAATCAAAATCATGCAGTCACGATATTATGCAGAAATGAAAGAAATGTGCACATGGCCTCTTACCTGTCTCTGTCTTGTTTCATCACATATGCTGTGGTAGACAATATACTCTGTCCGTTGAGTGCAGTAAAATTACTACTGTTCTACAATACCTCTGAAAAGTTCATCAGAAACGTCCATGCAATACCGACCAGGGGAAGCACACCTTGTCATTAAGATTCGGAGTCTTTTCACTGTGTTCACTGTCATCTTCCCTTTTCCTCAGAGTACTGACTACGAGGCCAGCTTTGTCTCACACACCGCTGGCTTCCACAGATGACCAAATATTGAACTTGGGTATCTATGCCCAGCTAAGAGATAGAGATAGCTAAGCTTGTACTTACATTCTTCTTCATGATTTTGGTTTAAGTTTGGGAATTTAAAGGGGTAGAAAAATAAGCCTCTGGTTAATTTCAGTTCAGCGCTGAAATACAAAAGATGTCTTATCATTCACTGCAGTTCTCTATTCAGGAACAACCTTGACTTTGCAAAGCCCCCGGCAGATTTACAATTCTGCCCTTGTCCTATCTTTCCTAATTTCCTGTACCTCTTAGCCATGCTGCAAATATGTCCTTAAATGCAAAACCATTCGCCATCTACAGTTTTTCCCTCAAGTTTTTTGAACGTTAGACTTTTTCTTCTTTAGTCTGATTAGTTCAAACGCAAGCCTTTGTAAAAGTAAAGGTGAAAGTCTGATGCACATAAACACGCTTGTCAAATCTGGAAGGTTTTAAAGGTCTTAAATGTGGAGGGAGAACAAGGCATTGGTACAGGAGAGAACAGAAGTGGATGCAAAGAGAACATTTGTTTACAGATGACATCAATGAATACTACTACTACGACTACTACTACTACTAATAATAATAATAAAGTAATAGTCCTACTTCTGTTCTGATGGAAGACAAAGTGAGTCCTAATCACCTTGGTCCTGCTGCAGACTCGTATTGGAAATCACTCCTGAATCTCTCAATGTCACTAAGCACAATTTGTCCAACCTTGAATATCATCATTACGACAGTCAATGTAAATTACCCTCGCAATGTGGCGAACAATAAAGGCGTCACCTCATGTACCACGAAAACTGATCAATCATTGAGTAAGTGATTAATCTCCTGGAAGGACATTGGAACATTATCAGTAATCTCCGTGTTGTCGTGCAGTTGGCCTGTGCACCCTTGTCTCCGCTCTGTCACATCCTCACGCAGGTCTACTCTGTCTTTGTACTAACTAATGCTGCATTTTATAATCAAGGTCATTCTGGATTCACAGCGCAGTAGTTAAACATGTTTAATACAGTAAGTGTTCCTGTCGGTTTCTATTCCATGTTAATGCATAATTTACCAGTTAAAAAGGACTGTAATTACAGTCGCCTTTTTCATTATGATTCTTGGCTGATATGATAATCAGCTGGAATGGCTCCGCGGATGTTAATTTTGTCCTTCAAAAACGCCACATTTCCATTCACATATATATACTTTTAATGCAGAGATATATCGCTCTGACTCGCCAACAAACTCCCACCAACAGTCGGGAAATCTAATCCAGAACATTTGTGCATTTGTGTCCAGCGAGCGATCCACTGTGGTTCAACCCCCAATGCGGACTTTGACTGTAGTACTTTTAGAGCAGGTCAAGGAAACCAAACTGTTGGGTCTGGTTAGAGGACACACTTTTCTTGGACAACTCATATCAATAAGTTATTTTTTGTTTAATGTTACATAAACATTGGTTTTAGCTCATTTAATCTATTCTCCATCAGTTTGGTCACCTGTCTCCAAGCAAAACAGAGCTGCTGGACTAACTCTGAACTGCTGCGGGAGAGAAAATGTGTGAGTGAGGTACCAGACTCTAACGCACTACTCTCTACCATCACCTAAAACAAAAGCTTTAAAGAAATCTGCATTATTCAGAGCTGCATCAGTATGGAATAATCTGCCTCCATCTAATACAAATTGGGACTAACTTTGTTTGTCAGTAAAAATGACTTTTACCAACACAATGTTATTATATTTTATGTGAACCCCAGGAAGAATAGTTTTTGCTTGTCATTATTAATAACTAATCCAAAATAAATGAAACAAATGATATCTTAAAGATAGACCCACTTTGCCTGTGTGACTTTGTGGGTAGTGAACTTGGAGAGACTACTGGCACAATATGGGTTGAGAAACACAGACATATAAAGAAGAAAACGTGGCATTTGATGCTCATGCTATTGATCATTCATTTGTATGTGAAGGTGAACGTGTGATTTGACGTAACTCCAGGTGGTATCGGCCGAGATAGAGAATTTGATATCTATGAATGTAAATTTGAAATATATTCTATTGTTAACATGAATAAAAAGGTGCTATACTGGTTTTCTTTGATGACTTGGAGCCTATACAGACACAATAAAGCACTCATCCAGTTAACACTCACGAGGAACAGATCTGAATATGAGTAATATAGTTTGCACTCCAGACTTTGACTAAATGACTGAACACTCAATACAATCACCTCTAGTGTCTGGCCTGCAGTCGCTGAGCACAGCCAGAGGTCAGAGAGATGAGCCGGCTGCTGGTTCAGCACAGTGTGCCTGCCGAAGTGTGACTGCTGTCATTAGTGCTGTCTGTGATGGCAACAGGCCCGGGACGCTTACCTCCGGTTGGTCAATACAACCTGTCAATCACAACAAAGCCCTTTATAGCAGATAATGACAAATAACAACCTGAAGAAAAGTGAACATGACACCAGGTTCTTCACAATGATTGATGTGGAACAAAAATCACGAGTGCGTGGGTTTAGAAGTAAAGCAAAATCTGAGAATGAAAAAATATAACAGTTAGAATAAAGAGATGAAGGAATATTTTACCTTATATTTTGTTTCTTTTAGTATGAATATTGTACATTGAAGAGTGCACAGTGAATAAAAAGACATGATAAATTATGCAATATTCTGTCTATACCAATTTACTCATTTCTGTTAATAATAATGAAGAAAACAACATACTTCTGAGGGCTTGTTATTTCCAGCACTTTTTTCTTTCTTTTTTAGTTAAGTTGCTTTCACCACCTTTAACAATGATTCACCTTTTCAACAGATTAAGTTGTGAAATTGCAGAGACACCAGTGCAAAGGATGTCAGGCCTGGTCCAGGAGGCATATTTAGACACATCAAAGGCTAGCAGATTAATAGCTGTGGCCCAGATGGAGGAGCAGCGAAATTAATGAGCGATTTAACAGGAAATTAAATACAAGGTAATGCAATTAAGGAGGTTAGTTTTTGATCAATAACTTTCACCAGCAGCCTCAGGGATCCCGCGTCATACAAGAAAGAGTAATTGTAAGAGTAACGGGACAAAACATCAGATTTATCATTTTAAATTCATGTAATTGGACTGGCAATGCATTCAATTAAAATGAATAGATAAATAAATACACAATTCTGAAAAACTAATATCTGAAAGAACGATGCAAGAAACGCACATTTTCAAATCATTTAATGTTATCAGCATAAATATTTTGTCACTTGTAGATTTACTCACAGAAGGAACAATAACCAAAATGCTTTCTCAAGTATAGTACATTTTCACTGCAACACTGATTAGTCAAATAGGAGTGGAAGTACAATTGTATTCAATATTTACACTACTGTACTTAGTATCTACAACTGGAAGTGGGTGGTATAGTTAAAATTCATTCAGTTCCATTTTACTTGAGTAATTGTATTTTTTAGACGAGTGATCCTACCACATATATTTACTCCTTAGCATTATTGTGCATGAAGCGACAGTACTCTTCCCATCGTGAGTAAATATTGTGACAAACGCTTTATATGAGGTACATTCAACGCTTCAAACTCATAAAACATACCTTCAGTTTTTATGCCTTTTCTTTAGAAATGCAAGAACTCAAATTATAAATCAGATTTTAAATACATTTATGTCCAAACTGAACTCTGAATAATAATTTGGGCCTCTACTTTTTTACTTACTCTCCTTACAAGTACATGCAGTACGTTGGCTACTCCACCAACCTCTGCTGCATACTTCTGACTTCTGAGGACGAGAGCATCACTGTCAAGAGCTTGAACTATGCGTCTCCCATTCTCAAAATGACACATACTGGCATTTATATTCTGTGTCAAAATGGCCGAGTTGACCTGCAGTGACCCCGCTGAAGTTATCATGAAATTGGTTAATGAGAAATTGTTTGAAATTTGCATTCAAGAGCGGTGTGAAGGTCTAATTGGTTGCAAAATAGAATCTAAGGAAGGCTCTAATTAAAGGAGTTTTTTTATCCCACGCCCACTGCACTGGCTCCGTTCACACCCAGAGAAAAACACATCCTGCTAATAACCCCGGGATGTGCATCTCGTTGGCATATTGTTTGAAAGTGAAAAAAATATATGATAGCAATTCTTTAACACATACAATGGTTCATGCCAGCAAGATAGCAATATTATTTCTCAGCAAAATAAAAGAGCTCAGCAACTAATTTCTAATTTCTTCCTCTGGTCATTAGAAGAGAATAGAACTGTGGACTTGGAAACACTGATTAACTACTTAAGTTAATTAGTAGTCATAGTATTTATCCTAAGATGTCTGATGTGATTATGCAAATAATCATAACATTTGGAAATCCTTTATTCATCAGAAGTAGTTATTATTTCATCCTAATAATTGCAGTACATTTTCCAAGGCAGCCCTGGACAACACTGTTCATTTTGCTGTATTCCGCCCCGCCCACTTATACTCCTGACTGCTGCTGCTGCTGATCCACACTTCTAGGGGTAAATAATGGACTCAGACTTGAATTTTAACAGCCATGTCAAATGAATAACATCAGCAGCTTTTTACCATCTAAAAAACATTGCCAAAAGTATAGAGTCTAAACCAGACCTGGAGAGACTTATCCATGCGTTTGTCTGTAGTAGATTAGACTACTGTAACGGCCTGCTCACTGGCCTCTCCAAACAAACGAGCTGTAAAACAGCTGCAGTACATCCAGAACGCTGCTGCTCGGTCCTGACTAGAACCAGGAAGTACGATCACATTAGTCCTGTGCTCAGGTCTCTGCACTGGCTCCCTGTGGCTCAGAGAATAGACTTCAAAGCAGCTCTGGCCTAGCACCAAAGTACATCTCGGACATGTTAGTGCCATATGAACCATCTCGGACTCTGAGGACCTCAGGGACCGGCCTCCTGCTGGTGCCCAGAGTCAGGACTAAACATGGGAATCTGCGTTTCAGTTTTATGCAGCTAAAATCTGGAACAGTCTTCCTGAGGATGTGAGACAGGCCGCTACTCTGGCAATGTTCAAATCCCAGCTAAAAACTGTTTTGTTTAGTTGTGCATATGACTGAAATGATTTTCTTTGCACTCTTCTCTTTTGTCTTAAACTGTTTTGTGATTTCTGTCATGTCTTTGTGATTTTTAATGCAGTTTTCCTCTTGTGTGAAGCGCCTTGCCTTGTTTGGACATTTTGATTGAGAACTAGAGAAATGTCGTGCAGCTAAATATTGTTTAAAGTGTCCTATGCAAAATCATACAATAAGAAGGAAGGACACAATGAATAGCAACTTCTGGAACACGGTGAATAGACAAAACATTAATAATAAAAAAACATGTAGGCTAATGGCACGTTCCAGTCATCCTCGGATTTTCACAGTTCCAACTGTTAAATTCCCACTGGAAAACCCTGACGACATGACTTGGAATTCCTACTTGGAGAACGCTTCAGAGCCCGAGTTAGAAAATGGAATGTGGAAGCGTTTGGTGAAAGATAAACTCCCGACAGCTTCTTTGGTTTAGATAGTTTAGATAGTACATGTTATTTCCCCTTTAGTGGCTCTCTTACTGTCCAACCGCTGTGTGAAGCTGCTCCTGCGCTGCTGCATGTTTTATCATCTGGAAATGTAATAATTAAATTGACTTCAATGGACTTGCAATTTCGGTTGATTTTAGCACTTTCCCAGTTTTTAGTACTTGATTGAGTCGTTACTCTTCTTTTAGTAACACGGACACTCAAGGACACAATTTGGCAGTGACAGAATTGAAATTCCTTCTTCCGTGGAACATTTGTAGTTTATTTATTGAAATTTATTCCACCAGGATAGTCCCAGATACAAAACGTTTTTTGTTTTTTTCCTATTTATTTATATCCTATTTAACACACAGCAACAAAAACATACATAACACAAACTGACTTATGTAAAGGAAAATATGTAAAAAGAGTAGTCATTTAGATATAACAATTTAAATATAAATAAATAAAATAAAAAATGAAAAATAAATAAAATAAAATAAATTAAAACATAAATAAAAATAAGAAAATAAGAAAAATAAAATGAATAAAACAAAATAAAATATAATAAAACAAAATAAAACAAAACAAAACATTATTTTCAGGGTTCTTTAGGAGCCTGTTGTTGGAGTCGGGCTCAGAATCTTTTTGGTGTGAGGCTGACGCACCAAACACTGCCCCACAGAACTACCCCAAATCGTAATTGGTTTATTTGGTGACCAGTTTGAGAACCAGCGGTCTCTAGTTTCATTGCAGTGAATTAGCTTTGTTCGTCGGGAAAAGGCAAGCGTCTCTACTGTCCACACTTGATCCATATTCCAGCCGTTATCCTCTTATTAAAAGCCTCGCTGCGTTCTCCGGTGACAGTGACAGCTCGACCACTGCCACAACCGCGAGCGTCTCACACGAGGGTCTGCGCCGTGTAATGAGTTGCTTTTGATGCCGTTTCTGTCTGTGAAATCAAATCACCGCTAAATAATGATGCCTTGCCCTGAGCTTCCTTTTCTGTCCTCCCCTTTTTAATTTTTTTTTCAATGTCAACAGACAACCAGAGGCAAATTAAAATGTCTACCAAGTAAAGCTATCTGCTCACTCAGTGTTTAAATCCACATTATGCTTTAAGTGACAATTTTAGGGGTTTTCTATTGATATGGAATCAATCAAGTTTGCATTTCTGAGTTATTTTGATACCATAATTTCTAATGTATTGTTAAAGGGGCTGTACATTATTTTTTGCCATGTAATAAAGTGAAAATGTGTTACAGGTGCATTGTAAAAGCAGCTCCTTGGCCCAAAATGAGCCCGCTGTGTGCTGTCTGCATATAATTATCAAGCTTTTTATCCTCTGTGAACCAGGAAGTGCTACCTACTATTCGCACTTCTAAACTCTAAAATTGCGGTGAGGAATTAGGATGCTAGGAATGCGTTAGGAAAGTGAAGAGTACGTTTGGACCTCTACAAACAGTTTAAATGAACTAGTCCTGTTTTTAACGGCCGTACAAATCCGTGTACAGCGCCTTTGAGATGAAAAAAAATACATACAGATATTACGCAATAGTTATAAAAAGCTATTTAGCATCCAGCCATATAAGTTGAATGGATTTTTTTTTTTTAAATTCTGATTCAGATCTGAGTCTGAATAATAATAATGATTTGTGATTAGTTACTGATTATGTAAAGTGCATTGAGAATCTTGAAATGCGCTTTATAAATCAAAGGCTTTGAATTGTTTCTCTTCCACTGAAATAATAATAGTAATAATCATAATGTCCTGTCCATAGTATATATTATCATCAAGAATACCTCAAATGCATACATTAACATTGTCATACCGAATACATGTAATTTTAGTTTAAAAAATGGGTGCTCTTCACTGTTAATGATCCTGATTTGTTCAAATGTATTTTTTACGTTGATCCTCGAGTGAATCCGGTTTCCTCGGGGGGCTTTCCCTAAGTGATAAAAAAAATGCTAGTGTGGCGCACGACAAGACGGGCAGTAGAAGTCATCGTCGAGGAGGAGGAGGAGAAGGAGGAGGAGAAGATCGGGGGTCGTTCATCACACAGTGCTTTTCGCTCGACTGTCTCCGACTCTGACCACGGAGGATTTATTTATTTTTTCTCTCAACACCTGCTTTTTGTGCCCACAGCGAACGCAACGGCGATGAGGAGCGTTCTGCGAGGAGACTAAATTTAGACTCTGCACCATCAATCCAGATTAGCCCAACTGCAATGCATCGTGGGGGGGGGGGGGGGGGGGGGGGGGGAGAGTTTGGCTGTGTGTTACGTAAGTATGTGTTGGGCCCTTGAAGCTTAAAAAAGTACTCCCACTTCGCGTTCGCAGTCAGTTGAGAAGGTGGTGGTGTTCTTCTATTGCTTTGTAATTACTAAAGGTTTACGAGTACGCTAACCTTTTTGCTGGTGAAGAGACGGTGTCCTCAAGGTATTAGCAGCTTATTTGCACTCAAAATTGTATTAGCGTAACAAATACTCTATGGATACTATCTTCAGACTTTCCTTGGGAACAATGGAGTAGCCAGAGCAAACCAGGATGTAATTATAAGTGGAAGTAATCAACCTTTTTTGTTTTCTGGGTGCAATTTCAAAGTATAAGGTCATTTTAACATAAGAAGGACAGAACAGCTTGTGCAGTACAACTCCATATTTCGCCACACATTTCAGTGCAGTTCAGTGTTTAATATAGTGTTGTCCAAATCAAAATGTTAAATTTAATTAATTTAGTTCTGTGGTCAATCTGACTTCAATTTGTTTCTGAAGAGCCCCAAATCAGCGCGAAACGGCCGTCGCTTCGCAGAGCTTCAGAAAAAATATATTGAAAAAAAATCTACAGGAAATCAAACAATGAAACAGTCATCAGTCAAAAAAAAAAAAAAAAAAAAAAAAAAAAAAAGACGAGCAGATTGACCAACATTCAATGGAAACAGGCAAATTGATCCACCTTCTGGGCAATGAAGAACTCAATGATTTAAAAATGAAAAAATGTGAAAAGGAGAAAGCTGGAGGAGAACCAGAGTGAAGGAGAGATCTTACTCCCACGGACAGACGAGCTGCAGACGTGTCCAGGACTGAGGTGAATCCTTTTGCAGAGAGTCACAAAGCCACAGTCCGTTCAAGACAGAGATAAAAGCTGGCTAAATCTCCAGTTTGTGGGACAGTACATTTTGAACTCTTTCTTACACTTCGTAACTTATGAAATGGTAAAGGTGATTCATGAGCTAGTTTTTAACAATGTTTCTTACTTCAATGTGATTATCTCATCAACATTTTTGCGTTGAATTTGTTGGTTTAATGCTTTTTATAAACAAAACAAAATGGACAAATTGGACAATGCCCCCAAAGGTCCTTATGACCTCAAGCGTAACACGGATCTGTGACTTGAATTAAAATGAATTTGCATTCTCTAATATTTATTGAAGCTAATTTATTGTTATTAATTATGGTTTAATATTCATGATCAATTAATAAACTAATTGGCTTTGGCGCAACATTTGCTGTTCACTTTGCTCCATTAGACGAGTAATTAGATTCAAAGTCAACCAACTGTTGAGCAGATGCTTATGATTCTGGCCATGGTCGCCGTTTTAAAACATTCTTGTCTCTGTTATTGATAAGTGATTATTGAAAGTTTTTATATACGAGTAGTCAATAAAAATATGGTTAGAGTCAGAAATACTGCGTCACCAAGTAGTAGTAGGCTAATAATTGTTCTAATATAGTCTGTAATAATAGTAGTCAATAAACTGCTAATATTTATTGTGAGTTGAGACCAGTGTGTTAAACCATAACATCCAGCTTTTTGTGTGTCGGTTGAAACTAAACAGTCGGAAAGGGATTTGACAAATATTATGACACACTTATTTCCATGACAACGGACTTCAAGCCAAAAAAAGCTGCGTGAATGCCCACACGTCACTTCCCCCGGTGCTGTACGTGCTGGTCTTTCGGTAAATGCACTGTGAGTGATGTGCGACGGTGGAGCAGAGACACAGCTGTCTGAGCGTAACTTTCTCTGACGCAGAGGCAGAAGTGATAGAAAGTTGGTCCAATTTGCCTCGTCAGACGCAGGCTCCAAACGGCAGCTCTGCACTTCCCAATCATGAAACTATATGTGTGCATTTTTAAAAATCAAAGTCCAATCGCTACCCCTGACCGCATCGACCCGAGGTCTGGCGCTTTCCCACCACACTCGCCCTGTTCCAGAATGCAGGAGAATCCACTCTGAGACCACCTGTTTTTAGTGGTCTTAGACTGCCGCTGGCCTGTTCCCACTGGGACAATCGCACCGTTCTCGGAGCTGAAGCTCCTTTACGTCGACTTACCTGGTGGCAGTGTGAAAACGGCCTTAGACACGGAACTTAGACTGGTCTGGGGTAGACTTAAGCTCAGTCTGAACTCTGTGTAAACACTGCACTTTCATGACATTTTTTAAGAGGAAACCATAGTTTATCCAAATCCAAAAACATCATTTATTATTAGATAATGCTTCTTAACTTGTGAAAACTTGATATTTACAAAATGTGAAGTCTTGTCATGAACAGATTGAGAAGTCGCTCTGTATCTTTGCTCCTCGTGTCAAGGCTGTACTTACTCAGTGAAACAGACTCAACGTGGACTCCTGAGTTTATCCTCAGTCAAGAGAGAAGTCGGAAAGAAAGTCTGACTTCACTGATCATGGTGGCGCAGCCGTTAATTTGCTCGCCTCATCGCAAGAAGGTCCTGGGTTTGACTCCAGGGTGAGGTGTGTGGAGTTTGCATGTTCTGTCTGTGTCTGCTACGGTTTCCCCTACCACTAAATACATGTACAATAGGCTCCTCCCCTCTGGGGCCAGGACTTCTCTGAAAAAGAGAGGCTAAATCTTGGACTTTCCTGGTCAATAAATAAATCAATACATTTATGAAACAGCCCTCAGGTTAAATAAAGGTTCTTAAATAAATAAGAACCCTGTAGTAAAGCACTAAAAATATTGCAAATTTGTGATAAATAACAAAAACATGTTTTGATTTTTTTATTTAACCTTTATTTAACCAGGAAAGTTCTATTGAGATTAATTATCTTTTTTGCAAGGGAGTTTTGGCCAAGACAGCAGCACTGCTCATTCATAAAATCACCTCACATTTAGACCCATGTCCAGACCTTCAACATAGATTCAAACGGACCAATTGAAATCAGTTGGTGACGGGCTGATGAAGTGTGAGCCCACTGCTGTGGGCTCGGCCTTTGAGGTGGCCTTCCAGTTCGGACCGTACGTCCTGTACGGCTTTGAGGTGATCCCGTCATATACAAATACAATACAATACTGTACATAATATATCACAACTATATTAACTAAGAAGTACTACATCTTTGTTGTCCATAAAGTAAGTTTCAATGTTTTATTCTTTATTGCGGCATTTCCAACTATAGTGGCGGCTGGTCCATTAAGGGCGATGGGGCGACGCCCCTCCTGGCAATCAGCCAATCATGTCAAATGGTATTCAACATTTATTTCATCCAAAAAATATATAATCTGCTTAGAATTATGTTATATTATTATTAGTTTAAATATGTAAAAGAATATAAAAGATCTCTCTCTCGCTCTCTCTCTCTCTCTCTCTCTCTCTCTCTCTCTCTCTCTCTCTCTCTCTCTCTCTCTCTCTCTCTCTCTCTCTCTCTCTCTCTCTCTCTCTCTCTCTCTCTCTCTCTCTCTCTCTCTCTCTCTCTCTCTCTCTCTCTCTCTTCTCTCTCTCTCTCTCTCTCTCTCTCTCTCTCTCTCTCTCTCACTACAGCACTAGCCATAGTAAAACTGTCTGAAATGGCGATTTGCTTCATCACCCATTTAAGCGTACTGTTTACGGAGCTACGCTGTTTATGCTGGAGACACAGCGCGGCAGGTGCACCTCACATGTGATCAGGGCGGGGCTAAGACTGATGCTTCAACTTTCCGCCGAAGTGCAGCACGTCTTGTTTTCCGTGTTTACTTTTTAAAACTGCATCTATAGACGTCTGTGTTCAACAGTACGTTCAAAATGAGTCCGAATGAGGCTGTGAATAAAAACTATATTTGTGATGAAGTGAAAGCGGCTGATTTCTTATCAGTCCGAGCCAATAAGACATCGAATGTGCTCCGTTACCGTGACTGCACACACACACCAAACTGGAGCGCTTTTTTGAGTTTATTACGCTGGATAATGCCAACGCTGAAAGCATCGCTGAACTTCTATTCATAAATTGATGCTTTGGATATTTGAAAACCCATGAAAGAATGCTTATAAATGACATGTCTTTGAGAACAACTTTCCATATGTGGTCTGTGATGATTCATATAAAACACGTAAAACGTTACACATGTAGTTAACACGTTAACTAATGCCACTTTGAAGCTAATCTTTTTGTTTTGTTTTATGAAACAGGCAATTGTTTGTGTTTTTTATTTTCTCTTAATGTAGTAATTGCTACTCTGCACAATGAGGTACAGTATCACTGAGATTGTTGTTTTTGCTCTTTACAATCTGATATTTTATAAAGTGTAAAATGACATTTTATGTCAAATATATTTTTCTCACAAAATGGTGCCTCTAAGTCATAGGATTGCCATTACCAAAAGTGGATCTAAAGTTTGTTTACTTCATTAATTCAGTTGCAAATGTGTATTTAAAATGTGTGTTTATAAAGTCAATGTAAAATGTTCACTTTTGGACACAAAAAACAACGGTAATGTCAAATAGCCCCCCCTTTATTTTGCATCACCAGCCGTCACTGTCCAACTATTTAGCCATAAATAGACATATCAATTACCACTTTCATTCCAGATGAATATGTGGTCCCTAAAAATGTGGTTTACCAACCTACTAATATTTTATTTGGCCTCTTTCTTATGTAACCTTCTAACTCTTTCAATTCTTTCTCTCCAATGTCCTCTTATCTTTTTTAGGGTTGACTTATTATCTGCTCTCTAAGGACGCTGGCTTATCTGCAAAAGCGTTGCGTAACACGGTTTGGGAGACTTGCCATAAGTTTCTCAAATACATATTAATGTCCCATGTAAAGTGCCTGCATTCTCAGAGGTGACTGATGTTTATCCCATGTGCAAAATTAGCATTGGTCCAAACACATGGCGCCGCCACCTCA